>CM077672.1:500214139-500825378 GCA_039707655.1 Elymus sibiricus | reverse complement strand
AAATACCCAAGACTTAGAATTTTCGCTAGCAAGCAAAATGTCAATGACATTAACTTGTATAACAATTATACCTTTTCCGGTTTTCCCGGATTTCTTATCTTCCAGATACTTCTTGCAGTTTCTCTTCCAGTGTCCTGTGCCCTTGCAGTAGAAGCACTCAGTTTCATTCTTGGCTCCGCCCTTAGAGTTTTTCTGGGAGCCGGTCTTACCGGCGCCCATGCCCTTCTTGGACTTGCCATTCTTTTTGAAACTGGCGGTTTTATTCACAAGCAACACTTGCTTGCGATTTTTCCGCAGTCCTCCTTCCGCAGTTTTCAGCATGGCGAGCACCTCATTCGGTGTCTTCTCCATCCCACTCATGTTGTAGTTCATGACAAAACCGTCGTAAGATGGGGGGAGTGAAGAAAGCAACATGTCCATCATATGGGCTGGTGGAATTGGAAATTCCAGGGTTTTAAGCCTTTCAGCATAGCCAATCATTTTGACCACGTGTTCGCCAACTGAACTGCCCTCAGCCATCTTGCAATCCATCACGGCCTTCATGATATCAAACCGTTCAGACCGTGCAGTTTCCTTGTACAGAGCATCCAATTCCCGGATCATATCACGGGAGTTATGGAATTCAAAACGTTTTTGAAGCTCTGGACTCATGCAAGCTAGCATGAGGCACTGCACTAAGTTGTAATCATCATCCTTAGTGGCCCAGACATTTTGTTCATCTTCCGGGGCAGTGGCCGCCGGTTTAGCTGGAAGAGCAGTTTCAAGCACATACATTTTCTTAGCACTCCTGAGGACAATCCTCAGGTTACGGACCCAGTCCGCGTACTTGTTTCCAGTCGCAGCTAACTTCTCTTTCTCTAACATCGGGCCTAAGTTCAATGCGGTGTTGCGAGCCATTTGATCTACAACAGTAAACACAAGTTTCACTTAGACTTTGTTCATAATCAATTTGCACTAGTGAATAAACAATTTTATTCTAAAGTGCGCTCCCACTCAAATCAATATCTCTCATAATTGATTGTGAGTGATTCAAGATCCAAATTGCAATTCAACGTTATTGTTCGAGATGAACACTGATGGCGCGAGCTATAATTGGTAGGCAAACTTGCCGATCTCATCTCCATGTGACTCTTGTTCATCTTTCGATGCGTGTGTTCCGAGCTCAGGACGATCCTGCAATGAACGTCAAGACAACCAAGTGATCTTGCTGCGAGGTTTGACCTCACCCGCCTTACACCCGTTTAATCGTTCGTACCCATGTAGATCATGGCGCACCCCGAAAGGAAAGATGCTGTGATGGTGCTACACTTGGGAGAACACTAACTACTTGATATTTTTAGTGATAGATCACCCTAATAAAAAGCGACTACCGCGCAATCAAAAGGGTGCATCATAAGGGATAAACATCTCAGGCAATTCATAATAGCATGATATGGTATAGCCCTTTCTGACGGAGAAGTCTTTAATTTCTTCGACTTCGGCATTTTGCGTCGGTGTTCACCTTCGCGAAGATTGCCACCACCTTGTCGATGCACCAGATAATATTGCTATCTCTATAGCTAATAAAATAAGTGCATTACTTAAGGTTGACACACAGGTCATTAAAGTGACAATCATATGGCTCCAGCCATCATGCCGAATCATGACACGCAGGTCATGTTAATAAATTTACATCATATAGTCATCTCATACATAATCGAATTAATATGAGCACTGCTATACCACATCACATGCACATCCTGCAAAACCAAGTTAGACGCTTCTAATCGGTTTATGCAAAAATTTATTTTACGTGGCTTCTAAGGTTTTGACTTAAACCGCGGCTACCAACGTTTATCATCAAGTATGATTATTCAAGTCGCTAGATTAACATCGCGGGGTGTATGAAACACGAGATAATAAAATCTCGATCCCCATACTAAAATTCGTCATACGCATGACCCCCATGCAGATCATATCTGCATTGCCCTTTCGTCTGCGAAATTTCATCTTTCTCTCAACTATGGTGGAACCCAAAGAACTGATAGCATTTCGTTAATCAATCAGGATCGTGGATTGCCAAAACTTTGTGAAATTCCACCATGCCATTTCAAGATCAGAAATACGCAAATTCTAGGGAAGCAACAAGAACATCGGGTAACAGATTTCATCTGCCAGCCGCATAAATAATTTTCAACAATAGATCTCATCTACTCCAAAATTATATTATCTAATACCCATACAACTCTATGTATTCTAGATCGTAACCTGCATCTACGCATAGAAAGGCTCTTGATGCTACTGTAGGGGAATGGATAGAAAACAAAAAAAATCGGTACAGCGAGCACGCCCAGGACCACTATGGAGACTGCATACAGGGTTTGATCTGATCATTACCGACTCATAGCGCAGCGGAAGAAGAGTCGATGTAGATCGTCGGTGCAGATCCCCGCAGCTAGGATTTACAACCTCCCAACCGCGAGGATGTACTCCCTCGTCGGACAGCCCTTCGGGAGGCGGTCAGACAGTCCCCCGGACGATGTCACGGACAGCCCTTCGGGAGGACCCACGAAGCTCGAACGGTAACTCGGACAGCCCTTCGGGAGGACCCTCGAACAGCCACTCGGGCAAAAGATCGAAACTACGACCTCTCTACGGGGTTGCACACATACGGTGTCAGCTATCCGGCAGGGCTTCGCCGTCCAGAACTAGTTCCTGTCGGAACCAAGACATCCTTTCGGATCTACGAAACTATTTTGTGGGAGGGAGAGAGAAAGCCAGATAATGCATGCATGTGTATGAGAGCAAGGGATGAGTGTGGAGAGTGCCTCTCAACCTCTATTTATAGGAAAACCCAAGGGGTAGGGTGACTCTTAAAAACCCAAAATGCCCATGCAAATGTCACACATGAAGGGCATAATGGGGAGGCAAAGGAGCTCCATGGAGGAGCATCCTTGGCTGGCCACCCCCTAGTGGGACCCTCCCAAAAGGGGTTCCTTAGTCCCTAAGTCTTTCCTTCTAGGAGCTTGACAAAAGCCCTAAAAGGTGGCTATCCAAAAAGTAACCCAAAAAGTGATTTTCACTATTCATGGATACAATTTTCCGCGACCGTTAAATCCGAAAATATTTCTGTGAGTCTTAGAATAACTCCAGTACCCACTAAAATGATTTTGGATGCGTTCCGAAACAATTCCGGATTAGTGATTTTCATCTGCAAAAAGCAACCAAACCGGTTCCGGCAGCTCCGGAACATTTCCGGTTTTTATCCTGAAAAAATCCCAGAAGTTTCCAGAACAATTCTGGCACCCTCCAAGAATTTCCAGGCGTGTGCCGAAACCAATTTGACTTAATGGTATACCCCGAAACAACTTTTCAGTTTTACCAAAACTATTCCGGTGTTCTCTCCGGAACGTTTCCGTTGTCTCCGAAACTTTTCCGGTGACTTTCTCTCAGACTGCCTGTCTAGTATTCAGCAGATAGATGACCCTTAAGCGTGTGACCCTATAGGTTCTGTGAAGCATAGACATGACCCGGAACACTTTCCGATCAATGATCAACATCGGAGCCGTGGACACCCATATTGACCCCTATACCCACACGAATAAATATTCGAGTGAACCTCCAGTTGCCGTGTGCTATTCCTGTTGCTTCACGATATATTACAAACACCCGAGGTGAGAATTATTGGCATCCCCGTGGATCAACAACTTGTCCACTATGCCAGTTACCTCGTTACCGGTTTTGTTCTCTTTTCTCGTTTCCGCGTTCTGGCATCCCAGTGATCAAATCACAATGTGTCTGGCCAGACGATGATGGATACCGTAACACCGAGAGGGCCCAAGAATATCTCTCCATCGTCGGAGGAGCAAATCCCAATCTTGAGCTATCTCGTTTCTTGTCATACTTTTCCGTGAACCCGTGAGCCGCCGTAATAGCCACCCAGTTACGGATGACGTTTAACGAACCCCAAAGTTCACGAAGCAAGTACGAAGGAACTTGATACTCTCATGGTCTAAGGAATTATGCAAACATTAACTATCTCTGTGTTATTAACCATTAACTTGTGACGAATGTATCTCATAGCATAACATCAATTCGGGTCGATTCAACACAAGTGTTCTACTAACATTGTGCCCTCAAAATTGCCGGCATAGCCATGGCCATGATCAGGAAAACAGGATCATCATGCAATACTTGAGTTAGTCTTAGAGGCATGACTAGGAATACTTTTTACCGTTTATTATACCACACGTGCACATGAGTTTCCCTCCGAGCCTCGTGGATATTGTAGACTCGATAATCATTGCAGTTATAGCATGGAACATAAACATTCATTACAAACTCGGAGATAGAAAATAACTGTTATTACTGCCTCTAGGGCATATCTCCAACACATAGTGTCACCATAAAAAGCAATTTTTTCATCAAGTATATGATCTTCATCACTTGAATAATAAAGATTATCATGTTTATCCCAATCATATTTTTCTTTTATAACTTCTTCATTAGTAGGGGGACTAAAAATATCATGTTCATCAAACTCATCATCCCAAAGCTTATAGCTTTGCATATCATTAACACAATTGATATTCACAGAATTCATACAACTATCATTGCAAACATGCTTTTCATTCAAAGTACTCTCATTAATCACTTTATAAAATTCTTCTTTTAACACTTCATAACAATTTTCAGATTCATGATTTTCAAGAAAAACTTCATAAAGATACAGAAGCGCACTCAACTTCATGTTTTCTTTCAAAGAGTTTACCACAATAGCATTTTCATCACTAGCTATTGGTTTATCATAATTAGAATTTTTGAAAAGTCCAGCTAGTGGAGAAGGATCCATAACCAATATATTTTAAATTTTGTTCTGTTTAGTGTGTCAAAGATAAAGATAGCATAACTAGGCAAGAAAGAAAACAAGTAAAATAAGGTGTTTGTGTGTAGGTACCTGATTTGGTAGAAGATGATTCCCCGGCAACGGCGCCAGAAATTCCCTTGCTACTCCCGTAGGAGTTGTTGGGGTTTCCCTAAACGGGAAGGGTGATGTAGCACAGAAGGAAAGTATTTCCCTCAGTTAAGAACCAAGGTTTAATCGAACCAGTAGGAATCAGCAAGCTAAGAAGATAAGCAATACCTGGACACAAACAAATAAAATACTTGCTCCCAACTTGGCAAGAGGGTTGTCAAGCCCCGTCTTGCTAGTTACAAGGTTAAAATTAAATAGATAGATAATAGTAGTATGGGGAAAACAGCAAATAGTAAAGAGGCAATTTTGTGGGAGTTTGTATTGATAGAAGAATAGACCCGGGGGCCGTTGGTTCACTAGAGGTATCTCTCTCAAAAGAAGGCAAATGGCATGGTAACAAATTACAGTTGGGCAATTGACAAGAATAGCAATGATTATAACTATGGTCATTCATGGCATAATCTCATAAAGGCATTACGTCCGTGATAAGTAGACCGTTAATCCAACAACATCTACTACTATTACTCCAGCCCAAGACCGCTATCCAGCATGCATCTCAAAATATTAAGTTTACAAGAAACAGAGCAACGCAATACACAAGATGACATAATGTAAACATGAAGAAATCTAGCAATAAGATCAAACCCCGTCATTTTACCCTTAGTGGCAACAATACAAATGCGTGTCTTGTCCCCATTGTCACTAGGATATAGAGCACCGCAAGATTGAACCCACTACTATGCACCACTCCCTCTGAAGATCTACCAATCAATCTTGGCTAGAGAAGACAAATAGATCAGAAAGCGTACATAGCTACTTAATTATACAGCAAAGAAACTTCAAAAGATTCAATATGATTCAATGAACAATCTAATCATAAACTCACAATTCATCATGTTCCAACAAACAGACCGCAAAATTACATCAGACTGATCCCAATCACACAAGGAAGAAGAGGAACATGGTATTGAAGATCCAAAAAGAGAGAGAGAACCATCTAGCTACTACTATGGACCCGTAGGTCCTGAAGCAAGTACTCACACATGGTCATGGAGGCAGCAAGGTTGATGAAGAGGCCTCCTCCAATGACTTCTCCCTTCGGCAGAACTCCGGAACAAGGCTCCAGATGGGATCTCTTCGGAACAGAGGCTTGCAGCGGCGATAAAATTCTTCTGGAGGAACGACGGATGGTTTCGGTATTTATAGGGATTTATGGTGGTGGAATCAGGTCAAGGTGGTAACCAGGGGGCCCACAAGCTCAGGTGGCGCGGCCACCCCCTAGCCGCGCCACCAGCCCTTGTGGCTGACTGGTGGGTCCCTCGACGCTTCTCGAAGCTTCCAGCGTTTCTTGTTGCCCAAAAAATTCATGTTAAATCAGCAACGTGTAAAGACAGGTCACGCAGAGGAATGGGTTCATCTACCGCAACATGTAACAGTTGAAGCGTTGTTGTCCTAATGCAATAAAAGAGAGCAGGAGCGAGAGAGTGGGATTGTATCAGAGTGATCAAGGGGGGTTTGCATGCCTGGCACTTCTGAAGATAGTACTGCTCTTCATCGGTGACATCGATCTCAAAGTCGGAACAACGTCTACAGAGAGGGAATAACACCTGCAAATAGAGAAAAGAATAGCATTCAATGCAATGCACAACCAAATGCATGATATGGCATATTAAGGTACTGAATTGGCCTAATGCAATAATTAGCCAAGTTAATTGAAGTGGAATTCAAGCAAGATCAAATTCCAACTCCAAATGCTATTTCATAAATTGCCCTAATCATGAATTGTCCTAGTTCATGATGTTATCTTGTTCAAACATGCATGAAAATGCCATAAACAGATTCTTCATATTTTTCTGATAATTTTTCATATATAGATTATTTTCATCTGACTTATAGATTTTTCTCTATGATTTTTAGAAGTTTTAACTATTTTTCTGGAATTTCCAAATCATTTCTGAAATAAGAAAAAACAGATAAGTATTTACTGCATTAGCATTGCCTCACTATGACGTCAGCAGGTCAACTGAGCCGCCCGGGTCAAACCTGACCAGTGGGGCCCATTGGTCAGTGACACAGCTAATTAACAGAGGGTTATATAACTAATCTGGTTTAGTTTGTAGGTTAATTAGTGTAGGGGGCCCACGTGTCAGTGTCACTGTAGTTAATTTGGCTTAACCAAAAACTTCACTAAAGGTTAACAGGGCGCCGGGCCCATAGTCAGTGACCCAGGAGTTAGTAGGTTAGCTCCTAATCTGCAGTTAGCCGGACTTAAGGCCGCCGGCGACCACCCGACGCGGCAGAGGTCATCGGAATTCCTCCTCCGGCGACCAAAAGGACGGCGGAGGGGCTCGGCTTGGGGCGGGTGCTCACCCGCATCCATTGCAACAGGAAGCAGCAGCTGGGGCACATTGTGCTCGCCGGAGACGAGCTCGCAGCGATGGCCGGTCCATGGCTCGAGCGGGTGTAGGGCTGCAGTGCTCTGGCAAGCAAACGGAGTGGCTACGCGGCCTCCTGGGGGCACTAGGAACACGTCAGTGCCACTAGGCGAGCAGGCGAAGCTCGGGAGCGCGGGTACAGTGAGCGGCGGCGATAAGCTCGTTCGGCTGGGCGAGAGAGAGAGGTCCAGGGGAGGGGACGAGACGACGGAGAGGCCGAGGGGATCCAGGGGGTGCGTGGCGCTTCTAGCTGGTCCAGGGCGAGGCGGCAAGCAGGAGGTGGCCGCGCGTGAGCCAGCACGCAGCGATCATGCGCCCTTCATCCTCCTGGCAAGAGGAGGAAGACGACAGGGGAGCCCCTGGTGGGCTGGGCCGCCAGGTAAGGCCAGGTACTTCTCTCTCTGTTATTTCTATTTTTGTTCTTTTTGTTTTCTATTTTCTGCAATTATTTTGAATTTGGTTTGCTAACCAAATTATTTTTGTTGCTTCTGAAAAATATTGTGGGAGCTAAATGAATTAATCCAAAGCCCCACAAAATGTTTCAGAAGTATTGGAGCCATGAATATTTTTCTAGCCATTTATGTGCTCCAATTCAAATAATTAGTTAATTAAATCAAACCCAAAATAATTCCTTAAAAATGTTCACTATTTTTCGTTTGGATCAAAACCCTTGCCAAAATTATCCAACATTAAAGAAGGAATTTTTGGAATCATTGGTTGAAATTTTTAGGGTTCTTTGCCCTTCATAAAATAATTTCCGAGGCTTTGAAATTTTCCTCAATTCAAATTTTCTTGAATTTAACATGATGCATGATGCCCTCTGATGCAACTATTTACAAGTAACTATTCTAGGGCCGTGACAGGCTCGGAGAGCACCCGCGAGTGATTCGTACTGAAGTCGGGTCATCTCGGAGGGCACCCGCGAGAGATATTTTAGCGGAACGACAGGGCAGGCGGAGACCATCTAGAGAGTGGTGGGCCTGGTACCTGGTCGGGGTCTGCGAGATACCATGTCGGTGCGACAGGGTGTCGGGTAGATATCCTCACAAGAAGGTGAGACTTGAGCCCTGGTCGTCTCTGCTAGTTATTACTAATACGACTAAACAGATTTGGGTATTTAACTGAGACTGCCACTGGCATATACGCACTAACCGCCACGCGGGATAATGGTTTATGGGGCCTCGGCGTCGTCAGTTCCTCCCGAAACCTCTGTCAGATGTCACAGTTCAGAAATGCGGGCTGATTGTTGGGGTGAGCGGATAACTCCTATGCCTGGAAGAGTTAGGTGGGTTTGGTCCCCGGCCAGTCACGTAACGTGCAGGAGTGCTTAGGGTGATAGGCCGATGACCCCTTCATGCTTAGAATGTAGACCGGTGTGTTGACCTCTCTGGAGAGCTTAGGTAGGAATTCGGCCTGTCTATCATCCGAGGCCGTGCATTACCTAGAAAACTGTGACCGGCCAGAGGTAGTCGACCGTATCGGGTTATGTGGTGCACCCCTGCAGGGAAGACTAATCTATTCGAGTAGCCGCGTCCACGGTAACGGATGGCTTGGAGATGTATCCCGATCTTATACTAACTTAAACCGGATACTTAATAAAGGTCACCCAGATAAAGCTGGAATAGCTCAGTGATCGCTTTCTCGCAGGGAGTCGAGAGAGGATCTCTGGGAATGGTACTACTACTTATATACAATATTGTTATTATATTCGCTCCTCTCTTCTAATGCTGCATGAGCAGATAGTTTTCGTTAAGTTAAGCTTCTCCCCCTTATTCTAGCATTTCTGCAGTTTACTCCAAAGATATAGACCCATTTCTTTGATACCGATGCATATCTAGTATAGATATGACGTAATTCTTGCGAGTACTTTGGATGAGTACTCACCGTTGCTTTGCTATTATTTTCATCCAACCCGGTTGCTGCAACAGCTGGTAGCAACGCGGATGCAGGTTATCCCGATGGTGCATACTACGTGGAGACCAACGTCGATGAGTAGTTCGGAGGTCCAAGGCAGGAGGCCTAGCCTTTTCGATCTAGTGTCATTGTTTTGCTCAGCTTTCGTAAGACAAAAGTTGTCTAACTATGTCTATACTCAGATAATATTTGCTTTCATGACTAATGTATTATGGGTCCTCATGACCATGGTTTGTAATATACAAATTTATGTTGAAATTTGTGTCATAGAGTTGTGTTGTGATATTAACGTGAGTCACCATTAATGATCGTGCATGATGCGTGTATGATTAGTACACGGTTGTAAACGGGGGTGTCACAAGTTGGTATCAGAGCCGACTGCCTATAGGATCCCCCCCCCCCAAAAAAAATCCTTGGTCGATGTTGAGTCTAATCTTGAAAAACTATTTTCGAACTACTAATAGTGTTGTGTGGCTTACAGGCCCACATCACATATGCATGGGTTTAGGATCTT
Source organism: Elymus sibiricus (assembly GCA_039707655.1). Lineage (NCBI taxonomy): Eukaryota > Viridiplantae > Streptophyta > Magnoliopsida > Poales > Poaceae > Elymus > Elymus sibiricus. The sequence goes on along the minus strand of CM077672.1, from coordinate 500,815,561 downwards.
TTATTCCGCATCTTTACTTTGGTTTCTGAACTTCTCATCTCTTCAGGTTATAGATTTTGCTAACCCTAACTCTAGGTTCTCACAATGATTTTGTTCCGGAGATCCAATTGCTTCGAGTTACCCCGTTCGTTTCGCAATACCTTCAGTTGCTGAAGTTTGACTCCTTTGGAACCTCTTTTCTTTCAGATGATTCCTACGAGACAGATCGTTCGCCAGACTACGTTTGCTGGAGTATCAGGAGCACCTACTGTGCTAGTCAAGCTTTTGACTTACCTGGAGTATCGCTGGCACCCTGAGTACACCGTGTACGAGCAGTACCATGACTTTAATCAGGAGCAGTACCGTGCCCATGTTCGTATCTTTTCTTTTGAGGTGAACTCCACTACTACACTGCACACCGCTCATGGTGTTGGAGTGACCATTGATATGGTAGTCCATGATGCTGCTTATGCCTGTCTAACTCGTCTTCGTGGAGAGTATCGAGAGTTGGATAAATCCCCTTTGAGATACATTCCGATTGCTGCCAATGAGGGTGAGGAATGATACTACACTGGTATATACACCCCTCTCTTGTGCAGGTCGTCCCCTACGCAGGTTTTGGTCCAGCATACTAATGGTCTGGATCATGCTACACGAGCTCTTCACTACGAGTTGTTTGACACTAGTGTGTGCCTTTACGATGCTCTTACGCACTTGCTTCCTTTTGTCTTATCTCGGCAACTTCCACTGTCCGTGATCTACCCTGTTAGGACTGTTATGCCCTTTGGTGTTGCTTGGCTTGCAGTTGAAGGCTACATTCCCGTACGTGGTCCTTGTCTGCCACCGGAGCTCCAGCTTCCACATCAGAGTCTTCACGGACCACAGCAGCCTCTCGTGGAGGTTTACCCGATGGATCACCAGCAGATGCCAGGATTCCGTGGCTTTCTCTGAGACAGCTGTAGCCTTGCTAGGTGTAATGGTTATATTCATCGCGTGCCTGCGTGCCGCCTACGATATGACTAATCCATGTATTATAAGCTCTAAGTATGAAACCTTTTGCAAGACATGGTTTCTACTAAGTATTCCGTCGCACTTCTATTTCTATCGAAATGTATGCATGACCCCTACAATTGTCTCTCATACTTGACTGCCGTTACAATTGTTAACCTGCCTCTATTGTTCTATTCAGAATGGCTAGAGGAGGTGGTCGTGGTCATGGTCGTGGTGATGCCAATCCACCACCTCCACCTTACGTTGCCGCCATGATGGCATAGTTTGAGCTGAACCGCCAGTTCATGGCCGGGATATGAACCAGTTCCCCAACCCCAATGCTCAGCACCAGCCTGGACCGGTCACACTTCAGGACGTTGTGTGCCTCAACCCAGCTATCTACCGCAGTTCCACAAACCCGCTAGATGCTAATGACTGGCTCTGTGACATCACTTTTGAGGTGGACTCTGCCAATGTTGCCCCTGCCAACTACGTCACCTTTGCGGCATGCCAACTGAAGGGTCCGGCTGCACAATGGTGGGACAGCCACAGGCATATGCTGCCTGTTGGGACCATCGTTACTTGGCCTGAATTTCAGACTGCCTTCCGTGCACGTCATATCCCTCAAGGACTGATGGACAAGAAGAAGAAGGAATTCCACAACTTCACTCAGGGCAAGAAGACAGTTGATGCATATGAGCAAGAATTTCTCGACTTGGATCGCTATGCTGAAGATGACGTCTCCACTAATGCCCGCAAGCAGGACAAATTTTGCGAAGGACTGCAGCCTGACCTGAAGATTGCACTTAGCCTCCATGAGTTCCCCGACTTCGCAACCCTTGTCAACAAGGCCATTCAGTCTGAGACCAGCCAGACTGAACACCAGGAGTCACTCAAGCGCACTCGTGACGTTGGCTCATCTTCGGGCCCGTCTGCTCAGAAGCACCGAATGTGGATTCCGCACAACGTCTACCGTCAAGCTGCCCCAGCACCGAGGCCTTCTTATGTTGCACCTCGTCTGCCACCGCCACCGAAACAGCTCAGAAGTCAAGGTGGACAGCCCAATACTATGGCTCCTCGTCCTAATGATGGCTCATGCTTCAAGTGTGGACAGCCAGGGCACCGTGCCATAAACTGCCGTCAGAATCAGCTGGCACTTCCTTCCACTAGTCGTGGAAATGGTCGTGGCAATAACTATAATACCAGGCCACCTGCATTCGGTCGTGGTCATACCAACCATGTGGCCATTGAAGAATCACAGGAGGAACCAAGCATCGTGATGGGTACCCTTCTCGTTAATTCTATACCAGCTTCTGTTCTTTTTTATTCAGGAGCATCGCATTCATTCATCTCCGAAAGATTTGCACTCATGCATGACATAATTGATGGAGAGATGCATTCCCCATTAGCTGTTAGTACCCCGGGATCCCATTGTCATGCCAACAATATGAGCCCTAATGCCCCCCTTGAAATTGAAGGACTAGAATTCCTTGCCTCTCTCATTGTTCTCCAATCTTCCAACATAGATGTCATCCTTGGTATGGATTGGCTGAAAGCTCATTGCGCTTTGATCGACTGTGCCGCTAAAACAATCCAACTTTTACACCCCTCTGACCAGATAGTGAGCTACTCAGCTAAATTTATTGAAACATGATCAATAGCTAAATTTATGTTCATCTACCAAAGCAAATGAGTTTGTAAAAGTTTTTCTTTGTCACTATCAGTTTATCAACTGAATTGCTTGAGGACAAGCAATGAGTTAAGCTTGGGGGAGTTGATAGGTCTTCAACATATCTATTTTTCCAAACACTTTTGCTCTTGTTTTGGCCTCTAATTTGTATGATTTGAATGAAACTAACCCGGACTGACGCTGTTTTCAACAGAACTTCCATGGTGTTGTTTTTTATGCAGAAATAAAAGTTCTCGGAATTGGACGGGAATTTTTGAAGATTTATTTTGGAAAATATAAAAAATACTGGAGCCAAAAAGTAACAGAGAGGGGCCAGGGGATGGCCACATGGACAGGTGGCGCGGCCACCCCCCCAGGCCACGCCATGTGTCCATGTGGGGCCCCTGGACCCATCTTGACCTGATTCCGATGCTATAAATTCACATCCCTTCGAAAAAAGTAGGAGAAAAAGTTTCATCGCGCTTTACGATACGGAGCCGTCGCCACCTCCTGTTCTTCATCAGGAGACCTAATCTGGAACCCGTTTTCAGCTCCAGGGAGAGGGATTCATCGCCGTCGTCATCACCAACCCTTCTCCATCAACAATTTCATGGATTCATTGCCGTCGTCACCACCAACCCTTCTCCATCAACAATTTCATGATGCTCACGTCCTTGTGTGAGTAATTTCTTTGAAGGCATACTGGAGATGATGGGATTTGGATGAGATTTCAGATGTAATCGTTGTCAATTTGTTAGGGCTTGATCCCTAGTATCCATTATGTTCTGAGATTGATGTTGCTATCACTTTGCTATGCTTAATGCTTGTCCCTATGGCCCGAGTGCCATGATTTCAGATTTGAACCTATTATGTTTTCATGAATATATTTGTGTTCTTGATCCTATCTGCAAGTTGTATGCACCTGTTATTGTTCTGATCCCTAGACCCCAAAGTGACAATAATTGGGATACTCTACAGGGAAGACTGTAATTTGAGGAGTCCATGTATTCACTATGTGTTAATGCTTTTTTCCGGTTCTCTATTAAAAGGAGCACCTTAATTACCCTTAGTTTCCATTAGTACTCCACTGTCACAGGAGGGTAGGACAAAAGATGTTATGCAAGCTCTTATCACAAGCACTTATGACTATATACGGAATACATGCCTACATACAATTGATGAATTGGAGCTAGTTCTATGTTGCTCTAGGTTGTGACCGTTGCATATTCAATCTCATCTGAACACCCCATCGCTACTCCATGCCTACGCTTTTCTGCTATTGCCTTTGCTAAAGTCACTATTGCTCTGTTCTGCTACAAACTTGTTACTGCTGCTGCCTTTACTTATACTCTATCACTACTACTATCATATTATTGTGCTACTAATAAATTGCAGCAAGGAAGTTATCTGTCAAGTGTGATTGAATTGACAACTCAACTGCTAAGGCTCATAAATATTCTTTGGCTCCCCTTGTGTCGAATCAATAAATTTGGATGAAATACTACCCTCAAAGACTATTGCGATCCCCTATACATGTGGGTCATTAGTCGTGCAAAACCCGCAAACCACTAATACTAGTTAAATGCCCGTGCGTTGCTACGGGCTACAGTGCATTGCTACGGGCTACAATACAGGTACAAGTCTTTTCTGTTTCTAGAAGAGATGCTTCTTAAGACTTTGTAAGATGGTGCCATGTTTAAGCAGAAGGAACAAGGAACACGACTGATGGTAACAAATAAATATCAGCAATGTAATACATTTCTTTGCAAAATTGTGAAGTAGCAACACATCACATCATCACATATGGAAATCACAAGGTTGCAAAAAAAGAAGAAGGTTGCAACATTCTGAATACCAAGAAATTGATAGAGAACAAGCAACATTGCAGGAGATGTTGCATAAAATCTATCAATATCATAAAAATATTGTTGTACTCTTCATTTGTAAAGCAGGAATACCTTCAAATACAGGTGCAACTGATGACCGGGAAAAAAGCAAGACAATACAACAATATGCCCGTGAGCTTGAAAACAGAAAGAGAAGGGATGTTCCATTACTTTGCTTTCCATGAGACTCTGTAGGCTTCACGTTTCTGTCCACATTTCCCAGCTCTTTCATAAGCTTACATATATGTGCAAGGAATAGGAACATAATATCTTCTTAGAGCATCTACAGCCGGGCACTCGAAACCCATCTCAAACGCACGGGCAGACGGCCCGGCCGGTGACGAGTCAAAAAAACCCGACCAAGATGGGCGCCTCAAACCCCACCCAAACGCTCGGGCTGACCAGCACCCTCATATCCAGCCCAAATATATGGCGGATATGGGGAGGCCCGGGCGCGCCGGGCGTGTCCGCTACGTCGGACCCGGCCCACGCTGGCCCACCCGACCCCACATATATTCACCCCCATCCGCTCGCCGGACCAAATTCTAGCCACTTCACTCCACTACGCCACCCAAGCTCCCGGCCGGCGAGCTCTAGCCTTCTCCGGCATGGCGGGCAGCGGATCCGAGTCCTACACCTCCAGATCCGTCGACCCTGAGCTCATCGCACGCGACACGGAGGAGGAGACGACCGTCCGGCTTGCGCTACGCCGCTCCCGGGAGGAGGCCGCCCGACGGCAGCGCTCAGAGTCCTTCCGTCGGGAATCCATTGCGTCCGCCCAAATGCCGCATGGATCTGCTGCAAGCTGTGTCGCCGCTGCCTCACCGGAGGCGGTGCGGTCCGTCTAGCGTCTGAACGCGATGTTGGACACGCAGCCTCTCCGTTGGTGCACCGAGCAGAAGGTGAACGCATGGGCGTCGACCGATGCAAACATGGAGCGGCGTGCCCGGCGTGCGAGGCAGTTGACGCGGGAGACGACGGCTGCCCTCGCGGCGGTGGACGTTCGTGAGGCGGAGTTGCATTCTCCTGCACCCTGTATGGTGCACCAGTCCGGGCGCCGCAACCGCGTCGTGGTGGATGCCGCCGGCTCCTCCCAGGACGGATCCATCATCGATCTGACGTCCACCGGCACCGTCAGGGTTCCGGGTTGAGACGAGGAAGAGTAGGGCAGGAGGGGCGTAGCCAGCCACCGGACATGGTCACGGTGGAGATGGACGAGCTCCGCTTAAAGATCGCTTTACGTTGCATGTAATAGTATGGATTTGAGATTTCTAATTTGAGGTATCCTATTGTGGAATCGATTATTTGAGGCTTGACCGGTCACTGTCCACGACGCGCCAGGGGTCGGATTTGCCAAGTCCGGTTGTAGATGCTCTTACTTCCTAACCTATTGTAAGTGTAATGATAAGAGAGGTGGGATGGATTATTTCTTCATGTTCTTCTTACTTGCTAACAATTATCTTAAAATACTCAGGGAAAGGTTCACAGTTTTCTCCCTTCATCTGCTTCTAATTGTAAATAGCTACCCAAAACTACTGAGCAGATTGTTTTAATGGTAGTGACAATTGATTATTAAATGTTTATACGCACATGGAGAGTTCGCACATAACCTTCAGATGAAATTATAAAATTACTGCCCATGTGTCAATTTTTTAACATTGAAATTACATGTGTGCCAAGCTGGTATCTTCTATCTTTAGACTACATCATGAATTCCAGGATATCATTTAGCTATGACAGTATGACCATCGACTAATTTTGTATATATTATACAATTTGAGTACAAATTCCAGTCATCCCAAGTGCATATGTAGTGCACATCACAGACAAAAATGTGGAACAAATTGTTGAATCTGAAAAAAGATGCACCAAACTTACAGAGTGGATGAGTTTGGCTTGGAGCCGATATCGGCAGGGCAAGAAAACCATGGAGGCACAATGTCACGGTTCTCGCTGTTGGCGCAAGGGCCAGGCAACACAGAATCGACAAGGCGCAAAGTTCGCATACAAGACCATTCCTCTCCTTCATCTACCTCCCTATTAGCCAGACCGCTCAACAAAGTTTCGCGTGCCTTAGACTGTAAAACAACATAAAGCCTCGAGTAGCCCATATGTTTGCATATTATCAAAAGAGGCACCCTCATGCTTGCATTACCTGATAGCATTGTTTTTATACCCATTCAGAAAGATGGCTGCAATAACTGTCCAAAAAGATCTAAATTTGTCCTGAAACATAATTGAAACGCAGCCGGCACCTTGATCTTTACTTGGAAAAAAATATGAAACGTCATTTTAAATAGGGTCACCTGCATCATTTCCTAATGAATATATGGGCGGCTCATCCACTTAAAATGTATAGGAATTCTAGAGAACAAAGCAAGTATCTGTACCTAAAGGTGTGTATGAATTTTAGAAACTTTTGAATTTCGTGTACTTGGAGATGTTTGTTGGCATGGTAGACATTGACAACGCAATGAAGTATCACGGCACTGTCAGCATTTTCAATTCTCTTACTGGAAACGTTCCCTTCACTCAGGGATAGTACTAATTTAGTCTACGGAGATGGTTACCGGCTTCTAGGTTAGTGCACAGCAGGAGGAAAACAAACAAAGACCTAAACATAGTTTATGAACAAGCAACTGCAGTCTGCAGATGTAAATGAACCTGGTATTTGTTCCCTGCTCCAGCAGGAATATAACTACAATTACTAAACTGACATGAGAATCAACACACTTGCAAGGGCATGTAGTCAGCACACATATATGTTTGGTTCATGCAAGTGAAACACGTGAGAAATTCCATTACAGGTGACGTGGTATTTTCCTCTACTGGACTATGATTTGAAGACCTTATTAACATCAATGAACCTATTCTAATTTAGATCTCTAACTATTGGTTGATCAAGTCGATCCAAATCCAGATCAGCAAAGAGACGCAACTGGTGTAGGTCCAAGTCGGGGCATCAAACGTAAGGGAGATTAGAGGGTGGGATCTGAGAGGGAAACGAAACATACTTGGCTTCGGGGCCGAGACGACACACGACTGCCGGCCGCACGAGCCTCGTCATGTCCGACTGCTTTGTCACTATGCGTGCATGTGGCCACAAATCCATCAAAATTGGTCGTGTAGGAGGAGCTCACCCATGGCGGCGGCTGCATCTGGAGCCGGCAGCGAGGGAGACTTTGAGCCGCCCCCTCCTTCCTCGGTGGAACACGGCGGAGGAAGCGATTCTGGACAAGGTGGGGGCTTGGTCTTCGGTGGCGGCGGCGGGGCCACCTCGAGCCCCTTCCGTCACGGCCATGTGAGCGCAGATCCGGGAGACGCTTCTTTGACGAGCACGCGCACGTCGCGGACGTGGAGCTCCACCGCCTAACCTTGACGATCTGCAAGCGGATCTGGCAATTGGGAGAAGGGTGGGGGTGGTGCAGGTGGCTGAGCAGGAGATAGGGGAAGGCGGGGGGCGGCGGCGCCGGAGCAGGAGAAGTGGGAAAGAGAGCGGTCGCACGGCAGGGAGTGGATCGAGAGGAGAGGCGGCGTACGGTTTTTTTTCCAGCGGGAGACGGGGTGGTGGTAGGTGAGGCGAAAAAATTCGGACGAAAATAAACCGTGGAACGGAAGCTATGTGCGAGGGGATCGTTACGTGGGAGATGGGAGGAGAGACGAAAAAAACCAGACGAAGGTGGGAGGTGAGACAAAAAAAACCGTGAAACGGAGACTACCAAGTCCTCCTTTAGGAGTAGAGATGTGTTGTACAGACCCACAACCACCACTACGGGTCATCCAGATGCACAACTATCATTATGACTCGTCTAGGCCCACAACTACTATTAGGGTCGTCAGGACCCACAACTACCACTATGGGTTGCTACATGCATCATCTCAATCTAGTTATTACAAAGAATCATTGCAACCCTATCTCTCATTAGAGGTGTGTCAATCATCATACAAAGAGCAACAGTGACATAACCGGTCGTTCGCATCTACGACATGCTCCTATTTGTGTGCAGCAACCTAGGTCATTTCATGGTGTTCGCCACCGACCTCGACTTGATCTCCTTCTCTGCCGCTGATCTTGACTTGATCTCCGTCTCTGCCGACGATACCCAATCAAGGAAAAAAAATTCGAAACAAGAAAAATTTCGATGACCCTCGAAACCTACAAAATTTCTGAAATTTCGTAAATTTCAAAAGTTATTTCGGACAAATCAACGAAATTTTTATATAAATTTGAATTTAAATAATTGGATAAATAAATGTTGTGGCTATAATCATTACGTAAACATTAGCCTATAGCGTTGGTGAGATCCTTGCATCCATTCTAGTTTTGAATCTCAGCAGTGTTGTTTTTATGACAAAATTTCGTACAACAGGCATTAAATTAAAATGAAAGCAAAGTATCATGGAATTTTCATTTTGGTTGTCCAAAATATAATAGAGTTAGAATCTCACTCTTAACCAACAACAGACGTTGGTTTAGTTGGTCAGCTCGCGTGCAGAAGACTTAGCCAACTGGATGGTTGTTTGTTCGACTCTTGGCGTGTCATTTTAATTCCCCACAGTTACTTGTACTTTCACGTACTTTCGGTCTAGTAACTCATATTTTACCACCGTCAGATTAGAGTGGATGAGAAGTTCCTAAAATTGCCAATTACCGTAAAACTTGTAATCTAGAAAACGTTCATCATATATCCAAAAAAAATGTCCATCATGTGTTAAAAGTTCACCATGTATCTAAAATTGTACATAGTGTATCTAAAAAAAGTTCAATGTATGTTAAAAATGTGGTTGCATCCGGCTGCATGGACCGATCGCTCGCTTTGGCTTTCCTTTTAGTTTGGTTATTACTCTAGCCTCGTAAATTGGACTCTTCTGCTTCTTATTCATCAATGAAATACATCGTCACGCTGTCTTTTTATTATAGAAATCTCAACTGAATTAATTATAGGTTACATATTGTACCGACAAGATGTGATGCCCCCGACTCAATCGTGCACTAATTATACAGCCAAATGCGCACGATTAAGATCAGAGACTCACGGGAAGATATCAGAACACAAGTCTAGACACAAAATAAAATAATACAAGCTTTATATTACAAGTCAGTGGCCTCGAGGGCTCGAATACAAAAGCTCGATTAACACGAGAGTCAGCGGAAGCATTAGTATCTGAGTACAAACATAAAGCTTAAACAAGGTTGCCTTAAGAAGGCTGAGCAAAACAACGACATCTAGATCGAAAAGGCGCAGGCCTCCTGCCTGGGAGCCTCCTAAACTACTCCTGGTCATCGGTCTCCACGTAGTAGCAGGCTCCGTCGGAGTAGTAGTAGTCATCGACGGGATCAGCTGGCTCTGGGGCTCCGACATCTGATCGCAGCAATCGGGTATGGGGAAAAGAGGTAGCAAAGCAACCGTGAGTACTCATCCAAAGTACTCGCAAGACTTACATCAGAACTATGCTAAGTATGCATCGGTATCAAAGGGAAGGGGCTGCATCTGTGGACTATACTGCAGAAATGCCAGAATAGAGGGAAAACCTAGCCTATCGAAGACTAGCATCTTGCAGCGTCTTGCAGCATTAGAAGAGTGCAGATTAGCAGCATATAATAAAGCAGTAAGTACGTAGTAGCAAAGCCCAGAGATCCTTCCTCGACTCCCTACGAGAAAGCTATCCCGGAGCTTACATATTAATTAAAGTAACATGTATCCAGTTCAAGTTGTAGTAGATCGGGATACAACACTGAGCGTCCTGTTATCATGGACACGGCTATTCGAATAGATAACTTCCCTGCAGGGGTGCACTACTGTTACCCAACACACTCAATTAACTCTGTCCGGACACACTTTTCTGGGTCATGCCCGGCCTCGGCTGATCGACACGACGTAGTCCTACCAGGGTCCGCAGAGAGGTCCCCGCCGGTCTACATCCTAAGTGCTCAGGGGTCTTTGGCCCATCGCCCTTTGCACTCCGGGTCGTTGCGTGCGGGGCGAATCCAGGCGCCACCTCTCTCCTGGATGGCGCCGGCCCAGCCGTGCCGCAATGCTGAACTGGACGTCTGACGAAGCTTTCGGCTGATATATACGGCGCCGAGGGCCCCATTAAACCATTATCCCATGTGGTGGTAGTGCGTATAGGCCAGTGGCCAACTCAGATCAAATACCCAAATCCATTAAGTGTGTTATTAGTGTCTCGCGGACACGAACAGGGCTCAAGGCTCACCTCCGACACCCTGCCGCACCGACTTGGTAATCCGCGGTCCAACGACCAGGGACCAGGCCCACCTCTCTCCTAGGTGGTCTCCACCTGCCCTGTCGTTCTGCCACAATAATCTCTCGCGGGTGCTCTCCTGGCCAACCCGACTTCCCAAAGAACTGAGGTGAAGGTCATAGTACCCGTGTGTCCATAACATCGATGGATTCCCTCGATGGATTCCCACTCGACGTAACCATCAAGGTGAACTTGGAGGAATCACCCTCGATAAGTTCACACTTGAGGGGTTGTACAACAGAGGCCTCATCGGAGGTGGTGAAAGAGGAATCACGCTTGGTAACCCACAACCGAGTAGCTATGCTACAGAGATATCATCAGGAGTGAGGTAGGAGGTATCACCCTCGGCACTCGATAGTAGCCCTGCAGAGTCGTACAACTAAGGGGGTGTGCGGTGCTGTGTTCGGTCTCTGTACGGCAATCACACTGATCGAGTCACCGGTGGTAAAGCATGGCAACAAGGACAAGGGTGTGGGGCCATTGATGGATCACTAACCTGCCTATACTAAGCATTTAGGATAGCAGGTAGGGTATCAATAGCAGGTTACAAAATTAGGCTATGCATCAGAATAGGAGCAATCAAATACAATAGCAAAATGTAATGCAAGCACGAGAGAGAAGGAATGGGTGATATAGGAATGATCAAGGGGGTTTGCTAGCCTGGAAGCTTTGCTGAAAGGGAAGAAGGGTCATCGACGACGTAGTCGTACTCAGGAGCAGCGTCGGTCTCGGGTCTACCGGGGAGAAGAGGGGGAAGAAACAATAAATATAAAGCATACAAATGCACACAGATGCATGACAAGGCAATATGCCGTGCTGGGGGTGACCTAACGCAGTGCTACACGTTACAAACGGAGCGGGAAAATATCTGGGAATATTTTCCTGGCTTTAGGTGATGATCGGTATATGGATCCGGAGGGGAAGGTTCCATGTTCATCTAGTTAGGAGTGATGGTCAAGCATTTTGATGACATATTCGGATTCGTCTTATTTTTTTGATCATTTTTCATATATAAATTATTTTCATCCGAGTTACGGATTATTTTATATGATTTTTCAAAGTTTTAATCATTTTTTGGAATTTCTGGAATTTACTGGAATTAATTTAATTCGAAAATCATTTAAATATTAGTTGCGATGGGTACACAGAAGTGTACCCAGGAATGTGCAACAGAGGCTGGCATGTGGGCCAGTCAACTGCCCAGTCAGCAGTTGACTGGAGCACGTTGACTGGTCAAGGGGGTCCACTGGACCCACCTGTCATTGGCTGGGACCAGCCCAGTCAGCATTTGACTGGGTCAACTGGGCCCAGTGGGACCCGGCTGTCAGTGGCTGTTATACTAATCAAATTTTATCCATTCAAATAGTGTTCTGGGCCCACATGCCATTGACTGTTAGCAGTTTTAATTAAATAAACCTAACACTAATCGCTACAGTAAAGGGGCCCACTGTCAGTGGCTGTTAGAGCGGGGATTAGTCGCTAATGATCTGGCGCGTGGGTGCCGCGCGGGATTCGTCCTCCGGCGACCAAATTGCCGGCGGAGTAGCGCGTTCGAACGAGCGCAACGCCGCCACTACTGTGAAAGGGCTTATAGGTGATCACAAATTAGTGGCGGGTGGGACGGGTCACCCGCCACGGCTACTTTGAAAAGTTAGCTGTGGCGGGTACTAAAGATTATCCGCCACAAGTTGTGCAGAAGTAGTGGCGGGCATTTTTCGCCGCCCGCCACACGTAAGGTCTCTTCGTATGGTTTTTTTCGCATAACTCATCTGTGGCGGGCATTCCCTAGTGCCCGCCACAGCTACGTGTCTTGACAGTGGCGGGCATTTTCTTTTGCCGGCCACAAGTTGACCGGGTACGATGACCACTGTTGACATCATATTGTTGTGGCGGGTAAATAAACACGCCCGCCACAGGTAGACCCCTCCACTACCTGCGTTGCAGTTTTCGCCGGCCGTCTCCCCCCAAAACCACCCTTCCCTCGAAAACGCAATTTCAAATCTGTCCGCCGCTCTCGCCCCCAAACCCCGTGCCTCCTCGCCACCGCGCCCCTCCTCCGCCCCCGTGCCGCGCTCGCCGCCGCGGCCGTTGTCCTACGCCCCGTCCGCGCGTGCGCCCTCGTCATCGCACGCCTCCTCTGCTGCGCCCCCCGGCCTCTCGCCGATGCGGCCCGGCCGAACCCTAGGTCGGACCCTCCTCTGCCGGGGCCCTCTTCTACCGCGGCCCCCTCGTCGTCGGGACACCTCCGCCGCCGCCCGTAGTCGCCGGGCCTCTCCTCCGTCGCCTCCACCTACACGCAATGGCTTCCTCCGCCAGCAGCCGGGGCAAGACACCGCCGCCGGCAGCGGACTCCTCCACCTCCGAGGCTGCTACTAATCCCTCCTCCGCCTCCCGCTCAAGCAGTTCAGAGGTAAATCCCTCGTACCGATTCTATTGTCACTGTAGGAATTAATTATGGATGATGATACATGAATGTTTTTTATTCGTAAATATAATCATCTCATGCCTGAAGCATGAACATTTAATTGGATTTCTCCAACAATACAGGGCTTCAAAAGAGTAGCAAATATCGTGAAACGTTGATTAATTTCCATTTCGCGAGATTTCAGACACTCAATGTTTCATTTTTCAGCATAAGTCATGCCCAATTTTTCCGTCCATCCTTTAACTTATATAATTATTCCATAACATGAACTTAGGCAATGAACGAAGGATGCCCCTTCTGTGGCGACAGGAGGCTAGGCGCATGTTACAAAGTTCACCTAACTTGCAGTGAGATATGTGTCGACCTTCAGGACGACTTTATGGAGTGGGCGGTATGTTCCATTTAATTGCAGTGAGATATGTGTCGACCTTCAGGACGACCTTCACGACGCCCACAATTGTCTAATTTATGTTTTCTTTTTATCGTACTCAGCGCATCCCTTGTTGGGGAAGGGAGAATTTCATGCGTGTGGGCAACCTGGCAATGGACGAGGAGTGGACGATTCAGTTCGACATGGCGGTGCTTAAGAATGGCATTCCCTTAACCCTCACTCTCACCAACGCGGTGTTGGAAATATGCGCTAGAGGAAATAATAAATTAGTTATTACCATATTTCCCCGTTCATGATAATAGTTTATTATTCATGCTAGAATTGTATTGACCGGAAACTAAATACATGTGTGAATAGATAAACAAATACTGTGTCCCTAGTAAGCCTCTACTAGACTAGCTCGTTGATCAAAAGATGGTCAAGATTTCCTGACCATGGACATGAGTTGTCATTTGATAATGGGATCACATCATTAGGAGAATGATGTGATGGACTTGACCCAACCGTTAGCATAGCAAATGATCGTTCAGTTTATTGCTATTGCTTTCACTATGTCAAATACACGTTCCTCTGACCATGAGATCATGCAACTCCCGGATACCGTAGGAATACTTTGGGTGTATCAAACGTCACAACGTAACTGGGTGATTATAAAGGTGCACTACAGGTATCTCTGAAAGTGTTTGTTGAGTTGGCATGGATCGAGATTGGAATTTGTCACTCCGACTATCGGAGAGGTATCTCTGGGCCCTCTCGGTAATACAGCATCACAGAAGCCTTGCAAGCACCGTGACTAAAGAGTTAGTTACAAGATGACGTATTACGGAACGAGTAAAGAGACTTGCCGGTAACGAGATTGAACTAGGTATTGGATACCAACGATCGAATCTCGGGCAAGTAACATACCGCCAGACAAAGGGAACAACGTATGTTGACATATGAGGTTCACCGATAAAGATCTTCGTGGAATATGTAGGAACCAATATGAGCATCCAGGTTCCGCTGTTGGTTATTGACCGGAGAGTCATCTCGGTCATGTCTACATCATTCCCGAACCCGTAGGGTCCGCACACTTAAGGTTCGATGACGATTTAGTATTATATGAGTTATGTGATTGGTGGCCGAAGTATTTTCGGAGTCCCGGATGAGATCTCGGACATGAGGAGGAGTCTCGAAATGGTCGAGAGGTAAAGATTCATATATTGGAAGTCTATATTCGGACGTCGGAAAGGTTCCGAGTGATTCGAGTATTTTTCGGAGTACCGGGGAGTTACGGGAATTCACCGGGAGAAGTAATGGGCCTTATTGGGCCATACGGGAAAAGGAGAGGCAGGCCACGTGAGGAGGCTCGCGCCCCCCCTTGCCCAAACCGAATTGGACTAGGGGATGGGGCGCAGCCCCCTCTTTCCTTTCCCTCTCCCTTCCCTCTTTCCTACTCCGTATGGGAGGTGGAATCCTACTAGGACTAAGGAGTCCTAGTAGGACTCCCCACACTTGGCGCACCCCTAGGAGCCGGCCTCCTCCCTCTCATCCTTTATATACGGGGGCAAGGGGGCACCCCAAAGTACACAATTGTCCCATAGCCGTGTGCGGTGCCCCGATCTCCGTTTTCCACCTCGGTCATATTTTCGGAGAGCTTAGGCGAAGCCCTGCCGGAATCACTTCACCGTCACCGTCGCCACGCCGTCGTGCTGACGGAACTCATCTACTACCTCGACGTCTTGCTGGATCAAGAAGGCGAGGAACGTCACCGAGCTGCACGTGTGTAGAACTCGGAGGTGCCGTACGTTCGGTACTTGATCGGTGGAGCTCGAAGGATTGTTCGACTACATCAACCGCGTTGTGAGACGCTTCTGCTAACAGTCTACGAGGGTACGTAGACACACTCTCCCCTCTCGTAGCGATACATCTCCATGGATAGATCTTGCGTGAGCGTAGGAAATTTTTTGAAATTCATGCTCCGTTCCCCAACAGTGGCATCCGAGCCAGGTCTATGCGTAGATGTGATTTGCACGAGTAGAACACAAGTGAGTTGTGGGCGTGGGTGTATACATATTGCTTGTCATTACTAGTTGTTACTTGATTCGGCGGTATTGTGAGATGAAGCGTCCCGGACCGACATTACGCGTACTCTTACGCGAGACAGGTTTCACCGCTACGTGCACTCGTTGCATAAAGGTGACTGGCAGGTGTCTGTCTCTCTCACTTTAGTTGAATCAGTTTCAATGAAGAGGGTTCTTTTAGAAGATCAAAAAGCAATCACTACACCATGTTGTGGTTTTGCGTAGGTAAGAACGGTTCTTGCAAACCCGTAGCAGCCACATAAAACTTGCAACAACAAAGTAGAGGACGTCTAACTTGTTTTTGCAGGGTATGCTGGTGATGTGATATGGCCAAGACATGATGTGATATAAGTTGTTGTATGAGATGATCATGTTTTGTAAGTTATCAGGCAACCGGCAGGATTCTTATGGTTGTCTCTTTATTGTATGCAATGCCAACGCTATGTAATTGCTTTACTTTACCGCTATTAGTTAGCAGTAGTAGTAGTAGCAATAGCCGGCGAGACGACCACGACGCTACGATGGAGATCAAGGTGTCACGACGCTACGATGGAGATCAAGGTGTCAACCCGGTGACGATGGAGATCATGACGGTGGTTTGCTGATGGAGATCAAAAGCACAAGACGATGATGGCCATATCATGTCACATATATTGAATTGCATGTGATGTTAATCCTTTTATGTATCTTATTTTGCTTAGGACGACGGTAGCATTATAAGATTATCCCTTCACTAAATTTCAAGATAAGTGTTCTCCCCTAGTATGCACCGTTGCGAAGGTTCGACGCTTCTAAGCACCACGTGATGATCGGGTGTGATGGATTCTTTCGTTCGCATACAACGGGTGTAAGCCAGTTTTACACACGCAGAATACTTGGGTTAAACTTGACGAGCCTAGCATGTACAGACATGGCCTCGGAACACAAGAGACCGAAAGGTCGAACATGAGTCATATAGTAGATATGATCAACATGAAAGATGTTCACCATTGATAACTAATCCACCTCACGTGATGATCGGACATGGTTTAGTTGATGTGGATCATGTTACACTTAGACAACTTGAGGGATGTTAATCTAGGTGGGAGTTCTTAAGTAATTTGATTAATTGAACTTCAATTGTCATGAACATAGTCTTACTTGTCTTAGCAAATTTATGTTGTAGATCCATAGACCGCGCTGGAGTTCCCCTGTTTTTATTATGTTCCTAGAGAAAACGAAGTTGAAAGTTGATGGAAGCAACTATGCGGACTAGGTCCGTGATCTGAGGACTGTTCTCACTGCTGCACAGAAGGCTTATGTCCTTAATGCACCGCTCAGTGAAATACCCCTACGGCTTCGTCTGAGGACGTTATGAACGTCTGGCAGACAAGAAAAGATGACTACTCGATAGTTCAGTGCGCCATACTTTACGGCTTAGAACCGGAGCTCCAAATATGTTTTGAGCAACACGGAGCATATGAGATGTTCCAAGAGCTGAAAATTTGTTTTTCAAGACTCACACCCGGGTCGAGAGGGATGACACCTTCGACAAGTTCTATAGCTACAAGATGGAGGAGAACAGCTCCGTTAGTGAGCATGTACCCAGAATGTCTGAGTACTTCAAACACTTGAATCAAGTGGGAGTTAGACTTCCGAATAAAGTGGTGATTGATAGAGTTCTCTAGTCACTATCACTAAGCTACTGGATCTTCGTGATGAACGATAAACATGCAAGGGATAGAAGATCCTTAAGCTATTTGCGATGCTACAATCTGCGGATGTAGAAATCAAAAAAAGGGAGCATCAAGTGTTGATGGTTAATAAGACCACTAGTTTCAAGAAGGGAAAGGGAAAGAAAAGGGAACTTCAAGAAGAACGGTAAAACAGTTGCCGCTCACGCGAAGAAACCCAAGGCTGAACCAAACCCGAGACTTAGTGCTCCCATTGCAAAGGGAAATGTCATCGGGAGCGGAACTTCCCCAAAGTAACTGGCAGATAATAAGACTGGCAATGTCAACAAAGATATTTGATATACATGTTATTGATATGTACCTTACTAGTACTCGTAGGAGCACCTGGGTATTTGATACTTGTTCAGTTGCTTACAACTTGAAACATGGAGCTTCGGAATAAACGAGGGCTAGCTAAGAACGAGGTGATGATGTGCATTGGAAGTGTCTCCAAGGTTGATGTGATCACCATCGCCACGCTCTCTCTACCTTCAGGATTAGTGATGAACCTAAATAATTGTTATTTGGTGCTTGCGTTAAGCATGAACATTATATCTGCTAGTGTTTATTGCAAGACGGTTATTCAATTTCAGAGAATAATTGTTATTCTATTTGGATAATATCATTGATGATCATGCACTTAAAATGAAAGGTTTATAGAATCTTGATCGTAGTAATACATATGTTCATAACACGAATGCCAAAAGATAATGATAGTACCACATATTTGTGGCACTGCCGCTTAGGTCATATCAGTGTTAAACACATGAAGAAACTCCATGCAGATGGGTTTTTGGAATCTCTTGATTATGAATCATTTGAGACATGTGAACCGTGCCTTATTGGCAAGATGACTAAAACTCCGTTCTCCGGAACAATGTAGCGAGCAACCAACTTATTGGAAATAATACATACCGATGTATGCGGTCCGATGAGTGTTGAGGCGCGCGGTGGATATCGTTATATTCTCACATTCACTGATGATTTGAGTAGATATGGTTATGTCTACTTGATGAAGCATAAATCTGAAACATTTGAAAAGTTCAAAGAATTTCAGAGTGAAGTAGAGAACCATCGTAACAAGAAAATAAAGTTCTTACGATCTGATCGTGGAGGAGAATATTTGAGTTACGAGTTTGGCAATCACTTAAGACAATGTGGAATTGTTTCACAGCTCACGCCACATGGAACACCACAGCGTAATGGTGTGTCCGAACGTCGATCGTAATCGTACTCTATTGGATATGGTGCGTTCTATGATGTCTCTTACCGATTTGCCACTATCATTTTGGGGTTATGCATTAGAGACAGCTGCATTCACTTTAAACAAGGGCACCGTCTAAATCCGTTGAGATGACACCGTATGAACTGTGGTTTGCAAGAAACCTAAGATGTCGTTTCTGAAAGTTTGGGGATGCAATGCTTATGTCAAAAGGCTTCAGCCAGATAAGCTCGAACCCAAAGCGGATAAGTGCGTCTTCATAGGATACCCAAAGGAGACCGTTGGGTACACCTTCTACCACAGATCCGAAGGCAAAGTATTCGTTGCTAAGAATGGATCCTTTCTAGAGAAGGAGTTTCTCTCGAAAGAAGTGAGTGGGAGGAAAGTAGAACTTGATGAGATAATTGTACCTCCTCTGGATAGTAGTACGCCACAGAAAGAAATTTCTGTGACACCAACACAGACCAGAGAAGAGGTTGATGATGATGATCATGAGGCTTCGGATCAAGTTGCTATAGAACCTCGTAGGTCAACCAGGACACGCTCCGCACCAGATTGGTACGGCAATCCTGTCTTGGAGGTCATGTTGTTAGACAATGGTGAACCTATGAACTATGAAGAAGCGATGGCGAGCCCGGATTCCGACAAATGGCTTGAGGCCATGAAATCCGAGATTAGATCCATGTATGAGAACAAAGTGTGGACTTTGGTAGACTTGCCCGATGAAACGGCGAGCTATTAAAAATAAATGGATCTTTAAGAATAAGACGGACGCTGATGGTAATGTCACCGTCTATAAAGCTCGACTTGTTGCTAAAGGTTATCGACAAGTTCAAGGAGTTGACTACGATGAGACTTTCTCACCCGTAGCGATGCTAAAGTCTGTCAGAATTATGTTAGCAATTGTCGCGTTTTATGATTATGAAATCTGGCAAATGGACGTCAAAAACGGCATTCCTTAATGGATTCCTTAAGGAAGAATTGTATATGATACAACCGGAAGGTTTTGTCGATCCTAAAGGTGCTAACAAAGTATGCAAGCTCCAGCGATCCATCTATGGACTGGTGCAAGCATCTCGGAGCTGGAATACTCGCTTTGATGAAGTGATCAAAGCGTTTGGGTTTATGCAAGTTTATGGAGAAACTTGTATTTACAACAAAGTGAGTGGGAGCTCTATAACATTTCTAATAAGTATATGTGATTGGAAATGATGTAGAATTTCTGGAAAGCATAAAGAATTAATTGAAAGGAGTTTTTCAATAAAAACCTGTTTTTTGAGTTATCCACGGTTTGGGCATCGAGATCTATAGAGATAGATCAAGACACCTGATAAAAGATTTTCACACACCTTGATTAGATTTTGAAGAAGTTCAAAATGGATCAAGTCAAAAGAAATAAGTTCTTGGCTGGTGTGAAGTGGAGTAAGACTTGAAGATCTAGGTAAAGGTTGTTTACATGTTAGGCATCAAAATCTATAGAGATAGATTGAGACGCCTCATATGACTTTCACAAAACATATACCTTGACAAGATTTTGAAGAAGTTCAAAATGGATCAGTCAAAGAAGGAGTTCTTGACTGTGCTGAAAGGTGTGAAGTTGAGTAAGACTCAAATCTCGACCACGGCAAAATAAATAGAATGCATGAAGGTTATCCCCTATGCCTCGGCCATAGGTTCTATAAAGTATGCCAAGCTGTGTGCCTTGCCATGTGTCTGGCAAAAGAGGTACCAAAGTGATCCAGGAGTAGATCACTGGACAGCGGTCAAATTATCCTTAAGATGACTAAGGAAGAATTTCTCGGGAATAGAGATGATAAAGAGTTTGTCGTAAGGGGTTACGTCGATGCAAGCTTTAAACACTGATCCGAAAGACTATGAGTCTCAGACCGGATAAGTATAGTGGGGAAATTTTTTGGAGTAGCTCCAAACAGAGTGTGGTAGCAGCATCTACATAGAGATTTGCCACAAACACACGCATCTGAATATTGCAGACCCATTGACTAAAACCTCTCTCACAAGCAAAACATGATCAGCTTTAGAACTGATTAAGTGTTAATTACATGGAGATGTAATCTAGATTATTGACTCCAGTGAAAGTGGGAGACTGTTGGAAATATGCCCTAGAGGCAATAATAAATTAGTTATTATCATATTTCCCAGTTCAAGATAATAGTTTATTATTCATGCTAGAATTGTATTGACCGGAAACTAAATACATGTGTGAATAGATAAACAAATACTGTGTCCCTAGTAAGCCTCTACTAGACTAGCTCGTTGATCAAAAGATGGTCAAGATTTCCTGACCATGGACATGAGTTGTCATTTGATAATGGGATCACATCATTAGGAGAATGATGTGATGGACTTGACCCAACCGTTAGCATAGCAAATGATCGTTCAGTTTATTGCTATTGCTTTCACTATGTCAAATACACGTTCCTCTGACCATGAGATCATGCAACTCCCGGATACCGTACGAATACATTGGGTGTATCAAACGTCACAACGTAACTGGGTGATTATAAAGGTGCACTACAGGTATCTCCGAAAGTGTTTGTTGAGTTGGCATGGATCGAGATTGGAATTTGTCACTCCGACTATCGGAGAGGTATCTTTGGGCCCTCTCGGTAATACAGCATCACAGAAGCCTTGAAAGCACCGTGACTAAAGAGTTAGTTACAAGATGACGTATTACGGAACGAGTAAAGAGACTTGCCGGTAACGAGATTGAACTAGGTATTGGATACCGACGATTGAATCTCGGGCAAGTAACATACCGCCAGACAAAGGGAACAACGTATGTTGACATATGAGGTTCACCGATAAAGATCTTCGTGGAATATGTAGGAACCAATATGAGCATCCAGGTTCCGCTGTTGGTTATTGACCGGAGAGTCGTCTCGGTCATGTCTACATCATTCCCGAACCCGTAGGGTCCGCACACTTAAGGTTCGATGACGATTTAGTATTATATGACTTATGTGATTGGTGGCCGAAGTTTGTTCAGAGTCCCGGATGAGATCACGGACATGACGAGGAGTCTCGAAATGGTCGAGAGGTAAAGATTCATATATTGGAAGGCTATATTCGGACGTCGGAAAGGTTCCGAGTGATTCGGGTATTTTTCGGAGTACCGGGGAGTTACGGGAATTCACCGGGAGAAGTAATGGGCCTTATTGGGCCATACGGGAAAAGGAGAGGCAGGCCACGTGAGGAGGCTCGCGCCCCCCCTTGCCCAAACCGAATTGGACTAGGGGAGGGGGCGCAGCCCCCTCTTTCCTTTCCCTCTCCCTTCCCTCTTTCCTACTCCGTATGGGAGGTGGAATCCTACTAGGACTAAGGAGTCCTAGTAGGACTCCCCACACTTGGCGCACCCCTAGGGGGCCGGCCTCCTCCCTCTCATCCTTTATATACGGGGGCAAGGGGGCACCCCAAAGTACACAATTGTCCCATAGCCGTGTGCGGTGCCCCGATCTCCGTTTTTCACCTCGGTCATATTTTCGGAGAGCTTAGGCGAAGCCCTGCCGGAATCACTTCACCGTCACCGTCGCCACGCCGTCGTGCTGACGGAACTCATCTACTACCTCGACGTCTTGCTGGATCAAGAAGGCGAGGAACGTCACCGAGCTGCACGTGTGTAGAACTCGGAGGTGCCGTACGTTCGGTACTTGATCGGTGGAGCTCGAAGGATTGTTCGACTACATCAACCGCGTTGTGAGACGCTTCCGCTAACGGTCTACGAGGGTACGTAGACACACTCTCCCCTCTCGTAGCGATACATCTCCATGGATAGATCTTGCGTGAGCGTAGGATTTTTTTTGAAATTCATGCTCCGTTCCCCAACACACGGGAGGGAGAACGTATTTCCATGGTCAAAATTGGATGAACATTGCCACAGAATTACGGATGCAAGCTGGGAGGTTGTTCTTACTTTTCCTTCGCGAATTTGAGGAGGGTCATCCGGGTGGCACCAAGATCTATCTGTGGTACGGTGTCCCACAATCACCGTAGTACCGCATCGGAGGATACCTGCGCCCACGGAAGCTGCGAATACCGCCCTAGCCGAGATATAAGAAGATGATTGGAGAGATGATGGACTTAGTTTCATGTTGTTATGACGGACCTGAACTTAATTTTATCTTGTTATGTTATCTATATGATCTGTGTGAACTTAGTTCCGTATGCCTTTATGTGGTAAATAAGCATGTTTAATTTGTTTACATATGAGTCTGCATTTTTAGTGTTGGTAATGTGTAATCTCAGTGTTGTTAATGTGAGATTGCATGAATATTATTCTATTGATTTTTAATCTTACATCTATGAGCACAGCAAATGAATGACGAGAATGAGCTCATTGGGATCCCCGAGTGCGACTACTTAAAGAGGACTACCAATATTATACGGTAATTTCTGCACACACTACTAGAAAAAGGGCTATAGCTAATATAGACATTAGTGGCGCACTATAATTGTGGTGCGCCACTGCTAAATAGCAGTGGCGCACCACACATGGGTGCGCCACTAATGTTTATATTACTAATAGCGCACCTGGTGTGTGGTGCGCCACTGCTAAGTTTCTCCTGGGCACACCCCCCTCCCCAGACTTACCAGTGGCGCACCGTGGGTGTGGTGCGCCATTACTAGTTTTAACTAGTAATGGCGCACCACACCCACGGTGCGCCACTACTAACAATTTTTTTTTCAATTTTTTTTTCAAAACTAGTAATGGCACACCGTGGGTGTGGTGCGCCATTACTAGTTTTAACTAGTAATGGCGCACCACACCCACGGTGCGCCACTATTAACAAATTTTTTTTCAATTTTTTTTTCAAAACTAGTAATGGCGCACCATGGGTGTGGTGCGCCATTACTAGTTTTAACTAGTAATGGCGCACCGTGGGTGTGGTGCGCCATTACTAGTTAAAACTAGTAATGGCGCACCACACCCACGGTGCGCCACACATGCACCTATTCATGTCAGGGAGCTAGCAGCCACCACCTACCACACCCCCCCACACACACACATCCCCCCAGTCCACCGCCGCCAGCAGCGCGCGGAGCCGCCGCGCCGCCCCCCCAAGGTCTCCTCCCCGCCCCCCTTCTCCTTCCTCTCCTCCTCTCACCTCCCTCTCTCTCCCCGTGCAGGAGCCCGCCATGGCCAAGGCTCGAGCTCGAGCTCGGCCGAGCCCCGCGCCGCCCCTGGAGCCCGCCAGCCGGCGGCCTCCCCGCGACCAGATCCGTGCGGCGCCGCCTGTCCCCGGCCTCCCCGACCTCTCCTCCGGCCTCCCTCGGTCCCACCGTGCGCCACCCCCGAGGGCACCCCCGAGCGCTGCCCTCCCCTCCGCCGTCGCCCTCTGCGCCCCGCTCGTCACGCGCGAGGCCTCCGCCGTCGCCCTCCCCTCCGCCGCCCTTCCTCGACCGCCGCCCTCCCCTCCGGTCGCACCAACACCCCGCCCCGTGCTAGGGCTTGTCACGCTCCGTCATCGACCTGCCCCGCAGCGGCCAGGACCTCCACATCCTCGTCTTCGAGGCCGGGACACCAGGTGAGAAGCCCTCTCCATTTCCTCAACTTCCTACTTGTCTCCTTTGGGAAGAATGTTTACTGAAACTGCCTCTAATCTGATTCAGTTAGGAAATATATACGTAGTTGGCAATTGTTTGTACTGGATAATAAGTAAAAGTGGTTGAATGAAACAGTAGGTTATTTGCATTGTGACTGTTGGATTAATCAGCCAATTTACAAATGCTAGAATGTTATCCGAAGTAAGTTGGTTGTTAAAGAAAAATTGATTTATAAATCAAATGTTCACACTCTTGGAATCTGAAAACCCAAATCAGTTCAGTCATCTCAGTTTGAGCTTCATAGAGAAGATACTAATTTCTAAAAGATTTAGCCAATTGAAATTCACATTACATTGTGCCTGTCTCAGTTGTTTGTCTGAAAAACAGTGTACTGAAATTGGTAGTCTGAAAAACAGTCTACTGAAACTGCAGCTAATCTGGTTCAGTTAGGACTTGACAATTGTTTGTATTAGACATAAGTAAGTAAATTCAGAGATAAGTTAAATGTTCAGTAACAAAATTCAGTTACAATAAAATTCAAAGATAAGCAAATTCAGTTACAATAAAATTCAGAAATAAGCAAATTCAGTTACAATAAAATTCAGAGATAAGCAAATTCAATTACACTAAAATTCAGGCATAAGCAAATTCAAAGAAAAGTTAAATGTTCAGTAAGAAAATTTAGTTTCCCTCACTCACTGGGATGTTGATCTTATTCTCATAGATGATAAATTATATCATGTCATTGTTTGCCTTGATATTTTTACAGATCCCCAAGTACAAGCAGATCACGCCCTCCGTCCCCTCCGAGCGCCTCAGGGTAATCTTCCTTCTTCTTTCTTCCTTCCTTCCTGTTGAATTGTATGATGAATTGAACAATTGTGATATGAATTGACTGCATGTCCTCTTGAATTGTTTTGTAAATCTGACATCCTCAGATTTTGCTTGGTGTGCCAACTGCAAAGTTATAAGCAGGATTTGATATGCCCATCTAGTGGCCATTTGATTTCTATCTGTGTGATTCTAAGACGTCCATATGTGTTCTTTTTTGCATGATTTCCAAATATATTTCTTCTTGCTCCTAAAATGTGCATTTTGACTGAAAAATGCAATGTTGTTGTGTATTGTTCCTTGTTTTTGTCATCTTATTGCTGGTGAGCTAATTATTGTCATTTTAAATAAAGGTTTGACAGCATGTTTTTCCCATAATTCATTCCTCGTGTAGATTTGTTCTCATAATTCATTTCCATTATAATCTTACTCATACAATATTCACACCATGTAATTCTGGAAATATATGCTCATATCTAGTTCTGCATCAAAAATGACAATATTGACATGTTATAAATAGTTTGTTTGTCTTCTGGATCAGGGGCGCCGTCTAGCTAGAAGAAGTGATCATCTCATGGGTATGCTCTCGCTTGTCACTTTAGTAGCCTACTATTCGTGGTTGTGCATTAATCTTGTGTCAAGGAAAGTAGGAGACTGACAAAGTGTAGTATTTTGTTATTGTTGCAGGCATGGGTAGGTTCTTGGCCGGCGAAGGATCCGCTACCATTTAATTTATTTGTTGTGATGATGAGGCAGATAGATATGGAAGGAGGAGGAGAAGATGTGAATATTGGGAGCGGAGGGTCCCTCCCTTCCCTTGAGTGAGTTTAGTGACTGGTTGGTTGGATGGAGAAGTATAAAGTTGACTGGTTGCAGGAGGAGCGAGCATATACAGAGGGAGGGAGGGAGCTGTTTTGCATTCCGTTAGATTAGATAGATTATTCCTCTGGGCTGGGCTGGGCTGGGCAGTCAGTCTAGAGTGGATTAATCAATCAGATTAGGAGGCAGATGTTGACTCTTGACGGTTTAATTGGTTGGTTGGTTGGTTGGTTGTACCTTACCTGTCCTGACCTGAGACCGAGACTGAGACTATTAGAGATGATGATGATGAGGCAGGCAAACAAATTTTGCTTGCTTGCAAGTCTGCGTTGTTTATTGTTGTTGTTGTTTTTGTTTTATTTTGGTTGTTTCGGTTTTTTTTGTTGGTTTAGGGCTTGATTAAATTAGGAATCCTTTATATTGCTGTTTTGTTTCCTTTTTAGTTCATTAGGATCAGATGTCGGCAGTTAAAAAAAAAGATTCAGATGTCGGCAGGATGATTAGACTTTTGTTTCTTGACTCATGTCTAACACGTAGAAGTAGGTTGGTAGGTACACACATGTTACCTTGGAGAAAGGGAGCTTGTTGTTTATGTAGGCAGATAGTATAATGCGTTGGTACACACATGTTACCTTGGATGCAAATGGACCAGCTTAACTGAATCATGCATCACTGTAATGTACTGCTGCTGCAGTCGTGAACTATTTTTTTTTGTTTTACCAAATTGATAGCAGTGGCGCACCATTGCATCCACACAATGCGCCACTGGTAAGACACATACCAGTGGTGGTAAGGCACATACCAGTGGCGCACCTTACCTGCTATTAGTGGCGCACTAGCATAGGATAGCAGTGGCGCACCTGTAGGCTAGCAGTGGCGCACCAGTAGGTGCATAGTAATGGCGCACTGTTGACATAGTAATGGCGCACTATGTGGTGTGCCACTATTATCTGGGATACTAATGGCGCACCAGTGGTGCGCCATTAGTATTTGTTACTAGTGGCGTGATAATAGTGGCGCACCTATAGTGCGCCATTAATAGCCAAAATAGGTGCGCCACTAACAGGGTTTTTTCTAGTAGTGACATATTTCCTTCTGAAGTTGCATTTTCAGATCGTTAGTGTTCTTCTCAAAGAAGAGTTCAAGGAATAACGACATTTGGTGAGGACTAAGTATCGTTCTAATAAAATGAGTTAGAAAACTTAAAAAACTAGTTAGATGAATCAGCCGGACGGGATATTGACCGCTCATGGGATCCATTATTTGCGGCAAGGCAACTGACTCTATCTTGCGTACACATCGAACAAAGATTTTGCTGGCACACAAACCTTGTTTCCATGTTACAATGGCAAGTTTGTATTGTGCCCTTTCTTCTAATTTGTAGGGTGTTTCTTGTATTATAACTTCCGTCAAAGTGTTATGTGAATTACTGGTTTTAAATCACTAGTATACATGGCACTTGGGCAGGAGATATAATACAAGCTGCTCCCTGCAAATGAGAAGGCAAAGGCACAATATGAACTTGCGGCTGTCGCATGGGAACAATGTTTGTGTGGGAGGAAAATCTTTGCTTGGTGTTTGCGAAAGATAGGGCTAGTTGTTCCGTCACAAGTAGTGAATCAGGTGAGTGTTTAATACCTCGTCCATCTGATTCATCATGTTAGTTTTTTGAGTCCTTTGGCTCATTTTGTTAAAACGGTACACAACCTTCATCTGATGTTCTTATTTTATGAGCAACACTATAGATGTTACCGTCAAAGTACATCCTTTGAACGGTAATGTATATAATGATGAACTCTTCCATGCATCGATCCTAGCAAAACCCATATGCGCTAATCAAGTACTGGTGAATTACTAAACTACTCATTATGTAGTGTGAACATTCATGCATAATCTTAAAATGCGTGTTGTTTATATTGAATTTCTCAAATTGTTTTTTTTTGCAAAACATAGTCATGTCAGCACAATTGTTGCCGTGGCTACAAAATTTTTATTTAGCATGCCTAAGCTTTTAGTGGCGGGCGCTCCAGTAAGCTCGCCACTGCAACAAGAATAAGTAGTGGCGGGCACGTAATCACAACCCGCCACTGCAAATATTCTACTACTGGTGAGCAAACTCCACCGCTCGCCACTAATGAGGTTGTACCAGTGGCGGGCCGCCCGCCCGCCATTGATGCCATAATATCAGTGGCGGGAGGTCGGTGGCGGGCGCCCCTGGGAGCCTTGCCTGCCACTTCTGGCCTTTTCCCACCCGCCACTGCTAGGCATTCCTGCAGTAGTGTGCGCGTGCAATGGTGCAAGTAGCAGGAGCTGAGGTGGCCTAAAACGACGGCGGCGACGGCATTGGTTGGCGGCAGAGGCACGGCCTCGTCTGGAACCGAGCTACGGGGCACGGAGGAGAGATGGGAGAGGTCACGGAGGACCAGGAGCTCACTGCGGGGTCGAGGAGCAGCCCGGGGAGGCCAGGGAGGTCGCGGTGGCGCAGATCGACGGCGAGGCAGAGGCGGCATCCGGCGAAGGGGATCGACGCAGGCGGCATCGCTGGTGCACCTCAGCCTCAATCCAATGGCGGAGGAGGCGAAGACGACCGCGGCGTCCTGGACACGGTGGCCACGGCGGTGAGGCGGCGTGGCGATGGCAGGGTTCGGATGGGCTCGGGAACGAGCGTGGAAGCGAGGGGGAAGAGGGAGAGAGGGGATTAGGGTTGCAGGGGGGTCGAGGGGGGTTCCTTATCCACCTCTGGGATGGCGGGATGGTCGACACGCACGCATCCGCGGCGCGGAGGGCCAGTGCGTGCGCCATGGCCTCCCCTCTGGCGGGAGGTTGAGGAAAGGCCGGCCAGCCTGGGCCAGGCCGCACTGTAGCCCACTTAGGCCCATTGGCACAGTAGCGCTAGGCATTTTCTTTTATTCTTTTCCATTTTGTATTTTCTGCCTCTGTTTTGCATTAAGTTGAGCCACCAAACGATTTTTGCTTTGAATGAAACTTTGCACATAATTCTAACACAATATCTTAGTGTCAGTGTATAAAACATGGGTATTTTACACCCTGACTTATGCACAGACAGTGGCGGCCTCCTTGCCGGCCAAGGCTTGCCGAGGTTTACCAAATAACCAAATCCAAGACCTAGTTGCAAAAGCTGCTGGAGAGAAGCTCAAAGCAAAGCATCGACAAGCACCCAACTAGTAATGAAGATGAAGACATTTCTTGCCGGCAAGGCTGAACCGGCAAGGTGAAGACCCGGCAAGCTCCGTGCCGGCAAGCCTTCGCCAGCACCACCGCGCTCCACCTCACCGAGCAGCTAGTCGCTAATCGGTGAGGTGTCGACCGCGCAGGCTAGTTGGTGAGGTTTGTCGGGCACGTGTCAGCACGCAGGGAGAAGATTTACCTTTATTGACACCCGTCCAGGGGGCTTGTCAGAATAATACGAGGTAGCTGGGCGAGCGGTGCAGAAACCTTGCCGGGGCTACCTCTCCACTTGACACCTGACGGTGCATTTAATGCCTTCGTCCTAAACTGGCAGAGTTAGGTATGATAGCACTGTTTGCTATCCAATCACTATGTAATTACTGTTTTGCCACTGTGGTAACCCCTTGAGCTATAAATGGAGGGCCAAGGCAACATTTAGAGGGATTCAGACCCATTTTCAAACACCTGCACGTCTCGCATAGCTCCTCTCTCGGCACCTTGCTGGAAGAAGCGCTCCTTGTACTTGTGCTCTCACACGACCAATACACCAAAAGCAGGAGTAAGGTTTTACGCTTCTCAGCGGCCTGAACGTGGGTAAAATCCCTTGCGCCATCCATTGATTCTGCTCTTTGTGCACGTTGATCTCCCCTGCGGAGCCACAAAGGGGCTAGATGGTTGTTCCCACGACATCTTTGGCGTGCCAGGTAGGGGGATCGCTTGCACGAACCTGAATCAGTGGATTGCGCGTCATCTTCACCAACTTCATCATCATCCTCCTCATCGTCGATGGCCCCCAAGAAGAAGGGCATCACGATGACGGCCCCTTCCCACATGTCCGCAGGTGGCGCAGGCGGCGCGGCCAATGCGGGCGATGCGAATACCGTGGTTGGCACGACCAGCGCAGGCGGCGCGGTCGGCGCAGGAGACGAGCGCGCTGGAGGCAGTCGACTTCCCCGATCCTCTGGCGAACGAAGCCAAGACGGCGCGAGTCGGGCAGACGGACGTCCTCCCCCTCCTCCTCTCCGCGCCGGCGAACACAGCCACCAGAGCGGCAATGTCCGAGGCAGTGCGAGCCGAGATCCCGCCGCAGCGGCGTCCAAAGATGCTGCTTCGGGACAGACGCCACGCCCCTCGCATAACGGGCGCAGGACAGCTCCGAGCGGCATCAACGACTCCGGGCAGCGGCGACCTCACGGCAAGACCCTTGTTGATCAAATCCCAGGTCCTCAGGCACCGCCTCCGCCACAACGACCCGCTGCTGATCATGTGCCGCGGCAGCAAGACCGCAATGGCACTCCTGATGGCTCTGCCAGGAGTAGAGCGACATCACGCTCTTCGCTTCCGGCCATGCCAGCTACAGCAGCGGAAGCAATGGCACGAGCCCAGATGCTGCTGAATTTCCCTCCAGTGGCAGAGAAGATGGATTAGTGGAGAGCCACCATCCAAAGTTTGATTGGGTTTGCCCAGGCTAGCAAATCACAGCAAGCGGAGCCCTCACAGCGTCCGCCAGCAGCACCAGCAACTCCAGCTGGTGGGTGCGCTAACGGTGCAGTCGCCCCAGCGGCAACAATCTCAACAGCAGCAACGCCAACAACCGCAGGAAGCTCGACGATCTTTCGAGCCAGACGAGGTGTCGATGGCCTCTTTGGATCCGCGAGCGCGGCAAGACCAGCGGCAAGTGCTGCGAGACAGGCGGGTAGAAGACGCCCGCACCACCATCGAATGGCGCCGGGAGGCACGCCATCAATCTGACGCGCGCAACGGCCCTATCGTTGATGAGCCTGCGCCAAGGGATGGCGGATATCTGCCTTACGAGGTTGGATGTCCTGCCTTCACCCGTGAGCTGCGTCAAGTCCGATGGCCGTCCGTCCGGGCCTTCAAGCCAGAAGTACCAGAAAAGTACGACGGCAAGCTGAACCCGGCAGAATTTCTGGGCATCTATACAATTGCCGTGCAAGCTGCCGGAGGGAGGGATGAGAAGATCCTCGCCAACTACTTTCTGTTGGTACTGAAACCCAACGTGAGATCTTGGTTGATGAACTTGCCGGAGAACTCCATTTCTTCATGGCCAGATCTCTGTAACGAGTTTGTTGGTGCCTTTACCGGAGGCCACAAGGCCCCTGGACAGCCCAGCGACCTGCAAGTGATTCCGCAAAGAGATGGAGAAACTTTGCTCAAGTACATCCAGAGGTTCAGCCGTGTGCACCGTAACATTCCAGATGTACACCCCACAGCCGTCATTGCCGCCTTTCACACGAATGAGCGCAATCGGAGGATGCGGGAGAAGATGAACGTCAAGCCACCCAAAACCGTCAACGAGTTCTACACATTGGCGGATTAGTGTGCACGTGCTGAGGAAGGAAGACGGCTTCCTGGGGAGGACGCTGGGGCCGAGGTGTATTCCGAGGACGACGACGCTGCCACCCCGAGGAATAAGGGCCGAAAGCACAACAGGAAGTGCAAGGGCAAAACTGTAATGGCCATCGAAGGCTCCGACAACTCCGAGTCCGCCTAGAAAGCCAAGACTGAGAACTCCGGCAAGGAGGCAGCAGTATGCGCCGCTTGCCAGGAGGTGGTGGCAAACGAGAAGGCCAGCAAGTCTGATGGGCCGTACTGCAAGATTCACCGCACCAAGGGCCATGATCTCCAAGAGTGCCGACAAGTTGAGGACCTTGTTGAGAAACAAAAGGCTGAGAATGAAAAACGTGACAAAGAGAAGGGTCAATATGGTGCCGGTGGGTCCGGCAAGAAGGGCCACGGTGGTCGAGGAGGCCGTCGCGGCAAGGCCAAGCAGCAGAAAGAAAAACCTACTAGACGCCGCGAAAAGAAAGAAGAAGATGATGGAAGTGAAGAGGAAGAGGACGACGGAGAGTCCAATGAATAGGAATTCCAGAAGGCAACTGAGGCCATGTGCATTGACGGAGGTGCACCTTTGCACTCCTCTCACCGCCAACTTAATCAGTGGGCGCGTGAGCTTAATGCGGCAGAACCGGCAATGAGCTCTCAAAAACCACTCAAGTGGTCACACACGCCTATCATTTTCGATGTCAAGGATCACCCTGATCGCACAACCGCGGTCGGGTGTTTGCCATTGTTGGTATCACCAACAATTCGCAACCTCCAGGTCACGAAAATGTTAGTTAATGGTGGGGCCGGCTTAAACTTGATCTCTTCGGAGGTAATCAAGAGGCTGCAGATTCCCGATGAGGAGCTCGAGAAAACAGGCACGTTTCAAGGAGTAAACCCGGGAAGAAGCCAGCCCAAGGGAAATATCACATTGCTGGTAACGTTTGGCGGGGAGTTGAACTACATAACAGAAAATATCGTGTTTGATGTTGTCAAGATCCGTTTGCCGTACAATGGAATTCTTGGCCGCCCAGCCCTGGCAAAATTCATGGCAGCATCTCACTATGCTTACAACACGTTGAAGATGCCAGGACCGATGGGTGTCATTTCCATCAACTCCGACAAGAAAGATGCAGTTATTTGCGTCGACAAGATGTACAGAGATGCGGTGGCAGCAGAGGCCGCCAAGGCGCCAGCTCCCGCCATGAAGAAGGAAAACAAGAGATCCGGCAAGACCTCTAGCCAGGATTCCGGGAAGCGCACCTCTTCCGACTGTTGCACGCCTGTTGAAGACTTGCCAGAGTGCTCTGCCGATAAGAAATCTAAAGCTACCTCACCAGCAACCAAAAAGGTGCCGGCGAAGGAGGACGGCACTAACGGTACCTTCACCATCAGTGCCGCCCTTGACAGCAAATAGGAAAGCGCGCTCATTGCCTTCCTGCGGTCGAATGTCGATGTGTTTGCATGGCGACCATCTGAGGTTTTCCCAGGGAGGTAATTGAGCACCACCGTGCCGTCTGTCCCCACACTCGGCCCGTCAAGAAAAAGATCCGGAAGCAAACTTTGGAGCGGCAACAATTCATTGCCGAGGAAATCAAGAAACTTGAAGCAGCAGGCTTGGTCAGATGTGTACTACATCCAACTTGGTTGGCAAAACCAGTGGTGGTGCGGAAAGCAAATGGGAAGTGGAGACTTTGTATTGACTACACTGATATTAACAAAGCATGTCCAAAGGATCCTTTCCCCTTGCCGCGCATTGATCAAATTATAGACTCTACTTCCGGCTGTGATTTGCTCTCCTTCCTTGATGCATATTCTGGGTACCATCAGATATTCATTGCCAAGGAAGATGAGGAGAAAACCGCATTCATTACTCCATGTGACACGTACTGCTTCGTGCGTATGCCTTTTGGATTAAAGAGTACCGGTTCAACATTCGCAAGAGCAGTCCAGATTGGTTTTGAGCCCCAGCTGCGCAGGAATGTGGAAGCTTATATGGATGATATAGTGGTCAAAATCAAGGACAAGTCAACCCTCATTCAATATTTAGAGGAAACATTTGCAAACTTGCGCAAAATCAATCTGAAGCTCAATTCCGAGAAGTGTGTGTTTGGTGTCCCATCCGGCAAGCTTCTCAGATTCTTTGTATCTCAGCGAGGAATTGAAGCAAATCCCGACAAGATCAAAGCAATTGAACAGATTCAAGCGCCAAAAAGCGTCAAAGATGTGTGGCGTTTTGCCGGCTGTGTTGTTGCCTTGAGTAGGTTCATTTCAAGATCCGCTGAGCGCGCCCTACCATTTTTCAAGATTTTGAAAAAGGCAGGTCCAATGAAATGGACTCCGAAAGCGGAGGCCGCGCTGCAGGACTTGAAAAGATACCTCTCCTCCGCGCCAACGCTAGTTGTGCCTAGACCACAAGAGCCGTTACTGCTATATGTAGCGGCAACGAACCAAGTGGCTAGTGCTGCATTAGTGGCGCAGACGGAAGTCGATGACGAAGAAGCAGCCGCGGCAAACCCGTCCAGCGACGAACCGGAATCTTCTCCGGCAAGAGCCGACGCTGACAAGACAGAAACAGCGCAAGCAAATGAAACTAACCAACAAGTGATGCCACAGAAGAAAGTGGTGCACCGGCCCGTCTATTTTGTTAGTTCCCTTCTACAGGGGGCTAGATCAAGATACTCAGGGGTGCAGAAATTGCTTTTCGGCCTTCTTATGGCCTCGAGAAAGCTGCGTCACTACTTCCCAGTACACGAGATCACCGTCGTCACCCGCTTTCCATTGCAGCGCATTTTGAGAAATCCAGAAGCAACCCGCAGGATAGTGGAGTGGGCGTTGGAATTGTCAAGCTTCGCACTTAAGTTTGAAAGCACTTCAACCATCCAGAGCAGAGCCTTGGCAGAGTTCATTGCAGAATGGACACCAACGCAAGACGAAGAAGCTCAAGAAACAGCTCTCCCCGGCAAAGAGACAGTCAAAGAATGGATGATGTACTTTGACGGTGCCTTCTCGCTGCAAGGCGTCGGTGCCGGAGTGCTGCTTGTCGCACCCACCGGAGAGCACCTCAAGTATGTGGTTCAAATGCACTTTCCCAGGGAGCAAGCTACAAACAACACTGCTGAGTATGAAGGGCTCCTTGCCGGTCTTAGGATCGCAGTGGATCTTGGAATCAAAAAATTGATCGTCCGTGGTGACTCGCAGCTTGTTGTGAAGCAAGTGAACAAAGATTATCAGAGCCCGTTGATGGAAGCGTATGTGGAAGAAGTGAGGAAATTGGAAGAACACTTTGACGGGTTGCAAACAGAGCACATCCCTCGTGCGGAAAACAGCATTGCCGATCACCTGTCAAAATGTGCCGCCCAAAAGCTACCTGTGGAACCAGGAACTTTTGTGCTCCATTTGAATCAACCAACAGTCACTCCATCAACACAGGCCAGTAAAAGGAGGAAGTTGAATACCGGCAAGTACTTTCCGGCAGAGCTCCCAGAAGCCGCCGGCAAAAAGGTTGCCGGAGACAACAACACGGTTGTCGGTGAGCAGCGGCTTCGCGCAGAACATCAGGTTCTTGTTGCTGAGGCAAGCGCTCCCGTGGCTGAAGAAATGCCTTTAGTCCTTGTCGTCGAGCCGCAGGCTCCGGCATGGGCACTGCAGATAGTTCATTTCCTTCGAACAGGAGAACTTCCCGATGAGCAAGAAGAAGCTGAGAAAGTAGCCCGCCAGTCAAGTATGTATTAGTTTGTGGATAGCATGCTTTACAAAAAGAGATCAAACGGTGTGAAATTGAAGTGTATTTGCCGAGAAGATGGACTGAAGCTGTTGGCAGAGATACATGGAGGCATATGTGGCTCTCACATAGGATCAAGGGCACTTGCCGGCAAAGCTTTCCGGCAAGGCTTCTATTGGCCCACTGCCCTCCAGGATGCGACTGAGCTAGTAACAAAGTGTGAAGCATGCCAGTTCCATTGAAAGAACATAAATCAGCCAGCTCAAGCTCTCCAAACAATCCCTCTCTCCTGGCCCTTTTCGGTCTGGGGGCTCGATATCATGGGCCCCTTCCCCAATGCTGCCGGGGGCTTTGAGTTCTTGTACGTCGCCATCGACAAGTTCACAAAGTGGCCTGAAGTGGAGCCGGTGAGAAAGGTGGCAACACAATCTGCCGGCAAGTTCTTCAAAGGATTAGTTTGCCATTTCGGGGTTCCTAACAGAATCATCACCGACAATGGCACATAGTTCATGAGCTGCACCTTCATGCAGTATATCCAAGACCTTGGCAGCAAAATCTGTTTTGCATCTGTCGCTCACCCGAGAACCAACGGCCAAGCGGAAAGGATGAATGCTGAAGTGTTGCGTGGCCTCAAGACAAGAACCTTTGACAGATTGCGCAAATGTGGAAGGCGCTGGATTGATGAGTTGCCGGCGGTTCTTTGGTCACTCAGGACAACACCAAATCGAGCTACCGGCGAAACGCCCTTCTCCCTTATCTATGGTGCAGAAGCGCGGTGCTCCCCACGGAACTCATATACGGGTCACCTCGAGTGCTCACTTACGATGAAGCTGATCAAGAGCAGCTGCGGCAAGACGATGCAACGCTCCTTGAGGAGGATCGTCTTCAGGCGGCAGTGCGAGCTGCACGCTACCAGCAAGCCTTGCTCCGCTATCATAGCCGCAAAGTGCACGCCCGAAGCCTTGAGGAAGGCAACCTTGTTCTTCGGCGCGTTCAGTCCGCCAAGAAATCAAACAAGTTGACGCCGAAGTGGGAAGGCCCTTATCGGGTAGTACGAGTCACCAGACCTGGCGCGGTCCGTATGGAGACCGAAGATGGCACCCCAGTGCAGAACTCATGGAATATTGAGCATCTTCGCAAGTTCTACCCATAAGGCACGGTTGCCGGGCCTCCCGGCAACCCCTTTTGTACAAGCTTTGTCGGCGAGACTTGTAACCCTTTGTACAAAGCCAGGCGGAGATCCTGTGCATAATAAAGCTAAGTTTTTCGCAACTCTTCGTACATATTCATTTATATATGGATGCATGTGACGTTGTGATTTACATTTTAGTTTGTATGGAATGGCTAATGAACCGTCAAGGTTCCCAAACCACTCTTTTCTCTTCTTTCTTTTTCTTAAAAAGGACAGAAGAATCCCTCGCGTGCAAGTTTCCCGGGGGGAGTGACGATGGGGTACCATTTTAATGACGTTCAAGTGATCATTTCATACGACGAGGAAAACAGCGCGAGGAAAAGCTAAGTTGAAAAAACTTTGAAAAATTTTCCTTGTTACATTTGCGATTTCCCTTGAACGATTTTGTGTTTGTAGGAGAAACCTGCACGCGAAGGAATCTTGTCGCAACCAGTCCGTGCTCTAGTTTGCCTCGAGTCCGCTCGGTAAGCTTAGCAGCCGCGTTCTGACCCGGCAAGTTACCTTGCCGGCAGCGGCACTTCTAGCAGGCTGCTAGGGACCTATTCCTCGAAGCGCTCGCGGCAAGTGTGCGCACCGGCAAGTTTCCCAACGGCGTAGGGAGCACGATCATACAAAGGCAAAATAAGACGAGGGGAACAGCACGCGTTCATCTAAGCCCGACAAATAATAGATATTCATTAAAAAGGTACTCGGTTACATTTCATTGGCCCTTCTCCAGGGTTTACATCAAAAGCGAGGAGGGCAAAAGGGGCGCCCGGCTTGTTCCCGGAAGGCCAGATGATGGTGCTGCCGGCGATCAGTCAGACTCGTTGTCGTCATCCTCAATCTTCACGCCCGGAGAGCCGCGCCGTCATCATCATCATCCTCAACATCGCTGGAGGAAGCGGTGTCACTGTCGCTCGAGCTTTCCGCGCAGCACTCCAGACAAGCGCCCGAAGCCCCGAAGAACTTCACGTCAATCGTGTTTAGTCCATCCAACCTGAAGTGAAGGAGGTGCCCTTGCCCTAAGCAATGGGCACGGACGAAGGATTTCCACCCGCGTGTGAGGTACATAATACCATTGTTGGAGGTCTCAACGGTTACCCAGACCGGGCCATTGCAGCAGCCATCCACACGCAGCCACAAGCCGCGCAGGTGCGGCCTTCGATCTCCCTAGCAAAGGGGCGAGGACGCCGCAGCCAGCTCCGCGGCCAATCACGCAGCTCCAAGACGAACTCTTGCGCCGTGTCCTCCGTATGGTCTTCTGCCGGCGGCGGAAGGGCCGAAGGTGGAGCAGCAAGCACTCTGCCATGGCCGCCTCGACCACGGGCGCCACGTCGTCCACGACCACGGGACGCGGCCCTCCCTTGAGCGCTGGAGCCAGCTTCCGCAGCGGCGGTCGAGGCATGGGCATGGAGCCGCGGTGAAGCCCTCGCCGGGACGGCAGAAGCACGACCGCGGCCTCTTCCCCTTGCCATGCCGTCGTCAAATACGAAGGAGGAAGATAGAAGAAGGAGGCGACGGGTGCTGAAGATTGGGGTAGAAGGAGATGGATGAGGATCGCGTCCCGCAACCCCCTCTTTATAGGGAGAGCGCGGGGAGCTGGCTCTTCACTGTCTTCGGGCGGCCGCCCCAATTCACCAATCATGTGCCCTGCGCTTCTGGCCGGGCGCTTTACTCCAGCGACCGTCCAAGGTCACCAATCCTGTGCCCTGCGCCCCTGGCCGGGCACTCCGCTCCAATGACTGCCTCTCTTCGCCAATCCCTCGCCTTGCATGTAAAGACAAGTAATGGGAGGACGCAGAAGAAGGAGAAACCGTGGCATGAATGGCAGTTATTCCTTGTCACGCGTTGCCATGCACCTATTCAAGTCCGTTTAATGGCAAGGGTTGCCGGAAAATGACCAAGAGCACACTCAAGTCCAGAATAATGAAGAAGCAAAAAAGATCTCACAAGAGGTGATAATCATCATGACCAAAAATTACAGCGGCAGTTTTCCTGCCACGTGTCTGTGCATTGTTTGGGCCTAGCCCAACGACGCTTCGAACGCGCGTTTGGCCCAGGCCCGGGGGCTCCTGTCGGTGTATAAAACATGGGTATTTTACACCCTGACTTATGCACAGACAGTGGCGGCTTCCTTGCCGACCAAGGCCTGCCGAGATTTACCAAATAACCAAATCCAAGACCCAGTTGCAGAAGCTGCTGGAGAGAAGCTCAAAGCAAAGCATCGACAAGCACCCAACTAGTAATGAAGATGAAGACATTTCTTGCCGGCAAGGCTGAACCGGTAAGGTGAAGACCCGGCGAGCTCCGTGCCGGCAAGCCTTCGCCAACACATCCGCGCTCCACCTCACCGAGCCGCTAGTCGCTAATCGGTGAGGTGTCGACCGCGCAGGCTGGTTGGTGAGGTTTGTCGGGCACGTGTCAGCACGCAGGGAGAAGATTTACCTTTAATGACACCCGTCTAGGGGGCGTGTCAGAATAATACGAGGTAGCTAGGCGAGCGGTGCAGAAACCTTGCCAGGGCTACCTCTCCACTTGACACTTGATGGTGCATTTAATGCCTTCGTCCTAAACTGACAGAGTTAGGTATGATAGCACTGTTTGCTATCCAATCACTATGTAATTACTGTTTTGCCACTGTGGTAATCCCCTGAGCTATAAAAGGAGGGACAAGGCAACAGTTAGAGGGATTCGGACCCTTTTTCAAACACCTGCACGTCTCGCGTAGCTGCTCTCTCGGCACCTTGCCGGAAGAAGCGCTCCTTGTACTTGTGCTCTCACACGACCAATACACCAAACGCAGGAGTAGGGTTTTACGCTTCTCAGCGGCCCGAACCTAGGTAAATCCCTCGCGCCTTCCATTGATTCTGCTCTTTGTGCACGCTGATCTCCCCTGCCGAACCACAAAGGGGCTAGATGGCCCCATAGATGGTCGTTCCGACGACACTTAGGGTGGCACAAAAAGTTTGGGGTCTATTTGAATTCATTTGAATTTTTCATAATTGAAAATGAATTAATGGGGCTGTTTTGGTCACTGCTTTTGGATGTTAGGGTCAATTTGGAATTTCAAATAATGTTGATTTTATTTTTATAATTGCTTTGGGATTATTTGCAATATTATGAACACTTTTGATTAATTTACTGAAGGAGTTTTATTTTTCCTTGCTATTTGAATTTATAATTTGAGTTGAATTATTTCTTAATTGCATTTCTTAGGATATAATGATGATGACTTGGCATCATTAGTTTGAGGTCACTGTAGCATGACACTGGGGGTGTTACACAAGAGCACTCAAATATTAAGCCAGTGGACAAGTCTATCGTACAAGGTGCTCTCTCTCTCTCTCCCTCTCTGCAGGTAGATACTTGATCTCTCTAGGCGAATCCATTACTTTTTTCGATAAAAGGGTGGATTTTATTGACTTAAAATGGAGCATCAAGAAGATACAAACACAATGAGCGCACACCCCGCCTCTGCATAACTAGGATGTACATAGCCAACACCAACACACGCACACAAAAACACGCCGGCAAATAGCAAAGTCATACAAGACCAAAGCTATGCGTAGGCGAGGAAAAAAGAAAAAGCCCCAAAGCGATCAGATCACGATCGGCAAACTATAACAATGACCATATCTGCACCGACAATCTCATGACACCATGCGGACGATGAGGTTCTTCAACAACAACGCCTTAAGGAAGGGAGTGACACTCAAGTGTCACCGTCACCGGATCCAGCCACCCAAGGCCAGAATCTAGGTTTTCACCCTGAAGA
The DNA here is from genome assembly GCA_039707655.1 of Elymus sibiricus. Taxonomy (NCBI): domain Eukaryota; kingdom Viridiplantae; phylum Streptophyta; class Magnoliopsida; order Poales; family Poaceae; genus Elymus; species Elymus sibiricus. The sequence goes on along the minus strand of CM077672.1, from coordinate 500,775,540 downwards.
ATCAGTCCGAGCATTCTGAACAATGCCTTCAACAAGGTAACGACGTCAAAATATTACTATGCGCACATTGCCCTTTTGATCTTCTTCACAGCCAGGATTCATTAATTGCGACATGATCAACCTGTCGACCAAGACATGCATGTCATTCTGTCAATAGCCAAGAAATTGCACCACTAACCTTGTTTTCTGAAAGCACTAATCTTTGCAGTTTACTTTCTTGATAAAAATTAAAACACACCAAACTAATAAACTTTAGCAACAAAAGTGATTTGGGGCATTCAGTTTTAAAAAAGGAACCTGAGTAGAGCATGTAGGTAATGTAATTTACTTTTATGTGCTACATATGTACTAGTCACATGCAAAGGGTCTTCGACAAGTGACATAAACTATTGTTTCATGAGGTATGGATTCGACGGGAAGCTGTTATTAGTGAGTTCAAGAAAAGCAAGACTAAAACCGATAAAAGCAGTATAAGGACAGAGGATGATGAATTAATTACCTGGTGAATAGAAACTTGTGAAAGGATAATACCGACGTGCAGCATCAAGTCTCCTGAATTCCAAGGACTTAAGATGAAGCATGTAGACATGGAAGTCCACAAATATAAAAATTGTATCCCTATCCTCTGAATATCCCACTATAGTTTCCTTGCCATACCCATGTCTCGGTCCCACAACAGTAACGCGGACCCCAAGAATGTCATGCAATTTAAGGCTGGTCCGCAACACCCATATGGCAACGCCATGACCATTGACATTTCTCTGCCACACCCGGAGGCATGGGTATTCTAATATGGCGAAGCCAATAGCGCCATTGTCAGCCCGCATTATCTGACAGGGCACCCCCCGTACTGCACATGATTTGGCATAGGAGGCACCTGGATCAAGGATAGGCTCTGACTATCCAAATTAAACCGAAGGATGACATATCCAGTGCACAACCAATGAAGCACATTACCGATAAGTGTTGCGGGAGCATCCTGTTCATAAAGATCACGAGGATCGGCTATTGGGACGTCACCCCATAGGCCGGTCTGTGAGGAGTAAATGCTTGCGTGACCATGTGCCGAAGACATACACAGCAGGACTACTTTGAAGGGGTTGGAGTTGCAGTAGCCGTGCACGTGGCCCGGGTCGCTACCGGCAGCGCAGAGCACCGCCCCGTTGTTGAAATGTGTGTTGGCCCCCAGCAGAACGGCCGGCAGGCGGTGCTGCTGGCCCGCCATGGGGTCACACACGACCAACACGGGCCGCTCCCAGTCCGCCTGGTCTTTGATGAGGACACGGCCATTGCGGCAGTCGAGCACCCAGCCGTCGTGGACCCGCAGTTCAAAGCGCTGGGGAGGGATGCGGTTGGGAGCGTCCATGACAGGGGTGAAGACACGGGCCCAGACAGAGGTGCTGGTGCAGTGGATCTCGTTGTGGAAGACGCCGAGAAGGGGTGGCGTCGACCGGTGGTGCTCGTGGAAGCGGCGGAGGAACCCGGGGTCAGCGGTGAGGCGCTCCCATCGCCTGCTGACGGTGGCGGCACGCACGAGGGAGGAGGGCTGCGGCCCGAGGCTGTGGCGGAATATCTCCTCCAGGAGATGGTCATTTTCGAGCGGCGGGGCCTGGGCCGGGGCCGAGCTGCTGCTGCTGCTGCTGGGTTGAGTGGTCATTCTTGCTAGCTCACGGCTCGTACGTACTTGTGGTGTGGGTGTGGACTTGGGGGTCGGGGGATATGGGTTTCTCTTGGGACGGGCAGGAACGAATATATATATAGGCGCCGGCGCCGAGCGTCAAGGTTTTGTATATAGTTCTCTGTGCCGTGTTCCTGCTGTGCATGCCCAGCTAGAAGAAGTGCCGGACGTGTGCGTGCTCTGATCCGATCGACGGACGGACAGCAGAGCGAAATTCGTATGAGATGAGATTCTGGCCTGGGTGGATGCATCGATGGAGAAGATGAGGTTCTGGCCTGGGTGGGTGGATGGATCTATCTATCTTTGTATCTTTCCATGGTTGATGGTACGTACGGCATCGATCCTCCCATTGTTGTTAGGCTGTTAGCCGGCCACGTTTAGGTTGTTAGCGACCTGACGCGTTCAGGTTGTTAGGCTGTTACGGGTTAGCTAGCTTTACGCATGGAGAGTTGTGAGTGGGCTCGGGCGTTAGAGGATAAGCACCACGATGGGATGAGGCTTGCCAGCTCCCGCTCAAGTGCTCCCATCGGTGCTCCCCTTCACTTATTCTTCATCCAACGGGCCAAACCAACTCCCACCCCCACGTCTATTTTTAGGCCAAAGAAAAAATAAGTGTCTAGTATTTTCACCCATGTTTCCTCGTCTGTACGTACTATTTTCTTCTCTCGTCTTTTCATTCGGTCGGCCCTTGAGTGGAGGCACCGCCGCCACGCTGGTCGATCTCCTCCTGCCGCCAGCCCATTCTCCTTCGCCCGTGGTATCTTCGCTACCGGCTTCTCTCCGCCGAACGACAACCTCGCACTGCCAGCCTTGTCGCTGCAAAATCACGGCCTCGCGCTCTAGAGCCCAGCCGCCGCCGACTAGATTCGTCCGCGGGCAGAGTTCCATCAGGCGCGGTGAGATACACTTCGGGATCGGCCCTGCTGGCCAGGATCATGGTCCGCGGCGTTCTCTCCTTCATGAAGAAAGCCCGTTTGGGACGCCGTCAAGCCATGTGAGACGTGGTGGTGCAGCTGCTGCCATCCATCATCCATGTCTATTGCGACTCAACCTCTACTGACATTGTAGCACGCCCGACAGTTGGAGTCACCTCGACATCAACGCGACGAACGTCGGCGCCGCTAGTTGTTCCGGCCATGCCACAGTAAACGCATATGCTGTCCTCGCGCAGGTCAGCTCGACTCATCTCCATCATCGACGTAAGGAGCGACGGTGCCGCCTCCTGCACCGGCCATGCCGTTGTGCACGGCCCGGTCGTGGATGCGTACGCCGTCCTTGCACGGGTCAGCTCGACTCATCTGCATCATCAACGCAAGGGACGCCGGTGCCGCCTCCTGCACCGCCCACGCCGTTGTGCACGGCCCGGTCGTGGATGCGTACGCTGTCCTTGCACGGGTCAGCTTGTGTCACCTCCGGCATCAACGCAAGGGACGCCGGTGCGCCGGTGCCGCATTTTGTACTGGCCACATTGCTATGCACGTCTGGTTGTCGATGTGTACGTCGACCTTGCGCTGGTTAGCTCGCACGCTTCGAAGATAAATACAGTGGTTAGTCTCTGAGTACTACCGGACGAGAGGGAAATACGGAAGATTTAGTGTTACTAGTGGAATGTCCGTGCGTTGCTATGGGCTTTTAAAAAAAATTACTGATTACAAATGTTTTAATTTTTTTACTGGTTCCATATGTTAACATAATGCATGAATTTTACATGTCTAGAAAAGATAGCTAGTAATAGACAAAAAATAATTGGAATCCACAATGTATTTCAATAAGAAAATGTAATTCCACGACATATACATAGAAAGACTTATCAGATCTTACATACAAAATAAAGTAAGTGGTACGAAATCAGGATAGCACTTGGATGCCTTTTTATGCTTAAGACCGACTGTCTCATATGAAGCATGTCCATTGTTATTATCCCTTCAAACAAATGTTCCAATCTACTACAACCAGAAACTTGATTGCATTATGCAATTGCCTGAAAAACTATTTCATATAAAATTAGGAATGGAACCATGGCAACACAAAATATTTCAACCCTTCCGCATCTACTTTTTTTTTGCAGGGTTCCGCATCAACTATTCATAGCTCACAAAATTTTCTACAGACCTCATCTACTTTTCTTGGCTCAAAAGGATCAAGGCCCCTCCAGCTACGCTCAACTTCTAGGATATTTCTTCTTTGAAATAGTCACCCGATATGATCGTTGGTGATCGTAAATGATACTTATAATTACTCGATGTTTTCATGAACAATATCTAAGTTGTAAAGTTTTATAATCAACATCTTCCATTTATCATCCCCTCATCTCGGGTGCAACTGTAGTAGCTTGATTAAACAACACCCTACTGGAAGATAATCACAATGTGTGCTTTAATTAGAAACACAACAATTAAGTATTAGGCAATCTCATTGAATGTGATAATATAAGTTCAACAATAATGAATAACATGATATTGTTTAACAATAGGTTTTGCCCTCAGCATAGTAACCACTCCAGCGACCATTGCGCACAACTTCGACCTTTCTGGATCTCTAACATTAGGTAGCCCCATGTAAATTGCATATATGTAATCCTTGTAAATATTTGCCCGGTAGGCTTTTAAACTACTATTTTCGCTGAAAAAGCTAGTTAAATGAATAAAGCACTACTGGAGATAGAATTGTGAATTGGTTCATGGTAAGATCATGCCAACTTTCACAAGTATATCAACAACGCCCACTCCATCTAGTAGATTCTCCAATGAGAAATCATGTCCTACACTTATAGCAAACCTATACATGGAAGATAATGTTATTCCCACTTGCATGGAAGAGAATGTTATTTCAACTTGGCATAAAATTTTATTCAATCCATACACATGGAAGATAATGTTTCATTTACAAATCTGAATTTGTATCATTATTAACAACTAAATGTTGTGTCATACTAAATTAAATAAGCCAAACTCAGGGCATGAAATTTATGCCCTAGATCGTGTTCTATTGAAGAAAGAACAACTGAGGTTTGTAGATCTGATGAAAGTGGAATAAGGAAAGATCAAATGAATGAATGAATCGCGCAACATCGCATTGCTCCAAGGGAACCCATCGGCCTCCTTCTCGTTGGTACCGAGGAACCCCATTTGGCTATTTCCTCCGCCCCCGCCCTCAACATCTTCTATAACATGTCCTCTGCCGCCATTGATATCTTCTCGGCAAGCGCCATCGCGAAGCCATATCAACCATGTTTCACTGCACGGCTCACATATCACAAGTACTACTACTCAACCATGCATATGAGTAAAATATAGGAATGGATCTCTATTACAGTAAAAGCTATAGTTGACGGCGAGCTATGTCAAGTAGCGTAGCTATTTTCCACTATAGTGATAGTAGCTAGGATAGGGTTAGAAAAATGCAGGCATTTTGCTAAAGAATTTTTTTTTATGAGGTGTGTCCCAATATATTTTTTATTCAGAATTGCATGCTAAGTAGATCATAAATAAAATATGTAGTTTTCAATCCTACAAACTGAAAGAAGTTTTTCTAAGTAATGGAGTATATAAAGAAACTCCAAATTTCTAAGAAACTCCTATCAGTGAAAGAGGCTCTTACACTTGGACAGTATATCCTTCAAAACCACATACAGTTCTGGCAGCAATAAAATACATACAAGTATTCTAGCACAGGTCCCATGCAAGAACTCCGCCCGGTCCGCATCCACCTCCCTCTCCAGCAAGAACTTGACCGATTGTCTCTCCTCAGACTCCAGCTTCCTGCACCTCAAGGCCACATCAGAAAAAAAAAAGTCAGAAACCACATAAACAAGAGTACATGAACACAAAGCAGTGAACAAGATTAGAACGTACTTGAAGTCGCATACACCATGGTTTCCATCGATGGCACCTACATCCCATGGCACATCATAGGCTAAAGCGTTCAGAACTTCTCCTCTGACCAATTTCCAATGACCACATGATAAATACCAAGCATGTGGTAACGGTGCATTCTGATGTACAAGAATTTAATGAAAGCATCACTAAATATAGCAATACTTGGTTATGTAGTTTCATCTTTCATGCATGAACATTCGTACATGCTTAAATAAAGAGAGCATGTAACAAAACAATCATGATGTTACCAAAGCATTTTTCATGTCTTTCTCTTATTATGTCAAGTTGCTACAAGACATGATAGTATAGACTGAAAATGGAAAGAGTGCACTGAAAAGGCCTAGCGAGCATGTTCTTTTGTTCGAAGTGCCAGTTTACCACTACAAAAAAGATCTGTAGAATTAAGCCACAAAAATGGAATGTTGTTCAAGCGAGCTATTAATCAATATTTTATCTACAGTAGACCTACGTTCCATCTGTTGAACTCTCGACGTGGCTGAAATTTTTGATTGGGTATACAATGTCATGCCTGACAATCTCCCAGAGGCTAAAGTTCTCAAAAGTGTTAAATAACATAGTTAGTTATTATGGATTTCTAGATAAAAAAAATTGTGAGGAATGTTATGCACACGTAGGGATGGTACGTCAAGTCAATCTTAAGCTTCATTTGCATTCCATGAACCCATAATTCAGCTTCGAGTAACAAATCTAAGTTCATATTAAGTGATGGTGCTTAATAGAGGACAAAGTATGTCCAAACTTGTAGACCCTAAGGATCTGCTCACAGTGATATAGTAAACAACTAATTTCCAGTTCCTATTTACCAATAATCTGCAACCACCCTGTGTATTTAGGTATAAAATTGTTTCTAGAAGTATTCATACTAACTGGCTGAATTCTAAGACACGCAAAAAGTACTTTCAACAGGGGTACAACATTAATCAACATAAACTTATCGCTTCAGATATAATACTAAAGTTGTTCTCTCGCATAGTGCATGCTCTAAGATTTATATTTTTTTTGTTTGGTTAAATAGTGGTTAAAAAAAATTTTAAGCCACCCAACCAAATATGTGAACCACTTCTACAAAATCCAAACAAAATTAGTACTTCAATCAGACAATTTCACAATCAAACAAAGCATCAATTAAATAGTGTTAGTCCCAAGTGTACGAGTCACTTATAACAAAGCTTGCTCACCCGTCCAGCTAGGCCATCAATCTCGTATCCAAACTTCTTCACAGCCTCTGTGTAGTCGCTGGTGATGTCAAGGTTGCCCAATGTTGTTGGTTAGAATGCGGGCCTGCAGGTAATCCATGGATAGGTTGTAGTTCTGCTTCGGATCAATCTTTGGTACTTGTCAAACCATCTAACGCACACACACAAAAAATACTCTCAGATAGAAAAGTGATCTAAACGCATTAACCAAATACCCTGCTCTAAACTAACTCATGTGAAAAAATGAATCTAGTAGAAGTGCAAATTAGTAGCAGTAAAAATTGTAAGCAGCCCTCGGCTCAAACCATATTATAGCTAAAATAATAATTAATTTAACAACAACCACTTGATCGAAGATTCAATAGTTGGAACGCCGCCATTTTCGTTATATGGACATATACTAAAGACAATTTAGGCATTTATAGTTGGAACACCACACCTCGTTACTTTTGATTCCACACCATTCTCTCTCTCTCTCAAATTAATCAGTCATTGCATCACAATACAGCGGGTTATCTTGATCAACTCCTAACAGGATTCAAGTCAGCATTGAAATCTGCAGGAAGACCGTGGATCAGCAATCTGATAAGGGAAAGAGTCATGACAAAAATAATCAGGATGCTGTAATCACTTGATATATAAGCATGCCGATCACATAATAGTGTAAAAAAACTGATTGGAACAATACAAACAGAACTGAAAATTTCCTGTCACTAGTAGAAAACAGGGCATCAGTCCCGGTTCGAGAGGGCCTTTAGTCCCGGTTCTGCAACCGGGACTGAACAATCGGGACTAAAGGCCCCCACTTTTAGTCCCGGTTGGGTTACGAACCGGGACTGATGGAGCTCCACGTGGCCGCTGTGGGGCGCCCAGGCAGGAGGACCTTTAGTCCCGGTTGGTAACACCGACCGGGACTAAAGGATCTCCACGTGGCCGCTGCGCAGCGCTCAGGCAGGAGGACCTTTAGTCCCGGTTGGTAACACCAACCGGGACTAAAAGGCCGCCACGCGTCAGCCCCTGCCAAGCGCCGTTTTTTTTTTTGAAAGGAGGGGTTTAGGGTTTAGGGGTTTTGGGGGGTTTAGGGGTTTCATATTGTGTTTCCCCCTTTTCTTTTTGTGTTTACCATTCAATTCTTTTACATTTAGGGTTTTCGTTTTTATTTTACGTTTTCCATTCAACTCTACGCTAGCTACTACATATAGCAATGAAGGAACCATTACACAAATCGTCATGAATATAGAGAGAAGTGACCTCTCTTTCTTCGTGCTTGGTCGAACAACAAGTTTTCGTATATCTATTCGACGCTACTACGTATAGTACACGTTCATGCATATATACAATGTAACATCTCTTACGATCCCTAATATCTAATTACCAAAATCGCATTGCCACTCCCGATGGAATTCTCCGTCTGTAGGTATGACATGGTCAACAAATAATCCCGCCAATTCCTCTTGAATTGCTCGTATGCGATCAGTTGTTAGGAGTTCGTCTCGCTTCCGCTTGATCTAATTTAAAGAAGGCGGTCAATATATATATATATATATATATATATATATATATATATATATATATATGAATGAAACTCAACACAATTGATGGTAATAAAATGAAAATTTGAATATTGTTTACATACTTCAATTTGTTCTTCAGATCTGCCCCGCTCAAAGGTCTTGTGGCGAATGTACTCGCAAACGTAGTATCCACATAAATTATTCCCGGGTTCCTGCCACAAGAACTTTATGAGAATAGAGTTCAATCAAAATGATAATCAAGCATGATAATGATATTGAAACTAGAATCAATGAGAGATGCGCAGAACTAGCTAGTACTACTTACTTTGGGTTGTGAAAATCGCAGCTCCTTTTTCCATTCACCCCTAACCTTGTTGGTGAACTTTTTCCAAACCCTGCCCGGCAAAGAAAATGATTACTTGATATCAGGAAATGAACGAAAGTTGCCGATATGGTGCGATAATGATTGAACTTACTTCTGGAGCATTTGACTCATGTCTGCCCACTCCTTAGCCTCTTTACGTCTCGAGTCCAAGACAATTACTAGTCCCGCGTCAAGCTGAATGACTAGCAGAATAAAGTGGAACCTGCGCACGCATAACTCATCAATTACACTTAACCTCGAGTAAGCGAAACAGAATGTGCACAAGACAGTAACACTCACTTGAAGTTGTAAGGAAATAGTATTTCCCTTTTGTTTTGTTGTCCAAGTAACGCATTTAGCTAGTATTTCTCTGTATCATCGGGGCTTTTTTGTACCGTATATTCATTTACGTTATTTGGGTTAATGAACCCAATGTCATAGATTTTTCCTCTCCATTCACGGATCTTCAATCTGCATAATATAGTGTGAGGATAATTATAAATGCAATGAACGGGCTGAGCTAGAGACTTAATTACAGAAAAAATACTTACAGACAATAGCAACTGATGATAGCTTTGTCGAGGGCGGCTTGATTGTATAACTGAAATAATTCTTCAAATTCAATGTACAACGCCTTGACTCCATTGAAGTAGTGCTCATCTTTAATTCCCACTAAGATACTGTTGGTCCCTTCCTTGCAGGCTTTCAAGTACCAGTTATGCAATGTTCGCATCATCGTTGATAGACGCGGGAGCTGCTCAGGTCTGACGAGAGGCTTCCCGTGCTCGTATCTATAGGCTACCTCAGCCATTTCGAACTGTACCTCATCGCCTAAGTAATCAGCAAGAGTGTAACCAGGATGAGTGGCCGCTACCCCCGGATCATTAGCGATATTGGGAAACACCTTGAACGGGGGGCACGATTGTTTTTCCTGTTCGCCGAGCTGGGGAATTGTTTTCCCACTTCTTGCAGCACTGCTAGTACTTCCCGACCTTTTCGATTCATGAAATGTCTTTACAATACAGCGGTCATAGTGTGAGAGCGGCAGAGGAGATGGTGGGCGCTGAAGGGCATCCAGGCAGCGCTTTGCTTTTACCGGATCTATTTTCTCCTTTGGATCTGGACGTTTCGGTGCAAGCTGGCGTTTCACATTGGCAGCCACGAACTCGTCGGTTTCCTCCTCAGTCATGTCGTATGGTAACTTGGGAGGAGCCTTCTTGACGCTTGGACCTGCTCTGGATTTCTTCGTTGTTGTACTGCTAGCCGCTGGAGCGGCGGCGGGTCTCTTCCGCCGTTGTTGGGAGGAGCCTTCTTGACGCGGCGGAGGAGGCGGAGTCCGCTGAGGCGGCGGAGACAGCTGAGGCGGCGGAGGATTCTGCTGAGGGGCCTCCTCCGGCGGAGTCCGCTGACGCGGCGGAGACAGCTGAGGTGACGGAGTGTGCTGACGTGGCGGAGACGACTGAGGCAGCGGAGATAGAGCAGGACAGTGAGGAGTCTGCTAAGGGGCCTCCTCCGGCTGAGTCTGTTGAGGCGGCGTCCATTGTGGAAGCACGATGTATTCCTTTCTCCATAGAATGGTAGTCCTTACGGCATCTACCAGATCAGTCTCCCCTTCACCTGTAGGGTACTCAAGCTCCAGCCCCTCGAATCCGTTGGTAACTTCATCCACCCCGACAATAGCATAGCCATCTGAAAGTTCCATCAGCTCTAGGAGGTAAGACATAGCTGACCGCCACATTCAAGGTTAGGTTGATGCATTTTGCCATTAGCTCACAATGTTCCCTCTCCGTGATATCATCCACGGGGTAGCGAGGAGCCGTGATATCAGGCCGAACGAGCAAACTGGAAGCCACGCTGCTTTTCCGCTGAGATGGTGGGGTAGCTTCGTGGGTAGTATCGAATGAAGGATCTTCGTGCTGCTGAGATGGTGTGCTGGTAGCTCGCTGGCTGTTAAGTGCCTCTATTAACGCTAATCTTTCTTCTACCTTCTACAGCTGGTCTGCATCCTCTTTCTTCTTTTTCCCTCGGCTTCTATAAGTGTCTCTGCTGGCGGGAAACCCATCCTTCCACGGAACGGAGCCTGATGTGCCTCGTGTTCGTCCAGGGTGTTCAGGATTCCCGAGGGCGCGTGACAGCACGTCCTTCTCTCTGTCGGGATGGAACCTCCCTTCCTGCACGTCCTTGATTACTTCCTGAATCTTTTTGACGGGTGTTTGAAGTTAGTCTTTCGTGTAAACACACTTCCATGTTTCTTGGTCCAAAGTTCCCCCATGCCCGAAGAACCAAGTCCTTACCCGTTCGGGCCAGTTCAATGTCGCTGGTTGGATCCCTTTAGCAAGCAGGTCGTTCTCAGCTTTCTCCCACTTAGGCTGGGCAGCCTTGTAGCCACCTGACCCCATAACGTGGTGATATTCCTTCTTTGTAGCATTTTGCTTATTCATCAGTGACCTGTTCTTAGCTTTCTCCGATTTCTTGTACGCCACAAATGCGGGCCAGTGACCTTTTATCTTCGCATATTGACCGGTGAATTCTGGAGTCTTGTCTTTCTGGACAAACTGTTCGTTCAATCTTTTCTTCCAGTTCTTGAATTGTTCTGCCATCTTCTTAAGATCCCATTTTTGACTTTTCGCTGTATAACTGGGTTATTTGGATCCTCCTCTGGCGGTGGGCTGAAATTTAGCATGAGCGAGTTCCAAAGCTCATCTTTGCATCTATCGTTGACATAAGAAACTCCATCGTCCTTCTTATTCCATTCTTGGATGCTGATCGGGACGCTGTCCCTAACACTAACTCCGCACTGATATATAAATTGGTCTTGGGTCCGCTTGGGAACAGTCGGTTTGCCATCTGGATCGACTTCTTCGATCGTGAACCTTTCATTCTCGCCCAACCTTTTCTTCGAGCCTCGTCTCCTTATAGAAGTTTGGCTCGATCCAGAGGGCTAAAAGAAGAAAGAAGCGTTAATATATGTACATACAAAACAATTAATGCATCTAGTCAGCAGAGGCTTAATTAATATATATACCTTGCCGGACTTTGCAACAGTTAAGGCTCCAACACCGGCGGAGCCGTCATCTTCTCCCTCCTCCATTCGATCACCGGAGCCGTCATCTTCTCTCTCCTCCATTCGACCATCGGAGTCATTGAGAAACTGTGAGGTGATGATATCATCATCATCTCAGTCGGGGATTATTTCCTCCAACGTCTCTTCTTGTTCTAAGTATCTGCCGTGTTCCATAGTTTCTGCAAATATTACAACATGGCAATATACAACCATGAGAGATGGATTAGTGGCAAACATAGACCTAATCACAACAAGGAATCATATGCATATGAGCAATTAATGGATTAGTGGATTATCGGGGTTATGTTTTAACGACCCCCTCCCCCCTCATGTCGAAGTTATACCGAAATTATCGGGGTTATGTTTTAACGACCCCCCCCCCCTCATGTCGAAGTTACGATGATATTTGTACAAGATTTATACACAAGATGAATACAAAATGAATACAAGATGAATACAAGATTTATACACAAGATGAATACACAACTCAATAAATGAATCAACCATCATCCTATGAACAAAACTCAACATACAACAAATAATGGACACCTTTTGTCGAACAGCGGAGGGATGATCAGGGACCAACTCCACTGTTGCATAGTTTCTCTATCTAAAAAAACCTAAAAAAAATTCTCTTCCATCTCATCTCATCTTCACAAAACATCTATCATGTCTATCACATTGAGTATATGTATCTAAAAACCAAGTAAAACTACACAAAACAAACAAAAAATTTCAGCCATCTCCATCTCATCTCATCCATCTCCATCTCATCTCATCTCAATGAACAAAAAATTATATTACACATGAAAATATCACAAATGAAATGACTTTGATCATGAATAATGCTATAAAAAATGACTTTGATCATGAATAATATCAATGACTTTGAGATCATGAATTAATAATGCTATAAATAATGACTTTGATCATGAATGTACATGTAATACATGGCAAAACATGCTTACTGATCTAATTCAAATGACCCCTAGATCAATGGCAATCATCATGATCAAGTTGACAACTATTAACAGATTTTCAGACTTAGTGATATTTGCATAGAGTGGCAGAAAACAGATTCATAATGCAACCTTTGAGGCAAGTAAAATATATGCTATAGCAGTTTTTCATGCCAACAAAGAGCATGGCAAGCATGTACTAATTACCCTCAACAAAACACCCTTACTGATCATGATCCAAAGATGCACAGATTTGTTGCAAACCTCAAGGCAAAATGCAAACCTCAAGGCATGCACTCTAAATTCTTCCAATAATTTTTCTGTCACTTCTAAATTATCCCTCAAGTCATTCTCACATTCTAGGACAGCATCCACAACCTCTCCTATCCACAAAAATATTTTTCTCATATTTAATAAAATCCCAAGTTGGAATTTATATTTATCCTAGTTTCTTTGGTTTACAAAGGAACCATATTTTCTATAATTCTTCTGCACCCACAAAAAATTATCCTAGCTACTAGGTAGTACCCACAACCCATTTCACCAAAAACTTTGGGTTCCACAGTTCAAAATTTTCAAATTCCATCCAGTTCAAATTTGGACCAGATTCAAACTCCATGATCAAAACCCAATTTAAACTGCTCCAAAAATTCTGAAACTTTGCCAGACTCTCTTTTATGCATCAACACCTCACCACAAAAATTCCCTAAAATTCCTAAAATCCCTAGCACCCTCTGGCATTTCATCATACACATGGTGGGCGTACTGTTCACTGCTGTCAAAAATTCAGTTAACTGAATTTGTTCAGAGAGAGGGAGAAGAGCCGCCGGAGCGCGGGCGGGGTCGGCGTCAGGGCGGGCGGCGGCATCGGGGCGTGGGGGGAAGGAGGAGGAGGGGAACGGCGCGGCGGCTCATAGTGTGTTGCAGGGGAGCGGGGGACGGCGTCGGGGCAGAGCTCGGCGGCGGCGGCGGCGGGGAAGGGGTCGGCGACGGCGACGTCAAGGCAGGGCGCGGCGAGGGCATCGGCGAGGGGGGGATGGCTCGGAGGCGACGGCGAACTCCGGCGCAGCAGCCTGGTGGCGTCGTGCTGTGGTTCGGCGTCGGGGGAGAGAATGGGAGAAAATTTCCTAAGTGCTGCTTATATAGCACGAGATTTAGTCCCGGTTGGTGGCTCCAACCGGGACTAAAGGCCCCCCTTTAGTCCCGGTCCGAGCCACCAACCGGGACTAAAGGTGAATTTTCACCAGCCGAAAGGGCGCGAAACCAAACCCTTTAGTCCCGGTTGGTGGCTCGGACCGGGACTAAAGGGGGGCCTTTAGTCCCGGTTGGAGCAGCCAAGCGAGAGGCGCTGGCAGCGGTTTATAAGCCCGCCTGCGGCAACCATCCCGAGCTCTTCTCTAAAGCAGGCAGTACATGCCTAACGTTCTCTCTGCCATGTGGGGCCTACTTGCCCTGCGGGCCTGCATCCTGGCCCATATAGTTGGGTTTCTAGTCGTATGCAGGCCGTGGTGGCCTAGTAGGCGGGCATTTTTTTATTTTTTACATATACTTTTTAGTCCCGGTTGGTGGCTCCAACCGGGACTAAATGTCTTTTCCAGTTTTTTTTGTTTTTTTCTTTATTTTTTTTCTTTTGTTTCTACTTACAGCCAAATATTTAGAGTTTTTGAGTGAATCTTTTTGGTTTAGGTCACAAAAATTATAAACTTTCTGTTAGTGCCAGTAGTTTTCAAATTTGAATAGTTTAAATTTGAATTCTTTGAAATTTGTGTGAATCACTAGTTTGTGAATAACTTTACTTTAAAAATAGATTTTTGAGTGATTTTTTTCCTGCTGTTTAATATTAGTGTGTTTTATCACTATGTTCAATTTGGTAATTTTTAGGTTATCTTAAATAGGTGTTTTAATCAAAAACAGATTCTGTTTAGCTCTTTTAGTTTTATAGCTCAAAAAAATCATTAAATGCATGAAAAATAGCGAATGAAGTCAGAAAGGGTTGAAAATTGATGATGTGGCTTTGAATAGTGCATGTTGAATGCACAAAAAGTCTGCAGTTGAAATAAGTTTAAAAAAATGAAATGCCTTTGTAACAGATGAGTTTTCGTCCGAAACCCTGATACTTCAAAAGAGATTGTCCAGTTTGTACACGAAGTGCATCCAGTTTTTGCCGTAACCCTCTCAACTTTTTAGCACATGCTATGTGGGTGAAATGATGATACCATGCCAAGTTTCAACCTTTTCAGAGTTCATTTGTAGTGCTTTTCAATTTCAGGGTCATTTAGCTCAAAAAAATCAATAAATGCATGAAAAATAGCAAATGAAGTTAGAAAGGGTTGAAAATTGATGACGTGGCTTTGAATGGTGCATATTGAACGCACAAAAAGTTTGGAGTTAAAATAAGTTTATAAAAATAAAATGCCTTTGTAACAGATGAGTTTTCGTCCGAAACCCTGATACTTCGAAAGAGATTGTCCAGTTTGTACGCGAAGTGCATCCAGTTTTTGCTATAACCCTCTCAACTTTTTAGCACATGCTATGTGGTTGAAATGATGATACCATGCCAAGTTTCAACCTTTTCAGAGTTCATTTGTAGTGCTTTTCAATTTCAGGGTCATTTAGCTCAAAAAAATCAATAAATGCATGAAAAATAGCGTTCCTTCGCGTTTCAAATGCCAAACACACATATATACCCTAACTATTACAAAGATTCCCTCCGGTTTGTCCGAAGTGGCACTTTCCAGCTATAAGTCCGGAAACTCACACTAGAGAGAAAGTGATGGCGGTGAAGCCGGTCACATCCCAGAGTGGGATCTTGGGGTATAAAACTATTCCTTCGCGTGTGTCCCTTGCTTATTGCGCTGTAACCATGGATAATCTTCATCATTTAACAGGATGCTTGGGTCAGTCTTCACTCTGAAGGGAGAAATTTCATGAAACTTTTAATAATCTTCTGACATGTCTGTCTTGGCCTCCACTCCCACGATGTTTCTTTTCCCTGAAAGAACTATGTGGCGCTTTGGCTCATCGTATGATGTATTCGCTTCCTTATCTTTTCTTTTTCTCAGTTTGGTAGACATGTCCTTCACATAGAAAACCTGCGCCACATCATTGGCTAGGACGAATGGTTCGTCTGTGTACCCAAGATTGTTGAGATCCACTGTTGTCATTCCGTACTGCGGGTCTACCTGTACCCCGCCTCCTGACAGACTGACCAATTTGCACCGAAACGAAGGGACCTTAAAATCACGTCCATAGTCAAGTTCCCATATCTCCTCTATGTAACCATAATATGTGTCCTTTGCCCTATTGGTGTTTGCTGCATCAAAGCGGACACCACTGTTTTGGTTGGTGCTCTTTTTATCTTGGGCGATCGTGTAAAATGTATTCCCTTTTATCTCGTACCCTTGGAAAGTCAATACAGTCGAAGATGGTGTCCTGGCCAACAAGTACAACTCATCTCCAACAGTGGTGTTACCCATGAGATGTGTTTGCAACCAACCGCCGATAGTCCCCATGTGTTCACGTGTAATCTAGTCGTCAGACTGCTCCGGGTGTTTGGAGCGTAGAATATTCTTGTGTTCATTGATATACGGGGCCACCAAGGTAGAATTTTGTAGAACTGTGTAGTGTGCTTGCGCCCAAGAATGCCCGTCCCTACATATTATTGCTTTCGGTCCTAGCGTGCCTTTTCCACCCAGTCTCCCCTCATGCCGCGATTCAGGAACACCAATCGGCTTAATGTCAGGAATAAAGTCAACACAAAACTCAATGACCTCCTCTATTTGATGGCCCGTGGAGATGCTTCCTTCTGGCCTAGCACGGTTACGAACATATTTCTTTAAGACTCCCATGAACCTCTCAAAGGGGAACATATTGTGTAGAAATATAGGACCCAGAATGGCAATCTCGTCGACTAGGTGAACTAGAACGTGCGTCATAATATTGAAGAAGGATGGTGGGAACACCAACTCGAAACTGACAAGACATTGGACCAAATCATTCTGTAACCTTGGTAGGATTTCTGGATCGATTACCTTCTGAGAAATTGCATTGAGGAATGCACATAGCTTCACAATGGCTAATCGAACATTTTCTGGTAGATGCCCCCTCAATGCAACCGGAAGCAGTTGCGTCGTAATCACATGGCAGTCATGAGACTTTAGGTTCTGGAATTTTTTCTCTGCCATATTTAATATTCCCTTTATATTCGACGAGAAGCCAGACGGGACCTTGATACTGAGCAGGCATTCAAAAAAGATTTCCTTCTCTGGTTTGGTAAGAGCGTAGCTGGCAGGACCTTGATACTGCTTTGGATGCATGCCCTCTTTTTCGTTCATACGTTGCTGGTCCTCCCGTGCCTCCGGTGTATCTTTTGTCTTCCCATACACGCCCAAGAAGCCTAGCAGGTTCACGCAAAGATTCTTCGCCATGTGCATCACGTCGATTGCAGAGCGGACCTCTAGGTCTTTCCAATAGGGTAGGTCCCAAAATATAGATTTCTTCTTCCACATGGCTGCGTGTCCGTCAGCGTCATTCGGAACAGATTGTCCGCCAGGACCATTTCCAAAGATTACTTGTAAATCCTTGACCATATCAAGTATATCATCACCAGTACGGAGGACAGGCTTCTTCCGGTGATCTGCCTTACCTTTGAAATGCTTGCCTTTCTTTCTTAAGGCATGATTGGTCGGAAGAAATCGACGATGATCTAGGTACACATTCTTCTTGCATTTGTCCAAATATATACTTTCAGTCTCATTTAAACAGTGCGTGCATGCGTTGTACCCCTTGTTTGTCTGTCCTGAAAGGTTACTAAGAGCAGGCCAATCATTGATGGTTACAAACAGCAACGCTCGTAGGTCAAATTCCTGCTGTTTGTGCTCATCCCACACACGTACACCTTTTATGTCCCACAACTGTAAAAGTTCTTCAACTAATGGCCTTAGGTACACATCAATGTCGTTGCCGGGTTGCTTAGGGCCTTGGATGAGCACTGGCATCATAATGAACTTCCGCTTCATGCACAACCAAGGAGGAAGGTTATAGATACATAGAGTCACGGGCCAGGTGCTATGATTGCTGCTCTGCTCCCCAAAAGGATTAATGCCAGCTGCACTTAAACCAAACCATAAGTTCCTTGCGTCACCTGCAAAGTCCGGCCACTTTCTCTCGATTTTTCTCCACTGTGACCCATCAGCGGGTACTCTCAACTTCCCGTCTTTCTTATGGTCTTCTTTGTGCCATCGCAACAACTTGACATGTTCTTTGTTTCTGAACAGATGTTTCAACCGTGGTATTATAGGAGCATACCACATCACCTTGGCAGGAGCCCTCTTCCTGGGGCGCTCGCCCTCAACATCACCAGGGTCATCTCGTCTGATCTTATACCGCATACCGGGCATGCATTCAAATTCTCGTACTCCTCACCGCGGTAGAGGATGCAGTCATTAGGGCATGCATGTATCTTCTGCACCTCTAATCCTAGAGGGCAGAGAACCTTCTTTGCTTCGTACGTACTGTCAGGCAATTCGTTATCCTTTGTAAGCTTCTTCTTCACTATTTTCAGTAGCTTCCCAAATCCCTTGTCAGATACACCATTCTCTGCCTTCCATTGTAGCAATTCCAGTGCGGTACTGAGCTTTGTGTTGCCATTTTCGCAATTTGAGTACAACCCTTTTTTGTGATCCTCTAACATGCGATCGAACTTCAACTTCTTCTTTTCAATTTCGCATTCTCTCTGTGCATCAACAATGACCCGGCGAAGATCATCATCGGGCACATCTGGTGCCTCTTGATCTTCAGCTTCCCCCGTTGCAGTATCACCGTATTCAGGGAACATAGGATAGTTTTCATCATCCTCTTGTTCTTCGTTGTCTTCCATCATAACCCCTCTTTCTCCGCGCTTGGTCCAAACATTATAGTGTGGCATGAAAACCTTCTCAAGCAGGTGGAAGTGAAGGGTTTTCGAGGAAGAGTAATCCTTCGTATTCCCTCAGACAGTACATGGACAATACATAAAACCATTCTGCTTGTTTGCCTCAGCCACTTCGAGAAAATTATGCAGGCCCGTAATGTACTCGGATGTGCGTCGGTCACCGTACATCCATTGCCGGTACATCTGCGTGCATTATATAATTAAGTGTATCAAAAACCATTACAGAACATCATGAATAGAGAAATGACCAAATTAATACAAGTTCATCATCACATTAAAACCAAAGTACAGTAGTGATCAAATGTTATTATTGAAAAAATAAATACATAAAGTTCATACATAGTTCTCATAGAACAACATACAGCTCTCTACACATGTGCAAACTAAGAAGTTAATTTGAGCTCACCACGGTGGTGCCGGCGACGAGATCGGTGCGGGCGATCGACGGCGGTGAGGACGGGGACGGGGACGGGACGGCACCCTACACATGTGCAAACTAATAAGTTAATTTGAGCTCAAATTGTGCATCTAAATCAAATAAACTCACACATACACTCCTCCACTAAAACCCGCAAACCACACTACTTCTAGAGCATTTGAAATGAGCTATACTAGCAGTGAGAAATGAAAGGATGAAGTTGCTAACCTTTTTAGAACACTTGGATAGTTGGTGCACCGCCAAACCTAGACAAATCTTGGGGAAAATGGAGCTTAATTGGAGGTCGAGCTTGGAGGAAGAACAGAGGAGAAAGCTTAAGTGTCGCTCCGGCATTTCATCGAATACCTCATGTGCATATATAGGCAAAAACCAGAGTAGCCCACACCTCCACCCTTCCACGGCCAAAAAACAGAGGAGATGGGGGGGGGGCGTCGATATATATAGGCAAAACTTTAGTCCCGGTTTGTGTCTAAAACCGGGACTAATGGCCTACCCTTTAGTCCCGGTTCCAGACACCAACCGGGACTAAAGGGGTTGCGCTAGGAGCGAGGCCCTTTAGTCCCGGTTGGTGGCTGGAACTGGGACTAAAGGTCCCAGCCGAACCGGGACTGGTGCCTGCCGAGGCCCGGCCGACGTCCTGGCCGCTCGAACCGGGACTGATGCACGCATTAGTCCCGGTTCGTAAGTCGACCGGGACTGTTGCTCTGATTTGGCAAAAACCAATGCCCTGTTTTCTACTAGTGTGTTAAGTTAGGAAATCAGAAACCTTGTTCAGCTTACTAAAAATCTTGCTTCATTTAACAACATGAGAGCTCAAACTAAGTTCAGGTGGCTTCTGTTCAAAAAAGAGTTCAGTATTGTGGTGATCATGAATTGTTCAGCAAAATAAAAAGAAGTGCATGGCGATCTTACCAGTGCATCCAGCTCCAAAAAATGAATCCAGCGACATTAAAACATTCACTTGACTGGAAAATTCAAAATATATCTTGTTCTTGATAAATAAAAGATCCATTGTAGCACAAAACCCAACGTAGGAAGGCCTCTAATGAAATGGAGAGCTAGGCTATATCATAAAAGAAGGGCCAACCATTGAGATCAAGATCAAATTGATGAGTAACTTTGCTGCTCCATTGCTCGGATCCTTGACCCGCACTTTATGCTTCCTCCTTCCCATGTGCATGCTCTGCAAAACTATCTAAGATGGAACAAAAAGAAAATAAGCAAGAAAAAACAATGATGGTGCATCAAAAAGTAGAAAGAACCGATGAATACTAACCAGGGGAACTTGATTCCTAGTTCAGCAACCAGTGATCTGTAAAAGTTGAGACATACACCTAATATACAAGCAACAACAAAAGAACCAAAATTGTGATGCAGTATACTGTCCTCTAAACTCTGTACCAAAGAACGAATCAAGTTTTGTGTAGTACACATTCTCCCCAACTTTTGTGTAGTTTTGGAACCACAAAACCAAAGTGTCTAGCTGCATCTGCTACAGCTGCACCTAGCACGGACAAGCATCAGATCAACATGCTGAAAACTGAACCTAAATACACATCCGATCAAACAGAAATAGAGGGACAGGGAGAGAGACGTGGGTTTCTGTGTATACCTTCAGGGGCGGAGCTTGCCGACGGTAAGAGTAAGACCTCGCCGTACAGCAACACGCTTGCTGGAGGATAGCGCTGAAAAATCAATGGAAGTGGGCGTCACGTGAAAAAAATCGGTGGGGTTGAGAATAGCGCTGAAAAAAATCGGTGGGGGAGCCTGGCATTGGATCGATGGGTGGGGTGGAGACGAACGAGACGACATACGGACTGCTCCTTTAGGAGTAGAGATTTTTTGGCTGAAAAGGTGGCGTGGAGGAGGAGATTTGGTCTGGCCGTTGGATGAAAAATAAAAGAAGGGGGGCACAGATAGGAGCACGCGAGGGGATCGAGCAGGCAAGCCTCGTCCACCACAATGTAGTAGTGGCCGGGAGCTCAGGCTAGTTAGTGCGTGCGTGTAGTTAGTGGCCGGGTGTGTGTGTGCACTGGGTATAAAACCCCCTTACTGTGTACTGATGTAAAGTGCTGCTGTGTGTTGCCGAGCCAGGATATGTGCCCAGTACGAGTAAAGTGAGGCCGTTTGTGCGGCCGAGGTGCCGTTCGTGCGGCGAGCTGTTTGTGCGCCGGAAAAATTCCAGTGTCCTCCTCTCCATCTTCCACCTTCGTCCGAGCGAGTGCTTGAGCGAGGGAGAGCGGGCTGGTCCGGGGTTTGTCCCAACAACCAGGACTCGATCATATGATGCCGTGCGTGCCGCTGTCGAGGAGGACTGCACTGCATGCGTCTATCTAACCTGAAGGAAGGAACCATCGACGTACACGTGCGATGCCATCGGAACTCCTCCCCGATCGCTAGTTTGGGCCGATCCTACTAGCTTGTTTCTGTGCGGTTATGATCGAGTCCTGCTCCTGCACGGATGCACCTGCTGGAAGAAGAATCGAGTTCTAAATCTTTTCCAAGCTGATGATCGATCAAATTAAGCAGTCAGCTGCAGGCAAAGCTAGCCAATGTTACGTTGTGGCCAGGAGGACTGCAGAGATCGAATCAAGAAAATCTCTCGATCGCTAGCTCTTCTGTTGCATGGAAAGGGGAGTTATTATCTAGGAGTAATAACTAATCGCCTCATCTTTCATCTCATCTTCTCCATCCATCCATCCATCCATCCAGCAGCCCTCCTCATCGGCCGTGAGCTAGCGACAGCACCGGCCAAAATGAGCACCCAACCCCGCACCATCAGCAGCAGTAGCAGCATGGCCTCGGGCCGCAGCCCTCCTCCCTCGTCCGCAGGCCGTGGCAGTGCCTCACCGTCGATCCCAGGTTCCTCCGCCACTTCAGCGAGCACCACCGGACGCCGCCCCTACACGGCGTCTTCTACTGCCTCTACCCGGGGCTGAAGGTTGAATTCACCCCTGTCTTTGGACCCTCCTGACCACATCCCTCCCGAGCGCTTTGAACTACGGATCGACGCCGACTGTCGTCATGGCCGTGTCCTCTTGAAGAAATGGAACTTTGTGCCGACCGGGCTCGTCGTGTGGGACCCCATCACTGGCAAGCATCGTGGGCTTCCACATGGGAACGACATGCGCTACAGCGCGGCGGTGCTCTGCGATGCGGGCGGCGACCGGGGCCACATGCACGGCCACTGCAACTCAAAACCATTCAAGGTCATGAAGCTTTGCATGTTAATGGGAGTGGGTCCGCAAGTGTCTACTCATCTGGGATTGGTCTACAGACGCGCTACCGCACTGCGCGCAATTTTTTTTTGCAGTGCCGAAATAATGTTATTGCGCGCCGGAGAGGGTGGTTGCTTTTCCGGACGCTGCAAAATTTAGCGCGCCGCTGTAGCGCTTCATCAGGCGCGCTAAAATAGAGCACGCGCGACCAGCCGCCGCTTGGAAAAAAACTTGAACAACACATACGAAAAAATTGAAACAACACATACTTCAAATTCTCATAGCATAGTTTCTCACATAGTCCAAACTACAAGACAGTTCATAGATGCTAGATAAAAATAGATAAAACGATACTAATAAAACGACGCTGATAAAACTACTCGTCCTCCTCCTCGGTGGTATCGTCCGACGACATAAACGCGTCGATCCACCGAGAATCATCGGAGTCCTAGGTCGACGCTTCTCCCAGCTCGATCTGGGCTTCCGCCGCCTCCTTCCGCGCACGCTTGTCCGCCCGACGCGTGGCTCGCTCCGCACTCCTCTGCGCCCAGAACTCGTTCTCGGCGACGACATCCTGCGGGAAGCGCTCGCGCCACACCGCCATGGCGTGCTCGTCCGCCTCGGCGATGAAGAGGCGGCGCTCCCGCCTCCGATGGAGGCGGCGATCCTCGTCGGTGATTAGCCGCGGGGGAGGCATGAGGTTCTGCGCCTGCTCGCGCGTCTGCACGCCTGAGGCGCCACGCCGCTGCGTCGTACGCGCGGGCGGCCTGGGTCACGGTCTTGAACGTTCCGAGCCCGAGGCGGACGTCGCCGGAGCGGATCTCTGCGTAGTACACGCCGGAGGAGCGGAGGCGGACGCCGCGGTAGCCCGAGCTACTCCGGGGGAGCGGCGGCATGGTGAAGAGGCGGGGGAGAAGGTGCGGCGGCGGCGGGGCGCTGGAAGAGGCAAGGAAGAGGCGCGAGAGGAAGTGCTGGCGGTTGGCGCAGGCGCAGGCGCGGCGTGGCTTTTAACAGCGCGCGGGGCGTCGCGCGCGGCGCGCGCTGCCACTTTTTCCCCGCGCGCGCCGATTTTTTTAGCGCGCCAAAGTTTCGCGCGCCTGCTGGAGCGCGCCGCGCGGCCTCTCGCGCGTCAAAACGGCGCTTTTTCCCGCGCGCGGCTTATATAGCGCGCCCGTTGGAGATGCTCTAAGCTTCATGACGTTGGTACTCCTCCAAGACATATCGGTAACACACTATATTGGCTCTGCACACAACATGCCCTTCTTGAATATGATTTGTTGGATAGGCAGAGCCTACTGCCTATCCATAATCGAGGGGCCTCCTGTGCCAAATTATGCAGGTTGCGTGAAGAAGAAGGAGATCAGTCAAATAATACGGGGTGATGATAGCATTATCGTATTCGCCATATTGGCTTACCCACGCCTCCAGATTTGGCAAAGGAATATCAATAGTCATAGCGTCGCCACATGAGTGCTACGGAACACCCTTGAATTGCACAACATTCTTGGTGTCCGTCCTTTTATGTTGAACTCTCAGAGACGCACGGAAAATATAGCGGGATTTTAAGAGGACACAAATCTTTACCTAATAATAAAGTACGGATAACTTCTGGTCGTACGTCGTGGCGTTTTTGCAAAAAAAGCCCTTATGTTTTCTGGTATTCAACCCGCATTCCCTTAATTAAGTGGAAAAAAACGTTTCGTCTTTTTATAAAAAAAACCCTGGGCAGCGTCGGCAGCGGCTGCGCGGCAGCGTCCGCCCCTCCTCCTCCTCCCCCCCTTCTCCTCCTCCCCTCACTGCGCGGATCCGTCGGCGGCGGGGTCTCTGGCACGCTGGCGGCTCGGCTTCGAGATGACTCTGCTTTGAGCTGGGTCAACGGCCAGGGAGAGCGCGGCGGACAGGTTACCGGCCGGGGATAGCATGGCGGACGGAACGTCGGCGAAGGTGGCGGGCTCACGGGCGCGCTTGGGGGAGGCGAGAAGCTGGCTGAACGTCGGCGAAGGTGGCGGGCTCACGGGCGCGCTTGGGGGAGGCGAGAAGCTGGCTGCACGAGGGCGAGCTCGCGGGCGTCCTTGGGCTCTGTTTTGAGCGCGGTCAATGGCCATTCCTGTGCTTCTCGTCGGCCTCGGCGCTGGCTTAGGCGGGCCAAGGCGGGAGGCAGGGCGCGGCGGCGCGGTCCGGCAACCTGGCTGGTCGACAGGGCGGCGGGGATGCGGCTGGAGGCGAGGTTGATGGCGGCGGCGACAGGAGCGCCCGGGACGAGCGCTGCCTCACGAGCAGAGGAGCTCGGGCAGGTCGTGCGCGCTGCGCAGTCCGGCAACCTGGCTGGTCGACGGGGCGGCGGGGATGCGGCTGGGGACGAGGTTGATGGCGGCGGCGACAGGCGCGCACGGGACGAGCGCTGCCTCACGAGCAGAGGAGCCCGGGCAGGTCGTGCGCGCTGCCTCACGGGCAGACGAGCTCGGGCAGGTCGTGCGGAGGCGCGGCTGGCCATCCGGGCGCTGGACACGGGCTCCTGCGGACGTTGGACGCGTCCAGGAGGCAGAGGCTAGGGAGGCGCCGGGGCAGAGGTTAGTGTCCGATTCAAAATACAGGTCGTGTCCTTATCAAACTTAGATTGATGGAGTGCCCGTCGTGGATTTTTGTTGGCTGCTATAAGAAGGACACCACCTCGGCCGAAATCTTCATCAATCCATTGTCGACGAAACTAATGTCGCCGCCGAGTTCGCCTGTGAAACTAATGTCGCCGCCGAGTTCGCCGGAGAAAGAAGCGCCGACTTCGCCGGAGGTAGAAGATCATCCATCGAGCACTCCAATGTCGCCGACTTCGCGAGAGGTAGTTTGATTTTTCTGTCAGCTCTCTGTCTGAATCCTCTTTTTGATTTTCGTCGGAGGTAGAAGATCTCTTTTTGGTTCAGTATACTGCCTAGAAGTACATCTCTGAATATTTGGCCTCTGTGTTGTGCCACTGGATGTGCGTGTGTGTTCATGTTTGTGGAGCTTTCCAGGGAGGAAGTGGTTGGTTTCTGGCAGAGGAGGCTACTAGCTGTTGGCAGAATACGATCTGATTATGCTTGTATGGCGTAGGTGTGTGCCACTGGATGTGCATGTCTGTTCATGTGTGTGGAGCTTTACAGGGAGGAAGTGATTAGTTTCAGGCAGAGGAGGCTGCTGGCTATTGGCAAAATACGATTAGGATTAGGAAATCTCCTTTGATTTTTGTCAGAGTTTAGTCAGAAAATTGATAGTTCCTTGATTTGTTTGCTCGCCAAATCTGAAATTAGTTACCCCTTAAATTTTAATCCACTTGACAAACTTGTCATTCATGTTTGGTTCAAGTATTATTAGGTGATGCTCTCTTCCAGTTTTTAAAAGCAAATGCAAACATGAAACTGCACTTACTCTGTCAGCTGTTTATGTCAGTTGTGAACCTAGAAGGCTACAATGTGCAATATGTGTTCTGCTGATGCTATAGAGTATCTATGAGATTAGTAATTTTGAATGAGCTCTTCTTTAATCATTGAATCAATGGCTGGTGCTTTTGATGTGTTCAATGTTGTTGTGGACATGTTGTTTCTGAATTTTAGCATCAATGGATAGAATTCCTTGGAAATTATAATTTTGTTGTTCAAGCGTAGGATAATTGGTTTTAATGTCTCTGTTGTGTGTGCGTGTGCAGCTGCCAAAGGAGTCTGATAGAACTCAGGTGGAGGCCAAGGAGGTTCGGCTCTCGGACATGCCACCGGTAACACTCGATGATACAAACGTAAACATTGTAATTTATGAATAGAGATTAACAATATATATAGTTGAGAATCTATTTTGGCTAATTGTAATTATGTTGTAACTGCAGCAAGAAGATGGCATCGCTAAATTGAACATCGCAGAGGATTTGGATAACCGACCTTCAAAAAAAGCAAAAAATTCTGAATCAGGTGTTCTAGAGCCAAAACCAATGTCACCAACTATGTCAGCATCTTCTCCAAATTCTGAATGCTTTGACTCGATTGTGCCAGAATCAGATAATGATCCATTGCCATCACCTCCATCCCCATCTAGCTTGACATTATCTCCTGTTTTACCCTTACATGATGTTAAGGAACCAGATTCAAATAAAGAGATCAAAGTTGATCAGAATTATAATTATCTACCACAAGGTATTTGTTTGATTTATTCTGTGTACTTTATTATTCAATATATTCTTAAATTATTTGACTTTTTGCAGACTATACACTGAGCGACTATGATCAATGTGCTCATATAAGAATAGAATCATCTTTGAGAAAACAACTGTTGGTTCAGATAGATGGAAGTTCTGTGTTACAAAATCAATTGATGTGCTTGCTAGATGAAAAAGAGTGGGTAAATGATGATGTAAGTATACCCTTACTAAAACAGAAATAAGTTTCTAATCACTAATATCTATTACTAATGTATTTTTTGTAAAATAATCTTAATTATAGGTGATCAATGCATATATATGTTGTATAAAGGACCAGATACATGTTCAAAATGGCAACAAAGTATATTTTGAGAGTCCTTTTGGTATCTCACTATTAAAACGGGATGGTAACCTTGGCATACAAAAAGATAGTTCCTTCATAACAGATATTGTCAAAAAATATATGGAGCATGACATGGTAATATCCATATCCATAATTTTCATACTCCATGTTTCAATTAATTTTTATTTTTATTTACCTAATTATTTTTGTTACAGATTGAACTTCCAATAAATACCGGCAACACACATTGGTATTTAGCCGTTGTAAATACAAAAAAACATGAGATTCAAGTACTGGACTCATTGTGTTGGAAGTTTGACCGAGATGATCTCGCTATTACGGTTAGTTACAACACCAGCTTTTAATCCAACATGTATCATAAATTCATACATTGTTAGTGTCTATCATTTCTGATCAGTAAATCTTTTTCAGCTATGAGGAATACAATTTCACTTGGACCTTCTTAAAAGTCAAAACTTGATTAATGACGATTGGAAAGACGTTGATCTTACTGAATGGAAGATCACAGAATAATTTC
The DNA here is from genome assembly GCA_039707655.1 of Elymus sibiricus. Classification (NCBI taxonomy): domain Eukaryota; kingdom Viridiplantae; phylum Streptophyta; class Magnoliopsida; order Poales; family Poaceae; genus Elymus; species Elymus sibiricus. The sequence goes on along the minus strand of CM077672.1, from coordinate 500,748,234 downwards.
AAATGCCAATTCAAAAAGACAGTTCTTCATGTGGTTTATTTATGCTCAAATATATGGAATATTTCACCGGAAGTGCACTATCCTACCCAATTACACTGGTATATATTTTTTGATTAATAAAAAGTATATAAATTTTACATAAAGTATGTTAAATTTTGAAAATATACTAATAATTGTTTGTATTGCATAGGAAATGATTACTTCATTTAGGTTTAAGTTAGCCAGCATTTGTTATGTTGGAAAACAAACACTGCATCAATGACTACAATCGTTGAAGAAAGTGATGATGACACCAATGGAGATCCAAATACTGGAAACTCTAGATGATATAAAAAAATCAAAACAGAAAATCCCAATATCTGTTGAAAATAAATACAGATCACTAATATATATTCTTTCTAATATGAGCTTACTTGAGTTAACAACTGGACTCTGTAGTTTCATTAAATCAATCAATTACACCGAGGTTTTAGAGTAAGTTATTTCAAATTAGTAATGCAATTGTACAGTATCTTACTTATTTTCTTAACGGTTTATTTTCTTAATTTTTTCATTACCAGGAAAGTATGGATTCAAAGTTCAAAGCCATATCCAATTAGCTTGTCTCTCAAAAAACTACAAGGAATGCTAAAGGATGATTTACCTATGGACCGAGATTGCTTCAATTTTGTCGTACGGAAGATTATCTTTAATGACATCCAAATGGCACAAAAAAATAAACAATTGGTAACAAAACATTATCTCGACATGAAATTTTGGGTACGTTCTTAAATTCATTATTTACTTTTTCCTATATTCTTATTTTTTAATCACCTTTCTAACCAATTCTTTTATATACTAGATGACTACTGATTTTGGACGGCACCCAGACTTCCGTAAAAAGTTAGATGTGGAGCAACTAGCAAATTCTATTCGTAGTTGGCCTGGTATCAAATATGATGTTTCAAAATGCAAATCGGTAAGAACACTTCTTTGTACTTTTGACCACACTATTTTTATTACATCTAATATGTATCCTATTTCAGATCCATATTCCAGTACAATCCAATAATGATTTCATTCTATTCACATTGGACAAAGATACAAGAACAGTGTACATTTTGGACCCTGCTCCTATTAATCCCATTTACAGATGCAACCCACTCGCAAAATATGTGCACAAAATTATATGGATTACAGAACACTTACCAAAAGCAATGTCAAAAGCATGTCCTGGGTCTAGATGGAACGAGAATATTCTCCTATGGCATCAAAAAATCCTAGATGATATTCCAGTTTACAACAGGTATTTTTCAAGGGATGAATACTATATAGTGAATATTTGTTGTTTTGAAAATTAATATAATTTGAATTACTAACATATATATTTGTTGACACACGAACGCGTCACGCGTACCCTCGACGCCGGGGTTGATGCACCGCAGCTCACGTCGAAGGAGGCCCGTCCGGAAGTGCGGTACGCAAGCAATCCGGCGGGCGCTTTTGAAACCCGACGCACCGCTTCTCCGGGATGGAACCCGTCAGGAGTCACGGATGGACGATGGGCTGCCCTAGGTCGATTCGCTCGCCCCTAGGTCCTCGAGGTTCGCCGTCCTGCAACAAGAAGAACGAACGAAGAACGAGAAGAAAGATACAAGGGAGAGGGATAAAAGTAGGGTAAAAAGATGTAGATGTGTTTGTTCGATTGTGTGTTGTTTCAATCGGCCATCACCTCTTCTATTTAAGAGGGGGTTGGACTTCCCGTACAGGACACGGACCCAGATTTCCTTCCAAAGGGTCAAAAAATGCAGCCAAACTCGGACTTTCCGATCTGCCCGAATCTGCGCGGCTATAGGCAAGCGGTAGTACCGCTTCTGGGCACGGTAGTACCGCTTAAAGCGGTAGTACCGCTCTGAGTACCGCTCTACTTCCGCTTAGGGTCTCGAGGGTCCAGAGACGTGCAGAGAAGAACTTTCCCAAGTGGTAGCAGGCGCAGTAGTAGGAGCGGTAGTACCGCTTATTGGCACGGTCGTACCGCTCTCTGCTGTAGCACCAATCTTGCAATGGCCGTAACTTTGGCATACGATCTCGGATTGAGACGATTTTTATATCAAAATCGATCGATTCGACGAGACGAAGACAATCCGTGTAGAAACGTTTCTCATATGAGGCCGTCTTGGGGGCGTAATTAGCCGAATAATGTTCTGGATAAAACATCCCAGTACTTCGAACACAACTTCGGCCTTAGAGATGAGATCGGATGGCTATGGCCCAAATATTAAAGTTTCTCCTTTCGATGATACGGAACTTTCTCACCTTGAGCACTTTTCCATTTGAGGCCTTTTTAATTATGTTTTTGACCATGCCAAAATCTGGTGTCAACACATGCCCCCCTGTTTTTCGGCAAAGCTTGCGCGCCGAAAAATAATTTGTATCATATTGGCTCTAAGAACGATGTCAACACTCCATCGGCCATTATGTTCTTAGGGCGATAATCATATATCGGCCATGTTTTCTCTTAGGGCGATAATCATATATCGGCCATGTTTGCTCTTTTAGGACGATAATCATATATCGGCCATTGCCTATTTAGGCTTCTTGCCACACACTTGGGTGGTACTTTTTCAAATACTTGCCATTAACAGCTCAATGTAGCAATGTTCCTTGCATGGATTCCACCAAATATGAATTTCCGGGAACTATTCTTGCAATCTTGAAAGGACCTTCCCAGCTTGGAGACCAATTCCCGAACTTTTTATCCTTTGAACCGATAGGTAGAATCACTTTCCACACAAGATCACCAATCTGAAAATTCTTCAACTTGACCTTTTTATTGTAAGCTCTTGCTACTCTCAACTTGTCCCTCTCTATGGCCTTTAATGCAGCCAAGCGTTTATCGGCAACCTCATCAATGTTGTCCATCATCAAGTTATAAAAATCCACCGCCGATAAATCACTTTGTTTGGCTATTCTCAAAGCATTCAAATTCACCTCCACCGGTAAAACGGCCTCTTGACCAAATACAAGCTCATATGGAGTTACCTTTGTCGCACAATGCCTTGAGATTCTATGTGCCTACAATGCCTCGGACAATAATTCATGCCATCTCCTTGGATTATCTTCAATCTTCTTCTTGATGAGCTTGATCAAAATTTTATTGCTAGACTCAGCTTGTCCATTGGCTTGAGCATAATACGGGGAGGAATTGAGCAACTTTATCTTATACGATTCGGCAAATTCTCTAACTTGATGTGACATGAAAGATGAACCTTGATCCGTAGTTAATGTTTGCGGAATACCGAATCTATGAATAATGTGCTCATTTATGAATTGAATTACCTTCGTATGCGTCATATTCTTGAGAGGTACTGCTTCAGACCACTTAGTGAAATAATCAGTTGCCACCAACACGAACCGATGCCCCTTTGAAGAAGAAGGATGAATCTCTCCAATGAAGTCTAATCCCCAACCTCTAAAGGGCCACGGCTTGATAATAGGATGTAACATAGCAGCAGGAGCTAACTGAATATCACCAAACTTTTGACAAGCTTCACATCCTTTATAATACCTAAAGCAATCATTGATCATCGTCGGCCAATAAAATCCAGCACGTCGTAATAACCACTTAATCTTGGGAGCCGACTGATGAGTGCCACAAATTCCTTCATGAACCTCTCCCATAGCAATTCTTGCTTGGTCTTCGTCCAGACACTTCAAAGGAACATCTTCAACTATTCGGCGATAAAGACCACCGTCTCTCATCGTATATTTGAAAGCCATGCGCCGAACAGCCCTGTCCACCCTTTCACTCGGATTGCACAAGTAATCAATAATGGGCTTCCTCCAGTCATGATTTTCTCCTGCACTAGATTTATTGTTAGCGGCCGAATCAGTGGGCTCTGGTTCGGTCTCTCCTATGTTAGCAAGACAAGACATCGGCTTTTGAGAGATATGAAACATGCCATGATCGACATGATAGCCGGATGCTTGTTGTGCCAACTCATTTGCTCTCCAATTTTCATGTCTAGATATATGAGCAATTCTAAAGTGATCCAAGGTAGAAATTATATCTAGACATTTATCAAGATAAACATTAAGTGATTCGTCTAAACATTGAAAAACCTTGGATACTTGTTGTACTACTAATAACGAATCACCAAAAGCCTCAATATGTGTAGCACCTATAGCAAGCAACATCTCTAAGCCGAATAACAATGCTTCATATTCGGCTTGATTATTTGTACAAAAATATTCTAAGCGGCATGAGGCTTCAAAAACAGCACCATGAGGAGATATATAAGCAATACCAACACCTTGGCCATTGCTACAAACTGAACCATCAAAATATAATCTCCAATAGAACTACGGACAATGTTTAGAAAACCACACCGGCCATGTTTACATAGACTCTTAGGACGATAATTAAATATCGGCCATTACCATAAGTGACATGTAGAATTCATCCACCAAAGCATGTATAGCCGAAATAAACAAACGAAATAACACGTCAAATATTTCGGCCATTTGAATGAGCAACAAAAATATTACTAATCAAATGTATAGTGATTTGGTAATACCCTTTCATGATGTAAGAAATCGTATTGCATCCATGGATCAAAATAAGCCCATGGAGGGTAACCAATCATACTTGGGGATGAATTCCATGGTAAAGGTATCAATGGCATGGTTGAAGAATATGAATGATGTGCTAACCGAAGATTATTTTTTGCGGATGAAAACCTTTGGCTTAATTTCTTATGAGATTCTTTCTCCTTCTTTACTTTTGTTGTACTTGTTACAATAGAAGCTTGCACATTATTTTCTGTTTGACTGCTCTTCTTGGGAACCCATGCCATGTTCTTCTTTCTCAGTTCATGTGCACTAAGCTTTTGTAATTCCTTCTTTTGCCAATACGATAAGCCGAGTGGGCGCCTCAGCTGTGATTCTTGTTCAAGCAATGGCAATTCTTTTTCTAACCTTGTGCACTCTCATCTTCTTTTGTTCAGATTTGGCATCTTGATTTTGAACATTTGCTTGCTCGACTTCTTTGCCTTTAGTAGCCAATGTTAACACTTTAATTGGCTCTTTATCATTTAAAATAAAATCTGAAGTGGCACACGTACGACCATCTTTTTTGACTCGATATACTTGCCTGACCACCTCTTTCTTCTTTCTTGAGCTCCGGACCGATTCCTTTTTAGTGAAACGGTCTTGGTTATGTAATTGTTCATCAAATGTTGATCTTCTTGGAGCTGCATAATCTTGATGAGATGGTTCAAAATAAGATGAATAATGTGCCCTTGAATTATACCTGTCCCGTGGTGGATATTGATTCGTATAAGCACAGGGAGGTATCCATGGCATTGGCATTGACGTCCCAAAATATGGATATGAATACGATGCATTGAAATTTCCCTTCTGCCAATACCGTTCTTTAGATTCACGCCTAGGGGGTAATCTTGATGCTTTTGAATTACTTGGCCGATAAGCAATCTTTTCCTCACTTATCTTCTGATATTTTTCCAATAGCCGCGCGAAAGTGACTTTCGGCTTTTTACCTTTGCGTTTACTTCGGCCTTTGCTTTCTTTGGTTGTGCTTGCATCGATCATTGGATTTTCTTGTTGCCCCCCAGTGCTTGGCATCTTCACCGTAACTTTGATAGAACCATTGCCTTCAAGAATATCATCATTGTACTCATGAATAATTTTTGCACTTGAAAGCTTGATCCCATCACCTGCAGCTTTTACCTTCTTGTCTTTAAATGGATCGGCTTGAAGCAGCCGATGCAAAATCTTTTTGCCATCAGGACCAATAGGAATAGCCTGGTCATCCCTTGGTGTTTTAACAAGTCTCAATCGTCCGCTATCGATGGCCGATTTAACTATTTGACGAAACATATTGCAGTCCTCAAAATTATGCTTGAACGAATCATGCAACTTACAATACATTCGTCCTTGGATTGATGGCTTTACACGGTAATCAAGAATTCTAATATAATCATTCTTCAGCAACAAATCAAAAATCTGATCACACATGTTTGAATTGAAGGTAAACCTTTTATTTTCTAGCCGATCTTGCTGTGAGAACGGCTTTGGAGTTAAGCAAACGAATGGTTCAGATTGGGCACCCCATTCGGCTATGCATTGTGTCTCGCACTCTATCTCCGATGACTTTGGATAAGATATAGCAATAGCATCGGTTTTCTCAAAAGATTCAAACCTTGGCTTTATGTTTCTGAAATCAAAACTGTTATAACATATATGTCTCATTTGAGACCAAATGCAAGCCAAGTATGAAATAAGCAAAGCTACCCATGCATATATAAACTTTAAATAAGACAATGGGAAGTACTTTGACTGTGATAGTAAATCTTTATCGGTCTCTATAAATGGTGCAATGGGTTGACCAATATGCTTTATAACAATTTTGTTGCTAACAAGTAAATCACCCTCCTTCATTGGTCTTTCAAAAGTATTTATGATAATTTTTCCAATAGATGCATCAACAATAAAGTTGTGACCAAATCTAAAAATTGGTAAATCACTTGGTACACATACCTCTTCATACACGTTGGGAGAGTATGATGGTTGTAACACTTGGATAATACTTTGATCCACTTTTGAATGACTCTCCAATGCTTTATCCTCATCTTTTCCTTGATTCCGTGCTTCATCACTCGAATGATCTTCAAGTGAACTTTGCTCAGCTGCACGCTTGTGTTCTTGATGTTCATCATTAACCAAACTTTGTTCGGCCATATTACTTTGTTCTTGATGCTCATCAATTTCCTTGGCACGGAACTCGTAGGGCAGGAAATAGGTTCCCTCAACTTCAGAAGAATCAAGCACAGCTGTTTTGTGCTTGCCATGCCCTTTCTCAATGATGCTTGCCTCTTTGGATTTGATGGATTTGGAATACATACTAGTTGATTCGGCTTTTCCAGCCAAAGAACTTTCACTCTTCGAATCATCATTCTTTTCATTGGCTCCTATAATTGGCAAGACTTCTTCTGTAGTTGATTCGGTACATGTAATGTTTGATTCGGCCTTTTCAATAACCGAAATAACTTTGTTACCTGAATCAATACTTTTCTCTTTTTGAATTTGCAAGGCTTCTCGCTCTTGTCTAATTTTAGCCAACATCTCAGCTAGGTGAGCTTTAAATTTTTTCATCTCAATTTCTATCCAATCCTCATGAGATTGCCCCCCAATGCTTTGAGACTCTTTCGGCAATGAAACTTGAGTGTTGCCGAAACTTTGCAATTGTTTAGGGGGTATATAGCATGCTGCAACAGTAGGTGAAGACATATGCATTGGTGTAGAACTATATTTTTCCTCGCATAGTCTATCAATTGGCAATGATTCATCTTCATACAAAACTCTAGCTTTTATTGCATCATAATCAGGAAACAACCCCTTTTCATGTTGTTCAAGGCAAAGAGCACTAATCTTGTTATTTTGGGCTAGCCTCTTTTTTAACGAAGCCACATCAGCTTCTGTAAGGAATTACTCCATAGTATTTTCATATTCTTTCGGCAATGAGGTGTTGCCGAAATTTTGCAATTGTGTAGAGGATGCATTATATGCTACAACATTAGATGAAGGCATGTATGCTCCTGCAAATTTATCACTTATTCGGCTATGACCATGAAGGTGTGAAGCCGAATTATGAATATCAACAGTTGCATACGGTGCTGACACATTACGAGTATGAGGTGTAGCATATGATGGTTGATGGTAATTGGCCGAATAACTAGTAGTAGCATAGCCAATTCCACTATCCACCGGCACATTTGAATTAACATATTGCAAGTTAGGTGCCGATGAATAAAAAGGTGAAACACTTTTTTGCATATTATTGAAAGTTCCAACATGAGGTGTTTCAACTTGATTAACCAAACTCATCATGTTGTTCATCGGCATATGGATTTCTGGGGTTGCCGATGCATGAGAGTTGGAATACATATGGTGCATGTTACTAGTATCATAAGAAGCTGAAGCTTGTAAATTACTTTGAATCGGCCCTTGCACATAATTAGATGTATAATTGACAAAACTAGGGTTGGCCGATAGAGCATACTCATTGAACGATCTAGTAACACCATATGAATTATTTGCATCTACATGAGGGGATTGAGTATTCATATTACCTTTGTAGATTGCAAACCCTAGATGACGATCTTTTCGTAGCAAGAACGGGCCGGAGACCGTTCAAAGCTTCGTCCCCAGCGGAGTCGCCAAAAAGTGTGTTGACACACGAACGCGTCACGCGTACCCTCGACGCCGGGGGTGATGCACCGCAGCTCACGTCGAAGGAGGCCCGTCCGGAAGCGCGGTACGCAAGCAATCTGGCGGGCGCTTTTGAAACCCGACGCACCGCTTCTCCGGGATGGAACCCCTCAGGAGTCACGGATGGACGATGGGCTGCCCTAGGTCGATTCACTCGCCCCTAGGGCCTCGAGGTTCGCCGTCCTGCAACAAGAAGAACGAACGAAGAACGAGAAGAAAGATACAAGGGAGAGGGATAAAAGTAGGGTAAAAAGATGTAGATGTGTTTGTTCGATTGTGTGTTGTTTCAATCGGCCATCACCTCTTCTATTTAAGAGGGGGTTGGACTTCCCGTACAGGACACGGACCCAGATTTCCTTCCAAAGGGTCAAAAAACGCAGCCAAACTCGAACTTTCCGATCTGCCCGAATCCGCGCGGCTATAGGCAAGCGGTAGTACCGCTTCTGGGCACGGTAGTACCGCTTAAAGCGGTAGTACCGCTCTGAGTACCGCTCTACTTCCGCTTACGGTCTCGAGGGTCCAGAGACGTGCAGAGAAGAACTTTCCCAAGCGGTAGTAGGCGCGGTAGTAGGAGCGGTAGTACCGCTCGAGCGGTAGTACCGCTTATTGGCACGGTAGTACCGCTCTCTGCTGTAGCACCAATCTTGCAACGGCCGTAACTTTTGCATACAATCTCAGATTGAGACGATTTTTATATCAAAATCGACCGATTCGACGAGACGAAGACAATCCGTGTAGAAACTTTTCTCATATGAGGCCGTCTTGGGGGCGTGATTAGCCGAATAATGTTCTGGATAAAACATCCCAGTACTTCGAACACAACTTCGGCCTTAGAGATGAGATCGGATGGCTATGGCCCAAATAATAAAGTTTCTCCTTTCGACGATACGGAGCTTTCTCACCTTGAGCACTTTTCCATTTGAGGCCTTTTTAATTATGTTTTTGACCATGCCAAAATCTGGTGTCAACAATATTATTATATATACAAGGGAACTGTCCGGTTATATTGTTCCCATGTTCATGTCAACAAGGGAAGATGAAAGACCGCATTTGCCATTTTTGAAGGTAAATATCGCAATCGTATAGAACATGAATATTATAATTTCACATTTGATTCTGATGTCATTCGTTTTAAAAAATTATGTATGTACAGGATGGATATGAACTCAGAAAACTAATTTTGGGCCAACTGTTGACATTCGAGGATAATGAATGTGAAGATAACATGCCTGCCGGTGTACTTGAATTCATCAGTTGTATCAGGAAAATCCAACGTAAATCAGGTAAAAATAGTATGATTAATAAGATTTCATAATAAAAAATGATTTTTTCAAGATTTATTGCTTGGTCGTGCTAACTCCTATTTTCTCAAACAGGACGTACGTGCTATTTCTGAAAAAAGAAGCTTCGCTGTTGGCTGGCATCTCTGGTGGTAGTTTTAGCTATCTCGCAAATAAAAGGGCCTATCATAATTCAATAAATAAAGACCAACTGGGTCAATTACATATCGTTGGTTATAAATGACATTCAGTTTCTAGCTTACAACGGAATCTAGACATGTACTCTTCAACAATATTCGGTGCTTCATGGTGGTCCTATATATTGGTTGAGATTGTCATGTTGTTTACTAGCAATTGCAGTGCTCTTATTATTTTGTAGCAAACATGTCCGTGCATTGCAATAGAAGAAAACGACATCGTATGCCATATGCATGGATCAAGACCCTCTCTTCCGGGTCCATGTCTTATAATTCAACACAACATCCTATAATATCCATCATATTCTTGTCGCTGCTTATCCTCATTTTCGTAGATTGCATTGGTGAACGAACATGGTCAATCTCAAACGATGATATTGACACAGAGTGGCCCTAACGCCACATAAGAGCATCTCCAGCCGTTGGAGCTCCCCAGGACACCACCGAACCAAAAAAGTTGGTGTCTTGGGGGACCAAAGGCTTCATCCGGCGAAAATAAGAGGGCATCTTCCCAGCCACATCCCAACCCAAGCCAAATTTTGTGTGGGGAATGATTAAGTGGGCCATGAAAAAGTACACGTGGGGGGACGCGATTCGCCGAAACTTCCGCCGGCGTCCCCAAGAGACCCCAGCACGCTGGGTTTCGCCTGGGTATGCCGGCGCTTTTTTGACATCCTGGGGACGCGCTGGGGCGTGGCTGGGCCATTTTTCATCAAAAAGCGCCTCCCGAGCCTACTCCCGAGCCTAAAAAGGTGCTCTAGGGGGCGTCCCGGGGGACGAGTGGAGGTGCTCTAAACATATAAGTATTCATATTACTATTTGCTTGCCAAAAAAAATACTCCGTACACTATAATCTAGAATATCGAAAAGGCGTATCACAAACATAAAATGTAAAAGAAAATTTTTACCACTCAAATTAATATCATCATAATATTTTCAGTTGGTTTTTAAACAGTAACTAAAAATAATTCCTCAGAATTCAAATCAGTTGTATCATTCGTAAAAAAGTGACAAATTAATAGTCTTTCTAATTACAAAGAAAGGAATACAACAAGGCACCTAATCTGTGATACGTGGGTAAGAAATTTCGTTTTTTAAACAAATCTGTGCGCGCTGCCGTACTACAAGCGGCAAGAAGAGAAGTACTCAGGGGCCTGGGCGGCCGCACCTGTCCGTATACGAGTCAGTTTATTTTAAAACGACTCCAAGTCCTATTTAGATTCCTACAGAAGTCCAAAACCTACTTAGAGACAGGCACCGTTGGTTCTACAAATACTATCTCCAGGTGATTTTTATCTTACACAATCCCAAGCCTTTGGTTCAATCAACAGCTCAGTTTCACACGTCGCCTTGTGCTACCTGCCTTCGGTTCAAATAAATCGTTTGGCAAGCCAGCTTTACAACAGGTATTTTTGTTATCTGTTTATTACATATATACAACATCTTTCAACATGTCTATAAGCAGTTTTGAATATCCAACCAAAGCCCTCATTAGGAAGGTCTCGATCCCTTCAGCGACGTCCTCCACGTAGTGATCTCACCTTCCTTGAGGTAACCGGCCATCTCCTCTTCAAAATTTCTGTACATACCGTAGTGTTCCATCACGATGAACCCCTCCATGCGAATACGCTTGGCGATGATGCAGAACAGGTTGTGCATGCCCTTGAGCTGCTCCAGGTTGTACTGCGAGATCATCCTGCAAACAGACAGCCGCCCATAAAGCCTCATGTTGAGAAGCACCGCGTTAAAAAGCAATGGTAATCTCATGCATAAAGAAAAAAAATGGTTAGGTAACAGAACCAAATGATCAACATGTGTGTATACATAGAACAAGCATTGCTTGTTCTATCTTGTCTTAGCGAGGGAGAGCATGCACATAGCTAATTATGCAAGAAAGCATCTGTAGAAGTACAGTACGCAAGCCATTGACCCTTATCAAGAGCAGCTACCTGAAAATATTACATGGCCTTAGAAAAGAGATCACGCACACACCCCTCAGTATGCAGGAAACGCATAAAAAATAGCATGCAAGCAAATTTAGTATATGTACAAAATCAGTTTGTTCCACTTTCTTACTGCAGCAGTAAATAACCTACTTATAACCACTAACATTTTATGAATCTACCTCTTTGCTTGATAACCAATTATCGACATGTCCATTACTTCAATATTTTTATCACTAATACATCAGTTTCGAAACATTGATTAATGCAACATCAGAAAAGAGCATATGCTCATTACCGGTTGAACATGAGAAATATTTGTACAAAACACATGTATCATAAAGTGGGAACAATATACTCACTCATGTCAAATCATAAATCTTGGTATTGGATCTCCCCTGCCTACAAAATCAAATGAACTTGGATAAGAAAGACCTATTCACTGGACAGTGAACTTTTTGGACCCTTATATTCAATACTTCATATGGTTTTTCAATGCATTTTTCTTGTTTAAGTATATATAACTTCATGGCATCCAATTTTACTTTAACATACAAAGCACTCAAAACAAAATATCATGTATGGCATTACAAATATTTCTTTCTCTCATGCAGGAAAACATTTGGACCATAATCTCAAATCATGGATGCTAAGGAAAAAAGAAGAAAGAGAGATAGAGAGCGGTATGAACGAATGAGCAAAGAAGAAAGGCAGGAGAAAAATAAAAAACGCCGTGAAGCATATCAACAAAAGAAAGATTCAGCAAAGACACCAGAACAGAAGGCAGCAAAAAGCACACAAGAAAAACAAAGATATGCAAATATGCAACCAGAAAAGAAGAAAGCAAGATTTAAACAAATAGAAGCTCGCCTTCAAATGATACGGAACACACCATCCAAAGACTCAAGAGCAATGGAGAACCCTGAATATGTCGCAACAGAACAGAACGTTAGCACTTCTACATTTACTTCTAAACATCGGGATCATGTGCCAGCGGGAAAAAGGAAAGCGTTGCTACAGCATCGTAACGAAGAATTCGCAAAAAAATGGAAACAAACTATTTCCATGTCATCACAAGAAGATGCTTCAATGACGGAAAACTGCAATGAAAACAATCAAACTCTAGAGCAGCCAGAAGTCATGACTTACGGTAATAGTCCCGATTTAATACTCGCATTCTAAGTAAATACAAATATGTCTATACAACTAACCATCTATTCTGGACAGACATCCCCTCCTCAATGTTTCCAAACATCAGAGAAACAGATGCACCAATACAATCATTATACAATGATGATCACAAAAAAGTGGATTTATGGCCAAACATACCCACCACAAATCTTGCAACAATCAAAGATGTGCAAGCACGAATACAATCATTATGCAATGATGATCACTGTAAGTTTTTAAATTACACATAATTTCTTTTTTATAAAAACATTTAATAGATGATGATAAATTATTAAATAGGTGATGATGGAGTAATATATGAGCAAGAAGCAAGCATTAAGGAAATAGAAGCGGCAGTAAAATCAATCTACAACGATGATCTCGGTAAGGTTATCAATTACATATATGTTCTTAGGCAATAGAAACAAATATATATATATATATATATATATATATATATATATATATATATAATCAAAAATTACAACACAGGTAATGATGGAGTCATATTTGAAGAAGATACAGAAGAAGATGAATATATGTTCACCGGTGAAGGTATGCTTAATACAATTCAAATAAATTTGCACAATTATAATACTACTTACTAAATTTAACATGTTGCATATCAAACCAGAGTGGGGCAGAGAAGTGGAATTTGAAATCATAGACGATGAGGAAGCTCTCAACCCCGATCCATATGATTTCGTCTACAGCAACATACCAACAAGCACAAACGTGCTCGAAAATGAAGAAGATTGCAAATTCTGCCTTGCAACCAAATTCAAGTATGAAACTAAGGGATTGTGCTGCAAAAAAGGACAGATAAGACTAGCCAATCCAGACACTCCACCTGAACTCATGAGACTTTGGACAAGCAATGACTCTGATGCAAGACATTTTTGGCAAAATATAAGATTTTTCAATGGGCACTTTTCATTTACTACTCTTTACTGCCAGCTTGACAAAGACACGACTGACATGCGAACGGCCGGTATTTACACCTTTCGAGCACATGGTCAAATATATCACAACATACAATCATTTGGTAACAGTGACTCAGAACCAAAGCATCTGCAACTATACTTCTACGACGATGATCCAAGCTTAGAACATCGATACCGCTATTGTCGTGACGAAATGTACCAACAAGACAAGCATGTGATTGGAATAATAACAGATATCCTACGCGGTAACCCATGCTCTCAACAGTTTAGGAGTTTGGGACAAGCTGAAAACCTTGAGGACTACAGACTCATCTTGAACCTTGACCAGAGATTGGACCAAAGAAGATACAATGAGCCAATCAATTCTGAGGTAGCTGCAGTATGGATTGAAGGAAATGAAAGAAGAGATACTTATGACAGAAATGTAATATTACATGGGAACAACAACGAAAAAGAGCCCATTCGATCATATTACGGGTGCTATGATCCGTTATCGTATCCTCTATTCTTTCCAAGAGCTGAACTGGGTTGGCATAGAAAAATCCCAAAGAGGGAAACACGAGAGGAAGATATTGGTGCTGAAAATATCACTAATGACGATGACCCGGGTAACAAAAAGCCTATACTATTATATTCAAAATTCAATTTTTATATACTACTACCTACGCAACTAACTTTTTATGTTGCAATGTTTGCACAGATTCAGTCAGTGGCCTATGGGTAACCATGAGAGAATACTACTGCTATAAATTTCATACATGACCAAGCATATTCAACCCAATTTTACACGGCGGTCGGCTTTTTCAGCAGTTTGCAGTAGACACATACATCAAAATTGAAAGCTCCAGACTTGATTACATGTGGCATAATCAAAAGAAAATAAGAGCTGATCTATACCAAGGCCTTCTAGACTGCATTCAAGCTGGAGAACAAAATGGAGATGCAGTCGGAAAACAAAGAGTTCTTGCCTCATCATTTATTGGAGGGCCACGAGACAGACTTCGTCGGTACCTAGATGCTATGGCATTGGTTAGAAAATATAGAAAGCCGGACGTATTCCTAACAATGACCTGCAACCCAAACTGGGAGGAGATCACAAGAGAACTAGAGACTGGACAAACACCACAAGATCGCCCAGACATTGTCGTTCGTGTTTTTAGGGCGAAATTACAAGAAATGAAAAAGCAACTATTTGAAAAGACAATTCTTGGAAAAGTTCAGGCATATACATATGTAGTAGAGTTCCAAAAGAGGGGATTACCCCATGCTCACTTTTTGCTCATCGTGACTGGAAAATACAAGTATACATGTCCAGAGCAGTATGACAGAATCATCTCCGCCGAGCTACCTAACAAGCACAACTACCCAGAGCTATACAAAATGGTAATCAAGCATATGATGCATGGTCCTTGCGGTGCATTGAATAAATTTTGTCCATGCACAAAGAATCGTCCGTCATGCAAGAACAATTATCCAAGGCCATTTAATGAAACCACGATTCAAGGCAAGGACTCCTACCCCATATATAGGAGACGCAACGATGGCAGAACTGAAATGGTCCGAAATTGCGAACTAGATAACAGGTGGGTGGTTCCTTATAATCCCAATCTGTTAAGGATGTTCAACTGCCACATAAATGTTGAGATATGCTCAAGCATTAAAGCCGTTAAGTACCTCTTCAAGTACATCTACAAGGGTCATGACCGAGCATCTGTATCTGTAACTGACAAAGTAGACGAAGTCGAAATCGACGAAATTAAGCAGTACAGAGACGCACGGTGGGTGACACCTCCTGAAGCATTGTGGAGAATATATGGCTTCGAACTAAGCAAAATACACCCACCAGTCTTGCAACTACAGCTACATCTCCCAAATATGCACATGGTTTCATATCATAGCATGGAAAAAATAAAGAATGTTATCGATCGTGCAGGCACAGAAAGATCAATGTTGACTGCGTACTTTGAAGCAAACAGCTTATATGAGAAAGCACGAGGCATACTATATAGAGAGTTTCCAGAACATTATACTTGGCAAAGTCAGGAGAAGTTTTGGAAACAGAGGAAGCGAGTCACTGTGTTCCAGGTTGTTAGGATCGTCTCAGCACATCCGGCTGAAGGAGAACGATACTATGTTCGAGTCCTCCTAAACCACGTGACAGGCGCAACAAGCTTCGAAGACCTACGAACAGTAGATGGACAAGTAATGCCAACCTTTCGAGAAGCAGCAGAAAAAAGAGGTCTCATTGAGGCAGATAGCACACTGGATGACTGCATGAAAGAAGCGGAATTGTTTCTAATGTCATCATCGCTACGAAGGCTATTCGCAACAATCTTGGTTTTTATCCACAAGGAACGACTCTGTTGATAGAATCAACCTAAAAATGATTGATCGCTTTCAGGGGGAGGAGATGGTGTATCACAGTTTCGATTCAGTAGAAGATGACCCACATAACTCCTACCCACCAGAATTCCTGAACACTCTCACACTAAATGGACTGCCTCCACATATGTTGAAGCTAAAAAAAAATTGCCCAATCATACTACTCGGGAATATCGACCCTGCTAATGGACTATGCAACGGCATGAGGTTGGTCGTACGTGGATTTCAAAAAAATACAATTGATGCAGAGATTGTGGTGGGACAGTACTCTGGAACACGAGTTTTCCTACCTAGGATACCATTATGCCCCTCTGACGATGACATGTTTCCGTTCAGTTTCAAGAGGAAACAGTTTCCAGTCAGACTCAGTTTTGCAATGACAATAAATAAATCACAAGGCCAGACAATACCAAATGTTGGAATCTACCTGCCTGAACCGGTTTTCTCACATGGTCAGCTATATGTCGCGCTATCCAGAGCAACCGCAACATCAAACATAAAGGTACTAACAGGTACACATGAAGTGACCAAGCAGAAGAATAAAAAGGCCAGTACAGACAACACATGCACAAAGGGAAATAAGAGAAACAATAACAAGAGGACCCCTACAAGCGTGACACATACAAAAAATATTGTCTACACGGAGGTCCTAACAAAATAGGTAATACAACATTTCAATTACTGTTCAAAAAATTCAATTTTAAACATTGCATTGCTTATTATCTAACCTTGAACATATGTCTTGGATTATACAGAAACATTGCAGCCAAGTGACAACTTCGCAGTTACAATTCAAAACTTGATCATCTTGAAGGAGACACAAACATTTATGTATATACAAATTATAAATGGTATAATTCTCATGTATATTGTCATGAACAACCAAATCATTAATGGTTATTTTTTATTATGTGTACACTAACTATATGAAGACGAAATCTATATTATGTGACATTCCATTCTTCAATCTTATTATTTAATGCAAACCAATAGCTAATATTAACATTGTTATATTTCATATGTACTACGCAATCAGACATGGTTTCATATTTATATATTATTTAATCTCCAGCAAATATTAAAACTAAATATAATCAAATGTGCTTAGGTTGGTTCACTATTAATAGGGGTAGGGGGGCCTAACACTGCCAATACCGGTCCGAAGCCCGGAAAAAAGTGGAGGGGGCAAAAACAAATTAACAAGGCACCTTAAGATCACACACAAAGCACATTTGCCCATACATGTTTTGAAATTAGGGAAAACCATAGTACCAAAATTAATCCACTTAGCAAACAAAATTGAAAGAACAAAAAATAAAAGGCTGTTCATGTTAAAATAATTATGTCCATCTTTGATTGCCAAATTTTAGATGCCACAAGACCCAAATTTCTCAGATTTGGGGAACAGTACACATGGATGTTTATCTGAAAAAACAGAGGATTTTCAGTATAAATTTCAAGCTAGGTTGGAAATCTAAGCTAAAACCTAGAAACTACAAGTCGAGCAATCCAAAGAGCTTGCCATGTTCTGTTGCTTGCACTGAATCAACAAACGATAAGGAATATAAGAGGAATAAGGAACCTCGTGGAGGGGAGCGCGTTCGCGTATTTGCAGCAGTGCAGGGTGTGGCTGGCGCCTCGAGTCCTCGTCACCACCTTGCCATATCGCTGCATCCGAATTCCGGTGAAGAAGCCGCCGGCTGGCGCGACGTGCGGAGCAGATCCACAGCTGGGACCTTAGTCCCTTTGTTGTTGCACTGATTTTTCTAAACAGCGCTTTATCTAACTCCACGAAACCTGAAAAATAACTGACACATTGTAAAAAAATACATATCAATTTGACAAATACTACTGTAAATATTAACAGTGTAGCGTTGCATATTATTGAAGAAATTGTGATGCTCTATTTCGTCGGGATTAAGATGCTTGAACATGTAGGCAGTATACTACCGACCAATAGAGATCTTTCTCATGCTGACTACGTGATATCAATTGTGCCATAACATTATTTAGTAACTAATCAAAAAGTGTCAAAAGCTAGCTACCAAAGCATCAGTAAACCATCTCAGCCACATAGAACTAATCCAGTCGAGCAAGGAGTATGGGGACTCGAAGATGCGCATATTAACTAATTCAGGCTGAACATGATTGAGATCTTTGCAAGAAAGTTCTAACACTACCTCCAGCATCTACTTTGCTGCTTTGCTGCTGCTGCAAATCGAACCCCAGATCCAGGCACCCCTTGAGTTCCTCCAGGCACGCCCCACGCCAGAATCCCGGGCGCCTGCTCTGGCGCAGTCCGGGCCCCCATCTTCTCCGGCGAGCACAACCAGACTCGCCCTCCATGACCACGCCGCCTCCCACTGCGCACCGCACCACACCTCCTCCGCCTCTGACTCCTCTGCCTCCGGGCCACTCTTGACCCGGCGCTGAGCACGGCGGCGCTTACAGCTGCATCGGCGGCGGGTGGGCAGGGGCGTCTGCGGCTACAGGGGGCATGAGGAGGGCCGGCCGCCGGAGCAGAATCTGCAATCGCCCACCTCTCCGTCCGCCTCTACGGCCGCGGCGAGCGGGGACGAGGACTCCGGTGGGGGAGGTGGAGGAGTGAGGAAGGACGCCATGACCCAGAGACTGCGGGTGAGGGTCTCGGTGAGCTCGAAGACGGAGTACTGAGGGAGATTGGGAGGGCCGGCCGCCGGAGCAGGACCTGCAATCGCTTGCCGCCGTCGCCTGCAGCAGATCGGCTAGGTTGAGGAATGGGGATTCATCTGGAATCGGACGAGGGAGAGGTACGAGAGGAGGTGCTCATCTGCCGGCTGCTCACGCACAACACACCCAGTCGGTCCAGTTTGGGCCGGACTTAGTACCTGGGCCAAATGTAAACCGTATATTAACATACATGTAGTAATGGTAAAAAAACATATATGTAGTAATCTTTTTGGGGCGAAATTATTTGTATTCCAGGGAATTCCAAGGATTAAAAATAAAATTGATTGGAATATTACAGGGAATTCCAAGGAATAAAAATAAAATCGGAAAAGTTTATATTTAATATTCGCCCAGTGCAACGCACGAGCAGCTATGGAAAACACCGCTACGTTAGGTCAAGGCAAGACACATCATTCATCAATCTAGCTCAGGCATGATCCATCAATGCAGTTTGCTCAGCCGAAAAATATGTCGTTGTGGCTCCTTACGAAATCGTTTTGAGACCATCACATTTTTAATTTTTAAAATGAACTTTTAAAAATCCCTTATCTCATCATGACATCATTCTGACATAGTTTGTAAAATGATATTTTAAAAGTCCTTATCTCATCCTAGCATTTTATTCAGACTTTTTTTTATTTTTATCTTATATGCATAAACTGATCGTTTTTTCTCCCGTTGCAACGAACAAGAGAGTACTGGAGAATGGGGAAAGATAAGGAAGTGCCCTCACTGCAAAATGTAAAACAGAAAAACATTATTTTCAAAAAAACATCTGCTAAAAACATTAGTTTGTAGAGAAATGTTACAATTTTCATAAAAATGTTAGCTATTCTTCAAAAGGTGTTACACTTTTAATGAAAACATTAACTTTTATTAAAAATAAGGAAATTTCTACGTTCAACATTATTATCGACGTTTATTAAAATTGCATATAAAAAATGGTGCAAAATGGCACGTGAAGCAGGTTGTGCCTCTTTTTTCGCCCGGTGCAACGCACGGGCATTTGTACTAGTCTATACTACCTAAAAGAAATGGAACGTTCCGTTTCCCGTCTTACATCGCTCGCGATGACGATCTTCGTCCAGCCTTCGCTCGTCGCGCTCGTTCTGTTGTTCGTGTGGCCAGCGTGCGCAGGCCCAGAAAGGCCCGAGACAAAGGCATGCACGAGTCCATTGCTTCATGCGTCTCGCCTGTCGTCGACAGCTTTTTTCCCACGCACATTCACCGCGTCCGAAATTATCGGGATGCAGTCCCCGATCCGATCTAATTTGGCGCCCTCGCTCCCATCTTTGCCACGGGCGCTGCCTCCTCGTCCTAAGCACAGCCGCCACACACACCCATCTCTTCTCTCTTGAAGCCGCCGCCGCCGCCACCCGCCCGGACTCCGTCCCCGCAACTCTCTCTGCCGGTGCACATCGGTGAGGCTCTCCTCCCTCTCTTTGCAATGATGGGATTGGGAGACAGTAGTGGTGGCCGTGGATCTGCGGCGACGTGGTGCGCGAGCAGAGACGAGAACGCGTGCTCCCCCAGTCGAGTCGAGCCGCCCCGCCTCCAAGCTGTGCCCTAGACGAGGTCGTTGCCCCGCCTTCGTGCTGCCACCGGCAGCGCTGAACGAGGATGTCGTCCTGCTCCTTCCCTCTGTACCCTATCTCGCCTCCCTCCGCAGGAGACCTACCTCAACGGGATGCTGGTGTCCTTGACTCCTTTGCTTGCGCACCTGAGGTGCCAAACGGGGGCGGCTGGGAACGTGGGGATAGTGGGCGGCGTTGGAGTGGGGAACGGCAGGGAAGACCGGGCGCCGCTGGGACAGGAGAGCACGATGCTGTACCGGGGCAAGAGCGCCACGGCGCTGGAGACCTGCAGCGACACCGGTGAGAGATGAAAGAGAGATTCTTTTGGCTACACTGACGTGTTGTTGCTAGCAGGGAGTGAGAGATGATGAGATGACATTTTCTATGCTTGAGAGTTCAGTAGTGTTCAGTAGTTCTTTGTTGTTGCGAACAAATGTGCAAGTAACGTCTAAATCTGAGAAGAAAGGTCAAGCCAAGATCTTCACCCGTAAGAAATTTGACAATATTGTGCCATCCTCAAAAATATTCAATTCTGTGGCTGCCGCCATAATGGAGTTATAGACGACTAATGCTTATGTCAACACCATGTATAACTTTGCTGACTCTGTCATACTTTATATGTTACTATTTTTCGATCCCCGGAATGAATCTACATTCATTACATGATTTTGGTAATATATATCTGTTAAATCTTTATTGAAGCATGCCAACATAGTGTACAAATATTTTTCTTCTCTTGAAAATAATTGGGTCTACTTAACAAAGTTAGGTCAAATGCGAACCAACCTGTGGTTGGATGGTTAGGAGGACAATGGTATCCCCAGCCCACCAGCGTTCGCCATTTCCTGAATTTATTTCAGGCCTTTCGGTGATGCGCGTTTAGTGGGAACAGACGTTTCCGTCGACTACGAAAGCGTCTGCCACTGGTTTTATCGGATTCCATGACATTATTTTTATCTGTTGTGGTGGCAAATATAATTTATATGATCCTTCGGTAATACGGGGACGTGATTAGATTGGATGCCCAATGATAGAAGCCGAATATGAGGCACTGTTGTCCAAGGAAAATAAAGTGTGTGTTTGAAAGGGAGTGGAGGGAGGGGGATTGTGAGCCCGATGCGTTATTGACAGAGATGATGAATCTGAATTAGGAAGGCGGAGACACGAAGGCAGTGGACGAAAAATAAGAAGAGAAGAGTAGTGCCTCTTGATTGTTCTAAAATCATTAGAATAATATGCCCCGTTACAACGCACGAGAATTTACCTATACTACCTAAAAGAAACGTAAAGTTTCCTCTCCCCTCTTACGTTTCGTCAAACCTCTTCGTTCCACCCCGACGTACGCTCGCTCCCATCCGATCCGGTTTTTACGCCCCCATCCATCCGGTTTCGCAACACAGAAAAGAACCATGTCACGCCGAAGTTTCCGCCTAATCAATCCATCAATGTCACGCCGTTTTCCACCATGCTGCAGCCGCCGCCACCGCCTTCGCATCAACCCTTTCGAAGGGCACCGCCTCCATTGTCGCCGTCGCCTCGACCTCCCGCACTCCTAGGCACCGCCGCAGGTCGTCGCCTTTCCTTCTGTGTTGGGTTTTCCAATAAAACCAGCCTGTCCATGCATTCCACCTCTCAAACCTAGCATCGCCTCGTCACGCGCCATGCTGCAGTACAATGCCGGTAGCCAACTCTTCACGCTGCGAGGCCCTCCCGCTGCGCCGCCGCCGCCAGCCCACGTCCTCGCGACCTAGCCAACACCTTCCCCCGTGCGGGGTCCCACTCTTCGCACAGCCGCCCCCATCGATGAGTCCCCGATCCCCTCGCGCGAATGTTGTCCCGCTCCACCGCCACCTGCAGCAGGTCCCGCCGTGTGTTGCAGACTTGCGCGCAGCAGTCTCGCCGAGGTCCTGCCCCGTTTCGTGTCGCCTCGCCGAGATCCTACCAGTCTCGCGTCCCCGGCGGCCTTCCCTTCTCGGTTGCAGTTTGAACAGGTTGCCTTTTTCTTATCAGTTGGGAAAGGATTTTCTTGTACATAGTGTGTTTGC
Source organism: Elymus sibiricus (assembly GCA_039707655.1). Classification (NCBI taxonomy): domain Eukaryota; kingdom Viridiplantae; phylum Streptophyta; class Magnoliopsida; order Poales; family Poaceae; genus Elymus; species Elymus sibiricus. The sequence goes on along the minus strand of CM077672.1, from coordinate 500,725,722 downwards.
ATGTTCGGAGTAAGCATATAACTAAATTAATGATACAATTCTATTACAGACAGTTGTAGAAGAAATTCTGCACCTTGTCGGTTCAACTAAAGATCGGTCTCAACACTAGGATTGACACTTTCCTCAAGAAATATCCCCAAAGTTTTCAGACTTATGTACACCAGTTTAGAAGGGATCGTTGTTGTAGAATGACCCGAAATATGGCTGGCTGATTTGGTTGCAGAAGGTTTTCTCATCAGAGAAAAAACGAGGTTGCTGTAGTTCAGCGGCTGAAGAAACTTGGTGTCCATGATTGGAACTCTGAATATGCATGCATTATGGTCATGTAATGTACGTGTGTGATTAACAAGTTATCCCTGCACAGGTCGAAAGAGACGGTGACCAGCAACGGTGTGAGGCAACGGCAGAAGTGCGTCGGTGATTGTGGCGATGCTGGGTCCAAGATGAGGGTGAGGTGCCGCAAGGTATATATCTCTTTAGTTGTGTAAAGATTTCTACTTTACATATCCATTTTAGCTCCTCTCACCAAGGCGGATCTGAAGCAGCTACTACAGGAGCTCAAAGAGGACATCAAGGTCTCGGTGGCGTCCGAGCTGAACAACTGGAAGCCGGCGATCGAGACGCAGCTCGATCATCTGCACACAGCGGTGGAAGCGCTGCAGCAGCACGTCTTCCACAACCCAAACAGCGACGCGGGGGAGGCGTCGGTGACGGCTCTCTCTGATCCGGCGGCGCGGAAGGACAAGGCCTCCACGGATGAACTTCCTGCGCAGGAAACTCCTCGGGCCAGCGGCCACGGCATCGACACGATTCCACGGACGGTGGTCAACGGAGCCCCCACGGCTCTGGTGACCCCTCCGGCCAACGGTACGGTCGAGCTCCCGAATTCCCAATTCTCAAGTGGCCAGCGTCAGTTCCAGTCAGGGGAGTCAGGCAATTTGGGTCAAATTTTTTTACCCATGGCTCAAAATCATCCATCGATGCCCTTTCCACAGTTTGACGGAGAGAATCCACATCTCTGGAAGGATTTGTGTGAACAATACTTCGCGATTTACAGGATCCAGGAATCGTTTTGGGTTCAGATGGCTACTCTGAACTCTTCCCCCACTACTGCCGTATGGTTGCAGTCTGTGAGGAAGAAAGTGCTTAGTCTGAATTGGGAAGGGTTGTGTGCAGTTCTCTGTACTCGCTTCGGTCGAGATCGACACCAATTATTAATTCGGCAGTTCTATGCCATTCGACAGTCTAGTACAGTACGAGATTATATTGATCGCTTTGAACATTTGACGGATCAACTCCTGTCAAATTCTGATGAGATTCACCCTTTTTATTTCTTGACACGGATCATTGGTGGCCTGAGGGCGGATTTGCGTGCGGCGGTCATGGTGCAACGACCGCCTGACCTGGACACGGCGTGCTCTCTCGCCCTGGTCCCGGAGGAAGTGCACGATGGAACGCGACCGGAATATGCGCGCGTCCATGAACAAACTTATCGGACGGCGCCAAGAGTACCACTACACCAACCACGGCCGGCTTCGACACCAGCCGCCACTGATCATCGTGGTGTCGACGCGGCTCGGGCAACAGTTACTGAACCGGCGCGACCGGCTGTCACTGAAACCAATCCTTTGAGCAGCTTGCGTGCATATTGTCGAGCTCGTGCATATTGCGAAACCAATGCACATCTATTCACCGGCTTGTCTGGTTCCTCCTCATCTTCGTCATCCTCACGCCGTCCCCGCGGGCGGCCGGGGGAGCCCAGATCTGCCGCCCCTCGCCCCTCCTCCCTCCTCCGTCCCTCCTCGCCGCCGCCGGCGCAGGTCGCCGGGCAAAGCCCGCTCGGCCTAGGCGGCGACGGGGCCTTCTTCTCCTCCTCCCCGAGGATGGCGGCGCGGGACGCTTTCTTCTAGTGGCGGCGAGGCGCGGCTGTGGGGCGCGGCGGCGCGACGGCACGGGCTGGCGACGGTGGCTGCTGGGCGTACGTGGCGTCGTCCTCTCCTGGGCCGGCGGCGGGATCTGGTGTAGGGCTCTCCGGTGGCGCGGCTGGGGCTTGCGGGAGGCCCTGCTGCTCGTGTGGCACGGCTGTTGGCTGGTCAGGAGGCGGCGGCCTGGAGCCTGGTTCCAGTCCCCGGTGGAGATGGCGGCGATCCGTACACAAGACTTGATGGAGGTTCTTCGAACAGATCTGGGTGAAAACCTTGCGCTCGGCTAGATGCCAAGGCCGGCGATGGCGGCGCTCTTCTGTGTCGTTCTCTTCTTGAAGACATCGCCGTGGAGAAGTTCCAGACCTCTATCTGCTACCTCCGGGGGAAACCCTAGATCGGTAGATCGGATGACGGCGGCGCTCTTGCGTCGTTTCCCCCTTGGGGGCGTCAGTCTTGGAGGTGTGCACGGGCTCGAGGGACCAGCAGACAGCATCTTTGGTGGAGCGGTGTTTCATCTTACACATCGACGACTGTGGATCTCGGCGGCGTGGCGCAGTGGAGCCTTGGCGTTCGATGTGTGTAGATGGACTCGCGTAGGAGGATCGCGCTGTCTGGCATCGTGGTGGCGTCGATGGCAGACCTGGCAAGGTCGTGGCGTCATTATCTGCTCTGAAGATGGATCGGTGGAAGACGGCGGCGGCGTCCTCTGAGAGTGCGCCGGACTGGTGTGTGCCCCAGACCAGGTATATGGCTTGGCTGGGGCCTCCGGTTTTAGATGTTAGGCTTAGGTGTGAGGTCTGTTTGGTATTAGGCTCGGACTATCGGCACCCCTTCATCAAGTGGATAGAAGTAGCGATAGATGTTGCCAAGATGGTGGCTTCAGACTTACTGATGTACTACTTTGTAAGGTCTTTGTGAATAATTAATAAAGTGGCTACATGCATCGTCCAGATGCAGAGGCCGGGGGTCTTCCTCCTTTTCAAAAAAAAAAGTGTGGTGAACGGTGGGGGCATGATCACACTTGCCCAGCTACGATTCAAATGCATGTGTTGGAAGAGTGGATGGATTTCATGGGAGTTACAGCGGCTGATAGTGAGGATATTCCATTGCAATCCGAGGTCACTGAAGAAGTTTTCATGGCTATATCTCTTCAAGTGTTCAACGGTAATGACGCCACCACTCTTCTTCAGCTTACAGCTTCTGTTCAGGGAAAGATGGTGTCCATCTTAACTGATTCCGGCAGTTCTACGTCTTTCATCAACGAGAAACTAATTGAAGGGCTCCCTGGAGTGCAACCTCTCAGCAAACCAGCTCGTGTTAAAGTGGCAAATGGGGCAGAACTGTTTTGTGCCCAAGAAATAGTAGACTATGGTTGGGTGTCACAGGAGCATTGTTTCTCTACCACACTCAAAGTTTTGCCATTAGGGGGGTTTGACATCATTCTGGGAATGGATTGGCTCGAAGAGCACAATCCTGACATTGATTGGGTGTCTAAGCAACTTAAATTTTCACTCCGGGGTGCGCAGATTTGTTTGTAGGGCCACCAGGTGTCTGTTATGACATGTGATCACATATCTGTTGCGCAATTTCAGCAATTATTGCAGGACCAAAAGGTAGCATGTGGTCTTTTTGTGTGCAGTCCCGGCTACTGAACGGTCAACAGAGCAACGAACAGTTTTAGAGTACAGTGTTCCTGTAGCAATTCAGGCTATTGTCAATGACTTTGCTGATCTTTTTTCTGAACTAACAGGCCTACTCCCCAGGCGCTCTTATGATCATCTTATTCCCTTAATACCTGGTGCCCAACAAGTCAAGATGGCAACGGGGATGAAACCCACCGGGTTTTGCCTTCCCAAACCCATCCCCACGAGAAAATCGCAAACCCGTCCCCGTCCCCGTCACCATGCGCGGGGCTAGTTTTTTGCCCGTCCCCTGAACCCGTCGGGTTTTCTAAACCCACGGGGAACCCACGGGGAAATAGACATATTTAAGCAAACATAGTACCAACAAAGAATAACATTTCAGCAGCAAAAGAGCATATTTCAGCAGCATAACTTGAGCAAATTTCAGCACAATGCAATAGTACATGGTTCAGGAGCTACAAGGGGCATATTTCAGCAGCATAACTTCCACCCGAGATCTTCTGGAAACAAGAAATGTTGCATCAAAGGGTTCAGTGGTCATATCATAGTGAAATCGAGTTTCTTGATTTAGTCGATATCAAATTCCCAACTTGGAAATTAGAAAGGACTAAGATTCTACTTCTTCCTCAAATACAGGGAATGTGGATTCAAGTATGATATCACTATTCGACAGATCTCAAGAAAACGAATTGAACAAGTTTAATGGCTGGAAGAAGATAGGAAATATTCAAACATGTATTGCATTTCATCGATCTCACCCTTTGTTCAGTGCCGCATAAGTACTGACTTCTTGAGAAAAAGAGCAATAACAACAGCTACAAGGAGCATTTTTCAGCACAATACAATACCCCATTTCAGCCACAAAGATAAGCATATTTCAGCAACAAACAGGGGCGTATTTCAGCCATACATGGTTCAACAATGAGGAAGATGGCTGTCCATGATCATCATCACTCTCAAGATTGTACTCCTCCAACAATGTGCATATCTTGGCCGGGTATTGTCGGGTTTCGGGTTCGTGGATTACCGAAACGGGTGTAAACCCACGAAACATGCCGGATTGTATAATGTGCCCAGCAACAGCCCCGCGGGGATGAAAAGACGCCCATCCCCGTCCCATAATAGGGTAAAAACCCGCGGGGACGCGGGTTTCGGGGCCCCATTGCCATCCTGACCAACAAGTAAGCATCCGTCCTTACAGGCAATCTCCAGAGAACAAGGATGAAATTGAGTGACAGGTCTCAGAGTTGCTACAGAGTGGCATCATTCAGCGCAGCACTAGTGCGTTTGCTTCTCCAGCAATTTTAGTACGAAAGAAAGATGGGCAGTGGAGGATGTGTATTGACTATCGTCGGTTGAATGCACTGACTGTGCCAATCAAGTTCCCTATTCCGGTCATCGACGAACTATTGGACGAATTGACAGGAGCTAGTTGGTTCAGTAAGTTGGGCTTACGACACTACAAGAAATATGTCAATTTGTGACCTTCTGTCAGTGACCCTGGAAGAAATAGTCATAATTCTACGACCATTTAGACCCAATTGGTCGTAAGCTGTTTGGGAGGGCCAAAACCCTTAACCATAACGACCATACTGGTAAAGAAGGTCGTAATTGCCTTACACGAAATGGTCGTAAAGCAAACATCACTGTCCGACGGGCTTATTTCTATCCGCTTACGACCAATATAGATGGCCATAGCCTTGTAAATTGTGGTGCATTGCTATGACTTATGTACCCAGAAATGATTTTTGGAAAAAATAAAGAGCAAACTATGAGGCAGCTGTAGTTCAAATTTGACCCGCTTCCTACTGAATCAGCGGAAATTTGTCGTTTTCACGAGAGGTGGATCAAAAGCTTTTGACACCCAACCATTTGGTCAATTGTACATCAAATATGGCCTAGTATTTTAGAAAATTGATTTGGTCCAATTTTGCAATGACTATTTGTTAGGTTCACAAAAAAACTCATTTGGCCACTCGAAAAATGGAAAATGAAATTTCCGTGCAAAGAAAATGAAAACTTCCTTAGGAAACATTGTTTGTCATTCCAATATGCAAACTTGTGCAAAATATGATATCGTTTGAACAAACTATGCCATGAATGTTGCCATAACATTGGCCATTTGCTTTAAAGCCATGGAACTTCATATAAGATAGCTCGTTTCTGAGAACATTTTTTAAGACATTTGTCATAGTCCAAGTTTGTTATTTTTCCTGAAAACTAGGTCACATATAATGACACAATGCGAAGGTTTTCAATTTTTTTTAATTTGTTTGGAATTTCTTATGTCCGTTTCAAAATGCGGTCAAAACGGCGGGCATGACCGTTCGTAGCTAGGGGTTGAATCTTGCAAAACTTTTGGAGTATCTCTGATTAAATAGATACTTTTGTACCTAGAAATGATTTTTGGAAAAAATAAAGAGCAAACTATGAGGCAGCTGTAGTACAAATTTGACCCGCTTTCTGCTGAATCGGCGGAAATTTGTCTTTTTCACAAGCGGTGGATCAAAAGCTTTTGACACCCAACCATTTGGTCAATTGTACATTATATATGGCCTAGTATTTTAGAAAATATATTTGGTCCAATTTTGCAATAACTATTTGCTACGTTCTTCACAAAAAACTCATTTTGGACACTCGAAAAATGATTCTCTTGTAAAAAAAACTCATTTCTGAGAACACTTTTTTAAGTTATTTGTTTTATTCAAAGTTTGTTATTTTTACTGAAAAGTAGGTCACACTTGGTGACACAATGCGAAGGTTTTTCTTTCCTGTTTATTTTTATAAATTTCCTAGGCCGTAAAATAGCTGACATGATTTAGCATCTTATTTTTAATCGATTACGACCAATATGAATGGTCATAACGTCATCAAAGGAGGTATTGCGTTCTGATTGGTCCAAAAGCATCTCACGCGGATCATGGATTAAGCACCGTCGGATGCTCCTGAATCCAACGGCAACCCACGTCCCACGCACCAAAACCAAATGGAAAAGGAAAAGAAGAAGAAGAAGAGCCCACCCACGCACCCATGTCCCTCTACCTCGTCCCCCTCTCTCTCCCGCTTGACTCACTCGCCGCCGCCACCGCCGGCGCCCGATCCCGGCAACCTCCGGCGGGAATCGACGGCGCCCAGCACACCAACGTGACCCCCACGCTCCGATCCTCACTCCTGTCCGGCGAGATCCGGCATTCGCGTCCTCCAGCGGCCATGTGCAGCCGTCTTCCATCGCTAGGGTTTTGTTCGCCGGTGTTGATCCACAACCCACCTTCCCCATCTTCCGCTCCCTCTCTCCACCCGTCGCGCTCTCGTGGAATCCCATCGATCCACGGCCGACAACGCCACATCCGCCGCCCAACTTCGTGGTCGATAGATGCACTGCCGCCCAGCAGCCACGGCGTCGCGGCTGGCTCGCTCGCTGGCGCGCGCGTGCTTCCATTCGCGCCGCTCCGTCGAGCTGGCCGGACCGCGGCGGCTGCGGGACCTAGGGTTTGCGGTGGCCGGTGCGCGTTGTTTGGGATGCGGCCCTGCTTCGCATCCCTCGGATCTGGCAGCCCCGGGCCTAGACGCTGCCGGACTCGACCTGCAGCCGGGCTCCGTCGTGCCCATGGACGTCGGCAGAGCAACATACGTGAGTACAACTGCAGCGCGAGCGCCGGCGCGGCGGGGAGGGGCTTGCTTGGCCCGTTCGGGCTGCTCGTGCTGGCCGACGACGCCCTGTCGGAGCAGACCGCCGTCTACTTCTACCTGGTCAAGGGCGCGGACTGGAAGCTCAACACTCACTTCTGCCAAGACGCCTTCAGGTATCCACACATCGATCTTAAATCTGCACGTGCTTCTAATTACAGTGTACTACGCCATATCGTTTCAGTCATCATTTATTATGGGACGGAGGGAGCGGCATCTATCTATCTTACCTTGCTGAGAAACTACTTGCTATCTCAAATCTTGTTCGTCAGGTCATCGAAGGCGAACGATCTTGTCAAGGCCGTTTATGGCAGCTTCGTCCCTGTACTCGATGGAGAATATCTGTCAATGAGAATACAGGTACGTTTCTTAAAGTAAATTCAAAAGCGTCAGTCGACATATTATGATTGATTGGTCTTTGACTCATCAGTTATATACTGATTTTGTTCTGGCGGGGTGCTACTAGGCCAAGCAGAACAGGAAGAATATCATGCCGGCCCACATCATCAAGCACACCATGGAGATCATACACCTCCTCACCGACGCCAACCCCATATTCCCTTCTCTCCTTCCTTGAGATAGCTAGTATTATATGATGTCAGTTGAATGGATGAGAGTAGTAGTAGGATCGTATTTTTCTTCAGGTGCTGTCGATTGTCACTGTCTGCTGTTCCTTGAGATAGCTAGTATTAACTGTTTGCTTGTTTCTGTACCATGCTATCTATGGGTTATTAGTATTGTTTATCCCGACCATGAGCTTGAATGGTGTAGTAGTACAATAGCACCAGGTTAATTTGTAGAAGTGAGGTTACTGAATTTTTTTCTATGCCATGGTACAATTATGATTCGAATGGTAGCCAGTTAACACGAGCTTGTTTGGCCCAATTCCTGGTCTCTATTAGGGGGTACAATTTATTACTTTCTATATAGGTTTGTTAGCAATGGATGATCTGTATTACGGGTTAGCAATGTTGCCATATACTCTTCTAGTGCCTGATCCAGGACCTGATCTTAGCGTTCAAGCAGACCTGACAATGATCTGATCCTAGCTATAAAATGTAGGGGACAGTAATGAAGTGGAAATTTTCGTGTCTTGATTTCCACAATTGGCTTGTCAAATATGTGCGTATCATATGGTATTTGCTACTTTTCTCTAGATGAACAGAATGTCCATATGTTTACTGTCACCAGTGTGTACTATAAATTGCCCCACACCATTGTTGAAAACATGTAACACAAATAGTCCATAGGTTTACTGTCATCAGTATATCTATATCTTTTCCATTTCTGTTTATTTGAAGTATGGTGTGCTCACTTGGACAGTCTGTATATAATTATATTGACTATTCATCTCAATTTTAATCCATTCTTCTAAAACTATAAATTAGCTTGAAGAAGCAATCGAGGGAGAAATGCCAGTTTCTTTTGTACGACATAGATGTTGAATGTCGTTTTACGATGATCTAAATTAGGTCCTGCTATAGTCTTTTTTAAACTTCTTATGAGATTGAAGCATCCGTTCTGATTTCTGGTTTGCTGATTGTTGTAGACAAATGTATGAAACTGCTTAACCGTGGACGACAACTACTTCCTTGAGAAGGACCAGCATCACCCATCAAGTACGCCATTGAGGTAATTCACCACTCCCTCCAGCACCAACTATGTATTTTCTCTGGTTGCTCTCCCAAGTTTTGTGCACACTGTGCGTCAAGTTCTCCCTAAATGCAAGGGATTGTATATGGAAAACCAATTATCCAATCCATTTTTCACAAAGAGATTACTCTTCTTATTCAGCCCTGATGTTTTAATTTATGGAGTTGTTGCTTATTTGGTCAGATTTCCTTACTTGCTGTAGGCATAAGAATAAGCTGATAAGAATAGAATAATGATACTCTGCATGCTATGAGTAACGTTCTCTATTTTCTTGCGTCACCTTTCTTGTATGAACGAGTATCTCGTTTTACCTAACTTGAGAACAAAAATCATTGTATTAGCTGAATTTGTGTTATCATTCTAAAGAACTTGTCCTTTTTTTTGAATGGTTTGTTCATAATATATTAGCTCGAGTTTTTTGATTCTTCTCTGCTGATTCATGTAACAGGTTGACTCTGGAAGGCATGATGATAGTTCATATTGCTGTTCTGTTAGCCCAGTGTAGCGAAGGTCACGGCCTAGTCGACTATGGTCGCCTAGTGAGTCTTGCATACGGTTTCATATGATTGGAGCAGGAGCCCAGTTTGTGCCGATTGTCAATTGTGATTGTGATTGTCAGTGTATCTGTGTAACTATGATTGTAGAGCTTGTAACTGTGTCGTCATATGACAGGAGCAGGAGCCCAGTATGTAGTTATTACACTTGTCGACCTTGTAACTTTGGTTGTCATTAGATCTGTAACAGATTGATTCTAGCTGCTGTTATTTTAGTATTACTTATGTTTTCTGTCTGTCCTGATTTAAATATTGGTTATTTACTTACTGTCAAATTGAAATATGGAGAATATGAAGCTGACAAAAGGGCCCCACTTAATAGAACCTGGCAACTGGGACCCATGGGACCCATCTGACTACTGGACCCTTCTTTCGGGAAAAAAGAAAAACTAAAATTGTTGATTCAAAAAGGCCACGGCCTAGAAAATAAAAAGGCAGAATAGTTGGGCTTCGCCCATGTGCTTGACCAAAATTAATAGGAAAAATATATTAAATGGGCCGAATTGTTGGGCTCGGCCCATATAAACGCATGAACTGGACCGGGCTGATTCTGATTTACGACCAATTCATTTGGTCGCAATTTTGCCACGTCAGCTTGCCACGTTGGATCTGACGTGGCCTGGGCAGACTGCCAGTGACCAAAACAATTGGTCGTAGAATCTACGACCTTTTATTTTGGTCGTAAGCTTCTACGACCATATCACAAAGAAGGTTGTTAAGTTTCATTAAAGACGACCAGCTTTTGACCAACTATTTTTGGTCACAAAAATGTCACAAATGGAAACCAATGACCATTCAGTGACCAATATTGATGGTCGCAAGTTAGCATATTTCTTCTAGTGTGAGCCGGTTACCATCAAATCCGTCTGGCGGCAGGCGTGGAGTACAAAACTGCATTTCAAACGCATTCTGGACATTATGAGTATACTGTGATGCCATTTGGCGTCGCTGGAGGACCAACTACTTTTCAAGGTGCTATGAACTCCACACTTCACCCAGTGTTGCGCCATTGTGCATTGGTGTTCTTTGACGACATCTTAGTATACTCAAAAACTCTTGAAGACCATGTGGAGCATTTAACCTCTGTGTTATCCCTACTCAGAAAAGAACAATGGAATATTAAGCAATCTAAGTGTTCTTTTGCACAACGCAGTTTGTCCTATTTGGGTTATGTCATCAGTGACAAAGGGGTTTCAACTGAACCAGAAAAAGTGTGTAAGGTGCAGAACTTGCCCACCCCATCCACTGTCAAAGAATTGCGTCAATTCCTTGGATTATCAGATTACTATAGGAAGTTTGTGTGGCACTATGGCATCATTGCACGACCACTTACTCATCTCCTCAAGAAGCATGTTCCGTTCATCTGGACCAGTGAGTGTGACACAACCTTTGCAACTCTGAAACACAGCCTCACCACTGCACTGGTTTTGGCACTACCTGATTTCCAGTGTCAGTTCGTGGTGGAAACAGACGCAAGTGACTTCGGCATTGGAGCAGTTTTACAGCAAAATGGGCACCCGCTAGCGAACTTGAGTAAGGCATTGGGACCGCGCAATAAGGGCCTTTCCACTTATGAAAAAGAGCTTATGGCAATCATCTTTTTGTTGAACATTGGTGGCAGTATTTGCAAAACAATGAATTTGTTATCAAGACAGACAACGCAATTTGGTTCATTCGGAAGATCAACACCTCAATACACCTTGGCAGCAACGAGCCTTCACCAAATTGTTGGGGCTGCGCTATCAGCTTTGCTTTCGTAAAGGTGCAGATAATGGGGCTGTTGATGCTCTGTCCAGAAGGCCGCCCTCTGGCAGTGATTCTTTGAATGCACTTTCCATTTGTCGCCCTGATTGGCTAGAAGATGTTCAGAAAGGCTATCAACAGGATCCACACACTGTCAAGATCCTGGAAGACATCAACAACAACCCCACGTCCCATACACACTTCATTCTCAAAGAAGGCGTGTTGTACTACAAAGGCCGTGTGTGGGTGGGTCACAATGCAGCAATGCAGCAATCTCTGCTTAAAGAAGGACATGATTTGGCTGTTGGAGGGCATTCTGGTGCCCCAGCTACTTACCAATGTCTGCGTGCACTTTTCGCTTGGCCACGTATGAAGACCATGGTCACAACATATGTCCAGGCTTTCCCAACTTGCCTGCAAGCTAAACCTGATAGAAGTTGTTATCCGGGCCTCTTAGAGCCATTGCCAGTTCGAACTCAAGCATGGCAGATGGTTTCCTTGGATTTCGTCGAAGGGCTTCCACAATCTGGACGCTACAAGTGCATCTTAGTAGTGGTTGATAAGTTCTCCAAATACAACCATTTCGTTCCCATTGTCCCATCCTTTCTCCGCAGTTCAAGGTGCCACCGCCTATGTGGATTAGGTCTACAAGTTGCACGGTATGCCAGAATCTCTGCTCTCTGATCGTGACCCAGTTTTCACTAGCAGATTTTGGCAAGAGTTGTTTCGTCAAACGGGCATCAAACGGGCACTAAACTGCGTATGAGCACGCCCTATCATCCCGAGACCGATGGACAGACCGAGCGCGTAAATCAATGCATGGAAACCTTCCTCCGCTGCTTTGTGCATTCCTGCCCGAAGAAATGGAGCCCTTGGCTGCCTTTGGCTGAGTATTGGTACAATACAACATGGCATAGTGCTCTAGGGAAAACACCCTTCCATGTGTTGTATGGACATGAGCCCAGGCATTGGTGGATTGAAGCAGTTTCTGCAACGCCGGTCTCGAATCTGAATGTTTGGATTTCTGAGCGCAAAGAGATGACCGAGTTGATCAGGACGCACCTCCTCAGAGCAAGTGATCGCATGAAACATCAAGCGGACAAGAGTCGCTCGGAACACTCCTTTGAAGTGGGTGATCAGGTGTTCATTAAACTCCAACCATATGTGCAGAGCTCAGTCACGAAGCGTGCTTGTCACAAGCTTTCATTTCGCTACTTTGGCCCATTTCCCATCCTGGAACGGATTGGTCAAGTGGCGTACAAGATCAAGTTGCCGGAAACTTCTTCCATTCATCCAGTATTCCATATTTCACTTCTCACGAAGGCCTTGAAGACTACAGAACAGGTTTCTCCAACCCTCCCTGCTGAAGCTAATCAGTTTGCTGTTCCAGTTCAAGTGCTGGACCATCGCCGCAAAATCAAGGCGAATAGAGTGGTGGAGCAGGTGTTAATTCGGTGGAGCGAGGACACAATGCCCGATACATGGGAAGATTTGGAGGAGCTGCAGTCAAGGTTTCCATCTGCTACGGCTTGGGGTCAAGCCGTACCTGAAGGGGAGGGGAGTGTTAGCACCTCTACCACTACTAGACCAGAGACCCACCTATAGCCCAAGGCCCAGCCAGAAGCAGCCCGTCGCACCAGCCGTCGCACACGCCAGCCCAACAAGCTGACGACAGGCAAGGAGTGGGTGAACTCGCTAGATGATAAGAAGGACGAGGGGAGGAGAAACTAAGGGGGACAGCACCGGCAAGGCGGCGGCGGATACCTACCCTTCTTCCACCTTGGCTCTCAACCCCCGATCCCCCTTCTTGCTATTTCCAATTTGGCACACTTGTGCTTGTAACCTAGCCGCTGCTACTCTGTTACTCTGAATTCCTGCAATACAACCTAGTGAGAGAGGTTGTAGCTAACATGGATCAAGGTGTGAACGTGATGCTAGATGTAGGCATGTAGCTATGAGAGGACTTGGGGATGGATCAAAATCTGAACGTAATGAATACATGTCTATCTATATGGGATGGATCAAGGTCTGAACGCCTTCGCAATCTTGTTCAGCAGCATATGCCTCCTGACTCTTTTTCAATGGCACTGCTCGAGATTTGGATCGGCGACATCGCCATTGGTGCAATGGACGAAGTGGTTCCAGGAGGTAGACAGGCTGGTGGAGGACGTTTTGGAGAGAGTCGCCGAATGGGGATTTGTCCATCGCTGCCACTGCAGCTGCAGTGCCGGTACGCAGAGATCAGGGGGAAGGTGGACATCATCGAGACTTGAGACCCACTTGAGCCTCATGCAGGAGGACAGTGTTGCCTACGTGGACAATGTATGTTATAGCATATCAGTCTACGACAATAGCATTGTAAGCATGAATTTTATGGCGGCTTTATAGAACTATCTTTTATTACTGCCAAGCAATCGCGCAAGCATTTTGTTGGGATCAAATCTTGCATTGGCTGAGCGCGCAAGCAGTTTGTTGGGATCAAATCTTGCATTGGGTGAGCCTTCACACTTCGACGGGTTTGTGGGTGGAGAAAGATATATGTTAGACACCATCGGTGTGCAATCACTAGCATATGTATGCCCCGATGCAACGCACGGACAATTAACTAGTACCATTTTTATATATGTGGAGCCCCATGTCTACATGGTTAGTCTTAGGTACATGGAATCCAAGAGGCTCGATGATGCTCATTGTAGCCTTCCACACACTCGATATCATCCTTTCACGAGTTTCTTTTAACCAGGTAATTCCTCATCCTCGGTCCTTATATTGCTTTTATCGCATTTAAATATTGCATCTCTTGAATTCACTAATAATTAACAACTTCTATTGAATCCATATCTTATTTAATAATATATATTTTTTGTCATTTGTCGAAGACTCTCCTGCATATGACTAGTACATATGTATATAGCATATAGAAATAAAATTGCGAAACTTGGCTCTAATCTGGTTCAGGTTATTCAAAATGCCATGCTAAAATATATTACGTCAGGGTGTTTCAATTTTTATAAAGAAAGGAGGGATTAATGCTTTCATACAGCAAGTTTGGTCATCAGTTTCTTGGCCACTGACAGGATTTTTTAATGATATGTGCGTCTTGGTCGACAGGTTCAGGCGCATGAAGCAGCTCTTACAGTTGATCCTATCATCATGTATTCATGTGTGTGTTGGTACGGAGAATTGTCTGATACTCGGTCCTTAGAGAGATCAGGCACGAACAGCAGTACGAACTATATATAGCCTTGTCCACACCACATAATAATTTGTAACAGTACTCATATATTGTACTATGTATTGTATCCTAACTCGCTCTTGTCAGTATAGTATAGTAGGTAACCTATAGTTAATTAAGTTGAGATTTGGATAATGCAAATTGCAGCTTCGCTTCCGTGAACAACATGAGCTTTTGTAAGTAAAGTCTGTTTAATTATACATGTCACAAAGACAAGCCCTCACCTGTACTGTATAGGGATAATCGGTTCCATCACCACAAATTTGTTCTCGATCAGTGTCTCTCTCTCTCTCTCTCTCTCTTTTTCTCTTCAGCGGCCAGTGGGTAGCAAAGGCCCGCAGGATCATTCGACCCAACAGAACCAGGATAGCCGAAATGTACACAGGGACTGTTGAGACTAGACCCACTATTAGTTTGTCGGATGCATATCACCCACGGAGAATGTATCCAGTGCAACGAGCGAACTCATGCACCAGATGCACCAGCTGCACATGAGCCGTCAGATTGAAATGGGAGGGACAGGATCCATCTAAGACGTGGGCTGCTTGTACATTTTGCAAATGGAACCTTGTAGTATTATTGAATGCTACGAATCATCTGGCCTCATCCTGTACTAATGTACCAGCCGAGCTAGGAAATATCCTGTACTGGTGTAGTTCGAGGAGGTGTCATCAAATCAAACTTTTTTTATTTGACCAAGTTGAAAAATCATTTTCTCAAGTTTTTAAAAGATATTTTCTTCTGTAGACTTGGTTACTGTGACCAAGCCATTAACAGTTCTATAATACATAGACACTTCTACACATGCATGGACACTTGTTGCGCGCCCGTTGTGATTTCACATGGAGGAAGTAGCAATGGTCAGTACCCACCTTTGAACTGATGGAACGAGTATATAACAAAATAACTGACCGAACTATAGCTGCAAACTAGGAGTAGGACGATACACTCAGCTGTGAGGTCACTAGTTACAACCGTACATTAACATAGCTTAACTGTATCCATCAAGTGTGATTGTCAGGTAACATCATCTCAAGGCTTATCACTAATATAAACGAGCAAGCTATATCCAATATACCCGAAGTCCTGAACCACACAAACCAACCCCAATTACATCAACTCACGGCTTAACACTAATCTAGGATTGCATGGCGCCATCCCCTCTGCTTCCCGTTGCACTTCACCAAATATGTACTGGCTCTGAAACTCCAAGTACGAACAATACATCTGCAAAGAAGTACGAAACATCATTCAATCATTTAAGGGGTAGCCTGTTGTCCAAAGAAAAATTCAGAAAAAAAAGAACTTGAGCCAACCGTGCAAGGCCGTGATAAGATCAAAAGTGGTATGGTTGGATAACATTTGTCTTTATAATGCTGAAGAACTAAGATATATTTGCTCAGAATTAAATCTTGTTTGAGTGTCTATTAGAAGAGTCTCACAACTCTCACATGCTAAAGTCCAGAGCAAGAATTTCAGATGAACTTGCTAAAGTACATAGCAAGAATTTCTGATGAACTTGCTAAAGTACATAGCAAGAATTTCTGATGATGATGCTAAAGATATCTAATTATAGATGAACATGTTCTCACTTATCTTCAAAGTTTCAGATGATAATGATGCAGTACAGAGCAACAACACACAGAGGAGAATAATGAATTGTGCTCCGTACACATAGTAATAAGGTTGCACAAATTGGCCAAATAGTCACACGAGCACAATATATAGCAGTTGTCGACAAAAGGAAGTAACACATAAAGACAAACCAAATCTTGAAATCTATGTGAAGCTAGGCTTAGCAATTCCCTTTCCAGGCCATACAATCAACTTCCTGAAGCTAACAGTATGATGACTACATATGAATGCCTCTGGCAGTGAACCAGGATGTGCAATGATCTAGCGTAACATGTATTAACAAAGATGAATCGTGGCTTTGCCACAAATATCATGTCAGCTCTATATGATCATGCAAAGCAAAGTGACAATGAATGCTCAAGTCATGTAATGAATAGTAACAATGGAAGTTGCTTGACAATATATCTCGAAAGGGCTATGGAAATGCCATAATAGGTAGGTATGGTGGCTGTTTTGAGGAAGATATAACGAGGCTTATGTGTGAGAGAGCGTATCATCCCACGGGGTTGGATGCATCGGCGAAGTTTGCAACATGTCCCGATGTGAGAGTGGGCAATGCACGATACCGAAGAGGCTAGCAAAATATGAAAGGCGAAAGTGTTGTAAAGACCGCAACTCATACACCAAAACATCTCACTAATACTTCATAGTCTACACCGGGTAACCACGAGACCGAATCACTCCAAGGGGTGACTTTGACGAACCGAGGTCCGCTAGGCTTCCCGACCCATTCTGCATGGCGGTTACTTACAATGTTCTTCAACTTAGACCCTTTATAATCAGTTCCACTTAAACGACCACAAGTATTAACGTGTATGACCTTATGACACCTTTCCACTACTTCACGCAAGTCCTCATGGCTACACAAAAATAATTACCCACTCACTATCTCAAAATCATTTCAAGGAACCCGATTATCTAGTTCAATTGATCTAGAGGTTACACATCCTCATCTCCGCTGGCTCCACTTGTGGTTACTTCTAACCTTTACTTTGTGCAAGCTTATTGTGTTTATATCTTGTGCTTGCATTTGTTGTTGTTGAGCTTGTCATATAGGTTGTCCACCTAGTTAAATATCTAGACAACCTATTTTGTCGTTAAGCCTAATTTGTTAAAAGAAGATTAAAATGGTTAGTCGCCTATTCACCCCCCTGTAGTCGACCATATCGATCCTTTCACGGACCCAGAAAAAGCTCAGGTCCTGGCATGCGCCTTTGAATGGGCTCTCATGAGCGCAAAAACAGTTTCAAGGCCAACGGAGGAACGGGCCCCGCACCCACTTCACAAACCTGACGCACCCCGCTCGAAAGCTAGATCCTTCCGTGGACAAGGTCCCGTTTGCACTAACCCTCCGTGAGGTTGTTCGCGAAACGGCTTCAGATTTTTACCACGGCCTCCAGGTATCGTGTGAAGATGCCACACCAGGTCTCATGATTTTACCGTCTCCCATGAATTTTCGGGGATTTAAACCGCAGCAATACGTGTGCCGGAGTTCTCCCCGTGCCCCCCTCCCCCGCACCAGGCCCACCCTCTCGGTTGTGTGCACAGGGCCTGGCCATGGATCGAAGACCGTGGGAAGGGACTCCCAGCCCTTTTCGTCCATGATTTTATGTGGCGGCTGCCCCGTTCTTGAATTTCCCGCATAAACCCCTAGAAATGCGGGAAATGCACGGAATATGGCTGGCAAACCCCGAAAAAGCCCAGGTCCTGGCACGCGCCTTTGAACGGGCTCTCATGAGCACAGAAAAAGTTTCAAGGCCAACGAAGGAACGAGCCCCGCACCTACTTCACAAACCTGACGCACCCCGCTCGAAAGCTAGATCCTTCGCTGGACAAGGTCCCGTTTCCACTAACCCTCTGTAAAGTTCTTTGCGAAGCGGCCTCAGATTTTTACCACAGCCTGCAGGGGCCGTGTGAAACTATTCAGCCAAGAGCTACTACACAATTATTCACTCTCATCTACCAACAATTGAGCCTTGCAGGTGGCTTTGGGGGAGTAGATGTACTCTCAAGATAAAAGTTTTTGCTTGGCTGCTCTTCTTTGACAGGTTGAATACCAAGGACTTACTTGTCAGAAGGCATTGGAGGACCATGCAGGAAGATAATCTTTGTGTTCTCTGTTGTCAACACACCTATGAAGATAGGGTGCATCTATTCTTCTCTTGGAACTTCAGTGTGAGAATTTGGAATTATCTTCAAATCGACTGGTCTGGTGGCACTGATGTTCAGCACTGCATCACTTTGGCCAAGAGGAGGTTTGGCCAGCCTTTCTTCTTTGAAGTGGTCTTCACAGCAGCTTGGAATATCTGGATACTGACGGATGGGAAGACATTCAGAGGTGAACGTGCCACATTTGGGGTTTGGCGATGTTAATTTGTACATGACCTGTCCTTGCTGGCTCATAGGGTTAAAGCTTCTATTAGACCCAAGCTCTTAGACTGGCTAGCTAGCCTCCCCTGAACCATGTAATAGGTAGGTGAGGTTTCTCTTCTTGTATGCTTCTAGTTTAGAGCTTTTGTTTTCTCTGTACAATTTGTTTTTGTTGGACCTTGTTTGTGTTTTGAATAAAGGACTATGGGGCTTTTCCCTACTGTAGTTAGTGAAAAAAAAAGATGCCAGGTCTCGTGATTTTACCGTCTCCCGTGAATTTTCAGGGATTTAAACGGCAGCAATACGTACACCGGCGGCCTCCCTGTTCCGGGCCCACCCTCTCGGTTGTGTGCGCAGGGCCTGGGCATGGAGCGAAGACCGCGGGCAGGGATTCCCAGCCCTTTCCGTCCATGATTTCATGTGGCGGCTGCCCCGTTCTTGAATTTCCCGCATAAACCACTACTGCAGGAATGCCTAGCAGTGACGGGCGCCTAAAGCCCAGCAATGGCGGGCCAGGCTCCCAGGGGCGCCCGCCACTGACCTCCCGCCACTGCTAAAGTTGCATCAGTGGCGGGCGCCCGCCCGCCAGTGGTAGCTCCCTAACAGTGTGGCGGGCGTTGTACATTGCCCGCCAGTGTAGTCAATCTCGTAGTAGTGGTGGGCGACCTTGTCAATGGCGGGTAAGTTGTAACGCTCGCCACTACTTTTTAAAGTATGTGCGGCGGGCGCTTATTAGCGCCTTCCACTGATTGATGCACCAGGCTAGAATAAAAAACGCTGCCATGGCGGCATATATTATGCTGCCACGGCAGCGTTAGCTGATGCAAATAGAGAACAGTTCTCAATAAATGGGAGCAAATCATGAATAAAACTAGTGGTAATAACTCAGAATAAAGAACGAAAAGTACATTAAAAATAAACGAGTAACGCAAAATACATCATCATCAAATATAGTCTGCTGATAAAGTTAAACAACATAGTTAATAGGCCAAATATGTTTAGCCACGGTTGCAGTTGTGCCTTCTGCAATAAGCTAGGTAAGGCTCTTTTGTTGGTTGGACTCATCTTCTTCGGTGCTATTATAGAATAGGCCGGACGACGAGCGGAACTCCTTGTTTATGATAGTCGCGAACTTGAGTTCTAGTTCTTCGAGCACTATGCCAGCTTCGGTCGAATTGTTTTGTATTTCCTAACCCCATTTGAGGATTTTATCATGCTGCTTTAACGTTTTCACGGACCGTATGAATTCTTCCATGTGAATGCAGACATAGAAGCCACAAGTCAGACTATTCGCCGGTTGTTGCATACAAGATAGATTGTTCCATCTGAAGGCAATTATTTTCTTTCCACTTCCTTTATAGTTTTTTTCAACCGTGAGGCCTCCTGTATTATTCCAATCAAAAAGACAATCATCGAGAAGGTCCTTCAGGAGCGACCAGTCTTTTCCCGGGCTCTTTGTGGAATCCACGAAGTAACAATTGCACCTTTACGGTCTTAGCACTAGGAGAACCCAATGGTTGCTGCGGAAAACAGAATAAACATACCGCGAACATAAGAAAGTTACAAATTTTGAGACGTGAGAACATATATGAAGGAAAAAGGTACAAAAGTGAAAGCGTAAAGCCAGAGAATGATGTACATGGGTCGGTACGGCACGAGGAGGAAGTTTTTAAGCTTGTTCTGTTGCATGAAATCCAGAAGGTAATTCTTCATGCACCGCCCCCCTCATTTTTAGGTTTTCCTCGTTCATGAGATAAGGGTCGGCTATGGCGACATCGGAAATATTCTCGCTTCTTACCTCAGTGGCTTAAAAAAGCGCCCATAGCCTCATTAGGAAAGTTTCAAGACTATAGAATCTGAACATATAGAAGATCTCTTTGAAATCTACATATATTTTGTCCCCGCTTAATTTTTCAAAGAAAGTATATCCCTTTGGCACCTTTGCAGTGTAATGTGTTCCGTTAATGACGGATCCTTGCTTCTTATTGGCTAGCTCTGAATCCACAATTTTGTCATGTACAATCTTCATCTCAAGCCTAAGGTGCTCGTACACTTTGTCTGGTAGCATTCTCTTACGCGGGATATAGACAGGTGCTTTTGGGTTGTCAGCACATTGTTCATATGCCAAGGAGTTCTTCGGTGCCTTCTTATTTACCGGTGGTCTACCATTTCCACGTGTGGTGGCAGAAGTGTTTGCCTTAGTATTCATTTCCGCACCCTTTAGATGAGTGTTTCTTTCTTTGACCGGTTGGACGGAAACGGGCGGACAGGACATCGCTTCTTGGGCCACCACATTCTTTAGTGTTGTTTGAGTAAACTTTAGTTTTTTGCAAGGTTGCATCTCGGGATGGGCTGGCGGCGCCTCCTCATCTGCAGCATAATTAGGATTTTGTGATTCTTCAAGCATGTGCTCTTCCTGCAGATCCTTAGCTGATACGGGGTTGCAAAGACCTAGAGCACATCGTCTAGTTGGCGGTCTAACGCCATGGATGTTGGGACATTGTGATGGTGCTGCAATGCCAGGGATAGTTGGAGATAGTGTTCTGTTTGGGGATGGCTTTTCCATTATGATACGCATTGCAAGCAACTTGAGGTAACCAGCAAAGCATTCCGAAAGGGGCTGTGGCTCATCACCCTCTTCCATAATGTTTTGTCGCAGAATGAAACTGTGGTATTGTTGGAACACCCTAAGCAAACAAACCTTCCGCACGTTCTCATCTAATTTGCTGTTGAGCATGACATTTCCTGTAAAGACTCTTGCTTTTGCAACCTCCAACAAGTTGCCACTCACTCTAGCTAGGAGAGTGCAAGGAATTTGTTCCTCCAACGAATGTGGTGACCCACCATGACCATCGATGACATTACTGACTGTGGGGCTTCTGATCTTTGTGGGAGAAAGGGGCAGCGGCGTATGGGTATCCACCGTTTGTGGCATATTTGTCGACCCTTTGGACTGAATATGCTTTTGAACCTCTGCCAGAAAATCAGGTAAGACTTCCTTTAACCTTTCGTTGACTAACTGATCTATTTTTTCTTTGTCCCTTCTTTCTTTTTCAGACTTAGTCATCCTTTTATTGGAGGGATAGTAGGCATCCCAGAAAGTACTGCCGGCGCCGAGCTTACGACCTCTTGTGGGCTCTCTCTTCCTTTGGAGGGCGTACAGAATTGGGTTGGATGACCACCTTGGTGCATCCGGTGACTCTTCAGAGCTTGGTGTGTTTTGGGTAAAATTTGCCTGCAAGAACAAACTAATATCGTTTAGAAACTGCTCCTAAACATATATGATGGAAAGTGGTTGTATATGCTAATTATGTACCGCTCTTTCGACCGCCTTCCCCACCTCAGGGTCCTCCAAGTAGTATAGTCCAGTTTCTTTATTAAGCACCGCTAGGGATCGAAAATATTTCTTGGCACATGGGTCCAGGATATTGCTAAAGGGCATCGGTTGACCTTGTGAAGAAAACATAGCATCAAGCTTATCCCAGATTGGTTGCTTCCCTTCATAACCACAGGTGCCTAGATTGTGGTTCCCTACCATTTGGCTTCGGAGCTTCGCAAACCTCTCTTTGTCCTGTTTGTATGCATCTGAGTCTCGGTAATCAAGGAACTCCTTCCATTGCTCATCGGTAGTACTAGGATATAGCTTTTTGATATCCTCTAAATCTTTCCCGTCGTCCAGTAGCCTGTTTGCACGGTATCTATTACTACTCAAGGCCTTAGTGAACACGCGCATGGCATGGCTTTCTGCAAGTGCATTATCTCGGTCATTAAACTTGAAAATATCTCTCATCTTTCCTAACAGGAGGTTGGACCAATGTTTGTTTCTAGGGCCCCTTAAGGATCTAAGGTTGATGCCATAGTTTTCACGGGCGATGGCACCTAGGATGTTACCCCATTTTGTTTGGTTCTTGATCAGACTAACGGGTCTCCCTTCTTTGTTAATCCGTTTTATTACGTAAGTAGCTGTAGGCACCTTATTTCGTGACCTACGCTTCCGCGGCTGCATTTCCAAATCAGCTTCTGCACCATTCAGGTCTCCTTCCTCTTCAGCACCTTCCAACTCTTCTTCCAAATGTTGGCCATCATCTTGAATACCATCGTCGGAATAGTCTTCCCCATCTTGGACTTCCTCTTCAGCACCATCTGATTCTTCTTCCCCATCTAGCCCTCCATCTGCAACACGATTGGTCTCCTCGTGCAACTCGTAAGCATAATCAATATGAGAGGTGTGCTCATTGCATGCCCAATTTGGCCCATCCTGTTGGGAAGCCAAAGCCTCACTCCGATCATCCTATTGGGAAGTCAAAGCTTCACCCCGAGACCGTGTATGTCTCGCCATCTTTTATCTGCAAAATGAAGATTGCATCGGTAATGTGTAAAAAAAGAAATAGAAATTCAAAAAAAAGTTGGCAAGATGAGTGCTAAAAAAGAGACATATTAAGTGCCAGAAATTCTACTGAATGGAAGTGAATCAACATTTCGTCAAAACTTTGGCACTCGTTTCTATTCCCTGTAAAAGAAGACAACAAACCGCAATGAAATTCACCACTGGCCATCGCCATTTATCAAAAAAATCGGCATAACCTTTGCTAAAAATTGGATGTATTGAATGCTAGAAATTCGACGAAATGGAAGTGAATCAAAATTTTGTCAAAACTTTGGCACTCTTTTCTATTCCCTGTAAATAAAACCGTGATCATCGACATATAGCACAAGCAATTGTATCATATTCATCCATCTAACGACAACCCGCGAGCACGAACATAGCACAAGCAATGAATTTAAATCATTTCAAGTCAATGAACATATATAGCACAAGCAATGAATTCAAGCAACCGAGGGCAGCGGTGTGTAGATGGCCGAGGAGCCGTTGGTGCGGGTGGAGGCGCGCCGACGGATGGGTACGTGGAGATGGTCGGCAGTCCGTTGGTGGGGTTGGAGGCGCACCGGTGGATGGGCCGGTGGAGAGGGCCGGGGAGCAGGGGCGGCCGAGGGCGCGCGGGCCGCCGTTGGGTGGAGGGGAGAGGGATGTGGGGGAGTGGCGGAGCGTGCGGCGGCGGCGGCGGGCGGTGCCGGCGCTTGCGGGGGCCGGCGGCGCGCGGTGCCATTCGGGGATTTGGTGGGGGGAGCTCAGTGGTATGAATTGGGCTGGCGGGGGAATAGCTTTCGTGACCGACCGCGCGGACGTAATTTTTGTCCAGTCCCGCGCTGAAAATTTGAAAAAAATAAGTTGCAGTGGTGGGTGATTCATGTCGCCCGCCACAAGTAGTGGACCTATCAGTGGCGAGTCCTTCCTTTCACCCGCCAAATATAATAGGTCTGACATCATCAATTAATTAAGTTTATCCGATCCACATATTACAAAATAAGCTTCATGAATACATTACACCACACGGCGATTATAGATCTGATCCACATGTCATAATATTACAAAAATAAGCTTAATGAATACATCACACCACACGGCGATTATCGATCAGATCCACACATGCACATGTCTTAATATTACAAAATAACCTTCATAGAACATTACAAAATAAGCTGTTAATGGATTCTACTGACGGTCTTCACATGAATTTTCGTGATCTTCTTCCTGGTATGAACTATTGTCTTGTTGTGACTCCGTATTAAACATGGTGCAACGTCGTCATTGGGCAATGTTGATGTTCTTCTTCTCGGTATATGTTTGACGCCTCGTTCTTCTTCCGCGGGGTAGTCCTCCTCATCATTGACTTCACCCATTCCGACGATACTCCTCTTTCCTCTCCGGTAGACCACACGGCTAGGCTTAATTGGGTCCTTTATGTAGAAGCATTGGGACACAGTCTTGGCCAGTACCCATGGCTCATTTAAGGCACTTATTGCAAGCACGTTCACGGACTCATTTCTTGGTGGTATAATCATGGTAGTGAAATAATCGTCTTCTTGAAGTACTTGTTTCGCCCATCTAACATAGAACATGGGAAATATCCCTACATCCGCATACCTTAGTTCCCAAATCTCTTCGATTCTGCCATAGTGTTTGTTCTTTTCATTACCGGTGTATGCATGTAGTGTCACCCCTGAATTCTGGTGCACACCTTTCAGCTTTTCTCTGGCCTCCGTATAGAAAGTGTATCCATTGATGTCATAGGCTTGGTATGTGGTCACATTCAACGTGGGTCCCGATGCCAAGGAGAACAGCTCCGTAGCTCTGTCATCATTTTCTGACATTGGATGTTCTCGCATGTATGTCTTCAACCAACGCACAAATTTTCTGTTCTGCTCATTTGTTAGTTGCTCATCGGAGCGTTTTATCCCATGTGTCCTATATTTAGTTCTCAACTCCATCATGTGCTTCCTAGCATATGGGTTGACACACTTAATGTGTTGTAACACCACAGTGTGAGCTCTTATGAAGTCGGGCTCTCAGTTGGGAATGTCGAAGCTCACATGCAAATCCTTTCTCCTTTTCTTATGACCTACGCCCTTCAGCCTGCCAATGTGCTTATTCTTGGGCATGCCCAAAGGTTTGTCAACCTCAAGGTAGTCTATGCAAAATGAGATAACCTTCGCAGTTAGAAATCCCTAGACGATGCTTTCTTCTAGATGTGACCTGCTATGAACGTATCGTTTGAGTATCCCATTTAACCTTTCGAAGGGGAACATATTGTGGAGGAATACTGGGCCCAGGTCTATGATGTCTCTGACAACATAGACAAGCAGATGCACCATGATTTCAATAAATGAGGGCCGGAAGTACACCTCAAGCTCACATAGTATGACAACAATCTCTTGCTATTTCTGGCAACGCTCCAGGCTGATCGATTTATGAGAGATGACGTCAAAAAAGTTACAGAGGTCTTGGAGTGTCTTTCTGACATGCGGTTCCATTATCCCTCTAATTGCAACTGGCAGTATCTCTGTAATCATTACATGACAGTCATGCGACTTCATCCCAGATAAAGTTTTCTTCTCATGTAACAAATATCTGTGTATGTTTGACGAGTGCCCGGAACTGACTCGAACATTAGCAAGGCAGTTGAATATCTTATCAAGCTTCTCTCGAGACAGACTATAGCAAGCGGGTTTGAATTTTGACACCGTTTTCTTAGCCTTGCCAACGTCGCTTTCCTCCACGTCAGCCCACAAATCATCCCTAATTTTAAGTGCTTCTAGGTCTTTTCTTGAGCTCCCCGTATCTTTTGTCTTGTCTGGGATGTTCAAAATGGTACCAACCAAACTCTCGCAAACATTCTTCACGATATGCATGACATTGATACAATGGCATGACATCGATACAATGGGGCATGGAGAGATACTTCCAATATTTCATGTCCCAAAATGGACTCCATGTTTTCCATACATTTAAGAGTGGCTCCACTCTCTTCCGTTTCTTTCCAGGCTCTAGACACTCTTCCTAGTTGTTCAGCATTTCTAGGATTTCCACTACTCTTGCATTGCTTCCCTCACTTTTCTTTTGTGTTATCAAACAAATCTTCTCTGTTTATCCATTGATCATTTTTATTCAGCCATCTTCTATGCCCCATGTAAACTATTTTATGAGAGGCCTTCAGATATACAGAATGAGTTTCATCCATACACCCAACACATGCATAGTTCCCATGGCAAACCTGACCTGAATTATAACCGTATGCCGGATAGTCCTACACCGTCGTGAGCAACGCAGCTTTCATAGGGAAATACGTGCCCTTTTTAGCGTCATATGTCCGCACCCCTTTGTCTGACCATAGAATTTCAAGCTCCTCCTTGAATAGCCGCAGATACAAGTTTAGATCACTACCCAGTTGGCTTGGACCTTCAATTAGCACGACCATGTGTAGATACTTTCGCTTCATGCACACCCACGGGGGGAGGTTGTAGATGCATACAACCACGGGCCAGGTGCTATGCACGTTGTTTTGGTTGCTAAAGGGATTCATACCGTCCACGCTATAGCCCCGCCTGACATTCCTATCATCTCCACTGAAATGAGGGAACTCGTCATCGATTGCTTTCCACTGTCGACCATCCGCAATGTGTCTAATCACTCCGTCATCCTTCTTCCTCGTAGGATGCCAAAGCATAAGCTTTGTCTGCTTCTTGTTTGCATACAAACGCTTAAGGCGTGGAATGATTGGAAAGTACCATACAATCTTATAAGGAGTACCACTAGCGGGCGCTCTATCATCATCATGGTCTTCCCGACTATTATTTCCCCGCTTGAATCGGGGAAAATTGCATGTTGGACACCTTGTTAGGTTGGAGTGCTCGTTCCGGTAAACGATGCAGTCATTTTTGCATTCATGGTATTTTATCGGCTCCATATCAAGAGGGCACAATACCTTCCTTGCCTCATCGATACTTTTTGGCAACACGTTGCCTTCAGGAAGAACATCATGCAAATACTTCAAGTTCTGTGCTATTGCTTTTTGACTTAATGTCCATAAGATTCATTGTGACACTTAGTCGGGTGTGTTTTGCCTTGCAACCAGTGTACAAAGGAGTTGTTGAGTCCTTCACGAGAGTTGCCAGTTTGGTAGGCTCTCTACGAGAAGTTGTCTCGGTACTAGTCTCTTTCACGATCAACTCTTGCATGTGTTCGTCGTGCACCATTCCCGCCTATTTGCCCCAGATGATTGCCTCATCCACTTTGGCCTCCTCAGTTTCGTCGGAATCTTCACCCGGCTCGTCATCTTCATCACCGTCAGACTGTTCAGCATGTCCATCCATCATCCATTCTTGTTCCTCGTCATGTTCTGCTCCTTCACATGACATCGCATCATCACCATGACTTGTCCATGTCGTATAACCGGGCATGAAACCACTAGCCAAGAAGAGCTTATGCTACTCTCCTGATTCAATCGTGTACATAACATCATTCTTGCAAACAACACACGGACAACATATTTTCTTCGAACCCCTTTTCCTAACAAAATCATTGGACGCCCGTGGTATGGAGTACATCCAACTACGATCCATCATTCGACACCAAAACCTGCAACATACATACATAACGACTACGGTCAAAAATTCGGCATGACCTTTGCTAAAAATGGGACATATTAAGTGACACCAACTCGACGAAATGGAAATTAATCAACATTTCGATGAGATTTGGCACTCATTTGTATTCCCTGAAAAAATGAAACAAAGCATGTGATCAACCGAATGTTGAATCGCCCAACACGTCCACCGTGCCACACCAACAATCAACTATGCATATGCATGCTCATACAATGATATACATACTACTCAAATTTAAGCATATAGAGCTACAATTTAGAAAAGAATTCTCACCTAACACGTGTCTCGCTCGTCTCTCTCCGATGTCGTGTCGGATCGATCGGATGAAACCAAGAAGAGAGAGATGTGGTGGTTTGAGGGTTAGAGAGGGTGGGGTCGAAGAATGCTAATTAATTAGGGTGAAGGTGGGCCCGCGGACTAACTATGTCAAGGAAAAGTGGGTCCCATAAGGCTAAAGAGGAGAGAGAGCCGCTAGGATGACCAATGGTGAGAGGAGTAAGAGGATGAAGAAGAGGGCCTTGTTGGAGAGGAAGAAGAAATTGGGGAGGGGAAGCTACTGTACCAGGCAGCAAACATTACACACGATCTCATCAGTGGCGGGCGCTAACAGGAGCCCGCCACTAATGAAGAAGAATTGTTTGATAGCTCAAAGATTCTAAGTGATGCTTGTAATATTTTTCAGACTTAAAGGCATAGCAGCAGACCAATGTTTCAAGATAGGGCTGCCTGTTTGTGAAGAGCAAAATATGCAGCATAGCTTTACCATCAACCAATTGAGCACTTGTTGTTAGCATTAATCTTGATATTTGTATCAGCATGTTTGTTTTATTTAGGCATGTAGTATAGGTTCAGGACTTGTTGGTCAGTGAAGGTTCAGCGGAGGCGTGTGAAGAAGGCGAGATGCCAAGCCGCCGTGCGAGACGGCGAGCACGGCGAGATGCCCATGGCGGCGAGAGGCTGCAAAGCTGCGTGAGGCGGCACGGCCGTGTGATGCGGCAGGCACGTGAGGCTGGAGCCTGACGGGTTAGACGAGGTTGTTAGAGCTAAGAGAATCAGCGAGTTTGTTAGCCCGCCTGGCCGGGTCGTGTGGCCGTTGAGAAAGAGCTACTCGAGCGGTGTACGTGGGCATGCATGTAGGATCATGTGTGTGGCCAGCCAAGTGATTTGGCCGAGTCAAGTTAGTGGCCGGTGTGTTAGCTAGTGGTTAGTGCATGGAGAGTTTAGTGGAGTAGTGGGTCTAGGTAGAGGCGTGGGCTTCATGGCATGATTGCCTTAACTTTGTGTATATATATGTTGCATTGATGAATGGAAAAGAAGGCCGTGAGAGCCAGCAGAAAACATGTAGTTTTTGTGTTCACCAAGGAGAGGAGGCTCTCGGCAAAGCTCTTGTGCTGCTCCTTGGTATATGTGTGTGTGTGTTGTTGTGTGAGACAAAACCATGAGAGGGAGAGATTGTGAGGAAGAAGAGCGGCGCTGCGAGAGGTGGCGCCAACACTTGTAAGGCACAAACAAATAGATTCACTTACAGTAGCTAATCGGTGATGGACAACCAAGTGCCAAATCAAAATAATGCAGTAGCTCTCCGCCAAATCGAATACACAATTTCTTAGAAAATAATGTGGAACTCAACCAAGCCTATAAAAGAAATCAGAATTGCAGATCATAAAATTCAAATGTTGCCTGTAACGTCAGGTGAGTAATTTGCTGCCCGTAGAATGACATTAATAGCAGATGATGCTACATTTAAAACTATTGAAGGGAGGGATGCAAAATTCAGTAAGCATTGGTCACTAATGGCCAAATCTTATTTGTTATCAATACAGCAAAAAAGACACCTTTATTACCACTAGATTTGATCAAGCCGTTCACCATGGCTAGTCACTAGTAGAAAACAGGGCTTTCGTTCTAGCCGGATCGGAGCAATAGTCCCGGTCGCGTTACGAACCGGGACTAATGTGAGCATTAGTCCCGGTTCGAGCGGCTAGGACGCCGGACGGGGCTCGGCAGGCATCAGTCCCGGTTCGAATGGGACCTTTAGTTCCGGTTGCAGACACCAACCGGGACTAAAGGGGTTGCGGCAGGAGCGATACCCTTTAGTCCCGGTTGGTGTCTCGAACCGGGACTAAAGGTCTGTCTTCAGTCCCGGTTTTAGACCCCAACCGGGACTAAAAATTTGCCTATATATATCCTCGCCGCTGCCCGCCCTCTCCTCTGTTTTTTCCTCATAGAAGGTGGGAGGTGTGTCCTAGTTTGTTTTCCCTTCCTATGCACAAGAGGTGCTCGATGAAATGCCTGAGAGCATGATGCCACTTGAGTTCACACAAAACAAATATGATATGAGGTGCCCGAGCCACACTTAAGCTTTCTCCTCTTTCTTTCCTCCTCGATCGAGGTTAGCAACTTTATCCTTTCATCTGTCATTGATACAATGCATGTGTCGATGTACACTAACAGGGACTAATTAGGACTAAAGGTTTCTTGCATATATGTCATCGTGCCCGAGCCACACAATCCATTCTTCTCCTCTGTTCTTCCTCCAAGCTCGACCTCCAGGCTCCATTTTCCCCAAGATTTGTCTAGATTTGGCGGTGCACCAACTATCCAAGTGTTCTAAAAGGTTAGCAACTTCATCCTTTCATCTCTCATTGCTAGTTTAGCTCATTTCATGCTCTAGAAGTAGAGTGATTTGTGGGTTTTAGTGGAGGAGTGTATGTGGGAGTTTATTTTATTTAGATGCAATTTGAGCTCAAATTAACTTCTTAGTTTGCACATGTGTAGGTGTGGTACTGTTAATTAGGTATCTCAATTTTATGGTTAGTGGTACTATTAGTGAGTTAGTGTGTTAGCTAGTGTTACTATTAGCTAGTGTGTGTTAGTGTGCGCTAGGGTGTGTCTTAGTGGTATAGTATTAGTGTGTGTGTTAGTGTGTGCTCAAATTAACTTCTTAGTTTGCATATGTGTAGGTGTGGTTTAGGGTGCCGTCCCGTCCCCGTCCTCATCGCCGTCGATCGCCCGCGCCGATCTCGTCGCCGGCACCACCGTGGTGAGCCTCTTGTTCTTATCTTTTAAAAAAAAATCTTACTTGTATGATTTAGATAGTTACTTGTATAATTTTCTTACTTGTATTATTGTTTGTTATTATATAGTGCCATGGTTTTGATATCCACCCCCGTCGGCTCTCGTCCGGTCTATGATTCGGATGTGGTATATTATCTTTTATAACTATTTGTTTCATTTAGTGTTTTTGACAATTATCCCGATCAACTTGACATAGATATTTTTATCTAGGAGGTATGTGAACCGGAAATTCCAACCGACCCTCTTGTCGAGAGGTTAAATTTAGTTGAAAAAGAAAACAATTATTTGAAAGAAAAATTGAATAGAATTGAAGAAGAGGAGATGAAATTGGAGTTGCATGTTGCCGATGTCGTCGATCTACACAAAATCCAGATGGATGCAATGCGCTTGAAGATTAGAAAGATTAGAAAATATGCCATTGATAAAGTGGCTTGGTATCATTATGTTGTTGGATCAATTATTACCTTAGTTGCGATTTTGATCGCATTTGTTGTTGCATTTAAATGTTTTACATAGTTGTATGTTAGTTTCAATGTATGTTTTAGATGCTCTACATAGTTGTATGTTGTTTTATGAGAACTATGTATGAACTTTATGTATTTATTTCTGCAGTAATAACATTTGATCGCTACTGTACTTTTGTTTTAGTGTGATGAACTTGTATTAATTTGGTCATTTCTCTATTCATGATGTTCTGTAATGGTTTTTGATATACTTAATTATATAATGTAGATGAACCGGCAATAGATGTACGGTGACCGACGCACTGCCGAGTACATTACGGGCCTGCATAATTTTATCGGTGTAGTTCAGGCAAACAGTCTGAATGGTTTTATGTGTTGTCCATGTGTTGTCTGTTGGAATAAGAAGGATTACTCTTCCTCGAAAATCCTTCACACCCACCTGCTTCAGTCCGGTTTCATGCCCAGCTATAATTGTTGGACCAAGCACGGAGAAAGAGAGGTTATGATGGAAGACAATGAAGAAGAAGAGGATGATGACAACTATCCTATGTTTCTTGAATACGGTGATACTGCAACGGGGGAAGCTGAAGATCAAGAGGCACCATATGTGCCCGCTGATGATCTTCGCCGGTCCATTCTTGATGCACAGAGAGAATGCGAAAGTGAAAAGGAGAAGTTGAAGTTGGAGCGCATGTTAGAGGATCACAAAAAAATTGTTGTACCCAAATTGCGAAGATGGCAACACAAAACTCGGCACCACACTGGAATTTCTGCAATGGAAGGCAGAGAATGGTTTATCTGACAAGGGATTTCAGAAGTTACTGAAAATAATGAAGAAGAAGCTTCCAAAGGATAACGAATTGCCTGACAGTACGTACGAAGCAAAGAAGGTTCTCTGCCCTCTAGGATTAGAGGTGCAGAAGATACATGCATGCCCTAATGACTGCATCCTCTACCGTGGTGAGGAGTACAAGAATTTGAATGCATGCCCGGTATGCGGTGCATTGCGGTATAAGATCATACGAGATGACCCTGGTGATGTTGAGGGCGAGCGCCCCAGGAAGAGGGTTCCTGCCAAGGTGATGTGGTATGCTCCTATAATACCATGGTTGAAACGTCTGTTCAGAAACAAAGAGCATGCCAAGTTGTTGCGATGGCACAAAGAAGACCGTAAGAAAGACGCGATGTCGAGAGTACCCGCTGATGGGTCGCAGTGGAGAAAAATCGAGAGAAAGTGGCCGGAGTTTGCAGATGACGCAAGGAACTTATGGTTTGGTATAAGTACAGATGGCATGAATCCTTTTGGGGAGCAGAGCAGCAGTCATAGCACCTGGCCTGTGACTCTTTGTATCTATAACATTCCTCCTTGGTTGTGCATGAAGCGGAAGTTCATTATGATGCCAGTGCTCATCCAAGGCCCTAAGCAACCCGGCAACGATATTGATGTGTACCTAAGGCCATTAGTTGAAGAACTTTTACAGTTGTGGGATATAAAAGGTGTACGTGTGTGGGATGAGCACAAACAGAAGGAATTTGACCTACGAGCGTTGCTGTTTGTAACCATCAATGATTGGCCTGCTCTTAGTAACCTTTCAGGACAGACAAACAAGGGATACAACGCATGCACGCACTGTTTACATGAGACTGAAAGTATATATTTGGACAAATGCAAGAAGAATGTGTACCTGGGACATCGTCGATTTCTTCCGACCAAGCATGCCTTAAGAAAGAAAGGCAAGCATTTCAAAGGTGAGGCAGATCATCGGAAGAAGCCTGTCCTCCGTACTGGTGATGATATACTTGATATGGTCAAGGATTTATAAGTAATCTTTGGAAAGGGTCCTGGCGGACAATCTGTTCCGAATGACGCTGACGGACACGCACCCATGTGGAAGAAGAAATCTATATTTTGGGACCTACCCTATTGGAAAGACCTAGAGGTCCGCTCTGCAATCGACGTGATGCACGTGACGAAAAATCTTTGCGTGAACCTGCTAGGCTTCTTGGGCATGTATGGGAAGACAAAAGATACACCGGAGGCACGGGAGGACCAGCAACGTATGAACGAAAAAGACGGCATGCATCCAAAGCAGTATCAAGGTCCTGCCAGCTACGCTCTTACCGAAGCAGAGAAGGAAATCTTTTTTGAATGCCTGAGCAGTATCAAGGTCCCGTCTGGCTTCTCGTTAAATATAAAGGGAATAATAAATATGGCAGAGAAAAAATTCCAAAACCTAAAGTCTCATGACTGCCACGTGATTATGACGCAATTGCTTCCGGTTGCATTGAGGGGGCTTCTACCAGAAAATGTTCGATTAGCGATTGTGAAGCTATGTGCATTCCTCAATGCAATTTCACAGAAGGTAATCGATCCAGAAATCCTACCAAGGTTACATAATGATTTGGTCCAATGTCTTGTCAGTTTCGAGTTGGTGTTCCCACCATCCTTCCTCAATATTATGACGCACGTCCTAGTTCACCTAGTCGAAGAGATTGCCATTCTGGGTCCTGTATTTCTACACAATATGTTCCCCTTTGGGAGGTTCATGGGAGTCTTAAAGAAATATGTTCATAACCGTACTAGGCCAGAAGGAAGCATCTCCAAGGGCCATGAAATAGAGGAGGTTATTGAGTTTTGTGTTGACTTTATTCCTGACCTTAAGCCGATTGGTGTTCCTCAATCGCGGCATGAGGGGAGACTGAGTGGAAAAGGCACGCTAGGAAAGAATTCAGTAATATGTAGGGACGGGCATTCTTTCACTCAAGCACATTACGCAGTTCTACAAAGTTCTACCTTGGTGGCCCCGTATATCAATGAACACAAGAATATTGTACGCTCCCAACACCCGGGGCAGTCAGACGACTGGATTACACGTGCACACATGGCGACTTTCGGCGGTTGGTTGCAAACACGTCTCACGAATAACACCACTGTTGGAGATCAGTTGTACTTGTTGGCCAGGACACCATCTTCCACTGTATTGACTTTCCAAGGGTATGAGATAAATGGGAATACATTTTACACGATCGCCCAAGATAAAAAGAGCACCAACCAAAATAGTGGTGTCCACTTTGATGCAACAAACACCAATAGGGAAATGACACATATTATGGTTACATAGAGGATATATGGGAACTTGACTACGGACCTTCTTTTAAGGTCCCTTTGTTTCGATGCAAATGGGTCAATCTGACAGGAGGCAGGGTAAAGGTAGACCCGCAGTACGGAATGACAACAGTGGATCTCAACAATCTTGGGTACACGGACGAACCATTCGTCCTAGCCAATGATGTGGCGCAGGTTTTCTATGTGAAGGACATGTCTACCAAACCGAGAAAAAGAAAAGATAAGGAAGCGAATACATCATACGATGAGCCAAAGCGCCACATAGTTCTTTCAGGGAAAAGAAACATCGTGGAAGTGGAGGACAAGACAGACATGTCAGAAGATTATGAAAAATTTGATGAAATTCCTCCCTTCACAGTGAAGACTGACCCAAGCATCCTGTTAAATGATGAAGATTCTCCATGGTTACGGCACAATCATAAGCAAGGGACACATGCGAAGAAAAAGTTTTATACCCCAAGATCCCACTCTGGGATGTGACCGGCTTCACCGTCATCACTTTCTCCCTAGTGAGTTTCCGGACTTATAGCTGGAAAGTCCCACTTCGGACAAACCGGAGGGAATCTTTGTAAGAGTTAGGGTATATATGTGTTTTGGCATTTGAAACATGATTTTTGAATAATTATTTATTAAGTTATGAATTTTCAATTATTCCTATCCTTTTAGTATTTTAATTATACAGAGGAGTTAATCAATGCAATTATGTCCAAACAAAATATGAATGTCTTCTGAGCATTCCACATAAGCCGCTTGAGGTTGACAGGCATAGGCCATACACCCTCACTAGTTGTAGTGATTTCAGTCCCAAGTTTTGCCAGATTCCACCCCTAGCTATCACCGGTCATGGCCCCCGTTTTGACCGCATTTTGAAATCGGCATAAACAATTAAAAAAAATCAAAAAACAGTCACTAATTTTTCTGATTTGTAAATATTTCACTATGTATTTTGCAAAGTTGATCATACGCAGTTAATCCCGGTTGGTGGCTCCATATAAAATAACAAGGTTAATATAGACATGGCTTAAACGTCTTGACATAGATGAATACAATAGAAGCATCGGAGATGATAAGAGAGAAACGTTGTATGACATAAAGTTGGAGCTACTGTGTGGTTTCTCTGATCGGACAACCCCTTATGCCGAGCCAAGTCCAGATGAGGAGTTCTGGTTGCTTTCTGGTGAAACTGAGGACAACATATCAGATGGTAGGATTGTTCAAGTAACTGTTCGGCATATACAAGATAACCGAATAATTTGCACCTTTGATTCTGGGTTGAAAGCCATAGTTATGGGAGTCAACTATTCTGATGATGGCTTTGATCTAGAATCACGGGTCTGAACATATGGTCAAAGTGAACTTGACTGGTATTAGTTGCTGAAGATTTATATCGCTCTCAGAAATAACATGATAGAACTATTTGTCACTATCTGATGAAAATCTATATAATCAAACATTGCATTCATATAAGCATTCACTCTAGCAAGCATTCTAGCAATCAAAATACAGTCAATGAAAAAAGCAATAAAGAAAACAATAAGAAAAAGCAAATAGAAAGCAAAACAAAACTTCAAGGAAATCCAAATAAAAACTCCTAAGGGAACTGTAGGACTTAACTACAAATAACAAAAATAGTTTTTGTCCTAAATAAAACTTAGCAGCAAAGAAAAATACTAAACTAATAACTTAACAGAAAAGAAAATATAACATTATTATGTTAACAAAAAGTATTTTGTAATATTCTTCAATAGCAAAAAGAATCAACTAAAAAGCTTTTATAAAACTCTAGTTATGATCAAAATAATATTAACTTAGAATTAAATAAAAAAAATTCAACTAATAATACAAATTGTTTCTGATCTAAAGTAAAGTTAATAGAAAGTAAAATTTATCCAACTAAATTTTTTATAAAGTATTTTTTGTTAAAAACTTTAATAGCAAAAAGAATTAAATCAAAACTAGGCATGTATGCTACTGTTTTTGAATCTGTTTAAAACAAAACTAAAATAATTTGATAAATTAAATTCCTTTAAACCACTGGACAATCAATTTCATTGGAAACCATGATACGCGGTTAGTCCCGGTTGGTGGCTCCAACCGGGACTAAAGGCCTAACCTTCGCGCCCTTTCGGCCACGGCCAAAAATAGCTTTAGTCCCAGTTGGTGGCTCCAACCGGGACTAAAGGCCTACTTTTAGTCCCGGTTGAAGTCACCAACCGGGACTAAACACCCTTTCATCCCGGTTGGTGGCTCCAACCGGGACTAAAGGCCTCACGGTATTTAACCGCCCCTTCTCCCTCCCCCAATATTCCTCCATTTTCACGCGAAACAGATCGCCGCCGCTAGGAGAACTCGCTCTTGCGACGCCGTCAGGCTGCCCGACCGCGCCCTCGACGTCCGCTCCCGCCGCCAGCCTCCACGCGCCGCCCGAGCCCGCCGGCGCCGCTCTCCTCCACGCGCCGCCCGAGCCCGCGCCGGTGCTCCTCCACGCGCGCGCACCCTCGACGTCCGCTCCCGCCGCCGGCCTCCACGCGCCGCCCGAGCCCGCCGGCGCCGCACTCCTCCACGCGCCGCCCGAGCCCGCCGGCGCCGCTCTCCTCTGACGCGCTGCGGGATCACCTGCAGGTCTGTTGCATCTCCCTCTGTCTCCTCCTGATCGCCGCCGCCTGCCCACACGTGAACATCTTATATACATTTGATTCAAGAAAAAGTTAGAACATCTTATACGTGTACAAATGGAGTAGTTATTTTTGAGAATACCTGTTAGTTTTGATTTATTGATATTTGCCCGTTCCAAAATAATTAAAGTTTTAGGATCGTCCTAAGTCAAATTCTTTTAAAGTTGATCAAGTTATAATGAAGTTGATATATTTTATCATGAAGCAAATTTGAGACTGTAGAAGTTGATATATTTTATATCTTTTGAATAAAACATTTTACGTGTATTTGACAAATGTCTAACAAGCATTCAAAAAAAATTCAATGATATTTATTTGAAAAAAGTTAATCACTTAGATGTGTATAAAATGTTTTAGATGTATACAAAAATGTACAATGTGTATGAATAAAAATTGGTATTAAAACATATATTATAAAAAATGTGAATCGTGTATTTGATAGGTGTATAAAAAATATAGACATGTGGTGAGAGAAAAAAAGAAAAATTAAAGAAATCTGATGCAAACATTGAAATAAAGGCGAGCCGGAGCAACGTCTCACAATGAACGAGAAATAGACCTGATTTGTTTTCATAGGAATTTGTTCTCGGCGACGATGCCCGGCCCGCATCCTCGTCGTCGACTCGGCGGCGACAACCAGTTTGAGAGGCGCCATGTCCGGGACTGGGCTCCGCCGTGCTGGCACTGGGAGGTGCTACCTTCCGGGGCGTGCAGCTTGGTGAGGAATCGGGGTCTCGTCATCGACCTGGAGCTTCTTTGGTGGCGATCGCGTGGGCCACTATCAGTGCAGAGGGAGCCGGCCCCCGAGGAGGTGGTACGTCGCCTTGTCAGGGAGGAGGACGAGCACGTCCGTCGCTACATCGTTGCGTTGGACGTCAGGTTCTCCAATACCTGGCAGTTTCTTCAGGGATCTCACCCGAGCTATGATCCTATGATGATTCCTTCTCTTTGGGTGTTCACCGCCCGCGGCTCAGGAACCGCTAGTCGACGTCCAGTTTGATTGGGCGAGATGTATTAGTGATATTATGTGATATTATTGTTGCATTAACTGGATTATTCGAGATGTATTAGTGATATTATATGATAATATTATTGTTGCAACTGGATTATTCGAGATGTATTAGTGATATTATGTGAATTTGTTTTAATAATGTGATTTTTTAATCGAGATGCAAATAGACATGGAAATGTGAATTTGTTTTAATAATTTGTTTATAGCATTGAAATAACTTGCAAGTCTTTGCAGAAACTATGGAACACGGCAGAGACGAAGAACAAGAAGAAATGTTGGGGGAAATAATCCTCGACGGAGATGATATCACCTCATAGTTTCTGAATGACTCCGATGAGGGAATGGAGGGGGAAGATGTTGGGGAACGTTGCATGGGAAACAAAAAATTTCCTACGCACACACAAGATCTATCCATGGTGATGAGCATCTACGAGAGGGAGAGTGAATCTACATACCCTTGTAGATCGCTAAGCGGAAGCGTTAAGAAACGTGGTTGATGTAGTCGAACGTCTCCGCGATCCAAATCGCAAGTCGTCCCTCGATCCGATCATGAACTAGTGCCGAACATACGGCACCTCCGCGTTCAACACACGTACGGCTTGATGACGCCTTCACCTCCTCGATCCAGCGAGCGATGGTGAAGTGGTAGATGAGTTCCGGCAGCACGACGGCGTGGTGATGGTGGTGAGGAACAATCTCTGCAGGGCTTCGCCAAGCACTACGGAGATTATGACGAGAGGAACTAGAGGGTTAGGGTTGCCGGCACACGGCTTGGGAAATCTTGATCTATCCCGTGTGCTAGCCCTGCCCCTCTATTTATATGTTGAGCCCTGGGGTCTAAACTTGGAGAGAAAGCCTCCACAAGGTCGGTTTTGCCCGCACAAGGTCGGTTTGGCCCGCAGGGAAAGAGTCCAACTCGGATTCCAGCAGTACCGCGCACAAGCGGTAGTACCGCTCACGAGCGGTAGTACCGCTTCACACAAGCGGTAGTACCGCTTACGCGGTAGCGCTGCCTTACCAGCGGTAGTAACGCTTAAGGCAGCAGCAAAACTTTCTTTTGCACTTTCCAAGACCTCGTGGGCTTTACCCCTTTGGCCCATATAAAGTGTTGCTGCACCCGAACACTTCGGTAAACATCCGGAACCCCTTCCGGTGAATTCCGGAACCCTTCCGGAGATCAAAACACTATTATCACATATATCAATCTTTACCTCCGGACTCTTCCGGAGATCCTCGTCATGTCCGGGATCTTATCCGGGACTCCGAACAACCTTCGGTCACCAAACAATAACTCAACAATACTAATCGTCACCAAACGTTAAGTGTGTAGACCCTGCGGGTTCGAGAACTATGTAGACATGACCGATACACCTCTACGGTCAATAACCAATAGCGGGACCTGGATGCCCATATTGGTTCCTACATATTCCTCGAAGATCTATATCGGTCGAACCTCTATGTCAAGGATTCAGTTAATCCCGTATGTTGTTCCCTTTGTTCTTCGGTATGTTACTTGCCCGAGATTCGATCGTCGGTATCTCTATACCTAGTTCAATCTCGTTACCGGCAAGTCTCTTTACTCGTTCCGTAATACAAGATCTCGTGGCTAACACTTTAGTCACATTGCCTGCAAGGCTCATTGTGATGTTGTATTACCGAGTGGGCCCTGAGATACCTCTCCATCACACGGAGTAACAAATCCCAGTCTTGATCCATGCCAACCCAACAGACACCCTCGGAGATACCTGTAGAGCATCTTTATAGTCACCCAGTTACGTTGCGACGTTTGATACACACAAGGTATTCCTCCGGTGTCAGTGAGTTGCATGATCTCATGGTCATAGGAACAGATACTTGACATGCAGAAAACAATAACAATAAACTGACACGATCATATGCTACGTTTATAGTTTGGGTCTTGTCCATCACATCATTCTCCTAATGATGTGATCCCGTTATCAAATGACATCTCATGTCCATGGCTAGGAAACCTTCATCATCTTTTGATCAACGAGCTAGTTAACTAGAGGCTTACTAGGGACACAGTGTTGTCTATGTACCCACACATGTATTTGAGTTTCCAATCAATACAATTATAGCATGGATAATAAACGATTATCATGAACAAGGAAATATAATAATAACCAATTTATTATTGCCTCTAGGGCATATTTCCAACAGTCTCCCACTTGCACTAGAGTCAATAATCTAGTTCACATCACTATGTGATTTACATTGTAATGAATCGAACACCCATGCAGTTCTGGTGTCGTTCATGGTTAGCCCTTGGAAGGGGTTTAGTCATCGGATCTGCAACATTCAGATCCGTGTGTACTTTGCAAATATTTATGTCGTCCTCCTTGATGTAATCGCGGATGGAATTGAAACGTCGCTTTATGTGTCTGGTCCTCTTGTGAAATCTTGGTTCCTTGGCTAGAGCAATGGCACTAGTATCACAAAACAAAGTCATTGGGTTAAGCGCACTAGGCACTACTCCAAGATCTGTCACGAACTCCTTCATCCAGACACCTTCCTTCGCTGCCTCCGAGGCAGCGATGTATTCCGCTTCGCATGTAGAATCAGCTACCACGCTTTGCTTGGAACTACACCAGCTGACCGCACCCCCATTAAGAATAAATACGTATCCGGTTTGCGACTTAGAGTCATCCGGATCAGTGTCAAAGCTTGCATCGACGTAACCCTTTACGACGAGCTCTTGATCACCTCCATAAACGAGAAACATGTCCTTAGTCCTTTTCAGGTACTTCAGGATATTCTTGACCGCCGTCCAGTGTTCCACTCCTGGATCACTTTGAAACCTTCCGGCCATACTTATGGCAAGGCTGACATCGGGTCTTGTGCACAGCATTGCATACATGATAGAGCCTATGGCTGAGGCATAGGGGACGACACTAATCTTTTCTCTATCTTCTGCAGTCACTGGGCATTGAGTCTTACTCAACTTCACATCTTGCAATACAGGCAAGAACCCCTTCTTGGACTGATCCATTTTGAACTTCTTCAATACTTTGTCAAGGTATGTGCTTTGTGAAAGTCCTATTAAGCGTCTCGATCTATCTCTATAGATCTTGATGCCTAATATGAAAGTAGCTTCTCCTAGGTCCTTCATTGAAAAACTCTTGTTCAAATATTCCTTCACGCTTTCCAACATTTCTATATTGTTTCCAATGAGCAATATGTCATCCACATATAATATTAGAAACACTATAGAGCTCCCACTCACTTTCTTGTAAATACAAGCTTCTCCGTAAACTTGTATAAACCCGAACGCTTTGATCACCTCATCAAAGGTCCATAAATGGATCGCTGCAGTTTGCAAACTTTGTCAGCATTTTCTGGATCGACAAAACCTTCTGGTTGCATCATATACAATTCTTCCTTAAGGAAACCGTTAAGGAACGCTGTTTTGACATCCATCTGCCAAATTTCATAATCGAAAAAGGCAGCTATTGCTAACATGATTCTGTTGGACTTAAGCATCGCTACGGGTGAGAAGGTTTCATCGTAGTCAACTCCTTGAACTTGTGAAAAACCCTTTGCCACAAGTCGAGCTTTATAGACGGTGACATTACCGTCCGCGTCCGTCTTCCTCTTAAAGATCCATTTGTTCTGAATGGCCTTACGCCCTTCAGGTAATACTTCCAAAGTCCATACTTTGTTTTCATACATGGATCCCATCTCGGATTTCATGGCCTCTAACCACTTCTCGGAATCCGGGCCCATCATCGCTTCTCCATAGCTCGTAGGTTCATCGTTGTCTAACAACATGACTTCTAAGACAGGGTTGCCGTACCACTCAGGAGCAGTACGCGTCCTTGTCGACCTACGAGGTTCGATAGCAACTTGATTCGAAGCTTCATGATCATCATCATTAACTTCCCTCTCAACTGATGTAGGCTCTACAGAAACATCTTTCTGTACTGTGCTACTCTCAGGTTGAAGTAAAGGTTCAACAACCTCATCAAGTTCTATCTTCCTCCCACTCAATTCTTTCGAGAGAAACTCTTTCTCAAGAAATGTTCCGTTTTTAGCGACAAACACTTTGCCTTCGGATCTGAGGTAGAAGGTATACCCAACTGTCTCTTTTGGGTATCCTATGAAGACGCATTTCTCCGCTTTGGGTTCCAGCTTTTCAGGCTGAAGCTTTTTGACATAAGCATCACATCCCCAAACTTTAAGAAACGACAGCTTTGGCTTCTTGCCAAACCAAAGTTCATATGGCGTCGTCTCAACGGATTTCGATGGTGCCCTATTTAAAGTGAATGCAGCTGTCTCTAATGCATAACCCCAAAATGATAGTGGCAAATCGGCAAGAGACATCATAGATCGCACCATATCCAATAAGGTTTGATTACGACGTTCGGACACACCATTACGCTGTGGTGTTCCAGGCGGTGTCAGTTGTGAAACAATTCCACATTGTCTTAAGTGACTGCCAAACTCATAACTCAGATATTCTCCTCCTCGATCAGATCATAGGAATTTAATCTTCTTGTTACGATGATTCTCAACTTCACTCTGAAATTGTTTGAACTTTTCAAACGTTTCAGACTTGTGTTTCATTAAGTAAATATACCCATATCTACTTAAGTCATCAGTGAAGGTGAGAAAGTAACGATAACCACCGCGCGCCTCAATGCTCATCGGACGGCACACATCAGTATGTATGATTTCCAACAAGTCACTTGCCCGTTCCATTGTTCCAGAGAACGGCGTTTTTGTCATCTTGCCCATGAGGCATGGCTCACATGTGTCAAGTGATTCAAAATCAAGTGACTCCAAAAGTCCATCAGCATGGAGCTTCCTCATGCGTTTTACGCCAATATGACCTAAACGGCAGTGCCACAAGAAAGTGGTATTATCATTATCAATTCTACATCTTTTGGCATCAATGTTATGAACATGTGTATCATTACTATCGAGATGCAATAAGAATAAACCCCTCACTTCGGGTGCATGACCATAAAAGATATTACTCATATAAATAGAACAACCATTATTCTCTGATTTAAATGAGTAACCGTCTCGCAATAAACAAGATCCAGATATACTGTTCATGCTTAACGCAGGCACCAAATAACATTTATTCAGGTTCATCACTAATCCCGATGGTAATCGAAGAGCGAGCGTGCCGACGGCGATCACATCAACCTTGGAACCATTTCCCACGCATCGTCACTTCGTCCTTTGCCAGCCTCCGTCTATTCCGCAGTTCCTGTTTTGAGTTGCAAATATGAGCAACCGCACCGGTATCAAATACCCAGGCACTACAACGAGAGTTGGTAAGGTACACATCAATAACATGTATATCATATATACCTTGTTTGTTGTTGGCCGCCTTCTTGTCAGCCAAATACTTGGGGCAGTTCCGCTTCCAGTGTCCAGTCCCCTTGCAATGAAAGCACACAGTTTCTGGTTTGGGTCCAGCCTTGGGTTTCTTCACGGGAGGAGCAACTGCTTTGCTACTCTTCTTGGAGTTACCCTTCTTACCCTTGCCATTCTTCTTGAAACTAGTGGTTTTATTGACCATCAACACTTGATGCTCCTTCTGAATCTCAGACTCAACGACTTTCAGCATCGCAAACAGCTCGGCGATTGAGTTGTTCATCCCGTGCATCTTATAGTTCAACACGAAGCTCTTGTAGCTAGGTGGCAATGATTGAAGAACTCTGTCAGTGATAGCCTCTGGCGGAAGGGGCATTCCCAATTCAGCCAGACGGGTGGAGTACCCAGACATTCTGAGTATGTGATCACTAACAGACCCGTTCTCCTCCATCTTGCAAGCATAGAACTTATCGGAGGTCTCATACCTCTCGATCCGGGCATTCTTCTGAAAGATAAACCTCAACTCCTGGAACATCTCATATGCTCCATGACGTTCAAAACGTCTTTGAAGTCCCGGTTCTAAGCCATACAAAATTAAACATTGAACTATTGAGTAATCATCAGAGCGAGCCTGCCAGGCGTTCACAACGTCTAGAGACTCAACTGGAGCGGGTGGATCACCAAGCGGTGCATCAAGGACATAAGCCTTCTGGGAAGCCGTAAGGATAATCCTTAGATTACGGGCCCAGTCCACAAAGTTACATCCATCATCTTTCAACTTAGCTTTCTCTAGGAACGCATTAAAATTCAGGGGTGCTACTCGCGAGCCATGATCTACAACATAAATATAGCAAAGACAACTTAGACTATTGTTCAAGATAATGAGTTTAGTTAATCATATTACTTAAAAAACTCCCACTCAAATTGACATCCCTCCGGTCATTCGAGTGTCACATGATCCAAATCCATCAATTCAAGTCCGATCATCACGTGAGTTGAGGTGGTTTCAATGGTGAACATCTTCATGTTGATCATATCTACTATATGACTCATGTTCGACCTTTCGGTCTCTTGTGTTCCGAGGCCATGTCTGTACATGCTATGCTCATCAAGTTTAACCCAAGTGTTCCGCATGTGCAACACTGG
Source organism: Elymus sibiricus (assembly GCA_039707655.1). Lineage (NCBI taxonomy): Eukaryota > Viridiplantae > Streptophyta > Magnoliopsida > Poales > Poaceae > Elymus > Elymus sibiricus. The sequence goes on along the minus strand of CM077672.1, from coordinate 500,681,423 downwards.
CTTGCACCCGTTGTATGCGAACGTAGAGTCTATCACACCCGATCATCACGTGGTGTCTCGAAACGACGAACTTTCGCAACGGTGCACACTCGGGGAGAACTCAATTTTATCTTGAAATTTAAGTGAGGGATCACCTTATAATGCTACCGTCGTCCTAAGCAAAATAAGATGCATAAAAGGATTAACATCACATGCAAATCATAAGTGACATGATATGGCCATGAACTTGTGCTTTTGATCTCCATCTCCAAAGCACCGGCATGATCTCCATCGTCACCGGCATGACACCATGATCTCCATCATCTTGATCTCCATCAATGTGTCGCCATGAGGTTGTCGCGCCGACTATTGCTTCCACGACTATTGCTAACTCATAGCGATAAAGTAAAGCAAAACGGCGAAAATAATTAAAGACAACTCTATGGCTCCTGCCAGTTGCCGTACTCATCGACATGCAAGTCGTGATATTCTATACAACACATGATCATCTCATACATCACATATATCTCATCATGAAATTGGCCATATCACATCACAACATACCCTGCAAAAACAAGTTAGACGTCCTCTAATTGTTGTTGCAAGTTTTACGTGGCTGCTACGGGTATCTAGCAAGAACGATTCTTACCTACGCAAAAACCACAACGGTGATATAAAAATTGCTATTCAACCTTCTCAAGGACCGCCTTTGTCAAATCCGATCCGACTAAAGTGGGAGAGACAGACACCCGCTAGCCATCTTTATGCAACGAAGTTACATGTCAGTTGAAGGAACCGGTCTCTCGTAAGCGTACGAGTAATGTTGGTCCGAGCCGCTTCATCCCACAATACCGCCGAAACAAGAAAAGACCAAGGGAGGAAGCAATCTGAATATCAACGCCCACAAACTCCTTTGTGTTCTACTCGAGATCTCATCTACGCATAGACCTAGCTCAGATGCCACTGTTGGGGAACGTTGCATGGGAAACAAAAAATTTCCTATGCACACACAAGATCTATCCATGGTGATGAGCATCTACGAGAGGGAGAGTGAATCTACATACCCTTGTAGATCGCTAAGCGGAAGCGTTAAGAAACGCGGTTGTTGTAGTCGAACGTCTCTGCGATCCAAATCGCAAGTCGTCCCTCGATCCGATCATGAACTAGTGCCGAACAGACGGCACCTCCGCGTTCAACACACGTACGGCTTGATGACGCCTTCACCTCCTCGATCCAGCGAGCGATGGTGAAGTGGTAGATGAGTTCCGGCAGCATGACGGCGTGGTGATGGTGGTGAGGAACAATCTTTGCAGGGCTTCGCCAAGCACTACGGAGATTATGACGGGAGGAACTAGAGGGTTAGGGTTGCCGGCACACGGCTTGGGAAATCTTGATCTATCCCGTGTGCTAGCCCTGCCCCTCTATTTATATGTTGAGCCCTGGGGTCTAAACTTGGAGACAAAGCCTCCACAAGGTGGGTTTTGCCCGCACAAGGTCGGTTTGGCACGCAGGGAAAGAGTCCAACTCGGATTCCAGCAGTACCGCGCACAAGCGGTAGTACAGCTTCACACAAGCGGTAGTACCGCTTACGCGGTAGCGCTGCCTTACCAGCGGTAGTACCGCTTAAGGCAGCAGCAAAACTTTCTTTTGCACTTTCCAAGACCTCGTGGGCTTTACCCCTTTGGCCCATATAAAGTGTTGCTGCACCCGAACACTTCGGTAAACATCCGGAACCCCTTCCGGTGAATTCCGGAACCCTTCCGGAGATCAAAACACTATTATCACATATATCAATCTTTACCTCCGGACTCTTCTGGAGATCCTTGTCATGTCCGGGATCTTATCCGGGACTCCGAACAACCTTCGGTCACCAACACAATAACTCAACTATACTAATCGTCACCAAACGTTAAGTGTGTAGACCCTGCGGGTTCGAGAACTATGTAGACATGACCGATACACCTCTACGGTCAATAACCAATAGCGGGACCTGGATGCCCATATTGGTTCCTACATATTCTTCAAAGATCTATATCGGTCGAACCTCTATGTCAAGGATTCAGTTAATCCCGTATGATGTTCCCTTTGTTGTTCGGTATGTTACTTGCCCGAGATTCGATCGTCGGTATCTCTATACCTAGTTCAATCTCGTTACCGGCAAGTCTCTTTACTCGTTCCGTAATACAAGATCTCGTGGCTAACACTTTAGTCACATTGCTTGCCAGGCTCATTGTGATGTTGTATTACCGAGTGGGCCCTGAGATACCTCTCCGTCACACGGAGTAACAAATCCCAGTCTTGATCCATGCCAACCCAACAGACACCCTCGGAGATACCTGTAGAGAATCTTTATAGTCACCCAGTTACGTTGCGACGTTTGATACAAACAAGGTATTCCTCCGGTGTCAGTGAGTTGCATGATCTCATGGTCATAGGAACAGATACTTGACATGCAGAAAACAATAGCAATAAACTGACACGATCATATGCTACGTTTATAGTTTGGGTCTTGTCCATCACATCATTCTCCTAATGATGTGATCCCGTTATCAAATGACATCTCATGTCCATGGCTAGGAAACCTTCATCATCTTTTGATCAACGAGCTAGTTAACTAGAGGCTTACTAGGGACACAGTGTTGTCTATGTACCCACACATGTATTTGAGTTTCCAATCAATACAATTGTAGCATGGATAATAAACGATTATCATGAACAAGGAAATATAATAATAACCAATTTATTATTGCCTCTAGGGCATATTTCCAACAGAAGATGACGGCTCCGGTGAGGGAATGGAGGGAGAAGATGACGGCTCCGGTGTTGGAGCCTTAATTATTACAAAGTCTAGCGAGGTATATTAATTAAGCCTCTGCTGACTAGATGCATTAATTGATTTGTATATACATATATTAACGCTTCTTTCTTCTTTTAGCCCTCGGATCGAGCCAATCTTCTATAAAGAAACGAGGTCCGAAAAAAAGGTTGGGCGATAATGAAAGGTTCAAGATCGAAGAAGTCGCTGAAGATGGCAAACCGATTGGTCCCGCGCAGAACGCAAAAGCATTTGTAAGTCAGTGCAGAGTTATTGTTAGGGACAACATCCCGATCACCATTCGAGAATGGAATAAGCCAAAGGCGGATGGAGTTACTTATGTCGACGATAGATCCAAAGAAATCCTTTGGAATACGCTCATGACAAATTTCACCCTACCGCCAGAGGTGGATCCAAATAACAAAGTTATAGAGTGAAAAGTCAAGGCGTGGACTCTTAAGAAGATGGCCGCACAATTCTGCAACTGGAAGAAAAGATTGCACCAAGACTGTGTCCTGAAAAACAAGACTCCAACATTCACCGGAGCATATGAGAAGATAAAAGATCACTGGGACACATTTGTGGAGTACAAGACATCGGATGAAGCTAAGAAAAGGTCAAAAATAAATAAGCAAAATGCTGCAAAGAAGGAATATCACCATGTTATGGGGTCAGGTGGCTACAAGGTTGCCAAGCCTAAGTGGGAGAAAACTGAGAATGACCTGATTGACAAAGGGATCGATCCAGAGATATTGGAGTGGGCCGAACGGGCAAAGACTTGGTTCTACGGGCATGGGGGAAAGTTGGACCCAGAAACAGGGAAGTGTATTTTTACAAAAGATCAACTTGCAACACCCCTCAAAGCCCTTAAAGCTGCAATGAAGGACGTGCAGGACGGGAAGTTCAATCCCGACAGAGAGAACGACGAGCTGACACGCGCCGTCGGGAATGCTGAACACAGTGGACGAACATGAGGCACATCAGGCTCCGTTCCGTGGAAGATTGGGTTTCCCGACTGCAGTGACACTTATAGAAGCCGAGGGAGAAAAAAGAAACAGCATGCAGACCGGCTGCAGCAGATAGAAGAAAAATTAGCGTGGCCGCAGAAGCAAATAGAGGCACTTACCAGCCAGCAAACTACCGGCCCATCTCAGCGGCACGAAGATCCTGCATTTGATACTGCCGGCCCACCATCTCAGCGAAAAAGCAGCGTGGCTTCCACGGAGCTCGTTCGGCCCATAGATGATATCATGGCTCCTCGCTACCCCGTGGATGATATCACGCAGAGGGAAAATTGTGAGCTACATGTGAAATGCATGAACATATCCATGAAGGTGGCGGTCAGCTTTGCCTTACCTCCTGTACGTAATGCAACTTACCATTGCTCTCCGATTCCAGATGGCTATGCTGTTGTCGGGGTGGATGAAGTTATGAAGGGATTTGAGTAGCTGGAGCTTGACTTCCCTACAGGTGAAGGGGAGACTGAACTAGGAGATGCCAGAAAAAGTACCATTCTATGGAAAAAGGAACACACCGTGCTTCCACATTGGACGCCAAGGCTATCGACTCCTCAGCCGTCTCCGCCGCCTCAGCAGACTCCGCCGCCTCCGCCGCATCAGCCGTCTCTGACGCGTCAGCAGACTCCGCCGCCTCCGCCGCCTCAGCCGTCTCCGCCGCGTCAGTAGACTCCGCCGCCTCAGCCGTCTCCGCCGCGTCAGCAGACTCCGCCGCCTCCGCCGCCTCAGCCCCGGGTGGATAAGTGGAAGAGAACCGCCGCTCCGGCGGTTGGTACTATAACTATGAAGAAATCCAGAGCAGGTACAAGGAACAGCGTGAAGGACGCTCCTGCCAAGTTACCATACGAACTGACTGATGAGGAAACCAAGAAGGTCGTGGATGCCGATGTGAAACTCCAGCTTGCACCGAAACGGCCCGAGCCAAAGGAGAAAATAGATCCGACAAAAGCAAAGCACTTTCTGGAAAACCTTACGCGACCACCGCCTTCGCTGCCATCAAACTATGTCCGCTCTATTATGAAGTCACATAAAGAACATGTGCAGTGGTCGGGAAGTAGTAGTGCAAGGGGGAAAACAATTCCCCAGCACGGAGAATAGAAAAACCAATCGTGCCCCCCGCTCAACGCGTTTTCCCATATCGATTATGATCCGGAGGTAGCGGCCCATGATCTTGGTTTCACTCTTGCTCAATACTTAGGCCAGGTAGAGTTCCCCACGGCTGATTTAGCATACAGATACCAGCATGGGAAGCCTCTCGTCAGACCTGAGGAGGTCCGGCTTCTACCAACACAAATGCGAAGATTGCATGAGTGGTACATGGAAGCCTCAAAGGAAGGGAGCAACTGGCTCATGGTGGGAATTAGAGATGAGCATTACTTTAGTGGAAACGACGAGATAAACATTGAATTTGATGAATTATTTCAGTTATACAATCAAGACGCCATCGACAAATCTATCGTCACACTACACCACGGTAGAGCTTAGGTGACACAATTCTGTGGGCAAAGGTCCACTGATGTCCACAGAATAACTGTCAGCGTAGCTTTTAAGTTTTGTCTTCGAATCATTTGTCGGCGAAGATACATCACTGTGGACACAATAAGTGTCAGCAACCATAAAGCCACAACGCATCTGTCAGCGTTTTCTTAACAACACGTCATGTGTCGACATATGTGTGGCCCTTGACAGTTTTTCAGTCGGCGTAGATACGCACTTAGCGACGTTAAATGTATCGGGGTATGTAGGGTGTATGGACATGGACTAAGTGTCGGCGTAGGTGAACACGTGTCAATCGACCGAAGGTTGCAAACTTGGCGCGTGATTTAGGCGCGAGGAGGGGAAATTTTCGGCTGTTCTACCGCCTGCCCGTGCAAAATATGCCCAAATCGAGCCAACTCCTCCCTCAGTCAAGAAAAAAAACCCAACTCCATAACCCTACCCGTGCCTGCCGCCGCCGCCCTCACGCTCGATCCGCCATTGTCGCCGTCCTCGTGCTCCAGCCCTTCGTCCAGCCGCCGTCCTCGCGCTCCACCCCGACGCCCAGCCGCCGTTGAGCTCCACACCGACGCCTAGCCGCTGTCGAGCTCCACCCCGTCGCCCAGCCGCCGTGGAGCTCCAGCCCGACGCCCAGCCGCCCCCGAGCTCCACCCCGACATCGATTTGCCGTCCTCGCGTCCCCCACATCCCTCCTGCTCCCCTTCTCTTCTCCTTCCTCTCGTCTCCCCCCAATCAGATGCATGCGTGTGCTTTTTTGCAGGTTCGTGAAGAGGGCTGATCTGGTTTTGTGAAGGAAGGGGCCGGCCATGGAGAAGATTCTTCGGGGATCAGATCGTCCATGGCGGTCTAGGAGGAGTAGCACCATCTCAGGTTCATCACATGCTCCTCCCCTTCTCTTCTCTTCTTCTTCTTCTCCATCTCCCCATCTAATCCATGCATTTATTTGCAGGCTGCTCCGATCTGGTTGTGTGAAGGGGAACAGGCAAGGCCGATCTGCTGCTGCTGCTGTGCTCCCCTTGAGCGATCTAATGAAGAACAATTTGGTCCATAGGTCCTCCTCCCCTGCTATCTCTCTCTGCTGCATAGATAGGTTCATTTTTCTTTTGTTCTCTTTCTAGTTTAAGCATAAGCAGATTCCAGTAAGTGTCTATGTATGTGGCTCATGAGTCGGAACATCTAATCTAATTAGGGACTGCAGACTTGCTCTGTCATGTGCAAACTTGCTTGCATTCAGTTCAGAAAATTTCTGAATTCTCTGCTGTTTGCTTTCACTCAATGATTGTCGTAGTCAAATTAGATGCCTCCTCTGCTGCAATTCACTCGTTTCCCTGTCATGGTTTATCTTGAATTTTGGTAGTGTGACAAACACATTAGTAAATCTAAATAACTTTGACATATTTGCTCTATTATCTTGCACTGGATTGGTACCTGTCATTGCCCTGTACAAATATATCTTAATTCTACTAACACTGATCCTTGTGTATGGTCTTAACCCTACTTGCAACGGCACGATGCGGACTGGGTCTTCTTCAACTACAGCCCATCCACCGGATCGACACAAAGTCAGGTATCTACTCCTTGTCATCTCGAACAGATATGGGCCTGATGCTTGATGACCTGATGCTTGACGCAATATTGCTGCCTATGGGATAAGTATACATTTGTTAAGTTTTTTTTGGCACATGCTATGGCCTCAAAGTTTTGGTTATTTTATTTTCATTGATACATGAGCACAGTTTCTTATTGCCTTATGTCAAGGGATCCATTGATCTGAACTCAGTCCTTAATGTGTGGATAGCTGTGCTGTTTTGCAGGTTGTAGGCGCCAAGGTGTTTGAGATGGTGTTGCTGATGGTGCATGAGGAAGAGGAAGCGAAGTCTTTGATCTGTCCACTGAGGAAGAGGAAGCGTGAAGTTTTTTATCTGTCCAGAGCGTAAGTCCTCGGTCTGTCCCACTCTTCCTTTGCCATGTGATGGTGACCTCCATGTGTTATCTGGACACTTTGGTTAATATACTATTCTTGTGATTTTCCAATGCTATGTCAAGAAATGAATATGGTAGCCTTGATTTTCCAATGTGTTTGCCTTTAATGAATTCAATGTATGATCGTGATGAGAATTATATGAATGGTCATTGAATATTTATAAGCTATCTTGTGACTTTTATAATGGAAACAACACAAATTAAATGCTGTTTTCATATAATGATCATTGAAATATAATGCATTTCACTTAAGTCTGAACGATAATTCATTTAACTAGATTTTGTGAATATGATGCTTTATTAACTTAAGTTTTTCTGCTTGGGATTCCCTATGCTTTTCTACACAATAATATGTATCTATACACTTGAACTTGCTTCTTTAAAATGAAATTATGTTCTAAATTACAATTTTTCCCCATAGGGTGGAAGAGATGTGATACTATATAGCATAACTAGACCTTTAAGTGTCGATGTTGCCAAAGGAACAATTCAAACAACTAATCCAGAGGTTGTGGTGGGGGGTGAGCCTCTAGGTTCTCAATTTGTTGAAATTGTCGTCCATTCGGTGTTCAAAAGGGAAACTCAGTTGCCTTGTCCGTATGGAGATGTGTTGACCATGGCAGATGCTAAGGGGAAATCAATTGCATGGCCATCTGCTATGGTAAGAATCTAGAGCACTTGGTTTCTTTTCTTTTCCGCTGAATGGTCACCTATTGGCCATGGGAGATGCTAAGTAATGATTATTGTTGTAGATCAAAGATGCGCAGAAGGCAACAAATGTGCCACGAGGTGCAGGTACTATGACATACTACATACTTCAAGTTTACTATGATCCATTCTTTTCCTTATATTCTGTGATTGTTGTGCCGTCAGCAGCTTTTTATGTCATGTGATGAAATTGCTGTGATTGGAAATAGTGGAAAGCTTGCTGAATGTGAGAAACCATCTGTTTATTGTTGGGACAAATCCATAGCATGTTTTTCTCCTATCTAATTCCTGTTAGCACTTCACTAGCTATTGTTATGTTCTTTGCATTCTATTCTTTTTGACTGCTTTTTTTAACTGTAAACCTGAGTGAGATATTGATTGTTTGCATTTTTTGGGTTTTCATAATTTATTGGATCACTTTGCTGAGTGTGAGAGACCGGCCAGAATCACTTGTAGCCAGAGGCGTCCTATATTACATTCGAACACATGAATAGTGTGCAGAATTATGCATGGTTTTATTCTCCTGAGAGACCGGCCAGAACCACTTTGCTGTGCTTCATGATTGTATAATCTTACAGGAAGAAGATTACGCATGGTTTTATTCTCCTGAATAAATTATGCATGATTTTATTCTCAATGTCAATGTCCTGGAACAGATTTTTCATGGTTTTATTCTCAATGTGCCCTGATGATCTCTTCTCAATGTCCTGTGCTTGCTAGGAAACTTCCATGTAAAGAATTTCTAAATCCTATCTGTAATTTATTTAGTAGAATAAAACCATGCACAATTTGGCTGTTTGCAGTATTTCGTGACTTGTGTGTTCTGGATGGTCAAACTATGTTGGTTGTTGTGAACCCGAGTCATTATATATGTATGTTGTCATCTTGATGCTGTTTGTGGATGACATTTGAGCATTGTATATGTATATCCAATATTTTCATTTTGATGCTGTTTGTGGATGACATTTGAGCACTGCAGATGCACCAAATTATTGTTTTGGCTGTACACTTTATATGGATGTTGCATGTCAGCTGTTGGCCAAGGTACATACCTATCTAGACAGACTAAGTGTCGGCAAACGTACCTAACTAGCTGGACATAATAAGTGTCGGCCAAGGTATGTACCTACCTTGACAAATTAAGTGTCGGCCAAGGTATGTGCCTAGACAAACAGATTAAGTGTCGGCAAAGACATATACCTAGAAGGACAATCTATGTGTCGACAAAAGTAGTGTGTATGCCCACAAAAGAACTGTCGGGGTAGATAGGGTGTATGCCCACAAACAAACTGTCGGGATAGGTAGGGTGTATGTATGCAGGAAATCCGTCGGCGTAGGTAGGGCGTATGCCGACTGAAAATGTGTCAGGAAGTAAATAACTGTCGGCAATACCTTTGCCCACAGCAAGTACTCCGACTGTTTTATCTTTTGTCGGCATAGGTGTTAGCTACAACTTATGTGTCGGCAAAGGTACCCTATGCCAACAGATTGTTGTGTCACCAAATCTTGACTGTGGTGTAGTGTAAGTTGCTATTGTCTGTAAGTATTATTTCTGTAATTAAGTCTCTAGCTCAGCTCGTTCATTGTATGTATAATTATCCTCACTATATTATGCAGAATGAAGATTCTCGAATGCAAAAGAGGACAAATCTATGACATTGGGTTCATTAACCCAAATAACATACATGAATATACGGTAAAAAATAACGCCAAGGAAACAGAGGATAACTTGCTAAGGGCGTTAATTAAACAACAAACCAGAAGGGAAATATTATTTCCTTACAACTTCATGTGAGTGTTACTGTCTTGTACACATTCTGTTTCGCTTACTCGATGTTATGCGTGCGCAGGTTCCACTTTATTCTGCTAGTCATTCAGGTTGACGAAGGAGTAGTACTTGTCATGGATTCGAAACGTAAAGACCCTAAGATGTGGGCGGACCTGAGTGAAATGCTCCAGAGGTAATTTCAATCATTATCGCACTATATCGGCAACTTTCGTTCATTTCCTGATATCAAGTAATTAATAACTCCTTTATTCATTTTCTTTGCCGGACAGGGTTTGGAAACGGTTCACCAAGAAGGTTAGGGGTGAATGGAAAGAGGAGCTGCAATTTCGACAACTCAATGTAAGTAGTACTAGCTAGGTCCGCGCATCTCTTTGATTCTAGTTTCAATACCATTATCATGCTTGATTATTATTTTGATTGAACTCTATTCTCGTAAAGTGCTTGAGGCAGGGAGACGGGAATAATTTATGTGGATACTACGTTTGCGAGTTCATTCGCCAGACGACCTATGAGAAGGGCAGAATTTTAGAACAACTTCAAGTACGTAAACAATATTCACAATTTTATTTTATTACCATCAATTGTGTTGAGTTTCATTCATATATATTGACCCCCTTCTTTAAATTAGATCGAACGGATGCAGGACGATCTCCTACCAAAGGATCGCGTACGAGCAATTCAAGAGGAATTGGCGGGATTCTTACTTGAAGAGGTCATATCTAAAACCGGAGAATACCATCGGGAATTGGTAGGGAATTTTGGTAATTAGATATTAGGGATCGTAAGATATATTATATTGTATATATGCATGAACGTGTACTATATGTAGTAGCGTCGGATATATATACGAAAACTTGTTGTTCGACCAAGCACGGAGAAAGAGGTCACTTCTCTATATTCATGACGATGTTGTGTAATGGTTCCTTCATTGCTATATGTAGTAGCGTGGAGTTGAATGGAAAACATAAAATAAAAATGAAAACCCTAAATAAAAAAGAATTGAATGGTAAACACAAAAATAAAAGGGAAACACAAAATGAAACCCCTAAACCCTCCAAAACCCTAAACCCCTCCAAAACCCTCCAAAACCCTAAACCCCAGCGCTTGGCAGCGCCTGACGCGTGGCGGCCTTTAGTCCCGGTTGGTGTTACCAACCGGGACTAAAGGTCCTCCTGCCTGAGCGCTCCAAAGCGGCCACGTGGAGCCCCTTTAGTCCCGGTTCGTAACACAACCGGGACTAAAAGGGGGCCTTTAGTCCCGATTTCTTAGTCCCGGTTGCCCAACCGGGACTAAAGGCCCTTACGAACCGGTGCTAATGTCCCTTTTTCTACTAGTGAGTACCTAATGGTTAGTTTAAGACCATATCTTTGCCCGGACACCTTGTCATCCGATTTAGTGGTGTGTTGCAACGTACGGATCTTCTGAAGGACATGTCGTGTTAGCCAAACTATTCATATTAAGCATAGGGAGAAAACAATTTGGCCTATATACTAGAAAACAATTTAGTGATCTGGATACTACCTAGCCTCTTCAACATAAAAGAGTATAAAAAATGTCAATTTTTTTTATCTTAGTACTCCCTCCATCCTGAATTACTTGTCCTGGATTTGTCTGGATAAGGATATATCTAGACACGTTTTAGTGTTAGGTACATCCGTAACTAGACAAATCTAAGACAAGTAATTTGGGACGGAGGTAATATCTTACATAGCACCCAGAAAAAAAAAGCGTACTATACATATATATGTCCTCCAAGATTTTCTTTAGGCACAAAAACTAAGGCTATGCAATGAATCGAAGTAAAAGGATCCCACGTTATTATGTGCCTCATTATCTAACATTGACAAAAGTTCCAACTTGGTGTTTTTTGTTTTGGCATATACAGAAACTGAACTTCATAATATATAAGAGCAGATAAACAAAAATTAGATATTGCAATCATGAACCCAATCCTCTAGTGCTTACTCTCATTCTAAAGTCAAATTAAAGATGAGAGCTAATTATATACTTATGCATACTGGTATATAGAACTTAGTAATTAATTATACAAAGTGTCAGCACCTAGTTTGTTTCAGGAAGAAGCATCAAATGCCATGTTATGTATTAATCCAATAAATCTAGATCCATGAGAAACTATGATAAACAGAGGAGCAAATTAATACTTTCATCATCAGTGATGTGTATTGGGTCGTCGATCTTTGCTCCTTTTCATGTTGCAGCTGCCATGAGTTTCACAAGTATCCAAATCAGTCTGATGTGTTTACCTATATATGAATTAATGTACAACGCAGTGGACAGTGGATTTGCTTGTTAGTACAGGACCTAATTAAATCTGAATACAATATTGTTATAATCATTTGGATAAACTACAGTTCAGTCAGAACGAATGTCTCTAACCAGCTATTGCCACTGGACATTGTAGTTCCCCTTTTAATAATAAACCAACTGACTTGTATCATGAGGACAAGTCAGTGTCTAAAACTGACTTGTTCATAGGAATTTATCCAAAGGAGAGTTACAGATTTCATTCTTAGAAAAGAGCAGATGTACATTATCATTTGTGGTGAGTATTTCTATTGCAGAAAATTATAATCAGAGAAATCACAATAAGCAGTCCACGCATACAAAAAATAGAGTATGGAAGTGAAATCTGAACTAAAAGTACAATGGACAATGTCATGAGGTGATAATACCCTGCACTGACTATGGTTACCGTGTCTAACCTGTACCAGTTTGTTGATGCCCATGGGTCTCACCAAATGACAGTATAAATCCCCTACACCACATGAATAACAACAAGTTTAGAATTGACAATTTCACCGTGACAGTACCCGAACCAAAAAATATTACATGGAGCTGAAATAAGAAAAAAGACAATTATATGCACCAGCGCAGCACTCACTTGTTACATATTTATTTTGTGCGGGAGAGTGCCCAGCACTCACTTGACATCAAGGAACATGCATCACGGGAAGTACGATATCATTTCATTTCTCTCTGGAGTCACCCAGGAGCATCACATGCGTATATTATTCATTTACCATCAGTGATGAAAAATTCAGAAGGCCATAAATACTAAGGGAAGGATACAAATTAGGGTCTAAATACTTGGTGTTGTTTGTGTTGTACCCCACGATAGCTAGTTGCATGCAAATGAAACAATATCAACAGAGTAAAGAGGATACATTTAGCATGAATACAAATTGACAGGCACAATCATAATCACAGATTATGTACCATGAGCATTAACAAATGCATCGACTTTTTTTAAAGATGGTTAACAGTGCAAGCATAGAAGAATCCACCAAAGCAAATTGGTGCCCATCAGTTATAGCAGCACCAAATCAAAAACATAACAATTTTGATATACAAATGCAGCTCTTCAACTGCGGCATGGAATAATTATGAACAGTTCCGCTATCTAAAATGCATTGATGAATAAAAGAACTTTGTACCTAAAAAGAACCAGGTCCATAAACCTTCACATGGTATCAACAAAGGAGTAGTATGGCAAGGATCAAAGGTATAACTTGATGTCACAATATGGCCACGCTGCACTGAAACCAAAAGGGGTTGTTGAAGATAACTGACCTCAATCTATTTATTTGATAAAAGTAAGTAGTACCATCTGCTATTGATAACTGTACCAGATTAGCTTGAGGTTCAGTTGCAAGCTCAAAGCTGGAAGCACCACAAGATTAGATAAAATCCACACCTTTCGATTTCTTTAGTTCCTAGAACTAATCAACGGGACCGGCCTTTTAGAAGTATGCATGACTTGAGATGTCGACACTAGAAGCCAAGTTAGAAACATTACTTTTGACGAGAACCAAGAAATAAAACTATAACCAGCGGTTTTAAGAAGGTCCCCTACTTTATGGTCCGTGGGGTCCCTTGGTAGCTTCCAGAATTCGGTCGTGAATTCTCTATAGCAAGGAGAAGAAGCGGAGTTAGACATAAACTAGTTAGTAGTTGTGAATTAAAATAATATGGTGTGCACTTTATGTATGTATGGTCGCATTTCGTCCATGTTGGTCAAGACATACATCATAATTGTGTTCCACTCATCATTTGAAAAGTTTTTCGGAGTAGAGCCGCTTGCTTTGCCACCTACCCCTAAGAAGAGGCTAAGCTCTGATGCATCATCGATTTTTTCTGTCATTGTATCGACAAGCTGGATTATGCTTAGTGTGAATATTTTGATGATATTTCTTTGTCGTGCAGGTTGACACCTCCTGGTGCTAGTATGCCTCGGCTATGGAAGCTTCGATGCAGGCCCCCCCATTCGTGCCTCATACGGAAGATGCAAGATCATATATTGCATCAGATTAAAAAAGCCTGGCGGATAGACCTTCTCTAGCTTGCATAGCAACTCGGGTGCCTGTTCCTCCATCTTTTCAATCACTTAAATATCTAACTCTTTAGCACAAAGCTGACGGAAGAAATAGCTCAACTCCGCCATCACTCACCAAGTCGGCTCATCGACATATCCTCGGATCATCACATGCAATATCCGCTCAATCCATACGTGATAGTCATGACTCTTGAGCCCCCCTATTCGCCCAGTACTCAAATTCACCCCCCTCATGATATTAGCTGTGTACCCATCAGGGAAGTACAACTTGGTCATGATCCATTTGAGTATTTCCGTCATTTGCTTCTTTGAAGGGCAGAACGGGGCCGATGGCCTTTTCCAGTTTTTAGCTTTGGGTCCGGGAGCAACCATCTTTAGATCTTCTCTACGGCACAGATTGTATTGATCAACTCTAGCATGAATGTTATCCTTTGACTTTTCAATGTCAAGGATTGTGCCAAGTAGGGCCTCGGCGATATCCTTTTCAGTGTGCATTACATCAATGTTATGTGGAAGTTCGAGATCCTCAAAGTAAGGGAGCCTCCACAAGCTTGGAATGTGAGTCCACTGGTGTGTCTCTCCATATCTCACAAAACCAGGCCCTGTGGCATTTTTCTAGAGAGCATCTAACTCTTCTTTAATCTGTTTTCTGGTGATCATAGGTGGTGGTGGATCATTGACAACAACACCTTTCCGGAAGTTCACAGTGTCTTGTCTGAATGGGTGATCAAGATGAAGGAACTGCCGAGTTTGGTCAAAATACTTGTGACCCTTTTGTAGCCAGATGAAAGTCACAGCCTGCCGGCACACCGGGCAAGGCCACTTCCCATGTGTACACCAGCCATAGAAGATCGCACGTGCAGGCAGGTCATGCAAAGATGTGTGGTACCAAACATGCATATCGAAGTGCTTCTTTGATACGGCGTCATAGGTTCGTATACCGGTGTTCCAGGCAACGAACAAGTTGTCAACCAACGGCTCCATGTACACACTCATATTCTTCCCCGGATAGTTCGGTCCTAGAATTATCAGCGACAGGAACATGTTATGTCGTTGCATGCAGAGACTGGGTGGGGGGGAGATTCAGGGGAATAACATACACAGGCCAATAGCTGTATGTGGCAGCCATCCCACAAAATGGATTCAACCCATCGGTTGTTATCGCAATTGCTACATCCTTCGCGTCACCCACTTTATATCCTTACGAAGCTCAATGAAATTTGTGCATGCTGCAGCACATGACGGATGTATCATCTTTTTAGGATTGTATCTCTTCCCTTCTTTGGCCCATCTCATCTGTTGGGCAGATTCCTCATTCATAAAAAGTCGTTGGAGCCTCTGTATGAATGAAAGATACCGAAGGACACTGACAGGGACATTGAGCTGCTCCTTCTTACCTTCACCATTGTCCACCTCAAAAAACCTAGAGGATTTGCAGTAGATACAGTATTTTGTCTCCGCATGTTCGTTTCTAAATAACATCCATCCCTTTGGACAAGCATGTATCTTCTCATACGGCATGTTAAGTGAACCGAGGATTTTGTTCGTCTCGTACATGTTTGTTGGCAAATGGTGCTCTGCCGGTAGAAGTGTGCCAAAAACGGTCAATAATGCATCGAATGAAGTATTGCTCTAGCCAAACTGGGCCTTGAGGGCCATTAGGCGTGCAATGCCATCCAGTTGAGTAACCTCTGTATGCCCGTGAAGGGGTTTCTCTGCCTCAAACAAGGCTTTATAAAAGTCCATCGGGCTTTCCTCCGGCTCATGTTCCACCTCTCCCCCCGTAGGTGGAGTTTCCGACACATTTTCATTGCGGATTTCTTCTAACAAGAAGTCAATCCCAGTATCATATTCGGCGGTGCGTTGTCGGACCACCTACGCTCTGGGTTGTTCTGCCTCACCGTGGAAGATCCACCGGTAATAGTTTGGCATAAACCCATGTGTGCCTAGGTGTATACCCATAGTCTCCTTATCCTTTCTGGAATGGTTATCGCATTGTTTGCAGGGGCACAAAATTCCACCATTTCCTGGTTGTCCAGCAAATGCTTGATCTAAGAACTGTTCGGTCCTGGAGACCCAATCAGGAGTCATACTCTCAATACTGGGATGGCCAGCGTACATCCACTCATGATCTTCCATCCTCTGGTATATTATAAAATACACATATAATGTTTTTGATGCAACAAGTGATTTCCATCAATTTTACGGCATGCACTGAGCTATCTAGTAGGTAAAGATAGGTCCCAATCCCACCCGAGGATGTGTAGGCTCGGTTCGTTTTCATGATGTACTCCGGTCTGAGACAGAATTTCGGCAGCACCTCCTCGCTGTTCTCCAAATACACGTCTTGGCAAAAAGCCGAGAGAATGTGTATCCGGAGAAGAACAAGGAGAAGCTATGGAAATTCCGTCTCGAATCGAAGTACAACATGAAAACAAACCCAGCCTACACATCCTCGGGCTGTCCATGGAAAACGTGAACAATTCGAAATAGTTACGGTTATAAATATGCAAAGACTTGCATATTTATAAATATAACCCTTTTGAGCGGGAGACGCCTAGGTTACGCGACTTGTTAGGTAGTGATCTACAAACAAAAAAACCTACTTGGAAAATTAGAAGAGCGGCTCGAGATTTTTACCCTAGAAGTGTGATCTCAGACGTTAGAAGGAGGAGAGGGGTGCAACCGTGGCGACGACGGTGACTCCTCAGAGATCAACCTTGCTGCATATCCTGCAAGAAAGAACAGAGTGGTGTCAAGCGTAGCATCAATCATATGTATTACCTTTTCTCAAAATTACTAAACTATGACACACACGCATACCTAAACAAAGCACACACACATGCATACCTAAACAAAGCACGCACACACACAACAGCACACACACTCACACACACACGCATACCTAAACAAAGCACACACACTATCTAAACAATAAATACACTAGCTAAACTAAAACTACCCTAGGTAAAACAAATTCTAGCTAGACTAATCTAACATAGCACACACACAACAGATCACACACTCACCACACCACACACATACACAACACACACTCACCACAGACCCAACACAACACACACACACTAAAATAATAAAATGAAAAAAAAATTGGCAAGGGGCTCACCACCGGCGGCATTTCAGACGAGTTTGGGGCGGCGGCTCGGGGAGTCGGGGAGGTGCGGGCGGCGGCTCGTGGAGGAGGGGGCGGCGGCTCGACAAGGAGGAGGCAGTGGCGCGGGCGAGGATGGGGTGGAGGCTCGGGGAGGATGAGGCGGTAGCTCGGGGAGGAGGAGGGGGCGGCGGCGCGGGCGAGGAGGGGGCGGGATGCATGGTGTCGGCGGGTGCACGCGAGCGAGAGGTAATTTGGAGACTGAAACTTGCGCGCGGTTGGCTGTTCGCCAGTAAATTTTGGTTAAGTCCCGCCGCGAAGCTATACCAAGTACGTAAGCAGGAAAAGCACAAGAAAGACTACAGATCTAGGTCAACAAATCTTTCCCGAGATGCGCAGATGAAAATCTCGGGAATACCTCCAGATCTAGGTCAAGAGATCCTCATTGCCGAGATTTCGATATTATGTACTTGGCAAAGAGAATTTTTATTTGTGAGATTTATTTCCATTTTTACCCCTCTTCCCCCCTATCCTATTCTTATTTTTCATTTATAACAATTATGTTCATATTCCTCCCTGTCCCGAAATAGTACGGGCAGCAAACAGGACGCCGGCGGCCTCCCTGTGCCCCCTCCCCCCCCCTGCACCAGGCCCACCCTCTCGGTTGTGTGTGTAGGGCCTGGGCATGGACTGAAGACCGCGGGCAGGGACTCCCAGCCCTTTCCGTCAAAGATTTTATGTGGCGGCTGCCCCATTCTTGAATTGCCCGCATAAACCCCTGGAAATGCGGGAAATGCACGGAATATGGCTGGTGGACTGTTAGGGCATATCTCTCTCTAGTTGGTTTTGGTGTTGATGACAATGCGCTTTGCGGACTAACCGTGTGCGTTGAGCATTTCAGAAATTATCACATGTGGCACAAGACGGTTTATTCCCCTCGGTGATAGAAAGAGCAAAGATGGTTTATTTCCAGCATTTCTTTTCATTGATTTGAGTCGTAGGAATCCCGTACTATTAAGAGGGGGTCCGCATTGGAAGGTATGCGTGGAATCAACACGTACACACACAAAATGCACCCACATAACCTATCCTCATCTCGGGAGCATCCATCTATTGTGCATTGGTCTTACTGACAGAGGCTAAGCGGTAGTACCGCTTAGGTGGTACTTCTGCTGCCAGTACCGCGGCTACTGCCGCTGGTTTCTCTGTTAGGCAGAGAGTAATTCGTGGTAGTACCGCTTACCCCTAGCGGTAGTACCGCTTGTGCGGTACTTTCGCAGGAGTACCGCTGATACTTCCGTGGATTCCTCTGTATGCCGTTCAGTAATTCGCGGTAGTACCGCTGGCGCTAAATGGTAGTACCACTTAGGGCGGTACTTCCACTCTGCTGCCGTGCGCACTACCGCCGTTTCCTCTGTATAGCCTTCGATAATTCGTTGTAGTAACGCTTATCATAGGCAGTAGTACCGCTCCGGCGGAACTACCACGCTAGTACTATTTCAGTACTCAATGGCTTACACTGGAATGACCGCGCTAAGTGGTAGTACAGCTCCCTCGAGCAGTAGTACCGCTTGAGCACGACTAGTAAACATAACGATTGGATTTGAACCCCCACTATATAAAGGGGTCTTCTTCCCCAATAAGACTTACCTCTTTTCCCCCCTTGCTCCATTGTTGCCCTAAAGCTCAAACTCGCCCGATCTCCCTCCTTAGCCATCAAAACTCGTTGATACTCTAGGGTTTGGAGGAGAAGGCCTTGATCTACACTTCCACCAATAGAAATTTGATTCCCCCCACTAATCCCTTGCGGATCTTGTTACTCTTAGGTGTTTGGGCACCCTAGACGGAAGAGGTCACCTCGCAGCCATATTCCATTCTGGTGAAGCTTCATGGTCGTGTTGGGAGCCTCCAATTAAGTTGTGGAGAGAGCCCCAACCTTGTTTGGAAAGGTTCGGTTGCCGCCTTCAAGGGCACCACTAGTGGAATCAGGGCATCTTGGGTTGTGCGCGGGCGTGAGGAGAATATGGTGGCCCTAGTGGCTTCTTGGGGAGAATTCTTGGCGAGCATTGTGCCTCCACACCGCTCTAACGAAGATGTACCTCCCCCTAAAGGGAGGGAACTTCGGTAACACATCCTCGTCTTCGCTGGCTCCACTTGTGGTTACTTCTAACCTTTACTTTGCGCAAGCTTATTGTGTTTATATCTTGTGCTTGCATTTGTTGTTGTTGAGCTTGTCATATAGGTTGTTCACCTAGTTACATATCTAGACAACCTATTTTGTCGTTAAGCCTAATTTGTTAAAAGAAGATAAAAATGGTTAGTCACCTATTCACCCCCCCTCTAGTCGACCATATCGATCCTTTCACGGACCCAGAAAAAGCCCAGGTCCTGGCATGCGCCTTTGAATGGGCTCTCATGAGCACAGAAAAAGTTTCAAGGCCAACGGAGGAACGGGCCCCGCACCCACTTCACAAACCTGACGCACCCCGTGCTACTTGTGAGCTGCATTGGCAATTCCCTGAAGAGGAAGGGAGATGCAGTATAGTAGAGATAAGTATTTCCCTTAGTTATGAAACCAAGGTTATCAATCCAGTAGGAGAATTACGTAACACCTCGTTAGCAGCACCTGCACACAAGACAACAAATCCTTGCACCCAACGCAAACAAGGGGTTGTCAATCCCTCGGCGGTAAGTTGCAAGATTAAATTGTATGTGATAGATAGATAGATTGAAACAAAAAATACAAAATAAAATAAATAAAATAAAAAAGTGCAGCAAGTATTTTAGGGTTTTTAAAATATGATTTAGATAGACCCGGGGGCCATAGTTTTCACTAGAGGCTTCTCTCAAGAAAATAGCATACGGTGGGTAAACAAATTACTGTTTTGCAATTGATAGAAAAGCAAATAATCATGACGATATCGAAGGCAATGATCATGTATATATGCATCACGTCCCAGACAAGTAGACCGACTCCTACCTGCATCTACTACTATTACTCCACACATCGACCGCTATCCAGCATGCATCTAGTGTATTAAGTCCATAAAGAACGGAGTAACGCCTTAAGCAAGATGACATGATGCAGACAAAGTAAACTCACGCATGAATAAACCCCATCTTTTTACCCTTAATAGCAACGATACATACGTGTCATGTCCCTTTCTGTCACTGGGATTGAGCACCGCAAGATCGAACCCATTACAAAGCACCTCTTCCCATGGCAAGATAAATCAATCTAGTTGGCCAAACCAAATCAATAGATCGGAGAAGAAATACGAAGCTATAATAATCATGCATAAAAGAGATCAGAGAAGACTCAAATAATATTCATGGATAATCTGATCATAAACTCACAATTCATATGATCCCAACAAACACACCGCAAAAAGTGATTACATCGGATAGAACTCTAAGAACATCGAAGAGAACATTGTATTGAAGATCAAAAAGAGAGAAGAAGCCATCTAGCTACTAACTATGGATCCGAAGGTCTATGGTAAACTACTCACGCATCATCGGAAGGGCAGCAAGGATGATGTAGAGCCCCTCCGTGATCGATTCCCCCTCCGGCAGAGTACCGAAAAATGCCTCCAGATGGGATCTCTCAAGAACAGAAGCTTGCGGCGGCGGAAAAAGTATTTCGTGGACTCTCCTGTTGGTTTCCTGATTTTTGGGAATTTATAGTGGTGGAATTAGGTCAAACGGAGCTGAGGTGGGCCCACGAGGCACCACCTGGTGGCTCGTGGCCACCTCCTGGGGCTTCTGGCCTTCTCCCAAAGCTTCTAGTGTTTATCTTGTCCAATAAAAAAGTTTCGTTGCATTTGGACTTAGTTTGATATTGATATTCTGTAAAACAAAAAAACAGGCAGAAAACAGCAGCTGGCACTGGGCACTAAGTTAATAGGTTAGTTTCAAAAATTGATATATAATTGCTTGTAAATGTATATAAAACATCCAAGATTGATAATATAACAGCATGGAAAAATAAAACATTATAGATACGTTGGAGACGTATCAGCATCCCCAAGCTTAATTCATGCTCGTCCTCGAGTAGGTAAATGATAAAAACATAATTTTTGATGTGGAATGCTGCCTATCATATTCATCATATTATTATTTTTTGTAGCATGGACATTGGACTTGAATGATTCAAAGCAATAGTCTATAGTTTGACATGAAGATATAAATACTCAAGCATACTAACAAGCAACCATTCCTTTCAAAATATCAATGCTAAAGAAAGTTATCCCTAGCCCATTATGCTCAATCATTGATCCATTCATGAAACACACTCCATATTAGCTACATCCAATGCACAAGTATGACAATAGTGCTCTCTAGTTGGTGCTTTTATAAGAGAAGATGGAGACTCAAAATAAAAATAAAAATTGCATAAAAGTAAATAGATAGGCCCTTCGCAGAGGGAAGCAGAGATTTGCTAATGTGCCAGAGCTCAAAGCTTAAATTATAGAGATAAAAATATTTTGAGAGGCATGCTTTTCCTGTCAACGAAAACGACCGAGAATTCCCAATATCTTCCATGCTAGATACATCATAGGCGGTTCCCAAACAGAAAGTAAAGTTCCTTTCCACCATTCTTTCACAATCCATGGCTAGCCGTATCCACGGGTGCCCTCCATAACAACACTTTCAAAGGAATTTTGTTGTTATTAATTTTTGATTCATTGTGGGACTGGGCATCCCCATTACCAGCCACTCTCTCGTGCAATGACAAGTGAATAAACACTCATCATGAGAATAACACACCTAGCATGGAAAATATTGGCCACCCCCTGCCGCTTCATGAGCGGTACGGGCACACAAAACGAAAAATTATTTTGAAAATTAGAGTTGGCACATGCAAATTTACTTAGAACGGCATGGAAATAGCGCATATAGGTAGGTATGGTGGACTCATCTGGCACAACTTGGGTTTAAAGAGTTTGGATGCACAAGCAGTATTCCCGCTTAGTACAAATTAAGGCTAGCAAATAGATTGAGAAGCAACCAACCAAAAAGCGAAAACGGTCATAAACATGCATTGAACATAACTAACACCGAATAATGCACCATAAGTAGGATATAATTTCGTTGCATAACTATTGACTTAATGTGCATGCATAGGGAATCACAAACCTTAACACTAATATTCTTACTAAATCACAATTACTCACTAACATGACTCACATATTATCATTTCCATATCGCAAAACTATTGCAAGGAATCACACTTATCATATCCAATGATCTATATGAAAGTTTTTATTATATCCCTCTTGAATATTCATCACTTTGGGACCAAATTCATATCTTGTTCAAATTACCATTGCTATTATCAACTCTCAAAAAGATATAAGTGAAGCATGAGAGTGCATATATTTCTTCAAAATTTTAATCTTATCAACTCTCAAAATAATATAAGTGAAGCATGAGAGTTTATTTCTTCAAAATTTTAATCTTATCAACTCTCAAAATAATATAAGTGAAGCATGAGAGTTTATTTCTACAAAATATAGCCACTGCCGTGCTCAAAAAGATTTAAGTGAAGCACTAGAGCAACTGCCTAGCTCAAAAAATTTAAGTGAAGCACATAGAGTATTCTAACAAATTATGATGAACGTGTGGCTCTCTCAAATTGGTGTGTCCAGCAAGGATGATTGTGACAAACTAAAAAGCAAATAAAGCAAAGACTCATATAATACATGACGCTCCAAGCAAAACACATATCATGTGACGAATAAAAATATAGTTCCAAGTAAAATTACCGATGGTTGGTAGAAGAAAGAGGGGATGCCTTCCGGGGCATCCCCAAGTTTAGACGCTTGAGTCTTCCTTGAATATTATCTTGGGGTGCCTCGGGCATCCCCAAGCTTAGGCTCTTGCCACTCCTTATTCCTTCATCCATCGTGATCTCACCCAAAACTTGAAAACATCAATCACGCAAAACTCAACAAAACCTTCATGAGATCCGTTAGTATAACAAAATAAATCACAACTTTAAGTACTGTTGCAAACCCATTCATATTTTATTTTTGCATTATACCTACTTTATTCTAACTTCTCCATGGCTTATACCCCCCGATACAATCCATAGTTTCATCAAAACAAGCAAGCAAAGCATCAAAAACAGAATCTGTCAAAAACAGAACAGTCTGTACCAATCTATTTAAAAGCCATACTTATGTAACTCCAAACATTCTGAAAAATTAGGACAACGTGGGAAATTCATATACCAATACTGTGTAAAAAAATCAGATTTTTCTGACGCACCAGTACAGAACTAAAAATCCAGCACTGGACGCAAAACTTTCTATTTTCCAAACAACATCAATTATACTATCTTCCAAATCATCCCAAAGGTTTTACTTGGCACAAACACTAATTAAAACATTAAAACTCAATCATAACAGTAGCATAATTGTGTAAACACACAAGAACATATTTTATTCATTGGGTTGTCTCCCAACAAGCTCGTTCTTTATAGCCATTAAGATAGGCTTGAGATTTCAAGGATGCTCTCATGAGAGATAATAATAGAAACACAAAGAGAGCATCATGAAGTATATGAAAAACACACTTAAGTCTAACATACTTCCTATGCATAGGCATTTTATAGGAGAGCAAATTATCAAGACAAGCAATCTCTAGCATATGCAAGGAAGAAGAACGGAGCATTAACAATTTGAACTTCAAGGGAGGTAATTGAGTAATATGAAAATTTCTACAACCGTATTTTCCTCTCTCATAATAATTACATGTAGGATCATAGTCAAATTCAACAATATAACTATCATATAAAATATTCTCTTCATGATCCACATGCATAAAAGTTTTATAATCTTCCGAGATAGTGGGATTAACATCAACTAAAGTCATGACCTCTCCAAACCCACTTTTATCAAAAACTTCATAAGAATGATAATTCTCCAAAGTAGTGGGATCATTATTACCTAAAGTTGACGCTCTTCCAAACCCACTTTTAATAGTACTAGAAACATTATTATCAATAACATATTCATCATGAGGGTTAAATAAATTTTCAAGATTATAAGAAGCATTATCACTCCAATAAGTAGTGGACATGACAAAATTATCATCCCCAAGCTTATAGTTTTGCATATTATTAGCACAATTCACATTAATAGAATTTATAGTAACATCATTGCAATCATGCTTTTCAATCAAGGAGCTATCATGAATCACTTTATAAATTTCTTCTTCTAACACTTCATCACAATTTGCAGATTCATGACTTTCAAGCAAAACTTCATAGAGAAAACAAGAGCACTCAAATCACTAGCAATTGGTTCATTATAATTGGATCTTTTAAAAAGATTAGCAGGTGGATGAGGATCCATAGTGATCTTAAACTTTTGCTTTTACTTTCTGTTCTTGTGTGTTCGACATGAAGGCAATAAAAGCAAGCAAGTAAAGAAGCAAACAAGAAAAAGGCAAACGGAAAATATTTTTGTATTTTTGAAAAAACTTTTTAGAAGTGGGGGAGATGAAAATGAGAGGCAAAGGAAAATAAAGTAAATGCAAGGATATGAAAGTTTTGTGCGTAGGTACTTGATAGATGTTGATGATGTCTCCCGGGCAACGGCGCCAGAAATTCTTCCTGCTACTTGTGAGCTGCGTTGGTAATTCCCTGAAGAGCAAGGGAGATGCAGTACAGTAGAGATAAGTATTTCCCTTAGTTATGAAACCAAGGTTATCAATCCAGTAGGAGAATCACGCAACAACTCGTTAGCAGCACCTGCACACAAAACAACAAATCCTTGCACCCAACGCAAACAAGGGGTTGTCAATCCCTCGGCGGTAAGTTGCAAGATTAAATTGTATGTGATAGATAGATAGATTGAAACAAAAAATACAAAATAAAATAAATAAAAGAAAAAAGTGCAGCAAGTATTTTAGGGTTTTTAATATATGATTTAGATAGACCCGGGGGGGCATAGTTTTCACTAGAGGCTTCTCTCGAGAAAATAGCATACGGTGGGTAAACAAATTACTGTTGGGCAATTGATAGAAAAGGAAATAATCATGACGATATCCAAGGAATGATCATGTATATAGGCATCACGTCCGACACAAGTAGACCGACTCCTGCCTGCATCTACTACTATTACTCCACACATCGACCGCTATCCAGCATGCATCTAGTGTATTAAGTCCATAAAGAACAGAGTAACGCCTTAAGCAAGATGACATGATGTAGACAAAGTAAACTCACTCATGAATAAACCCCATCTTTTTACCCTTAATAGCAACGATACATACGTGTCATGTCCCTTTCTGTCACTGGGATTGAGCACCGCAAGATCGAACCCCTTACAAAGCACCTCTTCCCATGGCAAGATAAATCAATCTAGTTGGCCAAACCAAATCAATAGATCGGAGAAGAAATACGAAGCTATAATAATCATGCATAAAAGAGATCAGAGAATACTCAAATAATATTCGTGGATAATCTGATCATAAACTCACAATTCATCGGATCCCAAACACACCGCAAAAAGTGATTACATCAGATAGAACTCCAAGAACATCGAGGAGAACATTGTATTTAAGATCAAAAAGAGAGAAGAAGCCATCTAGCTACTAACTATGGACCTGAAGGTCTGTGGTAAACTACTCACGCATCATCGGAAGGGCGGCAAGGATGATGTAGAGCCCCTCCGTGATCTATTCCCCCTCCGACAGAGTACCGGAAAAGGCCTCCAGATGGGATCTCTCAAGAACAGAAGCTTGCGGCGGCAAAAAAAGTATTTCGTGGACTCTCCTATTGGTTTCCTAACTTTTGGGAATTTATAGTGGTGGAATTAGGTCAAACGGAGCTGAGGTGGGTCCACGAGGCACCAGGACGCGCCTGCCCCCCCCCCCCAGGCGCGCCCGGGTGCCTCGTGGCCACCTCCTGGGGCTTCTGGCCTTCTCCCGAAGTTTCTAGTGTTTATCATGTGCAATAAAAAATCTCCAAAAATTTCGTTGCATTTGGACTTCGTTTGATA
Organism: Elymus sibiricus; assembly: GCA_039707655.1. Lineage (NCBI taxonomy): Eukaryota > Viridiplantae > Streptophyta > Magnoliopsida > Poales > Poaceae > Elymus > Elymus sibiricus. The sequence goes on along the minus strand of CM077672.1, from coordinate 500,655,159 downwards.
TTGATATTCTATAAAACAAAAAAACAGGCAAAAAACAGCAACTGGCACTGGGCACTAAGTTAATAGGTTAGTCCCAAAAATTGATATATAATTGCTTGTAAATGTATATAAAACATCCAAGATTGATAATATAATAGCATGGAACAATAAAAAATTATAGATACGTTGGAGACGTATCACCCCGCTCGAAAGCTAGATCCTTCCGTGGACAAGGTCCCATTTGCACTAACCCTCCGTGAGGTTGTTCGCGAAACGGTCTCAGATTTTTACCATGGCCTCCAGGTATCGTGTGAAGATGCCACGCCAGGTCTCATGATTTTACCGTCTCCCATGAATTTTCGGGGATTTAAACGACAGCAATACGCGTGCCGAAGTCCTCCCCGTGCCCCCCCTCCCACGCACCAGGCCCACCCTCTTGGTTGTGTGCATAGGGCCTGGCCATGGATCGAAGACCGCGGGTAGGGACTCCCAGCCCTTTCCGTCCATGATTTTATATGGCGGCTGCCCCGTTCTTGAATTTCCCGCATAAACCCCTAGAAATGCGGGAAATGCACGGAATATGGCTGGCAAACCCCGAAAAAGCCCAGGTCCTAGCACACGCCTTTGAACTGGCTCTCATGAACACAGAAAAAGTTTTGAGGCCAACGGAGGAACGAGCCCCGCACCCACTTCACAGACCTGATGCACCCCGCTTGAAATCTAGATCCTTCGCTGGACAAGGTCCCGTTTCCACTAACCCTCCGTAAAGTTCTTTGCGAAGTGGCCTCACATTTTTACCACAGCCTGAAGGAGCCATGTGAACCTATTCAGCCAAGAGCTACTACAGAATTATCCACTCTCATCTACCAATAATTGAGCCATGCAGGTGGCTTTGGGGGAGTAGAAGTACTCTCTAGATAAAAGTTTTTGCGAGGCTGCTCTTCTTTGACAGGTTGAATACCAAGGACTTACTTGTCAGAAGGCATTGGAGGACCATGCAGGAAGATAATCTTTGTGTTCTCTGTTGTCAACACACCTATGAAGATAGGTTGCACCTATTCTTCACTTGCAACTTCAGTGTGAGAATTTGGAATTATCTTCTAATCGACTGGTCTGGTGGCACTGATGTTCAGCACTGCATCACTTTGGCCAAGAGGAGGTTTGGCCAGCCTTTCTTCTTTGAAGTGGTCGTCACAGCAGCTTGGAATATCTGGATACTGACGAATGGGAAGACATTCAGAGGTAAACGTGGCACATTTGGGGTTTGGCGATGTAAATTTGTACATGACCTCTCCTTGCTGGCTCATAGGGTTAAAGCTTCTATTAGACCCAAGCTCTTAGACCAGCTAGCTAGCCTCCCCTGAACCATGTAATAGGTAGGTGAGGTTTCTCTTCTTGTATGCTTCTAGTTTAGAGCTTTTGTTTTCTCTGTATAGTTTGTTTTTGTAGGACCTTGTTTGTTTTTTGAATAAAGGTGTATGGGGCTTTGTCATGCAGTAGTTAGTAAAAAAATACGCCAGGTCTCGTGATTTTACCGTCTCCCGTGAATTTTCAGGGATTTAAACGGCAGCAATACGTGCACCGGCGGCCTCCCCGTGCCCCCGCCCCCCCCCCCCCCGCGCCGGGCCGACCCTCTCGGTTGTGTGTGCAGGGCCTGGGCATGGACCGAAGACCGCGGGCAGGGACTCCCAGCCCTTTCCGTCCATGATTTCATGTGGCGGCTGCCCCGTTCTTGAATTTCCCACATAAACCACTACTGCAGGAATGCCTAGCAGTGGCGGGTGCCTAAATCCAGCAATGGCGGCCCAGGCTCCCAGGGGCGCCCGCCACTGACCTCCCGCCACTGCTAAAGTGGCATCAGTGGCGGGTGCCCGCCCGCTAGTGGTAGCTCCCTAACAGTGTGGTGGGCGTTGTACATTGCCCGCCAGTATAGTCAATCTCGTAGCAGTGGCGGGCGACCTTGTCTATGGCGGGCAAGTTGTAACGCTCGCCACTACTTTGTAAAGTATGTGTGGCGGGCGCTTATTAGCGCCTTCCACTGATTGATGCACTAGGCTAGAATAAAAAACACTGCCATGGCGGCATATATTATGCTGCCACGGCAGCGTTAGCTGATGCAAATAGAGAACAATTCTCAATAAATGGGAGCAAATCAGGAATAAAACTAGTGGTAATAACTCAGAATAAAGAACGAGAAGTACATTAAAAATAAACGAGTAACGCAAAATACATCATCATCAATATAGTCTGCTGATAAAGTTAAACAACATAGTTAATAGGCCAAATATGTTTAGCCACGGTTGCAGTTGTGCACGCTGCAATAAGCTAGGTAAGGCTCTTTTGTTGGTTGGACTCATCTTCTTTGGTGCTATTATAGAATAGGCCGGACGATGAGCGGACCTCCTTGTTTATGATAGTCGTGAACTTGAGTTCTAGTTCTTTGAGCACTACGCCAGCTTCGGTCGAATTGTTTTGTATTTCCTAACCCCATTTGAGAATTTTATCATGCTGCTTTCACGTTTTCACGGACCGTATGAATTCTTCCATGTGAATGCAGACGTAGAAGCCACAAGTCAGATTATTCACCGGTTGTTGCATACACGATAGATTGTTCCATCAGAAGGCAATCATTTTCTTTCCACTTACTTTGTAGTTTTTTCAACCGTGAGGCCTCCTGTATTATTCCAATCAAAAAGACAATCATCGAGAAGGTCCTTCAGGAACGACCAGTCTTTTCCCGGGCTCTTCATGGAATCCACCAAGTAACAATTGCACCTTTATGGTCTTAGCACTAGGAGAACCCAATGGTTGCTGCGCAAAAAAGAATAAACATACCACGAACATAAGAAAGTTACAAATTTTGAGACGTGAGAACATATATGAAGGAAAAAGGTACAAAAGTGAAAGCGTAAAGCCGGAGAAGGATGTACATGGGTCGGTACGGCATGAGGAGGAAGTTTTTAAGCTTGTTCTTTTGCACCAAATCCAGAAGGTAATTCTTCATGCACCGCCCCCCTCATTTTTTAGGGTTTCATCGTTCATGAGATAAGGGTCGGCTATGGCGACATCGGAAATATTCTCGCTTCTTACCTCAGTGGCTTAAAAAAACGCCCATAGCCTCATTAGGCAAGTTTCAAGACTATATAATCTGAACATATAGAAGATCTCTTTGAAATCTACATATATTTTGTCCCCGCTTAATTTTTCAAAGAAAGTATATCCCTTTGGCACCTTCGCAGTGTAATGTGTTGGGTTAACGATGGATCCTTGATCCTTATTGGCTAGCTCTAAATCCACAATTTTGTCATATACAATCTTCATCTCAAGCCTAAGGTGCTCGTACACTTTGTCTGGTAGCATTCTCTTACGCGGGATATAGACAGGTGCTTTCGGGTTGTCAGCACATTGTTCATATGCCAAGGAGTACTTTGGTGCCTTCTTATTTACCGGTGGTCTACCATTTCCACGTGTGGTGGCAGAAATGTTTGCCTTAGTATTCATTTTTGCACCCTTTAGATGCGTGTTTCTTTCTTTGACCGGTTGGATGGAAACGAGCGGACAGGACATCGCTTCTTGGGCCACCATGTTCTTTAGTGTTGTTGGAGTAAACTTTAGTTTTTTGCAAGGTTGCATCTCGGGATGAGCTGGTGGTGCCTCCTCATCTGCAGCATAATTAGGATTTTGTGATTTTTCAATCATGTGCTCTTCCTACAGATCCTTAGCCGATATGGGGTTGCAAAGACCTAGAGCACATCGTCTAGGTGGCGGTCTAGCGCCATGGATGTTGGGAGATGGTGATGGTGCTGCAATTCCGGGGATAGTCGGAGACAGTGTACTGTTTGGGGATGGCTTTTCCATTATGATACGCATTGCTGGCCACTTGAGGTAACCAGCAAAGCATTCCGAAGAGGGCTGCGGCTCATCACCCTCTTCCATAATGTTTTGTGGAAGCATCAAACCGTGGTATTGTTGGAACACCCTAAGCAAACAAACCTTCCGCACGTTCTCATCTAATTTGCTGTTGAGCAAGACATTTCCTGTAAAGACTCTTGCTTTTGCAACCTCCAACAAGTTGCCACTCATTCCAGCTAGGAGAGTGCAAGGAATTTGTTCCTCCAATGAATGTGGTGCCCCACCATGACCATCCATGACATTACTGACCGATGGGCTTCTGATCTTTATGGGAGAAAGGGGCGGCGGCGTATGGGTATCCACCGTTTGTGGCAGATTTGTCGACCCTTTGGACTGAATATGCTTTTGAACCTCTGCCAGAAAATCAGGTAAGACTTCCTTTAACCTTTCGTTGACTAACTGATATATTTTTTCTTTGTCCCTTCTTTCGTTTTCCGAGTTAGTTATCCTTTTATTGGAGGGATAGTAGGCATCCTAGAAAGTACTGCCGGCGCCGAGCTTACGGCCTCTTGTGGGCTCTCTCTTCCTTTGGAGGGCGTACATAATTGGGTCGAATGACCACCTTGGGGCATCCGGTGACTCTTCAGAGCTTGATGTGTTTTGGGTAAAATTTGCCTGCAAGAACAAACTAATATTGTTTAGAAACTACTCCTAAACATATATGATGGAAAGTGGTTGTATAGGCTAATTATGTACCGCTCTTTCGACCGCCTTCACCATCTCAGGGTCCTCCAAGTAGTAGAGTCCAATTTCTTTATTAAGCACCGCTAGGGATCGAAAATATTTCTTGGCACACGGGTCCAGGATATTACTAAAGGGCATCGGTTGACCTTGTGAAGAAAACATAGCATCATCCTTATCCCAGATTGGCTGCTTCCCTTCATAACCACGGGTGCCTAGATTGTGGTTCCCTACCATTTGGCTTCGGAGCTTCGCAAACTTCTCTTTGTCCTGTTTGTATGCATCTGAGTCTCCGTAATCAAGGAACTTCTTCCATTCCTCATCGGTAGTACTAGGATATTGCTTTTTGATATCCTCTAAATCATTCCCGCCGTCCAGTAGCCTGTTTGCACGGTATCTATTACTACTCAAGGCCTTAGTGAACACGCGCATGGCATGGATTTCTGCAAGTGCATTATCTCGGTCATTAAACTTGAAAATATCTCTCATCTTTCCTAACAGGAGGTTGGACCAATGTTTGTTTCTAGGGCCCCTTAAGGATCTAAGGTTGATGCCACAGTTTTCACGGGCGATGGCACCTAGGACGTTACCCCATTTTGTTGGGTTCTTGATCGGACTAACGGGTCTTTGTTAATCCATTTTATTTTGTAAGTAGCTGTAGGCATCTTATTCCGTGACCTATGCTTCCGCGACTGCATTTCCAAATCAGCTTCTGCACCATTCAGGTCTCCTTCCTCTTCAGCACCATCCAACTCTTCTTCCAAATGTTGGCCATCGTCTTGAATACCATCGTCGGAATATTCTGCCCCATCTTGGACTTCCTCTTCAGCACCATCTGATTCTTCTTCCCCATCTAGCCCTCCATCTGCAACACGATCGGTCAACTCGTGCAACTCGTAAGCATAATCAATATGAGAGGTGTGCTCATTGCATGCCCAATTTGGCTCATCATGTTGGGAAGCCAAAGCCTCACTCCGATCATCCTGTTGGGAAGTCAAAGCCTCACTCCGAGACCGTGTATGTCTTGCCATCTTTTAACTGCAAAATGAAGATTGCATCAGTAATGAGTAAAAAAGAAATATAAATTCAAAAAAAATTGGCAAGATGAGTGCTAAAAAAGAGACATATTAAGAGCCAGAAATTCAATGAAATGGAAGTGAATCAACATTTCGTCAAAACTTTGGCATCCATTTCTATTCCCTGTAAAAGAAGACAACAAACCGCAATGAAATTCACCACTGGCCATCGCCATTTATCAAAAAAATCAGCATAACCTTTGCTAAAAATTGGACATATTGAATGCTAGAAATTTGACGAAATGGAAGTGAATCAACATTTCGTCAAAACTTTGGCACTCTTTTCTATTCCCTGTAAATGAAACCATGAGCATCGACATATAGCACAAGCAATTGTATCATATTCATCCATCTAACGACAACCCGTGAGCACGAACATAGCACAAGCAATGAATTTAAATCATTTCAAATCAATGAACATATATAGCACAAGCAATGAATTCAAGCAACCGAGGGCAGCGGTGTGTAGATGGCCGAGGAGCCGTTGGTGCGGGTGGAGGCGCGCCGACGGATGGGTACGTGGAGATGGTCGGCCGTCCGTTGGTGGGGTTGGAGGCGCACCGGCGGAGGGGTCGGTGGAGAGGGCCGGGGAGTAGGGGGCGGCCGAGGGCGCGCGGGCCGCCGTTGGGTGGAGGGGAGAGGCACTACAGGAATCAGCTGATTTGCCGTCTGCCTTGGCAGACGGCAAAGGACCAGAAAGCGGACGGCAAAGGTCTTTGCCGTGTGCCGCAGATGGCAAACGCTTCCGGCACTGGAAGCTACGGTAATGAACTTCTTTACCGTCTGCATTCGCACAGTGGACGGCAAAGAATAGACATTAGCCACGTTAGGTGGCTAACGGGAGACTTTGCCGTCTGCCGGCGGACGGCAAAAGTGCTCTCCCCTTTGCCGTCTGCTTCCTGACGTCAGCAGACCCGTGGCATAACGTCACTCTTCCACGCTCTTTGCCGTCTGCCGCTCGCCTTTCTTTGCCGTCTGTCGCACACCTTTCTTTGCCGTCTGCCGCTCGCCTTTCTTTACCGTCTACTTGCGGACGGCGAAGAACCACTCGCCTTTGCCGTCTGCCAGCGGACGGCATAATGACCAAATGGGTCAGACCCAGTACTCCCAGTTTGCACAGGTTGCTGCCACGTGGCACCTTTGCCGTCCGCTGGCTGACGGCAAAGTGCCTGTATTGCCCCTTTTTATTCTGTTTTTTCTTATATTCAAGCATTTTCACAGCAAATATATGATATATATATATATATATATATATATATATATATATATATATATATATTTCACATGGCAAACAGTATGTGCAAGTTTCACAGCAAGTATATGATATCTAACACATAAGAAACTATATCCCTGCCATATGGATATGATCATCCAACAGATATACCAAAACAAAATGTGCAAGTTTCACCATATTACAATAGTTTCATCCATAGGTAGCAAGTTCCACATTGTTCATGGATACAAAATCAAAACAAAAAGTAAACACAAGCACTCCATCAATGCAAGCTTCCGTGAAGTGAAACAAATCTGCAAAATGGGAAATAAGAAAGTTAGAAGAAGAAGACTAGAAGAAGAAGAAGAAGAAGAAGAAGAAGAAAAAGAAGAAGACTAGAAGAAGAAGAAGAAGAAGAAGAAGAGTTTTTCTTCTCTTTCTTTTTCTCCTCTTGTTTTTCTTCTTCTTATTGCTTGTTTGTGTCATTTTAGAGCTAACCTAGGTAATTATGCCATTTTTGACCTAACTAAGCTTATTGTGTCATTTTGGAGGAAAATAAGCTAAGTATATGACATTTATGAAGAAGTCTTCTTCTTCTTCTTCTTCTAGTCTTCTTCTTCTTCTTCTTCTTTTTCTTCTTCTTCTTCTTCTTCTAGTCTTCTTCTTCTTCTTCTTCTATTCCTTCTTTTTCTCCTCTTCCTTGTTTTTCTTCATCTTATTCCTTATTTGTGTCATTTTAGAGCTAACCTAGGTAAGTATGCCATTTTTGTGCTAACCTAGGAAAATAAGCTAAGAAGAAGAAGAAGAAGACTTTCTATTCCTTCTTTTTCTCCTCTTCCTTGTTTTTCTTCATCTTATTCCTTATTTGTGTCATTTTAGAGCTAACCTAGGTAAGTATGCCATTTTTGTGCTAACCTAGGAAAATAAGGTAAGTATAGGTCATTTTTGTGCTAACCTAGGTAATTATGCCATTTTTGAGCTAAATTAGGTAAGTATAGGTCATTTTAGAGCTAACTTAGGAAATTATGTCATTTTGGAGGATAATAAGCTAAGTATATATGACATTTATGAGGTAACCAATGTTATTATGCCATTTTTGCAACGAATAAGCTAATTATGTCATAAATGGACTAAATAAGCTAATTATGTCATTTTGGAGGATAATTAGCTAACTATGTCTTTCTTGGGGAAAATAAGCAAAGTATGTGGCATAATAGGGCTAACTAGCATGTACGAAGCTAAGTATGCATTTGTTAAGCAAAACACTAGAGAAAACTTACCGTCGTCGTCATCACGGAGGTCAAGCACTGGGGTTGCTCTGGCAGCCGCGATCACCTGGAGAAGGTTGCCCTGGAGAAGGGGTGTGCGATGCGGCTCCGGAGTTATGCTGCGCCAAAGATCATTTGCAAAGTCTCGTTAGCATGATGACACTCAAATGTTAAGACTAGTAAATAATGACCATTCAAATGAAACTCACCGTTCCCGCTCTAGTAATGACCGGCATCGGCGGAGGGGTCTGACCGGTCTTCTCGCACATAGACTGCACATTTGGTTTTGACGAGTCAGTCATATAGGTTAGTAATGAAACGAACATGATTTGGCTAATATGGAGAAGAAACTTACCACGAGGAGCTCATACATGGCCCGGTGAGCCGCGTCATTCCGTGCCCTCTCCTCCTCCAACAATGTAGCCGTCTTCTCCTCCGCCAGCCGTTCCCTCTCCGCCGCCAGCCGGTCCCTCTCCTCCAGAAGCGCCTGGGTTGTCTCTCTCTCTCTTTATGAAGAGCAGCCTGCAACACCACTCCTCGTTAGCATTTTAATCATGGATGGGCACACACACAATGTAATGGAGGAAAGATATCTGAGTCCGTATAACTTACCTCGATGGCGAGATCGACTGGCCGTGGACGAGGCCTTATCTCAGGACGGGAGCTCGTTTGGCGCGCCTTTATCTCCGGGAGAGTGCGAGGACAACGTATAAGTCCATCTCCAATGGCTATCGAGCCATGGGGCCTCCCGCCACCAGATATCATCACCAGCTCTGGATCAAAGGGATGCTGGCTCGGGTTAAAATCCTCCCCTTTCCTCGCCTTCCCCTCATCTCTATACCTCACGAGCTTGTGGTGGGAGGAGATGTTGGTGAAGTTCTCTGGATTATCGAGGTCAGCCTCAGAGAATGCCTTGACCTTCTTGTACGAGGCAGTATGGGCCATGGCATAGAGGTCGTAAACCTCTGGCACCTCCGTGTTATTGTGTCCCGCCTAAAAGAGAGGAACAAAGTATTAGTAAAGGGCTCAAGCTAGCATGAAGAATGAATTGCATGAATCATGAAGCAAACCACATACCCAGTTCCGCCCGAACTGAAATAAGTTGGCGCTGCCTTGATGGTGTGGCACACCAACCTTTTGGGCACGCCGGTCCTTGGCATTGTCGTGGACGGCTCGCCAGCGGCCTGTGCACCACTCATCCACCAACGCCTCCCAACAATCCATCTTATCCGCACACCATCTCGGGGGCACCTAAGTTAGTAAAGAGAAATTTGAGCGCTACGCCTACGAATCAAATCAAGGAAACTAAGTACAATGCCTTAAGAATAGTTAATTACCTTCATGTACTGATCCTTCTTCAGAAACTTAGCCCGGCACGACGCCTTGTCCTTCTTAATACAACGCGTGGCGTAGTAGTCTCGAACAGCCTGCGGCCGAGCCTCGTGCCGTAAGTTTTGTAGTAGGCGCCTGCACTCGTGATCGATAACCTGTGCCGTCTCCTCCCAGTATCGCTCCTCACACTTGTAGAAGGTCTGCTATCAAACGAGACAACATTGATTAGTAAAATAACTAGCTATTGTTAATTTTTAATTGTGCAAAGGAGAAATTACCCAAAAGCTTCTGATCACCATCTCGGCAATCGTGTGGCACAAGACACCGTCGATCATGTGGTCTGGCGGGGCCGGGGCAGCCAAGTAGTGCTCCTAGTTCAATCCTAGCTCTGGAAGTTGACCCTCACCGGGCAACGTGACAAACCCTGGGAAGTTTTGCCGGCAAAGCACACCAAGGACGGTGTTGGGCCTGCAGACTCCACTGGCATGTACCCAACCCCTACAGTATGACAAGGCCAACGCATTAGATATTTGAAGAAACCTGAACGCAAAAGGTACAAAAAGAGTAAATGCACTTACTTCTCCCCATCAGGCCTAATCACCGGCCGCAGCTCGCGGGTCGCCGGCACGGGCGGGAGCCGTGTACCACCACGCTGGTACACGGTGGCCCCCTCAACCACCTCGCCCTCACTATCAGTAAACGGATCATCCCCGCCACCATCAGCATGGCCACTCGGCCCCTCAGGCAGATCCGGCCAGGTACCCCATCCGGACGTCTCCTGGGATGTAGGCTGGTCCGAAGTGTCGTGGGACGAAGCCTCTGGGTCCGGAGTCTCGTGGGCCGAAGGCCCGTCAACCCGAGGCTCGTGGTGCGGAGTCCCCGTAGCCTCCACCTCAAATGGGTCCACCCTAGCAGTCCTGTGCTCGGGTAAATCAGCTGGGGGTGGCGGCGAGGAAGGCGTAGCAGCCTGCCTACCTCTCCCGCCCCTGCGTCCTGATCTACCTCCTCTCTTCTTCCCTCCCCGACCTCCTCACCCGGTGGGCAATGACGCCGACGACGAAGTGCCCGACGGTGTCCCCATACTGTCTAACAACGCTCTCCGGAGAGGTACGGGTGGAATGGAAGTACCGCTCCCGCGGGCCGCCGCCGAAGAAGTACCCGCGGCGCGCTCTGGACCCACGCCCACGATCTTTCAACACCTGCCATGACAAAGAGTAAACGAAATTAGTACAACATAAAAAAATTGAAGAACTGACATGAATAATAATATGTATATAATTTAAGTTGGGATGCATACAAACTAATAAAAGTCTGGATCGTCTATATATGCTCCGGGATCATCATCATCATCATCACTATCACGCGTGTCGTCATGAATGACGTGCTCATTGGGTTCGACGGCATCAACATGTGGAAGGCCGATCTGTAATCGGTCAAGCATTGACAGGTCATCCGCAGCAGTAACCTCTTCTTGTTCCAACTCTTCTTGTTCCAACTCTTCTTGCTCCGGCTCAGGGGTGTTGTCGGATTCACTGTCGCTGTCTACTTCCATGTTCTGTGGTGAAGTAGAGCGGTTCTTGAAACGTTTTTTGGAAAGACGTGTTTCTTGGAAGAATTCTCCATCATATGTGTCTGGGTTAATGTGAGGTTCATAATCCTCTTCATTGGGGGGAGGTGGTCTAACATGTGGCGGCACTTCATAAACGACATCCCAACCCTTCAGATTTGCATTAGTTTGGCATGCTCACGGTAGATAGAAAACTTGGGTCGCCTGTTGAGCCGTAATATAGACATCGGGAACATCTAAATGGGTGCTTTGTTTGATTTCTACTAGCCCTATATGTTCATGAGTCCTTCTAGTCTCCTTCGGCTGGAACCAATAACATTTGAAGACTACGACGTTCGGTGGGTTGTCACCATAGAATAGAAGTTCATAAATTGCTTCAACTCTTCCATAATACTCGGTACCTCCTTCGCCGATAGCAGAGACACCACAATTTGTAGATTTTCGGTCAGCCATAGATAGCTCTTTGCCAAAGGTACGAACGCGATACCCGTTGATGTCGTATTTCTCAAATGAACGGACCTTATAGTCAAAGCCATTAGCGGCTTGTCTCAATTCGGCGTCCATAGACTCTGAATTAGCCTACAAGTTTAATACGAAAGAATTATTGCATTAGCCGCAAATTAGACCAAGAAATGAAATGGTCTATTAATGCTAATTACCATTTGTTTGAACCAAGAGATGAAACCGGGATAGCCGCCTCCATGCTTTGCCAGAAGCTCATACTCTTCGACGGAATCCTTTTGGATCACCGCTCCACCCGAGAATTTGGCGACGTATCGACTGAATCAAATATCCGGGAATAAGAGCAGTTCAAAGGAAAAATTAGAAGTTGCGAAACAATGTACCGACAACTTACTCGATGTACGGCCGCACTTCTGTTAGGTTGTTGAAGATATACAACGAAATGGTCCGCCATTCTTCGACATCCAACTCTATTGGTTTCGAAGCACCGGCTGGCGCGAGCTTCCCTTTGAATAGGTTGAGGTTGGATCCACCTTTTTTAGGGTCGCCAGCATTGTACCGAGGCTTCGGATTATGCAAATGACGATTTTTGGCTTCGTAGTGTGTTGTCACGAAGTTTGCCGCCTCCTCCGTAATGAATGCCTCGGCCATCGATGCTTCAATTCTACGTTTATTTTTACATTTTGCTCGAAGCGTCTTCTGCATCCTCTCAGTTGCATAGCACCAACGATTTTGCACGGGCCCCCCCAATCTTGCCTCGGTCGGGAGATGTAAAATCAAATGCTGCATTGGATTAAAGAAGCCCGGTGGAAAGATCTTCTCTAACTTGCAGAGCAACTCCGGCGCCAACTTTTCCATGTCATCTATCACCGCAGGCGATAGTTCTTTCGCACAAAGAACACGGAAGAAATTGCTCAGCTCTGCCAGTACTAGCCATTCATCCTCGGGGATAAAGCCACGCAACATCACCGGCATTACCCGCTCAAGCCATATGTGCCAATCATGACTCTTGAAACCAAATATTTTCAATTTTTCAAGACTTGCTCCCCTCTTTAGATTCGCTGCATACCCATCGGGGAACATCAACTGCATTTTCACCCACAAGATAATTTCCCTCATAGCTGGCCTTCCAAGATTGAACCAGGCCTTTGGCTTCGTCCAGTTCTTCTTTCCTTTCGGTTGTTGCATGTTCTGTAACGGTCTATCACATAGAGTCTGCTGATCGACTCTAGCCTTAGGATTATCCTTTGACTTCCCCTCTATGCCGAACAACGTACCAAAAAGGGCCTCGCCGATATTATTTTTAGCGTGCATCACGTCGATGTTGTGTGGAAGAAGGAGGTCTTTGAAGTAAGGCAGATCCCACAAGCATGTCTTGTGAGTCCAGGCGTGTTCCGAATTATACCCCTTGAAATACCCTGGATGCTCTGGATCAGGCTCGAGAGCATTTAACTGATCCAGGATCTGTTGGCCTGTCAACACAGGTGGTGCAGAGTTTTTGAGAACTCTACCTTTGATAAAGTTCTTCTTGTCTTTTCTGAACTTATGGCGAGGATCCAGGAACGGTCTATGCAAGTCGAAGCAAGAATACTTGCGACCCACCTCTAGCCAACGAAACTGAAGAGCTGCCTTGCATGTGGGGCACGGGAACCTTCCATGCACACACCAGCCAACGAATAGCGCATACGCCGGCAAGTCATGCATCGAGTACATGTACCAGACACGCATTATGAAGTTTTGTTTTCTAGTGGCGTCGTATGTCTTGAACCCATTATCCCAAGCTTCTTGCAATTCATCCTTAAGCGGCTGCATGTACACATTCATATTCTTCCCCGGATAGTTGGGCCCTGGAATTATCAACGTCAGGAAAATGTTCTTTCTTTGCATAATCTGTCCGGGGGGGAGATTGAGTGGAATGACAAATACAGGCCAACAACTGTATTGGGTTGCCGTCATACCAAACGGATTGAACCCATCCGTGCCGATGCAGACTCGAGGATGCCTTGGATCTGCCACTTTATTCCCATGTAATTCATCGAACTTCTTCCACGCAAAAGCATCCGATATGTGTACCATCATCTGATTCCCATCTGCATCTAGTTCGGTTCTTTTGCCCAATTTGTGCCATGTCATCTGTCTGGCCGTCTCTTCGACCATGAAAAGACGTTGAACTCTTGGTATGATTGGCAGATACCGAAGAACATTAACGGGGATTTTGGTCTGCCTCTTCTCACACATACCGTTGTCTACCACAACATACCTGGAAGACGTGCAAATGGGACAATAGTTCAAGCCCGCATACTCAAGCCTAAATAAGGCACATCCGTTCTCACAGGCATCTATCTTCTCATAGGGCATCTTAAGTGCATGGAGGATTTTGTCCGACTGGTACAGGTTTGCAGGCATTACATGGGCTTTGGGTAGAAAGCGTCCAAATAGTGTTATCATCACGTCGTAGCATTCTCTGCCCAAGTTGAATTGAGCCTTCAGAGCCATTAGTTGTGCGATGGCATCCAGCTGACAAAGCTCAGTGTGCTCGTGGAGAGGACGTTTTGAAGACTCCAACATTTCATTGAAGGCCTTTGCAGATTCCTCCATCTCCTCGTCCGAATCCCGAGCATCATCAAAGTCTTGCACCATATCGTCGATCCCGGTACCATGCTCGTCGGTGCGACGACGAACCACCTCAGCAATACGCGCGACGGCAGCCTCCCCGTGCCCTCCCCCCCCCCCCCCCCCCGCGCACCGAGCCCACCCTCTCGGTTGTGTGCGCAGAGCCTGGGCATGGACCAAAGACAGCGAGTAGGGACTCCTAGCACTTTCCGTCCATGATTTTATGTGGCGGCTGCCCCGTTCCTGAATTTCCCGCACAAACCCCTAGAAATGCGGGAAATGCATGGAATATGGCTGGCGGACCACTAAAAAGCCCAGGTCCTGCCACGTGCCTTTGAACAGGCTCTCATGAGCACAGAAAAAGTTTCGAGGCCAACGGAGGAATGGGCCCCGCACCAACTTCACAAACCTGACACACCCCGCTCGAAAGCTAGATCCTTCGCTGGACAAGATCCTGTTTGCACTAACCCTCCATGAAGATCTTTGCGAAACAGCCTCAGATTTTTACCATGGCCTCCAGGGGCCGTGTGAAGAGGCTGCGCCGGGTCTCGTGATTTTACCGTGTCCCCTGAATTTTTGGGGATTTAAACGGCAACAATACACGCGCCGGCGGCCTCCCCGTGCCCCCCCCCCCCCCCGCCCCACGCCGGGCCCTCCTTCCCGATTGTGTGCACAGGGCCTGGGCATGGACCGAAGACCACGGGCAGGGGCTCCCAGCCCTTTCCATCCATGATTTTATGTGGCGGCCGCCCCGTTCTTGAATTTCCAGCATAAACCCCTGGAAATGCGAGAATTGCACGGAATATGGCTGGCGGACCCCGAAAAAGCCCAGGAACTGGCTCCGTGCGGTTGCATATTCTTGTGTTGCAGGGGTCTTCTCGCAAGGTTTAGGGATGATGACAAAGAGCTCCCGAGATCTTCTTGTCTTACTAGTTGTTTTAGGGTGCTCTTTGTTATTCTGGTTCATTGTGCATGTGTTAGGGTGTGCTTGAACGGGTCAAGGACTTTGTAGCATTTCATGATTTCAATAGAAGCATACTTTCTAAAAAAAGTTAGGATTCTCACAAGAGGTCTAACCAAAGCTTCTACTTATGAATGATTTAATAATCATCATTTGCTGATATATATATCACCCTTGTTAATCATAAAGTTAAAGAAATGCTACCAAACCAAAAACTAATAACCTTAAATTACCGAGATACTGATATACACATCTCGGAAAAGATGGTTGCCCTAGGTCTGCAGCCGTATGTTTTCTGAGTTGCTACTTACGAAATCTCGGGAAAGGTGACTTTTCCCGAGTTCTGCCCGTCGTGTAATCGGTGATTTCGCCAATATGAACAGCCGACCGATCCCCTTTCCCCTCTCTTTCTCAATTCTCCATTTCTTCCAAGGGTTTGTCAAATCGTCGCCAACGCCGCCTGCTGGCAGCCGCCCCCAGCCACCCATTGCCGCCGCCTACCACCGCAACCACCTGCCACCACCGCCGTCAACCCCCTCTGCCGCCAAGCCCCCTCCGCTGCCAACCCCCTCCGCCGTCGGCCTCAACCGCCGCCAGCCTCCTGTTGCTCATCTAGGAGGAAGAGGGGGGGGGGGTCGCGCGGCTCCGGCGCCGACCACCGAGGCGCTTCACCGGCGGCAAGGTAAGCCCCCTGCCCTGGCCTTTTTTTGTTTTTTTTGGTTTATTTTTTTAGAACCTTCTACTGCACAAATTTAGTTTAGATAAAGTTCTTGCTACTGAAATTCTCCATTTTATATTTTAGTTTAGAAAAAAATTGGTTGATCACTGCACAATCTGAACTATATATCTCTAGCAATTCTAGGTTAGAATTTTTTTTGCTCACTGCACAATGTTAGTTCACTGTATATCTCTGAATATTTTTGGTTGTTCAATGCACAATCTGAACTATATATCTCTAGCATTTTAAGTGCTGATTTTTTTTTTGTTCACTGCACAATTTTAGTTCACTGCAAATTTTTTTGTTTGTTCACTGCAAAAATGTGTACTTCATGATAGCATCAAGTATTAATTCTAAAAATACATATCAAGTATTAGCATATTCAATTTCAACTCCGAGTCTCACCATGAATACATCAGAAAATACATGGCGGCATCACTAATTTTAACATCAAGTGTGTTCTATGTACAAATGATAGTTATCAACCATGCAATCTTATATTTATTCCGTCTTTTTTGTAGCAAGTGCTTCATCAATGTTGAAGATGAAGAAGTGATATCGAGTAGTACCAAGCGTTGCCGGCGGCGGGGACGTAGAGCACTCGTCCTCGACTGGTCTGTACCCTCAGCCACGGAAAACCACAGTGAGCTCCCTTCCGACAAGGAGACGGAGGATTCCTTCGAGTAGCCTGATTTGCTCGCTACCGATCCTGAGGATGAGGTAGGAGAGATGGGTGGTGGAGAGGACTCGGGGTCTGGCACCACGACGACAGCCGGGTGGAAGCGCTCAGTCCGTGGTCCGTCGGACGCACCGAAGGAACCCACGCCCGTCAACCTTCGACCTCTCCTTGAGCCCAGTGGAGACAAGTAAGCAAAGATCTTACAAGTTATTTAGCTTATCAATATTTGCACACTGACATATGATTTTCCTTTTCATTGTGCAGAGTGTGGGTTCGTCTTACCAAGGGGCACGGGCGCATGCCGAACCACATGCTTGGCTCTCTGCTGAAGAAGCACTTCCCCGCTTTGGTCCAGGTGAAATCTGAAAAGCCGGCGACACCAGCTTTCACCTGGGAGCACTACAAAGCGGCCAAGGATGAGAATGGTGTCAGCAAGGCCGAGCACGTCTGTCGTGAGTTTTGGGTATGTGCCTATGTCATTGCATTGATCGTTATCCCGACGCTCGGTAATTATTTAACTCCTATATATATGCATTGTTGTAGAATCACTTTGCCTACAAGCCTGGGTTTGAGGATCAGGCTGCAAAGGTGTTAGAGCACTAGGGCTGGAATTCGAGCCGAGTCGAGCCAGCTCGGCTCGACTCGCTAGAGCTCATTTCGTTAACGAGCTAGCTCGACTCGACTCGTTACTACAACGAGCTCAAATCCAAGATTGGCTCGACTCGTTTAACTCACGAGCTGGCTCATTTAGCTTGTTAAGCTCGCTAAAGATATTAACATAAAACCACAAATATGATAAAAATGATTATGTACATATTGAAATGCAGGGATTATGCCACCACTTTCCTACAAATTATGCAGGCCGCATGAAGAACAAGAACACGAAAATTACTAGTGCAGCAGGCACTTTGCTACTCACCGACGGGGGGTTACTGCAGGCGTAGGCAATCCAGCAACTTTGCTGGAGCTTGGAGGCTTTGTGGATTTGTGTGCGCATGTCTGGGCAGTGGCGGATGCCGGTGTTGCAGTGGGACCAGATCACCTCCTTTCTGCGGCCTTCGACTCCAAGCTTGCTGGCTTCTCCATGGTCACCGCCCGACTTGCCGCTGGGTCGCACAGAAGAATGCAAGCACAGATCAATAGTAGAAGGAAGGAGGAGATGAGCAGTGCTAGCAGGGAGTGTCTGACGCAGGCACCGCAGAAGTGCAAGCCGCTGGCCGGAGGTGTGGTTACAGCATATGCACGGTGCCGCCGCCGTCAAGATTCACAGGAGAAAGAAACAGAGGAGACAAGAGGGGAATCGACCCTCTATCTCTGGTCTCTCGCTACTTCTAGGGCTGGAAGGAGAGGAATCATGGCGTGCGACATGTGAGTCTGCTGGGCGGCTGGGCCATGAGCGGCTGGGCCTTGTGTTGTGCATGTGGGACGCAGGCTGGCTGATTTTTTGTACAGAGCCTAACGAGTTAAACGAGTACTCATGAGATCGGCTCGTTTAACAAGGTTAGTAAACGATCTGAAACTAAAGCTCGGCTCGACTCGTTATTCTTCGAGTTCGAGTCGAGTCAAGCCGAGTCACGAGCTACTCGTTTAGCTCGTGAGTTTCGTGCTTTTTTTCCAGCCCTATAGAGCACGTTGCCAAGGGCCGTCTGTACGACACGAAGAACAATGTGCGCATTACGGCCGTGCAGAAAGCTCGCCCCAAGGACTCTGAAGGGAGGAAGATGATGACCGAGTACTTGGTGGTGAGTAACATCACAACCGAATAACTACTTGCATTATCACCCGCTTGTTCCTTCTAGTCGTCATGTGATGTATTCTGTCTGAGCAGGTGAAGGAGCCATGGATCCCAACCGATTGCTGGCAGGCGTTGGTGGAGGATGGGTGCGGCGATGAGTGGCTGGCGACACACAAAGTGAAAAGGGGAGACCGGATGAATAAGCCCAGTCCGGCACACATGCAGGGGAGCCTCAACCTTAGAGTATACCATGAAAGAATGGTATGTGCAACCCCAAGGTCATTTTTGTCTATAGGTTCATCTGGGTTTTACTAATCATGACCGTCTTTCTTTTGTAGGTGAGAGAACAGCCTGAGGCAAACATCAACATCATGCAGGCGTGGAAACATGGGCATAGGGGCAAGGATGGTGAGGAGTTCTGCTGCATGTCGGCCAAGGAAAGATATGGGTTTTAGGAAACCCATTTCAAGGAGGCGCACAGGGAGGAGTCTGATCCTATGTCACAGGATCCCGATCCCATGGTGGTCATGAGGGCAGGCCCAGGGAAGAGGAGCGGCCGCAACTTGATCTGCGACGGCGCGATCTGCACGTCCTCGCATCCCAAGCTATCTCAGATGCGGGCGCAAAGCACAAGCTCGAGTCCCTCCATAAGGAGTCGCCTGACGGCTCAGTTGGTTGAGATTTCAAGGCTCAAGGTTTGTAAATTTCATATATGCCATTGTCTTTGCATTCTTTGCGTCGCAACCTATATGTGAAAGAACTCCGTGTATTACAGGCCGCGCTGGAGGCATCCGAGGCCGCACGTGCAAGAGCCACGGCCGAATAGGAGGAACGGCTGCAGGCTGAAGTGGCGGCTAAAGGGAAGCAGGCGGCCGAATAGAAAGTAGAAATGCTGGCCGGAAGGGAGGAAAGGGAGAAGCTCGCATCCGACTTAGCAGTTAGTACTTTCCCATATCGACGCTTATCCATATTAACCGATTGACCAACTTGAAACAATGCTGATGTGTTGACCCTCGCCTCTGTAGGGGTTACGGGACATGTGGGCAGCAATGATGAGCGGCGGCCCTCCTCCTCCTACTCCTCCTTCAGGTTTGTCATGATGTGTTGACCCTCGTTCTCGTCCTATGTAGTGGACAATGTAGTGGACTTGTGAACTGGTTGTTTCATATGTTTTGTGTTCGTTGATGGACTATGTAGTGAACTATGTTTTGAAATTGTCGTGAGCTATGTTTTGAACTTGTTGCTATATACGAGTTTAGTTCGTATGTGATGTCACTTCGAGATATAATGATGTGATATATGTGCTGTGAAATCATGTCAAACAACATATATGTGCTGCTTGTCAATTGCAGGGACTTAGGACAGAACAGACAGTTCTGTACTGTGCTGGTACCTTCTGCCGAGTTCCGCACTCGGTGATGTTAGCCTTTGTCGAGTGCAGAGCTCGGTAAAGGTGGCGCCTGAGCTACGCTGACACTCCCAGCTCTTTCCCAAGAATGGAGAAACTCGGGAAACAGGACATGTGGCATGACCTGACTACACGCAGAGAACTATGCCGAGTTCCGAAGGCAGAGAGCTCGGCAAACATTTATGCCGTTGGAGAAAAAGAATTTTCTTAAATACTTTACTGAGTATGTCAAAAAGGAGAGACTCGGCAAACATTTACTGTCAGGGAAAAAAGTATTTTGGTAAATACTTTGCCGAGTGCTCGTCGGCGGGGGCTCGGCAAACATTTACTATCTGGGAAAAAAGTATTTTGGTAAATACTTTGCCGAGTGCTCGTCGGCGGGGGCTCGGCAAACATTTACTGTTAGGGAAGAATGTATTTTCGTAAATATGTTGCCGAGTACTTGATGCCCAATCTCGGCAAAGATGAACTGTACGTGACAGAGCCGTCAAGCGTAAACGGCCGTGCCACCTGGCACTTGTTTGCCGGGTGCAGTAGCAGAGGATCTCGGCATACATCACATAAACCGGTTCTTTTTTTGCCAATCATATTGTACCAGACTCTTGGCATGCAACTACCGGCGTGTGCCGTGTCCTGCTGTCTGCCGAGAGCCACACTCGGCTTACATGAGTTTTACCGTGATCCCATGTTCTGGTACTCGGCAAACACCAATGTACTCGGTAACGACGATTTTTTCAGTAGTGCCTCCACGCCGCCGCCTGCTGAGGTCGACGGACTGCACGCCGCTCCTCTCTCTCCCTGAGGCATGTCCATGCACAAGCCGTCGTGGATCTCGCATTGTCCCCTTCCACTTTTCGGTTTCGTTCATGAACCCCTGCATGGTGAAAACTGATCGAGGCGGCCGACGAGGGCCTCACGCCGCCGCTGGCCACGGCAGCGGACCGCATGCTCCGCCGTAGTATATAGAACTCAGAAGCCGCGACTCCAACTCTGACGGCGGCATTGGTGGCAGCGAGAAGAGGTCACACTGGGGGGTGCAGGGTTTCGCAGCTGCCACAATGAGGCTGCTGCTGCCGTTGTTTCAGCACTAAAACTCAGGTTTTTGCCGGTGCCTAAATTTTATCCTCTGCTGATCATGATTATTTTACTTGTCCTTCCTCTACAGAATTGAGCGCATGTTTTTTATTATAGTATAGCCTTTGAAAACATTATATTTCCTGCCTGCACATTACTTGAAACATAGTTAAACTATGCTTAACTCTTGTTACATTTCTCTATTATTATTTTTCCGGGTGGTTACATTTCTCTATGGCCACAAAGTTCAAGCATTAGTATATATATACATACTTTGGTCTCAGTATGATCATCCAATACAATATGACACATCCCGCTAGATTTCTTCAGTTATAAATCTGGTTATGTACTTCTCTTTGTGTAATTAAGTCTGGATTACTAGATCTTATGCAAATGGCTTTTTATTTCAGCAAATGTTTATTTGAATCTGTTAAAATATAGATGAATCTTTGCAAATCCAACAAAGGGGTGGGAATATCTGCAGCATGAAGTTTCTCCTGCTGATAGGGCGTTCTTCTTCACGGTTGTGGCATGATCATGGTGCACACATATATATTGAAGGTGTTCTGCTATCAGTGGCAATGGTTCTTCTGCTGTTGTAAGTGATGTCTTAAGTGTTGGGTTGTTACATATTAGAGTAAAAGATTTAGTGTGTATGAAGAATAATACTAGGGAGTCAGGCTGCATTTGACCTTAGTTCTGACAAAATTAATCTTTATTTGTTTGCAAGGTTGTGTGTCGTAACATCACTACATGCTGTAGTGAATTTTTTTCCTTTAGAATTCTACATTATGAAATTTGGCTCTAAAAAAGGAGGGCAAAAACAGTAGGTCAAGCAACTGACGTTTGATCCGTAGCGAAGAACGGGAGTTTGTTCTATTATGTTCATCAGTGTACGGAGGAATTGAGGCCGAAAGAGCGATATAGATTTGCTTGAGGTTATGAATTATTTTCTGCTGTTACTTGCATCTTTCTAGATTTTTCTTCTTCTTGCAGTTCTTCCCGTTTTCCCATGCCATCTTCTTACTGAAGCTGCTACATAAGATTAAGTAAGTATATCCTCCTTTGTTGTCCAAGTTTGTTCTATTCTATTTGTTCGTCCGAAGTCTGTACAGAGGAGTTGAGACTGAGAGAGTGACATGGATTTTCTTGACATTTTAAATTATTTTCTGCTGTCGAGTTTGCATGCTATACTGTATGATTAATGATTATTGAGAAAAGTAGTGGCAAGCATTTGGTTGATTAAGCTCCTGCATTTACAAGTAAATCATGGTAGTTTATTGCAATATGATCTGCATGATAGAAAACAATCATATTTGATTTTGTTTTGTGATTGCTTCAAATTGCTTCAAATATAACTCATATTTGGATATGAGTAGTTGTGTCAACAGTAATAACTTGAAACATGCTTTTATCATGACTCTAAAGTTTATTGATGATGCTTTGTTACAAGATATGTGGAGAGGCTATTTCCACTGCAATTCAATGCCCGTCGTAGATTACATGGCTAAGCAGCTCACTTATATGGGTAATTGTTTATTATTTTTATTAAAATTAAAATGACTTATGTATTCTGCTGGAGCAGTCACATGCCATATTACATGGCTACTAGTGAGGAAGTAATCAAGCCTTATACTCCGACTACAGTGGATTCTGATATTGGATACTTTGAGCTTTTTATACGCCTGCTGCGGACATTCAGGTTAATCTGGAGTTGTCGGTGAACTTGTTGGTGAATCATTTTCGTCCAGCAAACCAGACACTAATGTGACTTGCTGTCTCAGATATTGAGATGCGGACCTCCTCCGATGAACAAAGCCATCGCTGCAAACCTAGACGACCTTGGCTACATCAAGGAGATGCAGTTCCAGTTCTAAGTTTCGACGGTGGAAGCCTACCAAAATAATGGGTCTCATGGCCGTTCTTATTATTTTTCAGTTTGACATGGGCTGACTGATGCCATTTAGCTCGTATATAGACAAAATGTCCATAGTCCATGAAGTGGCATTTCTGATGAATGATAGCCAGCCTAATTGAGAGGTTGTGAGGTTGTGTCAGGTATATCATGATTCATAATGCATGTTGATGCGTGTCCAGTGTCACTTGTGTCCGTAATGTTATTATTGCTGAAACACAGAAGATAACAGCTGGATTATATCAGCATGCCAGAAATGAGTTAGTATTTGATGAACTGTTCAAGCTCTTGAGAAATAAATATACATCATTTTAGACAAGACATCGTCTTTAATAATTAACAATAATCGCCATTTTCCATGGCAATACACTTCAGCCGCATGAGTAAACAGAGTGCGAAAATATTGCATCAAGGGGACAGGGGCGACACCGGGGCGCCCCAACCCTAGCCGCCACCAGCCTAAACCACCACCACCACCCCGCCTCCGCCACCGCCGGCCGTCGCCGGCGGCGGCGAAGGCCTGCTCCTAAAACCAGGGACTCGCGCTCCTCCCTCAAATCCAAGCTCTCCCTCGCTCAGATGCTATGGCGGCTCTCGGCGCTGGATGCAGCGGCGTGCTGTGCGGGCTCCTGCCCACCAGCTGGTCCGGCTGGTTGATGCGGGGTGGCAGCCCACTCTACCTCTCTGGTTCGTCCGCTATGGCTGCGGCCGTCGGCGACCTGGCGCCTCTCACGGTGTGGGAGATCCTTGCCCCGAGCCTCCTCTCCCTCCCTTCAGATCCAAATGGTCTTCGCCCTACGCGGGCTGCGCCGTGGCCAGTGCTTGTGGCCTGCGGCGGCGGTGTGGGCGCGGCCTGCGGCGGCGGTGTGGGCGCGGCCTGCGGCGCGCTCGTGCTCTCGTGTTGGTCGTCCCATGTGACGCCCCTACTCGACCGTGCACTAATCATACACGCAAATGTACACGATCGAGATCAGAGACTCACGGGAAGATATCACAACACAACTCTAAACACAAATAAAAGTCATACAAGCTTCATATTACAAGCCAGGGGCCTCGAGGGCTCGAATACATAAGCTCGAGAGCAAGCGTTAGCGGAAGCAACAATAATATCTGAGTACAGACTTAAAAGGGAAACAAGTTTGCCTTAAGAAGGCTAGCATAACAACGACACTGATCGAAAAGGCGCAGGCCTCCTGCCTGGGAGCCTCCGAATCTACTCCTGGTCGTCGGTCTCCACGTAGTAGTGGGCTCCACCGGAAGTGTAGTAGTAGTCGTCGGCGATAGCAGCTGACTCCTGAGCTCCGTCATCTGGTCGCAGCAATCGGGTATGGGGAAAAAGAGGTAGCAAAGCAACCGTGAGTACTCATCCAAAGTACTCGCAAGACTTACATCAGAACTATACTATGTATGCATCGGTATCAAATGAATGGGGCTATATCTTTGGACTAAACTGCAGAAATGCCAGAACAGAGGGAAAGGCCTAGCCTATCGAAGACTAGCATCTTCAGCGTCTTGCAGTATTAGAAGAGTGCAGATTAGCATATTATAAAGTAACAAGCATGTAGAAGCAAAGCCCAGAGATCATTTCTCGACTCCCTGCGAGAAAGCGATCCCGGAGCTTACAGTTAAACTAACATGTATTTAGTTCAAGTTGTAGTAGATCGGGATACAACACTGAGCGTCCTGTTACCGTGGACACGGCTATTCGAATAAATAACTTCCCTGCAGGGGTGCACTACTGTTACCCAGCACGCTCGATTACATCTGGCCGGACACACTTGCTGGGTAATACCCGGCCTCGGGTCATCGACACAACGCAGTCCTACCTAGACTCAGCAGAGACGTCAGCACGCCGGTTTAAATCCTAAGTGCGAAGGGGTCTTGGGCCATCGCCCTTTGCACTCCTGCACGTTACGTGGCTGGTTGGGGCCCAGGCGCGACACTGTGTACACAAGTGACGTAACCAGCCCACCCCAACGATCAGCCCGCATCTCTGAGCTGTGACATCTGAAGAGCTTTCGGCTGATACATACGACGTAGAGGGTCCCATAACTATTATCCCACATGGTGGTAGTGCGTATATGGCCAATGACCAACTCAGATCAAATACCCAAATCCGTTAGTGTGTTGAGAGCTCGTGGTGACGATCAGTACTCCTGTCATCCCGTCTCGAGGAAGTGTAACAAGGGCCAGGCTCATCCCTCTCTAGGGCGGTCTCTGCCTGCCCGGCCGCGCCTCGTAATTATCTCGCGGGTACCCTCCAGGTCCACCCGACTCCACATTTCCCACGGGTACCCCTCGGGGTCGACCCGCCTGCACAAAGGTCTGAGGTAAAAGTCATGGTAACCGTGTGTCCAAAACATCAAGGGGAACCCGAGGAATCACCCTTGATGGATTCCTACTCGATGTAATCCGTTAAGGAGAACCAGGAGGAATCACCCTCGATGGTCCACACTTGAGGGGTTGCACGACAGAGTCATCATCGGGAAGGGGAGAGCGAGGAATCACCCTCTGCAATCACCATCGATGTGCTATTCTACAGGGATATCATCAGGAGTGCAGTACGAGGTATCACCCTCGGCACTCGATAGTAGCCCTGCAGAGTCGTACAACTAAGGGGGTGTGCGGTGATGTGACGGTATCTGCACATCGATCACAATGATCGAGGTACTGGTAACAAGGCGAGGCAACAGGGACAAGGGTGAGGGGTCACTGATGGATCAATAACCAACCTATTCTAAGCAGTTTAGGATGACAGGTAAGGTAACAACAGCAGGTTACAAAAACAGGCTATGCATCAGAATAGGAGCAAGCAATCACAGTAGCAAAATCTAATGCAAGCATGAGGGAGAAGGAATAGGCGATATAGGAATGATCAAGGGGGTTTTGCTTGCCTGGAAGCTCTGCTGAAAGGGGCTGGTCGTCAGGGGCGTAGTCGTACTCGGCAGTAGCGTCGGTCTCGGGGTCTACCGGAGAGAAGAGGGGGGAAGAAACAATAAATACACGGTAACAAATGCAACACAGATGCATGCTATGGCAGTATGTTATTCGAGGGGTGCCCTAATGCAGTACTACGCCAGTTAGTCCGAGCGGGAAAACATCTGGAGGTGTTTTAACAGCTCCAGGCAATTATCGGACAGATGAATCGGAGGGGAAAGTTCCATGTTCATCATGTTAGAGAGGTGTGGCAGGTATGTGGGTGGCATATTCGGATTCTTCATATTTTTCTGATCATTTTCCATATATAAATTATTTTCATCCTAGTTACGGTTTATTTTATATGATTTTTCAAAGTTTTACTGAATTTCTGGAATTATTTTAATTATTAATTTTGAATTATCCCAAACAGTGTAATGTGACGTCATCATGACGTCAGTGTGACATCAGCGGGTCAAACCCAGCAGACCAGGGTCAAACCTGACCAGTGGATCCCACTGGTCAGTGACTGATTAAATTAAACCGGGGTTAATTTAGTTAATTTTGTTAATTAACGGGTGGGACCCAGTTGTCAGTGACTAATTAGTAATTAAATTAATTAACAATTTTATTATTTATAAAAGCATTTTAATTAACGTGGGCCCGCATGTCAGTGGCTGGGCCAGCCCAGTCAGCAGTTGACCCAGACAACTGGGTCAACTGGGGCCCGTGGGGCCCAGCGGTCAGTGGGCCAGGGTGGCCAGGTGGCAGCCACGTCGGCGCCGGCCACCGGAGCTGCTCCGGCGAGCTCTCCCGCGGCAGCCGAACTCCGGCGAGCTCGGAAAAGCGTTGTGGTGGGTCGTTTCGCACGCGGCCGGGCTCTCTGGAACGGGCACTTCGAGCCGCGTCCGATGGTGGCCACGGCCGGGGCTGGGGAGGCCGGAAAAGAGCGCGGCGACGACGGCAGGCGGCGGCGGCTACGGGTGGAGCACGGGCTCGTGGCTACGGCGTGCAGGTGAGCAAAGGAAGCGGCCAGGGGTGATCTACGCGTTGCGGTGAACTCAACGGACACTGTCACGGGGCCAAATGGTAGCCGGAAGCTCGCCGGCGATGAGTTCGTGCGGCAGGGGGCTCGGGCACGACGGAGACGGCGGCGACGGCTAGCAACTAGGCGCGGGAATAGAGGGGAAAAGGAGGAGGGCTCACGAGGAGCCTGTAGAGGTGCAAGGCGTGCTCGGGGGAGCCTCGAGGTGGCGGATCGACGTCGGCGATCACCGGCGCCCGTAGGTTTAAGACGACGGCGTGGACGGCGCTGTGGCGGCTCCGAGCTCCAACGAGGCGGTGCAGAGGGCGTAGCCGAGGTCGGGGAAGACACTGGACACGGTGGGGTGGCGAGGAGAGTGCGGTGGCCGCGAGCTCTACGGGTGTGCGGCCATGGCGTCGTTCGGGTGGGGGTGGAGAGCGAGGTAGAGGGGGGAGAAGGAGGGCTAGGGTTCGCCAGGGGGCTGCGGGCGTTCTTATCCAGCGTGGGGCACCGCTGGATGATCGACAGCGGCTCATCTGGAGCGTGGACGGCTGCGCGCGCGTTCGGCCGGCGCCATGGCTTCTGGCCAGCGGGAGGAAGGAGAAGGCCTAGCCAGGCCGGGCCGAATTGCATTGTAGGACTTAAGCCCACTAGCACAATGCCCACTTTCTTTTATCTTTTTCTTTTTTGTTTTGATTTTTCCCTTTTTGTTTTGCTAAATGTTTGGCCACCATTTCACTTTTGTAAAATATATGACTTAGCCACACAAATACAGTGCAATACCTAGCACTGCCATAAAAAGGTTTGGAGTCAGAATGATTTTATTTGAATTTTGGATTAAATAAAATGGATTAAACATTGTTGTTTTGGTACTATTTCATGATGTTAGAGTCATTTAAATAATTCAATTAATGTTGATTTTATTTTTACAATTGCTTTGGGAATATTTGTAATATTATGAACTATTTAGTTCCTGGATTTGAACAACTTTTAAATTCACTTTAAATTTGAATTCTCAATTTGAATTGGAATTTGAAATGAGATATGATTCAAATGATGATCAAGCACTGTTAATCATGATGACTTGGCATTGATCATGGGGGATTACTGTAGCTAATACATGGGGATGTTACATCCCGGCAGCCGGCGATGCTCCGTCCTGCTGCAGTGGGGGGTGGCGGCCACGGGTGGCATCCGGTGGCAGCGAATCTAGGCCCGCCCTGACCAGATCCGGTCCACGGCGACTCGTGCGCCGGCCGGCCGGCGCGTTTGGGGGCCGGAGGAGTTGCGGGTGTGTAGGCCCTGGCTGTGCAGTGGAGAGGCTGAATCGGGCTTGTGCGGCAGTGCTCTGGGAGAAATCCCTGCTCACTTTGTGTGAGCGGAGCACGACGGCGCTACCACGGCGTCGTATACCTTCCTGAGGCGTGGTCTTTGAGCTGTTCCGCGTGGATCTGCTTCGGCGTGGTACATGTCGTCTTGCTGTAGGGATGTGCTCAAATTCCGGGTGAGAACCTTGCTTCGACTATGTCGATGTCAGCGGCAGCGACGTCTTTGGATGTCGTTTACCTTGCAGGAGGTGCCATTGTGGAGCTCCAGCGCCTACGGTACATTGTTTTGTGGTCTCCGGGTGAAAACCTAAGATCGGGCTCGCCGGATCGGACGACGGTGTCGTGTCCTCAACAACACTACCTTCTTCGAGGCGTCATCTTGGAGGCACAAACGACGGCTCCTGTTGCTGCGTGTTGTTCATGGTGGTGTGTTTGGTGGTGGTGGTGTGGCCAGCTTGGGGCCGACGGTGGTGTTTCTTTTTCATGTGCTTCTCTTCGACTGTCCTTCGCATGGTTTCTGTCCTGTTGCCGTGCATGCTCAAGACCTTACAATGGTTGCCGTTGTGATGCGGCGAGCCTCGGGCTCTTGGTGTTGTCTCGATTCACCTTTGCTCAATGACGACGCAATGATGCTTCCCCAACCTGTTAATCGTTTCGACCTTCCATGGCGGATCTCCCAATCATGGTTTGTGTTAAGGTTTGGCACTCGTTGATTATGGACGATCCTTTGTTGTGCCGTGGGGATCGGTACGCATGCCGGGCGGTGCATTAGGTTGTTTGTCGAGTCTGGGTATTGTGATCCCTCGTCAACACCCCACATCTACTTGGGTCTCTCATGGTGTTGGTCGGGGAAAGCTTAAGGGGTGACTCTTGGCTTTGGCAGCTTTTTGAGCAATATATTCAGGTGGGGAGGGATCACCTCCCCCCCCCCCGTGACCGTTCAAAAAAAAGTAAACAGAGTGCAATTTGGAAGTTTTTTATTTTATTTTTCTCTAATGGCCATGGCCTGAGAGCAAACTACTAGCGGGTTGGGGATGTTGACTGCTTTGGGCGTTGCACTAGTGCATCCTGCGTAAACAAAACATACCCTACAACTTGGAGAAGTCAGGGACGTGCTAGTGAGCCGCTCGCCTGACGGCCGTCACTACCAACGGATTTGCTGTTGACTGCCGAGGCCGACTTGCCGGACACGGTTGGACGAGTATTTGATCACGTGGGGTCCGAGAGAAGAGTGTGCCGCCTGATGAACTGGTGCCGATGGCAATGGGAGATGGCGGTACGTACGTGGGGACTGGGGCGATTGCATTTGGTATCTGGGTTGGGCCGTCTGGTAAATGCTAAATGGGCTTTTGCGCTCACATTCACGTCAACCAAACATCATAAATCTCAAAAAAAAAATCTCAAAAAAATATATCAAATGTGCAAACCTCAACAGTTGTTACAGCTGAAGAACCATCGTTATATGAAGCTAAAGGCACGGGTCCGTGATCCGACGTCTATCAACAGCAAGTACAAGGTGGAGTTACCGGAGCCACCACCCCCACGTAATGTTTCTACCGACTCTGACGATCCCGAGTCGCTGCTGCCGCTGTCATTACACCAATCCATGGGTTCCTTAATTTGCCCTTCACAGTCCGTGTGGACGAAGTTTTGGATCACAGATATGTGATTGACAAGAACTTGGATGGAGAAAGTAGTTGTTCGTTTGATGATTAAGGTGTAATGGATGAACTGTGGATCTTAATTATGTAATGGATCCCAACTCTTTATGTAATGGTCAGTGTTTGTAACGGATGTCATTTATGTACTGGTAAGTATGTAACGGTAAGCGAAACTACTACACGTACGACGATTGACGATACGATCCTCAATCCAACCGCTGCGCTGTGCTATCTGCTAAATTATGTGCAGGTTTGCTGTGAAGTAGTAATGTATGTGCAATGCAGTCCTAACTCCTAAGATGTAAGATGCTATTAGCTTTATTTTCACCTAAATTAGGGCCTGTTCGGAACCTCTCTAACCTTAAAATCTGCAAATTCAGCCTCTACCATCTTAAATATTGCCATTCCTTGAACCGAATATGGGTCAGCCATCTTACATTTCCTCCTAAATCATTGGGCTACAACATCTGTTTTCTTTCCCCAGATTATTAAGGGCAGCATGCTTCAGTCTGTGAATTTTTTTGGATTTTTTCTACAAACTATGAAATTTGAACTACAAAATGGAATTAGCCAAGTAAAAATGCAATGTTCTCCCAACCCAGTAACCAAAACGTGCTGAAATACCAATAATCCACAATTACCACTATAGGTCGTACAAAACCCACAACTGCGACTATGTCCCATTCGGACTCAGAGCTATCACTACATGTTGTACAGACACACATCTACCGTTATGACTCGTCCAGGCCCATATCTACTACTATGGGATGTCTAGACTGACAACTATCATTATGGGTCGTCCGGACCGACAAGTACCGCTCCGTGTCATCCAGAACCCACAAGTACCACTCCAAGTCATTCTGGTTCATAAGTACCATCATGGGCCGTTGATACGCCTCCAACATATCTACTTTTTCAAACACTTTTGCTCTTATTTTGGCTTCTAATTTGCATGATTTGAATGAAACTAATCCGGACTGACGTTGTTTTCAGCAGAACTTTCATGGTGTTGTTTTTATGCAGAAATAAAAATTCTCAGAATTGAACAGGAATTTTTGAAGATTTATTTTGGAAAATATAAAAACTACTGGAGCCAAAAAATATCGGTGAGGGGCTAGGGGGTGGCCACATGGACAGGTGGCACTGCCACAGGAGGGTAGGACATTTAAAAATAATGTCTATACAATGAAACAAAATGTTCGCATAGTTTTTAAAAAATGGTTCGTATCATTCAAAAAAGTTTCAACGTGTGTTTGAAAAATGTTTATCACACATTCCAAAAAATGTTCAAAACACGTATTTTAGAAAATGTTACTACTTTATTTGAAAAAATTATACAAAAATGTACAGTGTGTATGGAAAAATAGATATCAAAACATATATTTGAAAAATTGTTAATCATGTATTTGAAAAATGTTAAAGTGCTCAAAAAAAGTTCCTGGTGTATACAAAAATGAACAATGTGTATGAAAAAATTAGACATGTGTTAAAAAAATAAAATAAAGAAGAAAACTGGTGAAAACTGAAGAAAGAAACAAAGAAAACCGAAGAAAAAAGAAAAAGAAAAAGAAGGCGAAAATAGGAAAAAAGAATAAAACCTGAGAAAAACCGAAGAAACCCAAAGAAAATGACGCAAAACAGTGACAAAGCCGATAAAACCACTGAGAAAAAACTCGTGTGTGGCTACAATATTGGGCCGGTCCTGTAGCTTCTCAGTGTAGGCGGGACCTATTACAACTCGCTAGGCGCGAGAAATAGCATTTGCGCATTTTTCGTTAAATAACTCAATGAACAGTATTGGGCCGGTCCTTGGAAGGCTCCCGCAGCGGGCGCTTTGGTGAGCTGTGAATGCGACAATTGGTGTGCCCAGCCACCGCCATGTGTCGCGCGTTGGGCGCACCCGCAGGAGCACAGTTTTTTTTCGTGGTTTTTTAGGTTTTTTCTGGGTGTTTTTTCGGATTTTGCTTGGTTTTTCTAGGTTTTTTTTTTGCTTTTTTTTTATGAATCTTTGGGTTTTTTGGGTTTACGTTCTCCAGGAGCGTGTGCTTCCGCGTGAAGCATAGTTGTGCTTCTCTTTTTCCCAAAAGTGAAGCACGGATGTGCTTCCGCGTGAAGCACAGTTGTGCTTCCCAGAAAAGTGAAGCACGATGTGCTTTCCTGGTTTTTTCGATTATTTTTTGGTTTCCTGTTTTTTCTCGGTTTTTGCTTTTTTCGTTTCCTAGTTTTTTCTCGTTTTCTGTTTTTTCTCGCTTTCTGAATTTTTTTATTTCTGATTTTTTCGTTTTTTCGTACTTCATTTTTTTTGTTTCCTTTTTTTGGTCTCCAATTTATTTTTTCCACGTGAAGCATAGTTGTGCTTCTGCGTGAAAAAAAAGCAAGTGAAGCACACTTTAGTATAGTTTTGAAGCACGGTTTAGTACAATTTTGAAGCATGGTTTGTACAGTTTTGGAGCACAAATTTGCCCCAAAAAAGTTCGTCAAAGCCTATCAACATGTGATCTAGTTTTGAAGATCTCCACGCGAGAAACGCAACGATGAAAATTATTTGTGATTTGGACGCACGGTTCGAGAGATAAATCATTTTGAAAAACACGAATTTAAGAAGAAAAAAAACACAAACAGAAAACCTCCCATCCTCCAGGCGTAGGGTGAGAAAACCCACCAACACTCGTCACTTGTCACCACAAGAGAAGGTGAGAGTGATATTTGCAAAGGGTACCCCCTAGAATTTGCCACCAATACTCTGAGCCGGTTGGATAAAAATAAATACTCTGGGTCGATCCTGGCTCCAGGGCTATGAGGACAAAGACCCTTTTAAACTTATTTGTGTTGCATACCCTTTTTCAGCAAACTAAGCAGAAACTTATTTCTGTTTTAAACTCCCTGGTGAATGAAAAATGAGCATGTGGTGGCAAAAAAGTAATTGCTGACTGGAAATGAGCAGTCAGTAACGAATGGGTGTAGAGAACCAACCTGTGGTTGGATGGTTAGAGGGACAGTGGTATCCCCAGCCCACCAGGGTTCAAGTCCTGGTGCTCGCATTATTTCTGAATTTATTTCAGGATTTCCGGCGATGTGCTTTTAGTGGGAGTAGACGTTTCCGTCGACGACGAGGCGCCTACAGTGACTTCGTAAATCTCAAGATGATATGCCGGCTCAGTCTCTCGAAGGTGCTCATAGGGGTAGGGTGTGCGTTCATAGGAGTAAGCGTATGCGCGTATGTATAAGTGCTTGCGTCTATACTGTGTTCAAAAAAAAGAATTTTCGTCAAATAAGACGACCTACACTTTCGTATAGACAAAAAAGACCACCTACGATCTGTATTAACAAAAAAGACCATGTTTGCTGTGGCGGCAGGTCCGACAGCCGACACGTGGCACCTGCCGCCACAGCCGGCGGCGGCAAGACCTGCCGCCACAGCCGACGGCGGCAGCTCGGGTGCGACAGAATTTTGAAGCTGCAACGGAACGGCGACGCCAGATGCATCGGCCGGCGTGCACGCTGAGTAGTAGTACTACAGTGTCGTGTAATGGTAGTGGTACGTGACTGCATGCACTCTTTCTATCGCGACGTTTTATGGATGTGTACGCACGTCCATTTTAATTTGTTCGATTCCGGGCGGGCAGACCCATGCACGCCACTGGACGCGCGCCATACGAGCAGGAAAAGGAGCTGCCGCCATCGGGAGTGGCGGCAGGGCCCACGAGCACTTCCCCATTCCTTTGCAGCCTCGAAATTCTGTTGCTGCCGAGCTGCCGCCGTCTGCTATGGCGGCAGGTATTGCCGCCGCCGACTGTGGCGGTAGGTGCCATGTGTCAGCTGCCTGACCTGCCGTCACAGCGTATGTGGTTTTTTCTGTCGATATGGATCGAATGTGGTCTTTTCTGTCGATATGAAAGTGTAGGTGGTCTTATTTGATTAAAATTTCAAAAAAAAAAAGTAACGGATGGGTGTACGCGTAGCTCTCGGATGGGAGTTGTGATTGCCAGAATTGACACGGCCTACCCCCCCTATTTTAATCGGTACTTTACCACCTTAGGTGAGGTTGATGAAGCCTACGATATTTTTTGTAGCTGTGGAGAACACAGAGAGGTGCGGCGGCATGTTTCAAAGCTCGTACACGGGGTCGTGCACGTGTGTGTATGTAGCACCGAAAATAATAGTAATGAAAGAGAAAAATCAAACCCTATTCGAAACAAATAGGACACTATCAGAGTTAAGTCATGTGAATATACAGTTATAAACTAGCAAACATGCCCGTGCGTTGCAACGGGAGACAAAAAAATTATGCGTTAACCAAATAAGTATGACTCAATACCCCGACATACGAGCGTCCTCTATTTTAACATGGTGGCTCACCATGTTGCCACTTATCTTTCTTCTCATCCTCGCTGATGATGGTCATGACGTCCACATGATCACAATGCATTTGACGTGGTAAATCACAAGGCTATGAGCTTGCCACTTCACGCCACACATGTCATTATGTTGCGCAAGGGAATGTTTAAAACTTAAAAAAAAATCGCATACCACAAAATACTCCCAACGCTTAGACATATAAAGACTTTCCAAAAACTAATGAAATCCTAGACATAAAAGACTTTTGAATCGGCGAACAGTTTTTCGAATCGACAAAGTTTTTTTTTGAAATTTTAGATTTTTGTTAAATCACGAACATTTGTTTTGTTTACGATCATTTTTTAAATGCATGAACAGTTATCGAATTCATGAACATTTTTTTACTCAACAATTATTTTAATCGATAATTTTTTTAAAAATTGGGGAACAAATTTTAAAATTTGTGATTTTTTTTTGAATTTCTATGAACATACTCTAAAATTTCATGGAGATTTTTTTTCAGATTCACAAATATGTTTTGAATACATGATCATTTTTTAAAAATCATGAACATGATTTTATTTCCTGACCATTTTTTTAAATCGTAATTTTTTTTATAATTTGTGAACAGTTTGTAAAATCACCAACATTTTTTGAATCCACGAAAATTTTATTATTTCCTGAATATTTTTTGAATTCACAAACATTTTTAAAATTTCTCAAATATTTTTCTGAAAACTCGCAACTTTTAAATTTTGAAAATCCTAAACTATTTTAAAGAAGGAAAAAACAAAAACAAAATGAGAAAAGAAAAGATAAAAAATGAAAATGAAAAAAGGGGTGTCAAGGCCCATACATGGGCTGGCCTATGAACGCGTACGTGGAGTGGACGTGTGTGAGAAAAGGAAGGAAAAAAGTGTGAAAGCCAGAGCGGGGTTTCAGCGCCCGGGCTTAGATGAGCCCGAGCAAAATCAAAATTTCACAAAAAATAGAATTTTTGTAAAAAAAAATCCAATTTTTTTTTGCAAGCAAGATGCTCGTGTGCGTGATGTTCGTACAAAATTTGGTGTTGTTTCGACATTCGAAGAGCACGCGACAAAAAAGACAAAATTCGTCTCTGTGAGTAGCGTTACTGTTTACACACTGTTTTGGCCGGTTTTCTCTTTTTTGTGCCACAAGCTCCACGTTACTGTTCACCGGGTTCATCTAGACCTGGGCACCGAATTGGATTTTCGGTGTGAAAGCTGGGTATCGAACCTTGGTCTCTAGGGTAAGATAGCAAGGCATCAGCCGCTGGGGCACTTGTGTGCCTGTGATTTATTAGGGAATCATCTCCATAAAAGAACACAGCGTGACGGCGACTTTTGAAAATAAAAATCGAATCGTTTTCTTAATTTATGGGTGGCATAGTGGGTAATTTATAGCAACTTCGGGGGTATTTTTCTAGACGGACGAGCAGAAGCACTATTCCCTTTATTATTATTAGGTAGAGAAGCGACCTAACCCTATCTGGTTGAAAAGTGACATGTTGAAAAAAGAACCCGTAAAATCACGTGAATTCCGCCGGAATTAAATGTCAATGAATGGAAGTTTTCTTCTGAAATAGTCCTACGTAATATCAAACAATCCACATGGTATATATTCATTTTTTTTCGGGGAGGTATATATTCATATAATGTGCGATCATATTCTGCAAGCCTTTTGCGAAATTCTTTTGAATCAGGAAAGGAAGCCCATTGACTGATCAGATCGACACTAGTGGCACAGTTGGATGTTCTGGGGCTTTGTTTCATTCGAGGCAAGTCCACCAAAAGGCTGCCGCCATGCTTAATTGCCTGCCTGGAACTTTCCGTGTTATTCGAGACTTATTAAACCTTGTTTGTGATGAACTTGTCACTGTACTAACTATGTATGTCATTCGAGACTTATTTGAATGCTTTACAATGTCAAACTATAAACACCAAAAGCTGCTATTGCTGGGGCTAGACGCCGAGGTCCCTGGCGTCTGGTCACCTACCCAGAGAGCAAAACTGCTGTTGCCTCTGGTCGACACCCAGACGCCGAGGTCCCTGGCGTTTGGCAATATGGGCCATGACACCCAGACGCCGAGGTCCCTGGCGTCTGGTCACCTACCCAGAGAGCAAAACTGCTGTTGCCTCTGGTCGACACCCAGACGCCGAGGTCCCTGGCGTTTGGAAATATGGGCCACGACACCCAGACGCCGAGGTCCCTGGCGTCTGGTCACCTACCCAGAGAGCAAAACTTCTGTTGCCTCTGGTCGACACCCAGACGCCGAGGTCCCTGGCGTTTGGAAATATGGGCCACGACACCCAGACGCCGAGGTCCCTGGCGTTTGGGTCCTTTGCAGTGGATAAGTAGCATTGGCCCCACCTCAAGCCCACTCCCTACCTCATTCTTCACCACTGCCCGAGCTGCTGCCCCCCTCACTCTCTCTCCACCACCCAAACTCCCCTCAAATCTCTCACAAATCGGTCCCATTTAACCGTTGGATTGGAGTCATTTCCAACCATTGAGGTAAATCCATTGTACACCCATGATTTGTTTGGTTCAATCCATCGTACTTAGTGGAATTTAGCAAACCCTAGTTTCGATTTATTTTAGCAAATCCTTAGCAAAAAATGGTAGAATATGGTGCTATATGTGGTGTTGTAAGCTTTAGACTAATAGATTTACTTGGTGCACTATGCATTTCCCCAAGAGTTATGCTTCGGATTAGGGTTATGATTAGTATTATGATTACACTAGTTGTTATGCTTAGCATTAGGGTTAGGGTTACGTATTTATTTACGATGTAAACTTATGATGTTGCACTTAATATTGCTAGGTCGTAGGAATGGCTGACGCCAACATGGTCTTCATTGAAAAATATATGGATGCGGCGGATGAACGTAACCGCGAACTCATCAACGCAAAGATGGATATGTGGGTCAATAGTTGTGATGCCATGAATGAAGCTGCGAGGAAATGTGCACAGCTTTACTTTGGCGATTACACAGAAGATGACATCGCTGAAAGGGAAAAGAATTTCAGTGAGCCGCAAACGATTGAACTAGAATATAGAAACGATCTAGCTAGGCAAATCAAATTTTACGCTACTATGGAATAATATAATAAGATGGACTTGAATAGGCCTGGACAGATCATTGACTAGGCAATAAGGGAAGGAGCGTCCCCAATACCAAGCCAGGCTGCTCGCTGGGATTGGATTCTGTAAAGGAGGGATGTCATCTTTTGCAACCCTGGACCAAACAATGAGATTAAATTAAAACCTATCACGCTAGATGGGGACAATGCAGGCAAGAAAAAAAAGAGGGACAATGCACACAAGAAAAATACAAGGGGTTGAACTACGTGATGAACTATGTTGCCCTATGTGATGTTTATGTCATTTGAACTATAATGACATTAATGATGGACTTTCGTGTCATGAACTATTTGTGTCATTCGAGATTATGTGAAAACTAAGTATGTCTGTCAAACTATGTGATGTTTTATTCCATTTGACCTGTAATGGCATCACCCTTGTATGATGACTATGTAAGGTTTATGTCATTCGAACTAGTGGCACGTCGTATGTCAGATTAATTTGCTATGTTCACATTTATTGATAAGAAATATGCAATGGACATGAAAATACTACTCTATAATGTATTTTCATAGCATATTAGAGAGCAAATGTGGTTGGTTCCCTACTATATAATACATCTGCAGATCCCTCTGGTGCACCTCCAGACGCCAGGGTCCCTGACGTCTGGATGCCCTGTTTCCAACACACAGGAACTGGTCGACACCCAGACGCCAGGGACCCTGGCGTCTGGCTTCCCTGACTGACACCAGACGCCAAGGACCATTACTTTGCTTTTTCCTGACTTTGCTGTTTTGACCATTTAACCAAATACAGTTTTGAGCATTTAACCAAATACATTTAAATGAAAACCTTCAGCATTTAACCAACAACTTCAAGTCATACATTCATAGCAAGTTCACGAATTCATGACAAGGTCAAGAGAACCTAAAAAGTTCATCACGACAAGTTCTTACAAACGACACCAAGTTCATGAAACGACTAGTTCACTTCTTCTTTAGTCTCTTAAGGGCATTTGCTAGCACCTCCTCTGAGATAGCCTCTTCCTCCTCGCGGTCCTCCTCCTGTTCCTCGCTAGACTCCTCATCCTTGTTAGACTCATGTCTAGTCATTCCTTTAGGCAATTGATGATGAGGATACTCAGGACTACGGAGGAAAGTGTTCCATGTCTTCTTTCTCCCTTTCTCTTTTTCTTTACCTTTGCTTGGTGTCTTATCTTTGCCTTTGCCTTTCTTAGAGCGAGCTTTGCCTTGTGTCCGTTGTGTAGCCTGTGATGGCTGTGGAGCATCAATATCATACTCATGCTCTTGTTGTACCTGCTCCTCTTGTTGTGTTGGCTCCTCTTGACGGACCTCCTCCTCACTCTCCTCGTCGCGTAGATAGCGGCGTCTAGCTCTCTCGGCGCGGGTACCAGGTGCACTCACTTTAGCGGCCTGAGCACCGTGGCAAGAAAGCATAGCTGCCATCTTGTGGAACCGCTTCTTGAACTTCTGCAACAACACAAAATATGATATGATATGAGATGCAAATAACTAATCCGCAAAGATAAGCTTTTCTAATAAATGGCTCATACCTCCATCGTGGTCCTAAGAGTCATCTCAGATAATCCACCACCAAGGGGATGACTAAGTGCTACATTGGCATCGTTGACGCACATCAGCAACTCTCTGCCCTGCAATTCATGATCACACAAAACATTCATATTTGAAATAAAGACAGGATAATGCAACTATAGGTTCATTAAAGTACCAATTCGTCATGCATCGGTGCGTAGTCAATGTGAGTCCCTCTGGTCTCTCTCACCACCATGTTGAAGGCATGATAGCCTTCTGCAGCCCCCGGGTCTTCCGACACCAACTCCGACCACTCCTCCTGAGTCCAGCCAGGCTTTAGCTTTAACCGGTAACGCTTCGCATACCACACTTGATACTTCTGGAATGCTGACTGATTGTGGGGTCTATTCTCTGATTCCACTAACGTCTCTCTTTCATTCCAAATTTGTATCCACTGAAGGTGCTTGTTCGCCCAATCTGATGTATCTTGATTGTTTCTTCGACTGAACCTACAAATGATGCACGGTACTAACAATTAGCAAACAATGACTTTGTTACTGCTCAACTACATATCTCAAAGACATGCTTGCTCACCGATGCAGAGATTGTATTGTCTCCTTGCTCTCGTCAACTGGAATACCTTGTCTTTTTCCAAATTGCCTGGCAACACGGTCTACGAAGTGCCACTCGACTGCGTAGAAGCATATCATTGGGCACCTCGCCCGCCAAACATGCTTATCACGCGTGCACATCTCGTTAAGAGAGAAGTCACGATCTCCCGCATAAGACAACCAGTGGACCTGCAACACAACGAGATAAATTGTTAGACACAAATTTCATTCTTGACTAAATTATGTCTGATTCAACTTCTCGTTACCTGCTCAGCAGTCAAGGTGTCCAGCTCGTTCACATAGCACTTTTATCGCACATGCGAGCTTCCTGTGTACACCGCCACCCGTTCCCAACAGTATGCAATCGTGGGGCGCCGATATGGATCAGCATCATGAAGCCCTTCATGAAGCGGACGTGGGTTTGGGTGCTCGAGGTTTAGCGCATCGGGCCGTCCAACCGGGATCCGCTCCCACATCCACACGGATAGGCTCCAAAGAAACCCGGCCAATGAGGATGTATTTTGCATCCTGTGACACCCCAAGTCAAGCTGCAATTGAACATACATGTTAGATATGGAGGCGCATGACAAATGCAAGATAAATGGTTGCAAATATTTGATACCTGACGATACAAGTATGCTAGTGCCGCCGAACCCCAGCTATACTGAGTATCCCAGTCACTGAGTAGCTCCAAGAACATCCAGAGGGCTGAGATCCCGGTTGAGTCTGAGAAGACTACCTTGGTTAGTACATACCAAAGATAGGCCCGAGCGTACTACTGCACAACCATCTCATTAGCATCCTCGGGGCACGGATTTGTTGCTCCTCTCACTTCTTTTAGCTAAGAATGCTTCACTCTCGGGGTATCGGCCTTGCCTGGGAGAGGGGGAGCAGGCTCAACACCAATTAAAACACCAACCCGAGCTCGCCAATTAACGGCGCTGACATGACCGGTAACAGCTTGTCCGTTGATAGGAAGGCCGCTTATCATAGCCATGTCCTCTAAGGTCATCGTCATCTCCCCACAGGGAAGGTGGAAGGAGTGTGTCTCTGGCCTCCAACGATCCAAAAGTGCAGTGAGCGCCACGTGGTTCACCGGCGGAGGGTGTCGTTTGAACTACAACACGAATGGGAGAAGGCCCAATCTCCGAATGTACGGCTCGTACCGCACGTCGTAAGGAAAGTCATCCGCACCATGACCCCTCATGCGCATAACAACTACAGGCTGCAAACAAAGTAGGTTTCGGATCAGTAAAAAACACAAATGGAATAACACCGAAAATTGATTAGTCTTGCTTCTTACCTTCCGGTTCTCAATGGCCCGAGCACGATGCTCCTTGTCGAACTCCTCGATTAATCCGTCGTACCAAGGTCCATCATCATCCGCCATCCTACCAAACAAATCACAAACATCTATAAACATATGAACAATATCAAACAATACAATTTGCTTCTCCAAGTTATGCCATATGACCACATCATTCTTCTCAAATATAAGCACATCATCTTTCAATCAAATAAAATTCTCAAACAATATGGTGTCACATAACCATATGCAAAATTTCTTCATATGCAACAACATCTCTCTGAAAACACTCCTATTCACAACATATGCAAATACATAACATCTAGAGTACCCAAACCAATCTCTTGAACAAATCATGCCACACACAACCATCAAATTTCATCATCTCTTTTGCAAAAATAAGATGCCAACAATAGGATGACCTACATATGGACCAAACCGAAATAAAATTGCATACATATTCAACAACATAACATCTACTATCTACAAATCATCTATACCATCTAACAACTACAAAAAAATTCCTAAAATCAAAACAACATGTACTCACCTAACATCACCCAATGTTGAATAATGCAACCAAAAGAAGATGTTCTAACCAAAACAAATTGGAGGGAATGGGGGAGAATACCTCAAGGATGCTTGGGGGGGGGGGGGGGGGGGTCAGATCCACGAATTTGAGTGGAGGATGGAGTAGATCAAGAGGGGATTTGGTGTGAGGGAGAAGAGGGGGCGAGGGCAGAGAGCTCTGGTTCGGCCACCAGGGAGAAAGAAGATGGGGATGGGTGGGCTGGGCCCGCGCGCGTGAGTCAGTTACCAGGGCCAGACGCCAGGGTATACGGCGTCTGGCCAAACGCCAGGGTGCCCGGCGTCTGGCCCCTTTGCCACGTCAGCCAGTCAACGTGCCAGCGGGTCGTGCGGGCCAGGGACCAGACGCCAGGGTCCCCGGCGTCACCCGTGCAAACCAAACGCCAGGTATGTTGGCGTCACCCAAAAAGGTCAGATTCAATTTTTTTTTGCAATCGAGGTCAATTCGGAAATTTGTTAGCACAAAGGGTCAGAACAGTGATTTCGTCCTACATACAGCACCACAGAATGACAGAACCACATATAAGAGGGAGAGAGAGGATACAGATATGCATAGTTGTTGAGAGAGAGAGAGTACTCTGTGGTACGCTACGTAGCGTCCCAAGCAAGTTCCTTTGTCGCTTGATCCATCACATCACCCTCTCAGACTTTGCTGCCACCCATCCACATCGATCACATTCATCCATCTCATTCTCCAACCTCCAACCTCACCAGCTCACTTGTTAGATCTAGAGGGAGATTGACAGCTCTGTATCTAAACAGTGAAACTCCAAATTTTCTATGGATTGATTTCTAAGCTCAGAAATTCTAGCAGGAAGTTAGGCCCTTGGAAAATTTCCCTTCAAAGTCATATGGAGGATGCACACAACGAGTTGTTCTTTACAAATATTGTTTATGAAGACTATGTAGGTTTTTTATAAAAAAGTTGTTCATGACAGCTTTTGCCCATCGCAGTTCCTTAAAAAAAGGACTTTGGGGGTCATGATATTTTAACCTGAGGCAACACCATGTTTCTTTGTCATCATGCATTGGAAATGCCCGAATCCCTCTCACGTAATCACAACTTATTGACACCGGTGCAAAATTTCCACATTTACATCCGTTATTATTAAATTTTTTGAAGCATTACTTGCCCGATCTAATTTGTAAAAGAAACGTGTAGGGGAGCAGGAAGGAATAATCTGAATGCATTAGAACATGAAATTTGGCGTTCGTGTGTTGTCAAGGATGGGAGATGATGTTGTTGTCTATTTGCTGTGCACGGTTTTTCATGCTTTTTTCCCTTATTATTCTTTTATCTTTTTGGCCGTGTGCATACTCAATGTCTTGTCTTGGTAAGGCCTTGAAATTATGTTATTGTAAAGGCTGGGTGCATTTTGTATTTTCTTGATATTAATATATTATTACCCTTTGCCTACAAAATGTAATTTAATGTGATGTATTATTTACCCACTTAGATGAGCTAATATGACGTATACTCCTTCCATTTCAAAATAATATGCAATATTTTAGATTTTGCGATGTTTCCATGGCGGAGCATTCGACCACCAATGTTTGTATCAACATGGACGCAAATAATTATAAAATTACATTTTACAAAACTATTTAAAAAAAAAAATCTAATTATACAATTTGTTTCTCCAAACAAATCTAAATATTATTTAGGGCATCTCCAAAGTGGCTCACCAAATCGCACCTAAATGTCCGGACCGGGCGGTCCGGACATTTTTTTGCCATCCAATGGCGGTCACCAAAAATGTCTTGACCGGTCCAGCCGTCCGAAATCCCAAAACCAAAATCAAACACAGGGGAGGTTTGGTGGTGTCCGGAGCTCCCCCACGTAGGCCTCCAACAACGCGGACCCATGTCAAAAACACCTCTCCCACCTCTTCTACCGCGTCCGCTCGCTCTCTGTGCCGCATTCATGCCAACGTGACCAACAGGACGGCTTCCCACCTGTATTCATGCCGGCTGACCGGTCGTCCGCCTACTCGGCATTCACACTGGCATGACGAATGAGAAACCTACTTCGGCCGCTCGCATTCAACCCGACGCTCCGCCGGCCCAGGATATTTATAGCCGACCGACAACGCCCCAATAACCTACCACTCTGAGCACCTTCTCCCTTCGTCCCAGTCGTCGGTCAACCACCCCATCGTCTTCCTTCCTTGTCCATCGTCTGTCATTGCAATGGTCGGTACATCTCCTGGATAGTGGAGGTCATTATCTCCGCAGCACCGTGCCGAGATCACGGCCGAGGTATGCGCTACCGATGCCCCACGCCAGGCCCGCATTACGGCGGACCAACCTCCGAGCTCTCTGGAGAAGATCTCAGATGTGTCGGAGATAGAGTAGGAGTATGAGGAGTAGGCGCCACCGGTGTCCGCGTTCTGTATGTCGTAGGATGACTGGCGGTGCAACCTCGCGCTTCTCGCTGAGCACCGACTCGCAGAGGGCCAGATTGCGGTGGCGCGGGCGTCTGTCGATGCCATTGAGGCTATGGTAGCGGTGGATCCAGGCATCATCGACAAGCAGCGGGCGGTGCTATATTCCGTGCATAGCACTTGCACCATTCGCCGCAAGCGCTGGCAACTCCATGTCAATGAGGTTTCGCGCAACCGGATCTTCGATAGCCTGGACGCGAAGGACGATGACGCGCCGGAGCAGCACGGCGATGTTGCCAAAGAGGCATCCGTCTTCAGCTCCACCTCATTCACGCCGGCCCGCAACTACGATGGCGAGTCCGTACCATCGGCGCGTGGATCGTCGACCTGACCTCCACTGGCGGTGACGACGGCCAGACGGACTCTGACGAGGAGGAGTAGAGTAGGACGTGAGACATGTTTTAGGTCTAGTTCTTTTCCTATGTAAAAAAAT
This sequence comes from Elymus sibiricus, assembly GCA_039707655.1. NCBI lineage: Eukaryota > Viridiplantae > Streptophyta > Magnoliopsida > Poales > Poaceae > Elymus > Elymus sibiricus. The sequence goes on along the minus strand of CM077672.1, from coordinate 500,611,258 downwards.
CCAAATATTAATGAAAATCCGGTGTCCGCCTTTTATTTTATTCCTACGGTTGGATGGTCTCCACCCCTAAAGCTGTCCATGGACACGTCTGGATGTGTCCGCGGACATTTGGTGATGTCTATTTTTGTGATGCGCGTTGGAGTTGCCCTTAGCTGACAAAGATTGAGAATTTCGACTGTATGCTCTCTAAAAAGGGACATGGAATTTTTGATCCCGAGCTCACATGTTACAACTGCGTGTAAAATTTCTTCATGGAATGAAATTCATGAAAGTCTGTGCCACAAAATAATTGATGCTCGAAAAGACTATTGTTGGAAGCATTTTGGAGCATCAGTTTTTTCCCAGACCTCCATGAATGTCATTTCATCACGAAATTTTGCATTCAGTTGAAACATTCATCAATGTTTATCACAAAAAATTCATAAATTTTAACATTTTTTTACTATTTTTATTGTACTGTTCTTCAGGGAGCATGTGGGCTCGGGATCAAAAGAGCATTTTCACTCTAAGAAGTCATTATTTTGGTGGCAATGCTTGGGCTCACCCGACTGATTACTGCACGCGCGTCGACCGCCTTCGTGACTGCCCAATCAACTTTGATCGTGCGCTGCGCAGCAGCCCCTACCTGGCAGTATAGCTTTGCAACATGGGTGTTGTTGCAACCCTTTAGAGTGCAACACAGACTGTTGTGAACCTACTGTGGGTTAGCCCCATCCTCCATGGCCGCCATAGCGCTGCCTGCCCCCATCCCTACTAGACTCCATAGGAGCGCAGTAGAGCGATACTGTGTTGTCTCTGTTTTGTGGCGGTCAGGCGCGTGCCTGCGTGGAGAGAGAGGGAGAGAGAGAGAGAGAGAGAGAGCACGCAATTGAGAGAGACAGAGAGAGAGGGAGAGAGAGTGGTGAGAGGAAAGAGGACATGGAAGCGAGGAGACGTGCGACGTGGGCTGCGGGGATCTCTGGTGAATTGCCGGCGGGAGCGGCTATGACCAGCCGAGCACACACGCGCGTGATTTCATCTCTGGGGCGCGTACAGATCGCACGAGGGGTCCTGTTACTGTTGCAACATGGCTCTTGTTGCAATGACGACGGACACGCCATGAGCCGGAGATGTTTTTTTTTTAAACAAGGGTCTTGTTGCACGATGCTTTTGTAAAAGGATCCTGTTGCAATCTTGTTGCAATTAGTGAGATCGCACGATCAGCAGATCGAATGGCTCACAACCGGCCGATCTTTTAAAAAGATCAGCTGGCTAACGCGTAGCACGCCCTTTATGCCAGGCTCAACTACTGTCGACGTCACCACAACGCCACCGCCCTGTGCTCATCGATCAAGACACATCCGCCGCCAAGACTCCACTACGCCATGCCGCCGAGACCCGTCGTCATCGACGCGGTAGAAACGATGCCGCTCCACCTCTGGACCCCTTTAGCCAGCACTTGCTCCAAGAACGATGCCCCCATGAGGGTGAGCGGCGCTTGACGCCGCCATTGCCCGATCCGGCAGACCGAGAACACGGGTTTGCCCTGGAGCAAACGACCATTCCATCCGAGTCTACATGGTGGTCCAATACCACCACGCCTGCGAGATCCCATCGGCCGAAGCTCCAAAACAGTGCCCCCAAGGAGGTAAACGCCGCCACACGCCACCACTGTCCGGTCAGGCAAGCCCAACCTGAGGTTTCTCTTGGAGCCCGACAGGACCACCACTATGACAATGTCCTCCAAGGAGGTTAGCGGCGTCCGAAGACGTTGCCGCATCATCCGCAACGATAGATCCATGCAAAGGATTTCAACCCGGTGATAGTCCCGTGAACGAGGAGATCTAGAGGCATAGGCGCACGTCCAACACAGAAGGAAAGGCCGAGTCAGGTCAGACAGTTCCGGGCACGACCCAAATCCGTCCAACCCGAGCCAACCAAAGAGGCCGCCGCCGGTAGGGTAAAATCCGGGCGCGTCTACCATGGATCCACCGCCACCGCCATCTGGCCGCCACCGCGCCGCCTGCCAGCACGGCATCGACCAGCCACCCACTGCCCGGGAGGAGATGAGCGCCGCAGCACCCCACGAGCCGCCCGGCCCCATCACGGTCCCCGGAGATCACCGCCGATCTGGCTGTTCATGCATGCCATATATAAAATGATCGATCGATCAATGCTCACGATCGGCAGAAAGTGACAGGACAATGTTAGTTAAACTTAAGTCAAAAGTGGCACTGTACATGCATATATGCAAGCGTAGGTGCACACATATATGACAAGGGGGAACACAAAATCTAATTAAATATGTTTCTCAGAACGGTATGTTTCTCATGAACAGCAGACCGGTCTGATTGCACATGTTGTATTCCTCACGCCTGTGTTAGAATTTAGTTCGTCGCTGCACGGAGATGGTAAGAGCATCTCCAACAGGGCCCCTAAATAGCATAGGCACCGAGGAAAAAGGCACACCTCTGATCTGCAGTTCATAAAAGAATATACTTAGCTGCCATCTGGTAGTTCTTCAATTGTTACCTGGGAAGGATCTATTTGCGGTTACTGAAATGTAACATGATGTGTTCTCTTTATAATTTAGTGTAGAAAATTAGACAAAAATGAGTTAAACTAACACTAAAATAGGAAAAAAAATGTTTGGACAACCAGAATTATCATAATCCACCACAATTGTTAGGGAAGTGGAAGTACAATCCAACCATTTGGGTTCAAGTTATCATGTTTGTAGGGGCCCCGCCTACCGTTTTCCTTTTGGCAAAAAATACAAATGCAACGAAAAATTGATTTCTCAACTTCACAACTCTAATCATCAGATTTCGGGCCCTTAAGCACATAGATTAATGTTCAAATTTACGCACATTTGGCAGCCTAGTCAGGGTAACTACAAAAAAGTTTTAAAAACGTTCAATGTTAGAGGTTTTGAATAATATTTGGGAAATTTATTCAAAGAAAAATACGAGACCAAAATTCAAAAAATTAAGAAAAACATATTTGTCTAATATATTGGAGTACTGATGACTCTAATATATCAAGGAAAAATAACTTCTCTCAGAAAAACTCACAACTACTAAAAATCATTTTTATAATTTATAGCTTTCTCCTTGCTCCTTCAAATCCTTTTTTCGTCAGATGGTCCTAAACTTAATTTATAGACTGGATATTTTATAATTTACTAGGAAAATGGCCCGTGCGTTGCAACGGGATAAAAAATTTGTAGGGAGCATTGTGCCTCCACACCGCTCTAACAAAGACGTACCTCCCCCTAAAGGGAGGGAACTTCGGTAACACATCCTCGTCTCCGCTGGCTCCACTTGTGGTTACTTCTAACCTTTACTTTGTGCAAGCTTATTGTGTTTATATCTTGTGCTTGCATTTGTTGTTGTTGAGCTTGTCATATAGGTTGTCCACCTAGTTACATATCTAGACAACCTATTTTGTCGTTAAGCCTAATTTGTTAAAAGAAGATAAAAATTGTTAGTCACCTATTCACCCCCCCCCCCCCCTCTATTCGACCCTATCGATCCTTTCACGGACCCAGAAAAAGCCCAGGTCCTGGCATGCGCCTTTGAATGGGCTCTCATGAGCGCAGAAAAAGTTTCAAGGCCAACGGAGGAACGGACCCCGCACCCACTTCACAAACCTGACACACCCCGCTCGAAAGCTAGATCCTTCCGTGGACAAGGTCCCGTTTGCACTAACCCTCCATGAGGTTGTTCGCGAAACGGCCTCAGATTTTTACCACGGCCTCCAGTTATCGCGTGAAGACGCCATGCCAGGTCTCATGATTTTACCGTCTCCCATGAATTTTCGGGGATTTAAACAGCAGCAATACGCGTGCCGGAGTCCTCCCCGTGCCCCCCCCCTCCCCTGCACCAGGCCCATCCTCTCAGTTGTGTGCACAGGGCCTGGCCATGGATCGAAGACCACGGGAAGGGACTCCCAGCCCTTTCCGTCCATGATTTTATGTGGCGGCTGCCCCGTTCTTGAATTTCCCACATAAACCCCTAGAAATGCGGGAAATGCACGGAATATGGCTGGCAAACCCCAAAAAAGCCTAGGTCCTAGCATGTGCCTTTGAACGGGCTCTCATGAGCACAGAAAAAGTTTTGAGGCCAACAGAGGAACGAGCCCTGCACCCACTTCACAAACCTGATGCACCCCGCTCGAAAGCTAGATCCTTCGCTGGACAAGGTCCCGTTTCCACTAACCCTCTGTAAAGTTCTTTGCGAAGCGGCCTCAGATTTTTACCACAGCCTGCAGGGGCCTGATACGTCTCCAACGTATCTATAATTTTTAATTGTTCCATGCTATTATATTATCAATCTTGAATGTTTTTATATACATTTACAGCAATTATATATCATTTTTTGGGACTAACCTATTAACTTAGTGCCCAGTGCCAGTTGCTGTTTTTTGCCTATTTTTGGTTTTCCAGAATATCAGTACCAAATGAAGTCCAAATGCCACGAAACTGTTTGGAGATTTTTTTCTGGACATAACAAGTACTAGAAGCTTCGGGAGAGGGCCAGAAGATGAAGCAGTGGCCCACGAGGCACCAGGGCGCGCCCCAGGGGAGGGGGCGCCCTGGTGGCTTGTGGGGCCCACACAGCTCCGTTTGACCTAATTCCACCACTATAGATTCTCTAAAATCGGGAAACCAACAGAGGAGTCCACGAAATACTTTTTCCGCTGCCGCAAGCTTCTGTTCTTGAGAGATCCCATCTGGGGGCCTTTTCCGGTACTCCGTCGGAGGGGGAATCGATCACGGAGGGGATCTACATCAACCTTGCTGCCCTTCCGATGATGCGTGAGTAGTTTACCACAGACCTTCGGGTCCATAGTTAGTAGCTAGATGGCTTCTTCTCTCTTTTTGATTTTCAATACAATAATATGGATTGTATCGGGGGGTATAAGCCATGGAGAAGTTAGAATACAGTAGGTATAATGCAAAAATAAAATATGAATGGGTTTGCAACAATACTTAAACACTAGTAGAAAACAGGGCATCAGTCCTGGTTCCAGATGGCCTTTAGTCCCGGTTCTGCAACTGGGACTAAACAATCGGGACTAAAGGCCCCCACTTTTAGTCCCGGTTGGGTTACGAACCGGGACTAAAGGAGCTCCACGTGGCCGCTGTGGGCGCCCAGGCAGGAGGACCTCTAGTCCCGGTTGGTAACACCAACCGGAAGTAGAAGGCAGCCACGCGTCAGCACCTGCCAGGAGCTGGGGTTTTTGTTATTTTTTTGAAAGGAGGGGTTTAGGGGTTTTGGAGGGTGTAGGGGTTTCATATTGTGTTTCCCCTTTTCTTTTTGTGTTTACCATTCAATTCCTTTACATTTAGGGTTTTCATTTTTATTTTATGCTTTTCATCCAACTCGACGCTAGCTACTACATATAGCAATGAAGGAACCATTACACAACATCGTCATGATCAATATATAGAGAGAAGTGACCTCTCTTTCTCCGTGCTTGGTCGAACAACAAGTTTTCGTATATCTATTCGACGCTACTACATATAGTACACGTTCATGCATATATACAATATAACATCTCTTACGATCCCTAATATCTAATTACCAAAATCGCATTGCAAATCCCAATGGTATTCTCCGTCTGTAGGTATGACATGCTCAACAAAGAATCCCGCCAATTCCTCTTGAATTGCTCGTATGCGATCAGTTGGTAGGAGTTCGTCCCGCTTCCGCCAGATCTAATTTAAAGAAGGGGGTCAATATATATATATATATATATATATATATATATATATATATATATATATATATATATGAATGAAACTCAACACAGTTGATGGTAATAAAATAAAAATGTGAATATTGTTTACGTACTTCAAATTGTTCTGAAGATCTGCCCCGCTCAGAGGTCTTGTGGCGAATGAACTCGCAAACGTAGTATCCACATAAATTATTCCCGGGTGCCTGCCACAAGCACTTTACGAGAATAGAGTTCAATCAAAATGATAATCAAGCATGATAATGGTATTGAAACTAAAATCAATGAGAGATGCGTGGAACTAGCTAGTAGTACTTACTTTGGGGTGTGAAAATCGCAGCTCCTTTTTCCATTCACCCCTAACCTGGTTGGTGAACTTTTTCCAAACCCTGCCCGGCAAAAAAAATGATTACTTGATATCAGGAAATGAACGAAAGTTGCCGATATGGTGCGATAATGATTGAACTTACTTCTGGAGCATTTGACTCATGTCCGCCCACTCCTTAGGCTCTTTACGTCTCGAGTCCAAGACAATTACTAGTCCCGCGTCAAGCTGAATGGCTAGCAGAATAAAGTGGAACCTGCGCACGCATAACTCATCAATTACACTTAACCTCGAGTAAGCGAAACAGAATGTGCACAAGACAGTAACACTCACTGGAAGTTGTAAGGAAATAGTATTTCCCTTTTGTTTCGTTGTCCAAGTAACGCCTTTAGCAAGTTTTTCTCTGTATCATCGGGTTTTTTTTGTACCGTATATTCATTTACGGTATTTGGGTTAATGAACCCAATGTCATAGATTTGTCCTCTGCATTCGAGGATCTTCAATCTGAATAATATAGTGTGAGGATAATTATACATGCAATGAACGAGCTGAGCTAGAGACTTAATTATAGAAAAAATACTTACAAACAATAGCAACTGACGATAGTTTTGTCAAGGGCGTCTTGATTGTATAACTGAAATAATTCTTCAAATTCAATGTACAACGCCTCGACTCCATTGAAGTAGTGCTCATCTTTAATTCCCACATAGATACTGTCGGTCCCTTCCTTGCAGGCTTTCAAGTACTAGTCATGCAATCTTCGCATCATCGTTGATAGATGCGGGAGCTGCTCAGGTCTGACGAGAGGCTTCCCGTGCTCATATCTAAAGGCTACCTCAGCCATTTCGAACTGTACCTCATCGCCTAAGTAATCACCAAGAGTGTAACCAAGATGAGCAGCCGCTACCCCCCGGATCATTAGCGATATCGGGAAACACCTTGAGCGGGGGGCACGGTTGTTTTTCCTGTTCGCCGAGCTGGGGAATTGTTTTCCCGCTTTTTGCAGCACTGCTACTTCCCGACCTTTTCACTTCATGAAATGTCTTTACAATACAGTGGTCATAGTGTGAGAGCGGCGGAGTCGGTGGTGGTCGCTTAAGGGCATCCAGACAGCGCTTCGCTTTTACCGAATCTATTTTCTCCTTTGGATCTGGACGTTTCGGTGCAAGCTGGCGTTCCACATCGGCAGCCACGATCTCGTTGTTTTCCTCTTCAGTCATGTCGTATGGTAACTTGGCAGGAGCCTTCTTGACGCTTGGACCTGCTCTGGATTTCTTCGTTGTTGTACTGCTAGCCGCCGGAGCGGCGGCGGGTCTCTTCCGCTGTTGCTGAGGCGGCGGAGGAGGTGGAGTCAGCTGACGCGGCGGAGGAGGCGGAGTCCGCTGACGCGGCGGAAACAGCTGAGGCGGCGGAGGATTCCGCTGAGGGGCCTCCTCCGGCGGAGTCTGCTGAGGCGGCGGAGACAGCTGAGGTGGCGGAGTGTGCTGACGCAGCGGGGACGACTGAGGCAGCGGAGATAGAGCTGGACTGTGAGGAGTTTGCTGAGGGGCCTCCTCCGGCTGAGTCTGCTGACGCGGCGTCCATTGTGGAAGCACGATGTTTTCCTTTCTCCATAGAATGGTAGTCCTTACGGCATCTACCAGATGAGTCTCCCCTTCACCTATAGGGTACTCAAGGTCCAGCCCCTCGAATCCGTTGGTAACTTCATCCACCCCGACAATAGCATAGCCATTTGGAATCGGATTGCAATGGAAAGTTCCATCAGGTCCAGGAGGTAAGACATAGCCGACCGCCACCTTCAAGGTTAGGTTGCTGCATTTCGCCATTAGCTCACAATGTTCCCTCTCCGTGATATCGTCCACGGGGTAGCGAGGAGCCATGATATCAGGCCGAACGAACTCCGTGGAAGCCACGCTGCTTTTCCGCTGAGATGGTGGGGTAGCTTCGTGGGCAGTATCGAATGAAGGATCTTCGTGTTGCTGAGATGGTGGGCCGGTAGCTCGCTGACTGGTAAGTGCCTCTAGTTTCTTCTCCTGCAACGCTAATCTTTCTTCTACCTTCTGCATCCGGTCTGCATCCTCTTTCTTCTTTCTCCCTCGGCTTCTATAACCAGTGCTGTCGGGAAACCCATGCACCCACGTTACAGAGCCTGATGTGCCTCGTGTTCGTCCAGGGTGTTCAGGATTCCCGGGGGCGCGTGACAGCTCATCCTTCTCTCTGTCAGGATGGAACCTCCCTTCCTGCACGTCCTTGATTGCTTCCTGAATCTTTGTGACGGGTGTTTCAAGTTGTTCTTTCGTGTAAACACACTTCCCTGTTTCTGGGTCCAAAGTTCCCCCATGCCCGAAGAACCAAGTCCTTGCCCGTTCGGGTCAGTTCAATGTCGCTGATTGGATCCCTTTAGCAAGCAGGTCGTTCTTAGCTTTGTCCCACGTAGGCCGGGCAACCTTGTAGCCACCTGACCCCGTAACATGGTGATACAGCTTCTTTGCAGCATTTAGCTTATTTGTCTGTGACTTGTTCTTAGCTTTCTCCGATTTCTTGTACACCACAAATGTGGGCCAGTGATCTTTTATCTTCGCATATTGACCGGCGAATTCTGGAGTCTTGTCTTTCTCGACAAACTGTTCGTTCAATCTTTTCTTCCAGTTCTTGAATTGTTCTGCCATCTTCTTAAGAGCCCATTTTTTGACTTTTTGCCGTATAACTGGGCTATTTGGATCCTCCTCTGGCGGTAAGCTGAAATTTATCATGAGCGAGTTCCAAAGCTCATCTTTGCATCTATCGTCGACATAAGAAACTCCATCGTCCTTCTTCTTATTCCATTCTTGGATGCTGATCAGGAGATTGTCCCTAACAACAACTCCGCACTGATGTATAAATCGGTATTGGGTCCGCTTGGGAACAGTCGGTTTGCCATCTGGATTGACTTCTTCGATCGTGAACCTTTCATTCTCGCCCAACCTTTTCTTCGGGCCTCATCTCCTTATAGAAGTTTGGCTCGATCCGGAGGGCTAAAAGAAGAAAGAAGCGTTAATATATGTACATACAAAACAATTAATGCATCTAGTCAGCAGAGGTTTAATTAATATATATACCTCGCCGGATTTTGCAACAGTTAAGGCTCCAACACCGGCGGAGCCGTCTTCTTCTCCCTTCTCCATTCGATCACCGGAGCCGTCATCTTCTCTTCCCTCACCATCGGAGTCGTTGAGAAACTGTGAGGTGATGATATCATCATCTCCGGCGCGGATTATTTCCTCCAACGCCTCTTCTTGTTCTAAGTCTCTGTCGTGTTCCATAGTGTCTGCAAATATTACAACATGGCAATATACAACCATGAGAGATGGATTAGTGGCAAACATAGACCTAATCACAACAAGGAATCATATGCATATGAGCGATGGATTAGTGGATTATCGGGGTTATGTTTTAACTCCCCCCTCCCCCCTCATGTCGAAGTTATACCAAAATTATCGGGGTTATGTTTTAACGACCCCCCCCCTCATGTTGAAGTCAATGAACAACATGAAAATTTTTAAGTGATTGCTAAACTTTTATGCTTCATTTATATGAAGATCAATTATCCAATATAATTATGTTCGCGATATGAGGCATTGGACATTATCTAGAATCATATCTGATGAGTCGTCCTATCTTTCGGGAGAGGATACTTTGCGGACCGCCTCTCTCATGCCTGTCCGACGTGCAAATCAGGTTTTCATATGCCTCAAAATCAAAGTTATCGGGATTATGTTTTAACGACCCCCCCCCTCATGTCGAAGTTACGACGATATTTGTACAAGATGAATACAAGATTTATACACAAGATGAATACAAAATGAATACAAGATGAATACAAGATTTATACACAAGATGAATACACAACTCAACAAATGAACCAACCATCATCCTATGAACAAAACTCAACATACAACAAATGGACACCTTTTGTCGAACAGCGGAGGGACGATCAGGGACCAACTCCACGGAGATGCAACACCACAACCTGTAATTCCACGGAGATATAACACATGGCAAACCATGCTTACTGAACTAATTCAAATGACCCCTAGATCAATGGCAATCATCATGATCAAGTTGACAAGTATTAACATTTTTTCAGACTTAGTGATATTTGCATAGTGGCAGAAAACAGATTCATGTTGCAACCTTTGAGGCAAGTAAAATATATGCTACAGCAGTTTTTCATGGAAACAAAGAGCATGGCAAGCATGTATTAATTACCCTCAACAAAACACCCTTATTGATCATGATCCAAAGATGCACAAATTTGTTGCAAACCTCAAGGCAAAATGCAAAGTATTAATACTGCCAGTTTCAGACTTGTAGCACTCACTACAGGTCCTAACATGGCATGAACTAAAATCTACTAGCAAGATGACATCAAAATGCTCCTACTTCATGTTCAAAGATTGCCCAAAAGATGCTTGCATTAAAACATACAAAAAAGACAAAATGAACTCTAATGCAAAAATTGTGTTCTTCAATTTGTTTATATGCTCACTGGATTTCTATCACCATTTCTATGAACAAAAATTCCACACTAATTTCTATGACCTAGTTTATATGCTCACTGGATTTCTATCGCCATTAATTTCACACTAATTTCTATGACAAAAAAGACAAAATGAACACTAATTTCTATGAACAAAAATTTCACAAAAATTTCTATCACTAATTTCTATCACCATTAAGATCACTCCTTCTTCAACATTGATAATATGCTCACTGGAAATCACATTAACAAAAATAACAAAAAGAGGGGCGGAGAGGCCGGAGCGCGGGCGGCGTCGGCGTCGGGGCGGGCGGCGGCGTCGGGGCGCGGGGGGGAAGGAGTTGGAGGGGAACGGCGCGGCGGCTCACAGTGTGTTGCAGGGGAGCGGGGGACGGCGTCGGGGCAGGGCTCGGCAACGGCGACGTCGGGGCAGGGCGCGACGAGGGCGTCGGGGCAGGGCACGGCGAGGGCGTCGGTGAGGGGGGGACAGCTCGGAGGCGACGGCGATCTCCGGCGCAGCAGCCTGGCGGCGTCGTGCTGTGGTTCGGCATCGGGGGAGAGAATGGGAGAAAAATTCTTAAGTGATGCTTATATACCCAACCCTTTAGTCCCGGTTGGTGGCTCCAACCGGGACTAAAGGCCCCCCTTTAGTCCCGGTCCGAGCCACCAACCGGGACTAACGGTGAATTTCACCAGCCCAAAGGGCGCGAAACCCAACCCTTTAGTCCCGGTTGGTGGCTCGGACCGGGACTAAAGGCCCTTTAGTTCCGGTTGGAGCCATCAACCGGGACTAAAGGGTTGGTCCTGGCACAGCCGAGGGGCGGTGGGAGTTTAGTCCCACCTCGCCAAGCGAGAGGCGCTCGCAGCGGTTTATAAGCCCGCCTGCGGCTACCGTTGCAAGTTCATCTCAAAGCACAGACAGCTCATCGTCTGACCTGTCCCCTCTCTGCCCTGTGGGTCCTACTGTCAGCAGAAATTCATGCCCCGCGGGCCTGCATCCTGGCCCATATATAGTTGGGTTTCTAGTCGTATGCAGGCCGTGGTGTGTGAATTCTCTAGCTAGTTGGCGGGCATTTTTTTTTTTTTTTGCATATGTTATGTCAATTTTTTGACCTTCTTCAAATCACATCCTAATTTTTATACATACTCAATTATGCGTAATACACATGATTATCAAATAATTTCAACAAAATATATGAAATTCTAAAAAATGCAAAACTTTCATATTCTTTCTGTGTTAATGAAAGAGATCATGCCTATTTTTGGTTTTAATTCTAAAGTTTTCTTTTAAACAGATGCATACATGCCTAGTTTTCATTTAATTCTTTTTGCTATTAAAGTTTTTAACAAAAAATACTTTATGAAAATTTTAGTTGCATAAATTTTATATGATTTTTAGTTAATATTATTTTGATCATAACTAGAGTTTTATAAAAGCTTTTTAGTTGATTCTTTTTGCTATTGAAGAATATTATAGTTTTGTTTTAGTTGATCATAACTAGAATTTTATATAACTTTATTTCATGATATAGATTTTCATCAGATAGTGACAAAATAGATAGTTCTATCAAGTTATTTTCATATGTACCATTGCTGCAACATATTCACCATAAATTCCGATACTTTTTGTTAACCTAATTTATTTTGATGCATAGACACATAGTGATTAAAAAAAAGCCGACACCAATGTTCCCTATGTGAAGGAGATAGACCCTTACTATGAATCAGAGAAACCACATAGTACCTCCAACTTTATGTCATACAATGTTTCCCTCTTATCATCTCTGATGCTTCTGCTGTATTCATCTATGTCAAGACGATTAAGCCATGTCTATATTAACCTTGTTATTTTATATGGAGCCACCAACCGGGACTAACCGCGTATGATCAACCTTGAAAAAACATGGGACTGAAAGGATAGGAATAATTGAAATTTCATAAATTAATAAATAATTATTCTAAAATCATGTTTCAAATGCCAAAATGCCCTAGCTAGCTCTTACAAAGATTCCCTCCGGTTTGTCCGAAGTGGCACTTTCCAGCTATAAGTCCGGAAACTCACACTAGAGAGAAAGTGATGGCGGTGAAGCCGGTCACATCCCAGAGTGGGATCTTGGGGTATAAAACTATTTCTTCGCGTGCGTCCCTTGCTTATTGCGCCGTAACCATGGATAATCTTCATCATTTAACAGGATGCTTGGGTCAGTCTTCACTCTGAAGGGAGAAATTTCATGAAACTTTTCATAATCTTCTGACATGTCTGTCTTGTCCTCCACTCCCACGATGTTTCTTTTCCCTGAAAGAACTATGTGGCGCTTTGGCTCATCGTATGATGTATTCGCTTCCTTATCTTTTCTTTTTCTCGGTTTGGTAGACATGTCCTTCACATAGGAAACCTGCGCCACATCATTGGCTAGGACGAATGGTTCGTCTGTGTACCCAAGATTGTTGAGATCCACTGTTGTCATTCCGTACTATGGGTCTACCTGTACCCCGCCTCCTGACAGATTGACCCATTTGCACCGAAACAATGGGACCTTAAAATCACGTCCATAGTCAAGTTCCCATATGTCCTCTATGTAACCATAATATGTGTCCTTTGCCCTATTGGTGTTTGCTGCATCAAAGCGGACACCACTGTTTTGGTTGGTGCTCTTTTTATCTTGGGCGATCGTGTAAAATGTGTTCTCATTTATCTCGTACCTTTGGAAAGTCAATACAGTCAAACATGGTGTGCTGGCCAAGAACTACAGGTCATCTCCAATAGTGGTGTTACCCATGAGATGTGTTTGCAACCAACCGCCGAAAGTCCCCATGTGTTCACGTGTAATCCAGTCGTTAGACTACTCCGGGTGTTTGGAGCATAGAATATTCTTGTGTTCATTGATATACGGGGCCACCAAGGTAGAATTCTGTAGAACTGTGTAGTGTGCTTGCGCCCAAGAATGCCCGTCCCTACATATTATTGAGTTCGGTCCTAGCGTGCCTTTTCCACCCAGTCTCCCCTCATGCCGCGATTCAGGAACTCTAATCGGCTTAAGGTCAGGAATAAAGTCAACACAAAACTCAATGACCTCCTCTGTTTGATGGAGGTTACGAACATATTTCTTTAAGACTCCCATGAACCTCTCAAAGGGGAACATATTGTGTAGAAATACAGGACCCAGAATTGCAATCTCGTCGACTAGGTGAACTAGGACGTGCGTCATAATATTGAAGAAGGATGCTGGGAACACCAACTCAAAACTGACAAGACATTGGACCAAATCATTCTGTAACCTTGGTAGGATTTCTGGATCGATTACCTTCTGAGAAATTGCATTGAGGAATGCACATAGCTTCACAATGGCTAATCGAACATTTTCTGGTAGAAGCCCCCTCAATGCAATCGGAAGCAGTTGCGTCATAATTACGTGGCAGTCATGAGACTTTAGGTTCTGGAATTTTTTCTCTGCCATATTTATTATTCCCTTTATATTCGACGAGAAGCCAGACGGGACCTTGATACTGAGCAGGCATTCAAAAAAGATTTCCTTCTCTGCTTTGGTAAGAGCGTAGCTGGCAGGACCTTGATACTGCTTTGGATGCATGCCGTCTTTTTCGTTCATACGTTGCTGGTCCTCCTGTGCCTCCGGTGTATCTTTTGTCTTCCCATACACGCCCAAGAATCCTAGCAGGTTCACGCAAAGATTCTTCGTCACGTGCATCACGTCGATTGCCGAGCGGACCTCTAGGTCTTTCCAATAGGGTAGGTCCCAAAATATAGATTTCTTCTTCCACATGGCTGGGTGTCCGTCAGCGTCATTCGGAACAGATTGTCCCCCAGGACCCTTTCCAAAGATTACTTGTAAATCCTTGACCATATCAAGTATATCATCACCAGTACGGAGGACAGGCTTCTTCCGGTGATCTGCCTCACCTTTGAAATGCTTGCCTTTCTTTCTTAAGGCATGCTTGGTCGGAAGAAATCGACGATGTCCCAGGTACACATTCTTCTTGCATTTGTCCAAATATATACTTTCAGTCTCTTTTAAACAGTGCGTGCATGCGTTGTATCCCTTGTTTGTCTGTCCTGAAAGGTTACTAAGAGCAGGCCAATCATTGATGGTTACAAACAGCAACGCTCGTAGGCCAAATTCCTGCTGTTTGTGCTCATCCCACACACGTACACCTTTTATGTCCCACAACTGTAAAAGTTCTTCAACTAATGGCCTTAGGTACACATCAATGTCATTGCCGGGTTGCTTGGGGCCTTGGATGAGCACTGGCATCATAATGAACTTTCGCTTCATGCACAACCAAGGAGGAAGGTTATAGATGCATAGAGTCACAGGCCAGGTGCTATGATTGCTGCTCTGCTCCCCAAAAGGATTAATGCCTCTTGATCTTCAGCTTCCCCCGTTGCAGTATCACCGTATTCAGGGAACATAGGATAGTTGTCATCATCCTCTTCTTCTTCGTTGTCTTCCATCATAACCCCTCTTTCTCCGTGCTTGGTCCAAACATTATAGTGTGGCATGAAACCCTTCGAAAGCAGGTGGAAGTGAAGGGTTTTCGAGTCAGAGTAATCCTTCGTATTCTCACAGACAGTACATGGACAATACATAAAACCATTCTGCTTGTTTGCCTCAGCCACATCGAGAAAATTATGCAGGCCCGTAATGTAGTCGGAGGTGCGTCGGTCACCGTACATCCATTGCCGGTTCATTTGCGTGCATTATATAATTAAATAAACTCACACATACACTCCTCCACTAAAACCCACAAACCACACTACTTCTAGAGCATTTGAAATGAGCTAAACTAGCAGTGAGAGATGAAAGGATGAAGTTGCTAACCTTTTTAGAACACTTGGATAGTTGGTGCACCGCCAAACCTAGACAAATCTTGGGGAAAATGGAGCTTGGAGGAAGAACAGAGGAGAAAGCTTAAGTGTGGCTCCGGCATTTCATCGAACACCTCATGTGCATATATAGGCAAAAAACAGAGTAGCCCACACCTCCACCCTTCCACGGCCAAAAAACAGAGGAGATGGGGGGGCGTGGATATATATAGGCAAAACTTTAGTCCCGGTTTGTGTCTAAAACCGAGACTAATGGCCTACCCTTTAGTCCCGGTTCCATCCACCAACCGGGACTAAAGGGGTTACCCCTTTAGTCCCGGTTGGTGGATGGAACCGGGACTAAAGGTCCCAGCCGAACCGGGACTGATGCCTGCCGAGGCCCGGCCGGCGTCCTAGCCTCTCGAACCGGGACTGATGCTCCCATTAGTCCCGGTTCGTAACACGACCAGGACTAATGCTCTGATCTGGCCAGGACCAAAGCCCTGTTTTCTACTAGTGAAAGTAGTGATTTGTTTTGTTATACTAACGGATCTTACGAAGGTTTTGTTGAGTTTTGTGTGATTGAAGTTTTCAAGTTTTGGGTGAGATAACGATGGATGAAGGAATAAGGAGTGGCAAGAGCCTAAGCTTGGGGATGCCCAAGGCACCCCAAGTTAATATTCAAGGTAGAATCAAGGTCTAAGCTTGGGGATGCCCCGGAAGGCATCCCCTCTTTCTTCTACCAACCATCGGTAATTTTACTTGGAGCTATATTTTTATTCGTCACATGATATGTGTTTTGCTTGGAGCGTCATGTATTATATGAGTCTTTGCTTTGTTTGCTTTTTAGTTTGTCACAATCATCTTTGCTGGACACACCTATTTGAGAGAGCCACACATTCATCATGATTTGTTAGAATACTCTATGTGCTTCACTTAAATTTTTTGAGCTAGGCAGTTGCTCTAGTGCTTCACTTAAATCTTTTTCAGCATGGCGGTGGCTATATTTTGAAGAACTATTTGAACTCTCATGCTTCACTTATATTATTTTGAGAGTTGATAAGATAAAATTTTGAAGAAATATTTAAACTATCATGCTTCACTTATATTATTTTGAGAGTTGATAAGATTGAAATTTTGAAGAAATATTTGCACTCTCATGCTTCACTTATATCTTTTTGAGAGATGGATAATAGTAATGGTAATTTGCATAAGATATGAATTTGGTCCCAAAGTGATGAATATTTAAGAGGGATATAATAAAAACTTTCATATAGATCATTGAATATGATAAGTGTGGTTCCTTGCAATAGTTTTGCGATATGGAGATGATAATATGTGAGTCATGTTAGTGAGTAATTGTGATTTAGTAAGAATATTAGTGTTAAGGTTTGTGATTCCCTATGCATGCACATTAAGTCAATAGTTATGCAAAGAAATTATGTCCTACTAATGGTGTATTATTCGGTGTTAGTTATGTTCAATGCATGTTTATGACCATTTTCGCTTTTTAGTTGGTTGCTTCTCAATCTATTTGCTAGCCTTCAATTGTACTAAGCGGAAATACTGCTTGTGCATCCAAACTCCTTAAACCCAAGTTGTGCCAAATGAGTCCACCATATCTACCTATATGCAGTATTTCCATGCCGTTCCAAGTAAATTTGCGTGTGCCAACTCTAATTTTCAAAATAATATTCCGTTTTGTGTGCCCGTACCGCTCATGAAGCGGCAGGGGGTGGCCAATATTTTCCATGCAGGCTGTGTTATTCTCACGATGAGTGTTTATTCACTTGTCATTGCACGAGAGAGTGGCTGGTAATAGGGATGCCCGGTCCCACAATGAAATCAAAATTAATAACAACAAAATTCCATGGAAAGTGTTGGTATGGAGGGCACCCGTGGATACGGCTAGCCATGGATTGTGAAAGAATAGTGGAAAGGAAATAAACTTTATTTTCTGTTTGGGAACCGCCTATGATGTGTCTAGCATAGAAGATATTGGGAATTCTCGGTCGTTTTCGTTGACAGGAAAAGCATGCCTCTCAAAAATAATTTTATCTCTCTAATTTAAGCTTTGAGCTCTGGCACATTTGCAAATCTCTGCTTCCCTCTGCGAAGGGCCTATCTATTTATTTTTATGCAATTTTTATCTTTATTTTGAGTCTCCATCTTCTGTTATAAAGCACCTGTAGGAGATATGCCCTAGAGGCAATAATAAATGTTATTGATTATCTCCCTGTTCATAATTATGTTTATGTTCCATGCTATAACTGCTATGGTTCTCGAGTCTACAATAACCACGAGGCTCGAAGGAAGACTCATATGCACGTGTGGAATAATAAACGGTAAAATGTATTCCTAGTCTGGCCTCTAAGACTGGCTCAAGTATTGCATGATGATCCTGTTTTCCTGATCATGGGCATGGCTATGCCGGCAATTTTGTGGGCACAATGTTAGAAGAACATTTGTGTTGAATCGACCCGAATTGATGTTATGCTATGAGATACATTCGTCACAAGTTAATGGTTAATAACACAGAGATGGTTAACGTTTTCATGATTCCTTAGACCATGAGAGTATCGAGTTTCTTCATGCTTGCTTCATGAACTTTGGAGTTTGTTAAACGTCATCTGTAAATGGGTGGCTATTACGGCGGCTTACGGGTTCATGGAAAAGTATGTCAAGTAACTCGATAGCTCAAGATCGGGATTTGCTCCTCCGACGATGGAGAGATATCTCTGGGCCCTCTCGGTGTTACGGTATCCATCATCGTCTGGCCAGACACTTTGTGATTTGATCACGGGGATGCCGGAACACGGGAACGAGAAAAGAGAACAATACCGGTAACGAGGTAACTGGCATAGTGGACAAGTTGTTGATCCACGGGGATGCCTACATGTCTCACCTCGGGTATTTGTAACATATCGCGAAGCAACAGGAATAGCACACGGCAACTGGAGGTTCACTCGAATATTCATTCGTGTGGGTATAGGGGTCAATATGGGTGTCCACGGCTCCGATGTTGATCATTGATCGGAAGGGGTTCCGGGTCATGTCTATACTTCACCGAACCTATAGGGTCACACGCTTAAGGGTCATCTATCTGCTGAATACTAGACGGGGAGTCTGAGAGAAAATCACCGAAAAAGTTTCGGACGAAACGGAAACGTTCCGGAGAGGATATCGGAATAGTTCCGGTGAAACTGAAAAGTTGTTTCAGGGTATTCCATAAAGTCAAATTGGTTTCGGCACATGCCTAGAAATTATTGGAAGGTACCAGAAATGTTCCGGTAACTTCTGAGATTTTTCAGAGACAAAAACCGGAAATGTTCCGGACTGCCGGAACCGCTTTAGTTGCTTTTCACAGATGAAAATCACTAAACCGAAAAGTTGTTTCGGAGTACACCATAAAGTCAAAATGGTTTCGGCACATGCCTGATAATTCTTGGAGGGTGCCAGAATCGTTCTGGAAACTTTCTGGAATTTTCGGGGATGAAAACCGGAAATGTTCCGGAGCTGCCGGAACCGCTTCAGATGCTTTTCGCAGATGAAAATCACTAAACCGGAATTGTTTCGGATCGCGTTGAAAATTATTTTAGTGGGTACTGGAAATGTTCTAAGCCCACATGAATATTTTCAGTTCGAACGGATGCTGAAATATGTCGTCGTGAATAGTGAAAGTGCTTTTTGGATTACTTTTTGGAAAGCCACCTTTTTGGGCTTTTGCTCCAAAATATCTTGGAGATGACATGGATGGATGTGGCTGAAATTTCAGCCCCTCCACCCCTCCTTCTCCTATAAATAGAGGTGGAGGGGGCAGCCCAAATCTCACTCCTTCTCACATACAAGTGCCATGACATTTCTGGCTTCTCTCTCCCTCCCAGCGAAATAGTTTCGTAGAGCCGAAAGGCTGTCTGGGTTCCGGTGGGAACTAGTTCTGGACGGCGAAGCCCTGCCGGATAGATGACACCGTATGTGTGCAACTCTGTAGAGAGATCGTAGTTTCGGTCTTAGTTCGAGAGCGCCTCCCGAAGGGCTGTCCGAGTGACTGTCCGAGTTTCGATGGTCCTCCCGAAGGGCTGTCCGAGTGACTGTCCGAGTTTCGATGGTCCTCCCGGAGGGCTGTCCGTGACACCGTCCGAGGGACTGTCCGACCGCCTCCCGGAGGGCTGTCCGGGGGCGGATGAGGGTATACATCCTCGCGGTTGGGAGGTTGTAAATCCTAGCTGCGGGGATCTGCACCGCCGATCGTCATCGACTCTACTTCCGCTGCGCTACGAGTCGGTAACGAAACAGATCAAACCTTGTATGCAGTCTCCATAGTGATCCTGGGCTGGTACGTAGGTCGGAATTTTTTTGTTTTCTGCTGCGTTACCCTACAGTGGCATCATGAGCCGGGCTATGCGTAGATGCAGGTTGCGATCTAGAATACATGAGATGTATGGGTGTTGCACAATATAATTAGGAAGTAGATGAGTTCTATTGCTGAAAATTATTTGTGCGGGTAGCAGATGAAATCTGTTACCCGATGTTCTTGTTGCTTCCCTGGAATTTGCATATTTCTGATCTTGATAACGGTATGGTGGAGTTTCAAAGTTCTGACAATCCGCGATCCTGATTGATCAACGAAGTGCTAACAGTTCTTTGAATTCCACCGTAGTTAAAAAGAAAGATGAAATTTCGTAGACGAAAGGGCAATGTAGATGTGATCTGCACGGGGGTCACGCGTATGACGAAGTTTAGTATGGGGCTCGAGATTTTATTATCTCATGTTTCATACACCCTGGAATGTTAATCTAGCGACTTGGATTATCATGCTTGATGATGGACGTTGGTAGCTTCGGTTTGTTTCGAAACCTTAGAAGCCACGTAAAATAAATTTTTGCATAAACCGATTAGAGGCGTCTAACTTGGTTTTGCAGGATGGTTTGCATGTGCATATGATGTGGTATAGCAGTGCTCATATTAATTTGATTATGTATGAGATGACTATATGATGTAATATTAACATGACCTGCGTGTCATGATTCGGCATGATGGCTGGAGCCATATGATTGTCACTTTAATGACCTGTGTGTCAACCTTAGGTAATGCACTTATTTTATTAGCTATAGAGATAGCAATATTATCCTGTGCATCGACAAGGTGGTGGCAATCTTCGCAAAGGTAAACACCGACGCGAATGCCGAAGACGAAGAAATACAAGACTTCTTCGTCAGAAAGGGCTATACCATATCATGCTATTATGAATTGCCTGAGATGTTTATCCCTTATGATGCACCCTTTTGATTGCGCGGTAGTCGCTTTTATTAGGGTGATCTCTCACAAAAATATCAAGTAGTTAGTGTTCTCCCAAGTGTAGCACCGTCACGGCACCTAACTTTTCGGGGTATCACATGGATACATGGGTACGAACGATTAGGGATGTGTGAGGCGGGTGAGTTGAGACCTCGCAGCGAGATCACTTGGTTGTCTTGACGTTCTAGCTTGAAAGTCCTGAGCTCGGAACACGCCCATCGAAAGATGAACAAGAGTCACATAGAGATGTGATTGGCAAGTTGGCCTACCGATTGCAATTCTCGTCACTTGAGATGGATACATCCTTGGCGTTGAATTGTAGTTTGGATCTTGAATCGCTCACAATCAATTATGAGAGATATTGATTTGAGTGGGAGTGCACTGTAGAATTGAATTCTTTTAATTCTCAGTGCAATTAATTTTGAACACTGTCTGAGTGTGATTTGCAAAATAGTTGTAGAATAATGGCTCGCGTTTCCACCTTCCCTATTAAAATTGAATAGCTGTTAAATATCTGGTTAAAACGTTACGGTTGGTAAACGTAATGTGAGGATTGTCCTCAATAGTGCCGAGAAGGACTTTGTCCTATCGCATACTTTCGGTATTCTCCCGCTAAATGCTATGGATCATGTGGCTCTCGTCCTTCGATCCAAAAGCTAGAATTCTGTTTCAGTCAAGTGCAATACGTTTGCTTCCATGAGACCCGAACTTCGAAAGTTTGGATAGTTATGTGATATTCATGGAATCTGAAAATCATTTTCAGAGACAGACAAAGGCTAAAAGATATGAGATATCCAAAGCATTGTTTGTTTGCAAACTATTAGTAAAAGTGTTTGCTAGGCATTTGACTGATAAGAGAGGGATCCAGGAGAACGCCTGTCATATGATGAAAGGTGAATAAAACAACAACTTAAAGAGAAAGGAAGTGTCCGAAGGGTGTTAGTGAAACTTTCACGCCTAGGAAGTCCGGGGCTATCGCCACTCTTAAGTTGGGTGCTTCTTCTGAGAGTAGGAGAAATACTAAAAGTTAAACTGTTAGAAGTATTATGGCAAAAGGAAAGAAGACTGGAATATCCAGCTCATGTGTGAATGTCATACAAGTTTTTGATGTATAGAAGGCTGGTCAAAGATATAGTTCTTGGGAATTATGGTTAAACATGTTAATCACTAATTCTTGGGTATTGTAAGTTAGTCGCAAAGATACCCGCTCGAATGCATTCTGTTGCAACTCGATGTAAGAACTACTATGGCCTGAAAGACTAGCCAGGAATGAGGTTTAGATACACGCAGGGAACATAGTAAATGTTACTATGCCTTCCATAGGTGTATTCCCTATGTATTTACTTTCATAATTCATTTTAGAGTTTCACACTCTAGCCCTTTGCATAAGGTATCTTGCAAGAAGGTTGTTCATAAGAGAACTTTTAATGTTCGGAGTTATGAATAACAAAAGGGCCATACTTTCATTATGAATGAGAAGTATGTTATGAATATTGATAATAATACATTACCTTTGTATTTACTTTCATAATTCATTTAGAGTTTCATACACTCTAGCCCTTTGCATAAGGTATTTTGCAAGAAGGTTATTCATAAGAGAACTTTTGATGTTCGGTGTTATGAATAACATGAAGGGCCATGCTTCCATACAAGATGGGATGTATGTTATGAATATTGATGGAAATATGATACATCCATAACACTGACGCTAAATGTCGCAAGACTAAAAGAATACCACACAAGTGTGGCACTGCATTTGGTCACATTGGAGAAACCCGCATGGAAAATTCCATTGTGATGGATTTTGAAGTCGTTTGATTTTGAATCATCTGACACTTGCAACTTTCCTCTAAAAAGTGAAGTGACTGAAATACCGTTCACAGGCCATAAGGAACGAGCAAAGAACATATTGGTGATCATACATTATGATGTGTGTAGTCCAATAAATGTTGTTGCAAGTAGTGGATTTGTCTATCTTCAGAAATGACTCAAGTAGATATATGGATATTTACTTGTTGAGACGTAAGTCTGGATCTTTTGAATTCATTCATAAGGTTTTCAAAAATGAAGTAGAAGTTATTGTAACAAGAAAATTATGTTTCTACAATTCGATTGCAGAAAGGAATATTTGAGTTACAACTTTAGCGAATGTCTGATGAGTTATGAAAGGGGTTTCATAACTTGCACCTCCTGGAACACCACTGCAAGTGGAAAGTCCGTGAAGATGTAATCGAACCATTTATGACATGGTAAGATCAAAGATGACATAAATAAAATTGCCATTATCCCTTTTAAAGTGATGCTTTAGAGACTGCGGCTTTTTCACTGAAAAGAGATCCATCAGGTCTGTTGAAATGATGCCATGGTATGGTACGCCCAACCATGTTATATCTTTTCTTAACATTTGGAATATGGGGCTTGTGTAAAAGGTTACAAACCTATTCCAAATCAGACAAGTGCTACTTTGTAAGGTTATCCCAAGTCATTGGGTATTCCCCACCACTATACCGAGGCAAAGGATTTTGCCGCAAAACGGTATGCTTTTAAAGAGAATAGTTCTTACAAAAGGCGAGTGGGAGGACAGTGCAACTCGACGAGATAACCAGTATCTTCGTCATCAGATCAAAGGAAAGAAACCTTGGAAGTGATTCCGGAGTTTCCTACTGCGACTGATACGGAAGTCTCTACAATAAAATGTATGGACTTCAGTCGAACTTGCAGCTGAACCACGTAGGCAAGGCTCGTGCAAACCTCTCAGGTGCGCAAACGAGATATTGTTGTTGGACAACAGTATACCTACGATACATAAGGAAGCGATGATGGGCCCTGACTCCGGAGTTGGCTAAATGCCAATACAATCTGAGATAGTTTCCATATCAATGTTTCAAGATTAAAATCTTGATACACCTTTCGGAAGGCTTAGAGTCTAACGAATATTTATGGAACTAAAAACTGATACGGATAAAAATGTTTTATCCATAAAGCTCGACTTGTTGCAAAAACAAGTTCAAAGAGTTGACTACGATGAGATTGTCTCACCGTAGCGATGCTTGAAGTCGGTTCGGGTTGAACTAGCAATTAATACATATTTCAATCATGAGATATGAAACATGGATGACAAAAGGATTTCCATCTGATGGGAATGAAACCTAGGACTTGTATGTGATACAGTCCAAAGTAATTTGTCGATCCAGAGGATGCTAGTAAGTATGCAAACTTCAGAGTTCCAGCGATGGACAGAAGAGAGCAAAGTGGAGTTGGAATCTTCGTTTTTGATTGAATGGTCAAAAGGGTTTTGACTTCATCAAATGGGTATCGAAGATGCTTGTGATTCAAGAAAGTAAGTGGGAGCATGATAATATTTCTAAAAACCTTGTGTACTTGACACATTGTTAAATTGGAAATAAATTTCTTGGCACGAATTAGGACTTCATTTGAAAATAGTTTTTCGATGAAGTGCTTAGGCTAAATAGCCTCAATATTAGGCATGATGATCTATGGAGATAGATTTACCTAATAGGGCTAAGCTATGAATACATATTGACAAGATGCTAAAACTTTTTAGCATTTAAAAACGCCAAGGAGTGATTCTTGCCGAAGTCACATGGAAAGAGTTTTGCAAGACTCGGTGTCTCAAAACACTGATGAGCAAAATACATGATGGAGATTCCACACACTCTTGTGTTTGGATTAATCATGTATTCCATGGTATGTAAATCAACCAGATATGTCCAATACTCCAAAGTTGTTGCGAGTATAGATACCAAAGTGATCAAAGTACTGATCATAGGACAACAGTGAAAGATGTCACTGAGTACTAGAGTAGTACTGATGACATGTTTTCTCGCAAGCAGAGATTATGAAGTGCTCGTTGTAAGTAATTACATCGATACAGTCTTCATCAATGCTACATGCGATTTTCGATTTAAGTTAAGGGTTTTGTGTAATACACAATATGGTGGCACGGTAGTTGGAAATTGTTCCAAACAAGATACTGTGGCGAATTCTATAACAAAGGCTAAGTATGTTGACGCTTAAGAAGCGACAAATAAGTTGTTGAATCATATAGTTCATTCATGAACTTAGTATGGTTCCAAGATGGCTTTGGTCTATGGGACACTATTGCAGATAGTTGCTCCATAGCTCAGTCTGAGGAATCAGGTTTCGACCAATGATTCACACATATGCAAAGCCAAGTCCACACAAAATATGAATTTTGTGAAAGCGTGAAAACACAAGGATATGCAAAGTTACACACGGAGCTGAAGTCGTCAGATCTGTTGGACATCAGGCTATACCACATGCGAAGCATATTTTACACCGGTATGCCACAGGTGTAAAGTGCATTAGCATTGACTAGATTATTGACTCTAGTGCAAGTGGGAGTCTGTAGGAGATATGCCCTAGAGGCAATAATAAATGTTATTGATTATCTCCCTGTTCATAATTATGTTTATGTTCCATGCTATAACTGCTATGGTTCTCGAGTCTACAATAACCACGAGGCTCGAAGGAAGACTCATATGCACGTGTGGAATAATAAACAGTAAAATGTATTCCTAGTCTGGCCTCTAAGACTGGCTCAAGTATTGCATGATGATCCTGTTTTCCTGATCATGGGCATGGCTATGCCGGCAATTTTGTGGGCACAATGTTAGAAGAACATTTGTGTTGAATCGACCCGAATTGATGTTATGCTATGAGATACATTCGTCACAAGTTAATGGTTAATAACACAGAGATGGTTAACGTTTGCATGATTCCTTAGACCATGAGAGTATCGAGTTTCTTCATGCTTGCTTCATGAACTTTGGGGTTTGTTAAACGTCATCTGTAAATGGGTGGCTATTACGGCGGCTTACGGGTTCATGGAAAAGTATGTCAAGTAACTCGATAGCTCAAGATTGGGATTTGCTCCTCCGACGATGGAGAGATATCTCTGGGCCCTCTCGGTGTTATGGTATCCATCATCGTCTGGCCAGACACTTTGTGATTTGATCACGGGGATGCCGGAACACGGGAACGAGAAAAGAGAACAATACCGGTAACGAGGTAACTGGCATAGTGGACAAGTTGTTGATCCACGGGGATGCCTACATGTCTCACCTCGGGTATTTGTAACATATCGCGAAGCAACAGGAATAGCACACGGCAACTGGAGGTTCACTCGAATATTCATTCGTGTGGGTATAGGGGTCAATATGGGTGTCCACGGCTCCGATGTTGATCATTGATCGGAAGGGGTTCCGGGTCATGTCTATACTTCACCGAACCTATAGGGTCACACGCTTAAGGGTCATCTATCTGCTGAATACTAGACGGGGAGTCTGAGAGAAAATCACCGAAAAAGTTTCGGACGAAACGGAAACGTTCCGGAGAGGATATCGGAATAGTTCCGGTGAAACTGAAAAGTTGTTTCAGGGTATTCCATAAAGTCAAATTGGTTTCTGCACATGCCTAGAAATTATTGGAAGGTACCAGAAATGTTCCGGTAACTTCTGAGATTTTTCAGAGATAAAAACCGGAAATGTTCCGGACTGCCGGAACCGCTTTAGTTGCTTTTCACAGATGAAAATCACTAAACCGAAAAGTTGTTTCGGAGTACACCATAAAGTCAAAATGGTTTCGGAACATGCCTGATAATTCTTGGAGGGTGCCAGAATCGTTCTGGAAACTTTCTGGAATTTTCGGGGATGAAAACCGGAAATGTTCCGGAGCTGCCGGAACCGCTTCAGATGCTTTTCGCAGATGAAAATCACTAAACCGGAATTGTTTCGGATCGCGTTGAAAATTATTTTAGTGGGTACTGGAAATGTTCTAAGCCCACATGAATATTTTCAGTTCGAACGGACGCTGAAATATGTCGTCGTGAATAGTGAAAGTGCTTTTTGGATTACTTTTTGGAAAGCCACCCTTTTGGGCTTTTGCTCCAAAATATCTTGGAGATGACATGGATGGATGTGGCTGAAATTTCAGCCCCTCCACCCCTCCTTCTCCTATAAATAAAGGTGGAGGGGGCAGCCCAAATCTCACTCCTTCTCACATACAAGTGCCATGACATTTCTGGCTTCTCTCTCCCTCCCAGCGAAATAGTTTCGTAGAGCCGAAAGGCTATCTGGGTTCCGGTGGGAACTAGTTCTGGACGGCGAAGCCCTGCCGAATAGATGACACCGTATGTGTGCAACTCTGTAGAGAGATCGTAGTTTCGGTCTTAGTTCGAGAGCGCCTCCCGAAGGGCTGTCCGAGTGACTGTCCGAGTTTCGATGGTCCTCCCGAAGGGCTGTCCGAGTGACTGTCCGAGTTTCGATGGTCCTCCCGGAGGGCTGTCCGTGACACCGTCCGAGGGACTGTCCGACCGCCTCCCGGAGGGCTGTCCGGGGGCGGATGAGGGTATACATCCTCGCGGTTGGGAGGTTGTAAATCCTAGCTGCGGGGATCTGCACCGCCGATCGTCATCGACTCTACTTCCGCTACGCTACGAGTCGGTAACGAAACAGATCAAACCTTGTATGCAGTCTCCATAGTGATCCTGGGCTGGTACGTAGGTCGGAATTTTTTTGTTTTCTGCTGCGTTACCCTACAGCACCAACTAGAGAGCACTATTGTCATACTTGTGCACTGTGTGTAGCTAATATTGAGTATGTCTCATGAATGGATCAATGATTGAGCATAATGGGCTAGGGATAACTTTCTTTAGCATTGATATTTTGAAAGACATGGTTGCTTGTTAGCATGCTTGAGTATTTATATCTTCATATCAAATTATAGACTATTGCTTTGAATCATTCAAGTCCAAATGTCCATGCTATAAAAGAAAAGAATATATGATGAATATGATAGGTAGCATTCCACATCAAAAAATTTGTTTTTATCATTTACCTACTCGAGGACGAGCAGGAATTAAGCTTGGGGATGCTGATACGTCTCCAACGTATCTATAATTTTTGATTGTTCCATGCTATTATATTATCAATCTTGGATGTTTTTATATACATTTACAGCAATTATATATTATTTTTTGGGACTAACCTATTAACTTAGTGCCTAGTGCCAGTTGTTGTTTTTTGCCTGTTTTTGGTTTTCCAGAATATCAGTACCAAACGAAGTCCAAATGCCACGAAACTTTTTGGAGATTTTTTTCTGGACATAACAAGTTCTGGAAGCTTCGGGAGAGGGCCAGAAGATGAAGCAGTGGCCCACGAGGCACCAGCTCCGTTTGACCTAATTCCACCACTATAAATTCTCTAAAATCGGGAAACAAACAGAGGAGTCCATGAAATACTTTTTCCGCTGCCGCAACCTTCTGTTCTCGAGATATCCCATCTGAGGGCCTTTTCCGGTACTCCGCCGGAGGGGGAATCGATCACGGAGGGGCTCTACATCAACCTTGCTACCCTTCCGATGATGCGTGAGTAGTTTACCATAGACCTTCGGGTCCATAGTTAGTAGCTAGATGGCTTCTTCTCTCTTTTTGATCTCAATACAATGTTCTCCTCGATGTTCTTGGAGTTCTATCCGATGTAATCACTTTTTGCGGTGTGTTTGTTGGGATCCGATGAATTGTGAGTTTATGATCATATTATCCATGAATATTATTTGAGTCTTCTCTGAACTCTTTTATGCATGATTATTATAGCTTCGTATTTCTCTCCGATCTATTGATTTGGTTTGGCCAACTAGATTGATTTATCTTGCAATGGGAGAGGTGCTTTGTAATGGGTTCGATCTTGCGGTGCTCAATCCCAGTGATAGAAAGGGACATGACACGTATGTATCGTTTCTATTAAGGGTAAAAATATGGGGTTTATTCATGCATGAGTTTACTTTGTCTACATTATGTCATCTTGCTTAAGGCGTTACTCCGTTCTTTATGGACTTAATACACTAGATGCATACTGGATAGCGGTCGATGTGTGGAGTAATAGTAGTAGATGCAGGCAGGAGTCGGTCTACTTGTGTCGGACGTGATGCCTATATACATGATCATTGCCTTGGATATCGTCATGATTATTTGCTTTTCTATCAATTGCCCAACAGTAATTTGTTTACCCACCGTATGCTATTTTATTGAGAGAAGCCCCCGGGTCTATCTAAATCATATATTAAAAACCCTAAAAATATATTGCTGCACTTTTACTTTATTTATTTTATTTTATATTTTAGTTCAATCTATCTATCTATCACATACAATTTAATCTTGCAATTAACCGCCGAGGGATTGACAACCCCTTGTTTACGTTGGGTGCAAGGATTTGTTGTTTTGTGTGCAGGTGCTGCTAACGAGGTGTTGCGTGATTCTCCTACTGGATTGATAACCTTGGTTTCATAACTGAGGGAAATACTTATCTCTACTGTACTGCATCTCCCTTCCTCTTTAGGGAATTACCAACGCAGTTCACTAGTAGCAGGGCCGTGTGAAGCTATTCAGCCAAGAGCTACTACACAATTATGCACTCTCATCTACCAACAATTGAGCCATGCAGGTGGCTTTGGGGGAGTAGATGTACTCTCAAGATAAAAGTTTTTGCTTGGCTGCTCTTCTTTGACAGGTTGAATACCAAGGACTTACTTGTCAGAAGGCATTGGAGGACCATGCAGGAAGATAATCTATGTGTTCTCTGTTGTCAACACACCTATGAAGATAGGTTGCACCTATTCTTCTCTTGCAACTTCAGTGCGTTAATTTGGAATTATCTTCAAATCGACGGGTCTGGTGGCACTGATGTTCAGCACTACATCACTTTGGCCAAGAGGAGGTTTGGCCAGCCTTTCTTCTTTGAAGTGGTCTTCACAGCAGCTTGGAATATCTGGATACTGACGAATGGGAAGACATTCAGAGGTGAACGTGCCACATTTGGGGTTTGGCGATGTAAATTTGTACATGACCTGTCCTTGCTGGCTCATAGGGTTAAAGCTTCTATTAGACCCAAGCTGTTAGATTGGCTAGCTAGCCTCCCCTGAACCATGTAATAGGTAGGTGTGGTTTCTCTTATTGTATGCTTCAAGTTTAGAGTTTTTGTTTTCTCTGTACAGTTTGTTTTTGTTGGACCTTGTTTGTTTTTTGAATAAAGGACTATGGGGCTTTGCCTTGCAGTAGTTAGTCAAAAAAAATGACGCCAGGTCTCATGATTTTATCGTCTCCCGTGAATTTTCAGGGATTTAAACGGCAGCAATACGTGCACCGGCGGCCTCCCCGTCCCCCCCCTCCCGCGCTGGGCCCACCCTCTCGGTTGTGTGCGCAGGGCCTGGGCATGGACCGAAGTCCGCGGACAGGGACTCCCAACCCTTTCTGTCCATGATTTCATGTGGCGGCTGCCCCGTTCTTGAATTTCCCGCATAAACCACTACCGCAGGAATGCCTAGCAGTGGCGGGCGCCTAAAGCCCAGCAATGGCGGGCCAGGCTCCCAGGGGGCGCCCGCCACTGACCTCCCGCCACTGCTAAAGTGGCATCAGTGGCGGGCGCCCGCCTGCCAGTGGTAGCTCCCTAACAGTGTGGCGGGCGTTGTACATTGCCCGCCAGTGTAGTCAATCTTGTAGCAGTGGCGGGCGACCTTGTCAATGGCTGGCAAGTTGTAACGCTCGCCACTACTTTGTAAAGTATGTGCAGCGGGCGCTTATTAGGGCCTTCCACTGATTGATGCACCAGGCTAGAATAAAAAACGCTGCCATGGCGGCATATATTATGCTGCCACGGCAGCGTTACCTGATGCAAATAGAGAACGGTTCTCAATAAATGGGAGCAAATCAGGAATAAAACTAGTGGTAATAACTCAGAATAAAGAATGATAAGTACATTAAGAATAAACGAGTAACGCAAAATACATCATCATCAAATATAGTCTGCTGATAAAGTTAAACAACATAGTTAATAGGCCAAATATGTTTAGCCACAGTTGCAGTTGTGCACGCTGCAATACGCTAGGTAAGGCTCTTTTGTTGGTTGGACTCATGTTCTTCGGTGCTATTATAGAATAGGCCGGAAGACGAGCGGACCTCCTTGTTTATGATAGTCACCAACTTGAGTTGTAGTTCTTCGAGCACTACGCCAGCTTCGGTCGAATTGTTTTGTATTTCCTAACCCCATTTGAGGATTTTATCATGCTGCTTTAACGTTTTCACGGACCGTATGAATTCTTCCATGTGAATGCAGACGTAGAAGCCACAAGTCAGACTATTCTCCGGTTGTTGCATACAAGATAGATTGTTCCATCTGAAGGCAATCATTTTCTTTCCACTTACATTGTAGTTTTTTTCAACCGTGAGGCCTCCTGTATTATTCCAATCAAAAAGACAATCATCGAGAAGGTCCTTCAGGAGTGACTAGTCTTTTCCCGGGCTCTTCGTGGAATCCACCAAGTAACAATTGCACCTTTATGGTCTTAGCACTAGGAGAACCCAATGGTTGCTGCGCAAAACAGAATAAACATACGGCGAACATAAGAAAGTTACAAATTTTGAGACGTGAGAACATATATGAAGGATAAAGGTACAAAAGTGAAAGCGTAAAGCTAGAGAAGGATGTACATGGTCGGTACGGCACGAGGAGGAAGTTTTTAAGCTTGTTCTGTTGCACGAAATCCAGAAGGTAATTCTTCATGCACCGCCCCCTCATTTTTTAGGTTTTCCTCGTTCATGAGAAAAGGGTCGGCTATGGCGACATCGGAAATATTCTCGCTTCTTACCTAAGTGGCTTAAAAAAGCGCCCATAGCCTCATTAGGCAAGTTTCAAGACTATAGAATCTGAACATATAGAAGATCTCTTTGAAATCAACATATATCTTGTCCCCGCTTAATTTTTCAAAGAAAGTATATCCCTTTGGCACCTTCGCAGTGTAATGTGTTGGGTTACCGATGGATCCTTGCTTCTTATTGGCTAGCTCTGAATCCACAATTTTGTCATGTACAATCTTCATCTCAACCCTAAGGTGCTCGTACACTTTGTCTGGTAGCATTCTCTTACGCGGGATATAGACAGGTGCTTTTGGGTTGTCAGCACATTGTTCATATGCCAAGGAGTACTTCGGTGCCTTGTTATTTACCGGTGGTCTACCATTTCCACGTGTGGTGGCAGAAGTGTTTGCCTTAGTATTCATTTTCGCACCCTTTAGATGCGTGTTTCTTTCTTTGACCGGTTGGACGGAAACGGGCGGACAGGACATCGCTTCTTGGGCCACCACATTCTTTAGTGTTGTTGGAGTAAACTTTAGTTTTTTGCAAGGTTGCATCTCAGGATGGGCTGGCGGCGCCTCCTTATGTGCAGCATAATTAGGATTTTGTGATTCCTCAATCATGTGCTCTTCCTACAGATCCTTAGCCGATATGGGGTTTCAAAGACTTAGAGCACATCGTCTAGGTGGCGGTCTAACGCCATGGATGTTGGGAGATGGTGATGGTACTGCAATGCCGGGGATAGTCGGAGACAGTGTTCTGTTTGGGGATGGCTTTTCCATTATGATACGCATTGCAGGCCACTTGAGGTAACCAGCAAAGCATTCCGAAAGCAGCTACGGCTCATCACCCTCTTCCATAATGTTTTGTGGCAGAATCAAACTGTGGTATTGTTGGAACACCCTAAGCAAACAAACCTTCCGCACGTTCTCATCTAATTTGCTGTTGAGCATGACATTTCCTGTAAAGACTCTTGCTTTTGCAACCTCCAACAAGTTGCCACTCACTCTAGCTAGGAGAGTGCAAGGAATTTGTTCCTCCAACGAATGTGGTGACCCACCATGACCATCCATGACATTACTGACCGAGGGGCTTCTGATCTTTGTGGGAGAAAGGGGCGGCGGCGTATGGGTATCCACCGTTTGTGGCATATTTGTCGACCCTTTGGACTGAATATGCTTTTGAACCTCTGCCAGAAAATCAGGTAAGACTTCCTTTAACCTTTCGTTGACTAACTGATATAGTTTTTCTTTGTCCCTTCTTTCCTTTTCCGACTTAGTTATCCTTTTATTGGAGGGATAGTAGGCATCCCAGAAAGTACTGCCGGCGCCGAGCTTACGGCCTCTTGTGGGCTCTCTCTTCCTTTGGAGGGTGTACAGAATTGGGTCGAATGACCACCGTGGGGCATCCGGTGACTCTTCAGAGCTTGATGTGTTTTGGGTAAAATTTGCCTGCAAGAACAAACTAATATCGTTTAGAAACTGCTCCTAAACATATATGATGGAAAGTGGTTGTATAGGCTAATTATGTACCGCTCTTTCGACCGCCATCGCCACCTCAGGGTCCTCCAAGAAGTAGAGTCCAGTTTCTTTATTAAGCACCGCTAGGCATCGAAAATATTTCTTGGCACACGGGTCCAGGATATTACTAAAGGGCATCGGTTGACCTTGTGAAGAAAACATAGCATCATGCTTATCCCAGATTGGTTGCTTGCCTTCATAACCACGGGTGCCTAGATTGTGGTTCCCTACCATTTGGCTTCGGAGCTTCGCAAACTTCTCTTTGTCCTGTTTGTATGCATCTGAGTCTCGGTAATCAAGGAACTCATTCCATTCCTCATCGGTAGTACTAGGATATAGCTTTTTGATATCCTCTAAATCATTCCCGTCGTCCAGTAGCCTGTTTGCACGGTATCTATTACTACTCAAGGCCTTAGTGAACACGCGCATGGCATGGATTTCTGCAAGTGCATTATCTCGGTCATTAAACCTGAAAATATCTCTCATCTTTCCTAACAGGAGGTTGGACCAATGTTTGTTTCTAGGGCCCCTTAAGGATCTAAGGTTGATGCCACAGTTTTCACGGGTGATGGCACCTAGGACGTTACCCCATTTTGTTGGGTTCTTGATTGGGCTAACGGGTCTCCCTTCTTTCATAATCCGTTTTATTACGTAAGTAGCTGTAGGCACCTTATTCCGTGACCTACGCTTCCGCGGCTGCATTTCCAAATCAGCTTCTGCACCATTCAGGTCTCCTTCCTCTTCAACACTATCCAACTCTTCTTCCAAATGTTGGCCATCGTCTTGAATACCATCGTCGGAATATTCTTCCCCATCTTGGACATCCTCTTCAGCACCATCTGATGCTTCTTCCCCATCTAGCCTTCCATCTGCAACACGATCGGTCTCCTCATGCAACTCGTAAGCATAATCAATATGAGAGGTGTGCTCATTGCATGCCCAATTTGGTTCATCCGGTTGGGAAGCCAAAGCCTCACTCCGATCATCCTGTTGGGAAGTCAAAGCCTCACTCCGAGACCGTGTATGTCTCGCCATCTTTTATCTGCAAAATGCAGATTGCATCGGTAATGAGTAAAAAAAGAAATAGAAATTCAAAAAAAAATGGCAAGATGAGTGCTAAAAAAGAGACATATTAAGTGCCAAATTCAATGAAATGGAAGTGAATCAACATTTCATCAAAACTTTGGCACTCATTTCTATTCCCTGTAAAAGAAGACAACAAACCGCAATGAAATTCACCACCGGCCATCGCCATTTATCAAAAAAAATCGACATAACCTTTGCTAAAAATTGGACGTATTGAATGCTAGAAATTCGACGAAATGGAAGTGAATCAACATTTCGTCAAAACTTTGGCACTCTTTTATATTCCCTGAAAATGAAACCGTGAGCATCGACATATAGCACAAGCAATTGTATCATATTCATCCATCTAACGACAACCCGCGAGCACTAACATAGCACAAGCAATGAATTTAAATCATTTCAAATAAATGAACATATATAGCACAACCAATGAATTCAAGCAACCGAGGGCAGCGGTGTGTAGATGGCCGAGGAGCCGTTGGTGCAGGCGGAGGCACGCCGACGGATGGGTACGTGGAGATGGTTGGCCGTCCGTTGGTGGGGTTGGAGGCGCACCGGCGGAGGGGTCGGTGGAGAGGGCCGGGGAGCAGGGGGCGGACGAGGGCGCGCGGGCCGCCGTTGGGTGGAGGGGAGAGGGATGTGGGGGAGTGGCGGAGCGTGCGGCGGCGGGCCGTGCCGGCGCTTGCGGGGGCCGGCGGCGCGCGGTGCCGTTTGGGGATTTGGTGGGGGGGAGCTCAGTGGTGTGAATTGGGCGGGCGGGGGAATAGCTTTCGTGGCCGACCGCGCGGACGTAATTTTCGTCCAGTGCCACGCTGAAAATTTCAAAAAAATAAGTTGCAGTGGCGGGTGATTCATGTCGCCCGCCACAAGTAGTGGACCTATCAGTGGCGAGTCCTTCCTTTCGCCCGCCACATATAATAGGTCTGACATCATCAATTAATTAAGTTTATCCGATCCACATATTATAAAATAAGCTTCATGAATACATTACACCACACGGCGATTATAGATCTGATCCACATGTCTTAATATTACAAAAATAATCTTAATGAATACATCACACCACACGGCGATTATCGATCAGATCCACACATGCACATGTCTTAATATTACAAAATAACCTTCATATAACATTACAAAATAAGTTGTTATTGGATTCTACTGACGGTCTTCACATGAATTTCCGTGATCTTCTTCCTGGTATGAAGTATTGTCTTGTTGTGACTCCGTCTTAAACACGGTGCAACGTCGTCATTGGGCAATGTTGATGTTCTTCTTCTCGGTACATGTTTGACGCCTCGTTCTTCTTCCACGGGGTAGTCGTCAAATTGGTCATAGTCCTCCTCATCATTGACTTCGCCCATTCCGACGATACTCCTCTTTCCTCTCCGGTAGACCAGACGGCTAGGCTTAATTGGGTCCTTTATGTAGAAGCATTGGGACACAGTCTTGGCTAGTACCCATGGCTCATTTAAGGGAATTATTGCAAGCACGTTCACGGACTCATTTCTTGGTGGTATAACCATGGAAGTGAAATAATCGTCTTCTTGAAGTACTTGTTTCGCCCATCTAACATAGAACATGGGGAATATCCCTACATCCGCGTACCTTAGTTCCCAAATCTCTTCGATTCTGCCATAGTGTTTGTTCTTTTCATTACCGGTGTATGCATGTAGTGTCACCCCTGAATTCTGGTACACACCTTTCAGCTTGTCTTTGGCCTCCGTATAGAAAGTGTATCCATTGATGTCATAGGCTTGGTATGTGGTCACATTCAACGTGGGTCCCGATGCCAAGGAGAACAGCTCCGTAGCTCTGTCATCATTTTCTGACATTGGATGTTCTTGCATGTATGTCTTGAACCGACGCACAAATTTCCTGTTGTGCTCATTTGTTAGTTGCTCATCGGAGCGTTTTATCCCACGTGTCCTATATTTAGTTCTCAACTCCATCATGTGCTTCCTAGCATATGGGTTGACACACTTAATGTGTTGTAACACCACAGTGTGAGCTCTTATGAAGTCGGGCTCTCAGTTGGGAATGTCAAAGCTCACATGTAAATCCTTTCTCCTTTTCTTGTGACCTCGCCCTTCAGCCAGCCAATGTGCTTATTCTTGGGCACGCCCAAAGGTTTGTCGACCTCAAGGTAGTCTGTGCAAAACGAGATAACCTTCGCAGTTAGAAATCCCTAGACGATGCTTTCTTCTGGATGTGACCTGCTATGAACGTATCGTTTGAGTGTCCCATTTAACCTTTTGAAGGGAACATATTGTGGAGGAATACTGGGCCCAGGTCTATGATGTCTCCGACAACATGGACAAGCAGATGCACCATGATGTCAAAAAATGAGGGCGGGAAGTACACCTCAAGCTCACATAGTATGACAACAATCTCTTCTTGCAATTTCTGGCAACGCTCCAGGCTGATCGATTTATGAGAGATGACGTCAAAAAAGTTACAGAGGTCTTGGAGTGTCTTTCTGACATGCGGTTCCATTATCCCTCTAATTGCAACCGGCAGTATCTGTGTAATCATCACATGACAGTCATGCGACCTCATCCCAGATAAAGTTTTCTTCTCACGTGACAAATATCTGTGTATGTTTGACGAGTGCCCGGAACTGACTCGAACATTAGCAAGGCAGTTGAATATGTTATCAAGCTTCTCTCGAGACAGACTATAGCAAGCGGGTTTGAATTTTGACACCATTTTCTTAGCCTTGCCAACGTCGCTTTCCTCCACGTCAGCCAACAAATCATCCCTAATTTTAAGTGCTTCTAGGTCTTTTCTTGAGCTCCCCGTATCTTTTGTCTTGTCTGGGATGTTCAAAATGGTACCAACCAAACTCTCGCAAACATTCTTCACGATATGCATGACATCGATACAATGGGGCATGGAGAGATACTTCCAATATTTCAAGTCCCAAAATGGACTCCTCGTTTTCCATACTTTTAAGAGTGGCTCCACTCTCTTCCGTTTCTTTCCAGGCTCTAGACATTCTTCCTAGTTGTTTAGCATTTCTAGGATTTCCACTACTCTTGCATGGCTTCCCTCACTTTTCTTTTGTGTTATCAAACAAATCTTCTCTGTTTCTCCATTCATCATTTTTATTCAGCCATCTTCTATGCCCCATGTAAACTATTTTATGAGCGTCCTTCAGATATACAGAATGAGTTTCATCCATACACCCAACACATGCATAGTTCCCATGGCAAACCTGACCCGAATTATAACCGTATGCCGGATAGTCCTACACCGTCGCGAGCAACGCAGCTTTCATCAGGAAATACGTGCCCGTTTTAGCATCATATGTCCGCACCCCTTTGTCTGACCATAGAATTTCTAGCTCCTCCTTGAATAGCCGCAGATACAAGTTCAGATCACTATCCAGTTGGCTTGGACCTTCAATTAGCATGAGCATGTGTAGATACTTTCGCTTCATGCACACCCACGAGGGGAGGTTGTAGATGCATACAACCACGGGCCAGGTGCTATGCACGCTGTTTTGGTTGCTAAAGGGATTCATACCGTCCACGCTATAGCCCCGCCTGACATTCCTATCATCTCCACTGACACTACAACAGGAACCCCCCTTCAGCAACGCATTGATGCGTTGTCGTATGTCCATATATGTGTTGCTAAGGTCTGCACCAACGGATTACTTTG
Source organism: Elymus sibiricus (assembly GCA_039707655.1). NCBI lineage: Eukaryota > Viridiplantae > Streptophyta > Magnoliopsida > Poales > Poaceae > Elymus > Elymus sibiricus. Next base: position 500,573,632 of record CM077672.1, on the reverse strand, counting down.
CGTTGTCGTTGGTGGCGTTGCTAGGGTCTACAACAACGTATACACATGCGTTGGTAAACGGCATGTAGAAGCGTTGTAAGGTAGCAACATATAGAGTTGAAGCCCAACAACACTTCAGATGCGTTGGTGACGACCCTGCACAATCATATGTTATATCATTGCAACTACTAGAGGCTTTGCTAAATATCATGATTGCTTGATGATATTTTATATATTGCCATCCAGAATTTTTTGGTCAACATCCATAGTGTATAGGAGCCACAATATAATAAACCTTTCTCATATATTAATTCGACTGTGTAGCGTTACAAAGAACATGATCCAAAGATTACAGGATGTGAAACTATCTAGTTGTATCCTAATTCTCGACCTTGCAATCTACTATAATGTTTGAAACATTGATCGTGAAAATGACATTCTAATTATCTAATAGTAACCCCATTCTTGGCCTTGCAATCAACATCTGAGCCATGCATCATCCATTTATCTTGACAATCTACAGAAACGAAAAATGACATGAGTAACTTACGGTAGAGAAAATCAGGTTAATAGAGCAACAAAATGTAGAGGAGCACCATACAAAGGTTGAAGGCCATGACATTAGCAGCTTTGTACGCAGAAAAGGAGAGTAACAGCCAACATCTGACAAACACTTTGATCATTGCTTTCTTATGAACAAATCTGTTGTATGTCAATTGAGTTAAACCTTAAAATGAACATACTATGTAAGAAATGAGGTATCTCCTTTGGAGAAAAACATGTGCCGACATACCACGGATCCTTCGTTTTCAAAGAAAGATCTGCAGTTTTCTAGAAAATACAAATAGATGCAAGGTTTCCACAATTCAAAAATACTTTATGTTCAAAGAAAATAATTCACACCAGGCTAAATTTGGATGTACCTAAATTAGGTAGTGTGATAAATGCTCACAAATGTGATTTAAGAAGACTTTGATATAGATATAGATGTGGGTTAATAATCTAAAGACAAGAACGTTTTCAACATGAGTTTATTAAACAACATTACAGATTATGCAACCTATAGCCATGTACTAAATAAATTTGGCATCTTGCATCAGCTCCAAACTAAATGATAAGTAGGTAACCAACAATGCCAACCATACATAATTGAAGATTTATATTTTCCAGAGGTCTCTACATTAATTAGTTATGCGTTTCCATTAATCATGTACTACTCATGTTTGGTATGATGTATTAGTCATGCTTGGTATGGTGTATTAGGAGAAAAAAATATCAGTGCCAACAGCTAGAAAATCTTTAAATAATCTACATCATAGAGACCTTGGTAGTTACATGAGAGCTACAAAGTCACGCATTAGAATGTCCCATGAATGAATTTTCAGAACTTGTAGAAGCAACAACACGAAAAGCAATTAGAGCTATCAACTCATGCATAGAATGCACAATGAACTAAGGAACAGAAGGGGGGGGGGGGGGGGGGGGGAAGGACAACTATCCAATCCACTTGTGCTCGTCATCACACCTACCTAGGCCCTGACTCGACCTTGAAGGAATGCATGATCTAATTAGTACAGACAAGGGCATGCCCTGATTAGTAAACGAGAGGACATCACAGAATAATTAATTAGCAGTTGGGAAAGATGTACATACCAGACTGAGCTGCCATGTGAAGTCTGGTTTCCATTTGATCTTGTAGCGCCACCCCGAGCAGAGATGGGGACTTGTACCACAAGCGGAGATTCAGATGTGCTGAGACCCAGCCGTGGCCTTGGCCCCTGAAAGGGCGCAGGTTTGTTTGGGCTTCTCTAGGAAAAAAAATAGGGAGTTCTTTCTAGAAACGGTGGGATTCAGGATGTTTACAGAAAAATAAAAAGAAATTGATTTGCTACTCACAATAATAAGACGTGGCGGTGAGTTAAGAAAAAAAAAGACGTGGGAAGAGAGGTTCAACAATGCATCTTATTTAGTTGTGATTCATGTAAACACATGTTAGAATATTCGTGCGAGTGTCATCTTAACATTCTACTGATTCTGCAATGATTTATCTTGGATAGTACATGAATGCAAGAACTGTTCCCAGACTAAGATTTTCAATAACATTCTAGATTATAGTGTATATAATTTTATATACGATGGAGCCGAATGAAATATATTAAATTCAAGATTATGGTGTATCAATTTACCTGTTAAGAGACAGAACAGACACACGCATGTTGGCTGAAGCAAGGTCAATTTCAGAACCTGTAAGGGAAGATGAAATTAGGGATGGACGCATGTGAGAGTTATTCCTATAGTATTACAGAACGTGTGACAAAGAAAGAAGTAAGGATTCATCCGCGCACATAGCAGCAAGAAAATTTAAACATAATGCACCACAACTAGATATACCAAGTAATAGATATACCAAGTGTGTTTCCTTAAAGGAAATGATTTTCAGCAAAGTTTACATAGTTAACATAATCTGGTTTTTGCACTTTGAACAAGTTACATAGTTTTTATTATAATTCATACGCAGTGGTATAACTTGTCAGAATACTCCTGGGACAGGTTGCAGTCCAAATTTATGACTCACAGTCTTTTTATACTCAAGTAACCTCAATATTTTGCTAGGTCCTGTTACATTTCTGCCCATTCTTTTTTAGACAAATATGATTCACTGGCTGCCTTATCCAAACTGCATTGACAATCCTTTCTTCCTAATTGCTTTTGCCAGTTGACATCGAATCTGTAGTTGATTCAGTTGTAATTAGTTCTCTACAAAACGCACATAAAAAGGTTTCAGTAATCCACGTGAAACTGTTTAGTCTTTACCAATTTTATCACTATCAGGATAGGAATATGTGACAACTATGTCATGGTGTACACACTTCTAAAAAAATCCTCGGTTGTTAATGTACCATATTGTTCTCTTGTACTGAACTGATATAGAGTGTTTTTTTTTTGCTCTAAACTTCTTTCTCTATGTATAATGCAAGCCCGAAACTGAAATAACGAGAAAGGTGAACTGAATATTTGGGCCTCCAGCAAGATCACTGACCGTGATGGGTTTTTATCCAGCCGTGATGTACACCACGATGGCTAAAACTAGTAGTTTTATTTGAGTGCGTAGATGACGACAATGGAGAACTCGAGACTGTGGGGCGGTGTGGATGCAGGTACAAGCGAGCGCAGGTGGTACTGCATCAGGCAAATGATAAGATAGTTTAGATCACAGTCATGATTGCCGACAAAGAATCGACCATGGCACGATGGCCATGTCCCCACAATGCACCAGAGAGGGTACGGGCAGAGGAGATGAGTGCCTTACTAAACCGTCAATGTCGGAGGTGAGGTAGCCGAGGCAGAGCAACACCGTCGAGACCGAGCCGAAAACCAGAGGAGGCGCGCCAGCCGCGCCGGCGACCCGCGGCGACCAGTAGGGTTGCGGCATGGGGGCGGAGGACGTCACGGCGGCGGGGGATCGGTGGAGAGCACCGAGGGACAGACGGGCTGGTGAGCAACGTCACGGGAGAGCGCCGGAGCTAACCGGAATCGGTGGTGCCGAGGCAGGGTCGTGGTCATGGGGCTCGGCTGAGAGGGGAATCTGGGATGAGAGAGAGAGATGGGGGATAGAAAAAACTGGGAGGAGGTGGGTACGCGGGGGAGGTTAGCTGTTTACTAGGGAACGAGGAGGAGGTTAGCGCTAAGCAGGCGAGGTGGGCGTGGGAGGTGGAAACAAACAACACATCTTATCATATATCGTTGGTAGATATGCGTTGGTACAGGGGGTTTTCTGTTGTAGTGTGAAATGAGGGAACTCGTCATCGATTGCTTTCCACTGCCGACCATCCGCAACGTGTCTAATCACTTCGTCATCCTTCTTCCTCGTAGCATGCCAAAGCATAAGCTTTGTCTGCTTCTTGTTTGCATACAAACGCTTAAGGCGTGGAATGATTGGAAAGTACCATACAACCTTATAAGGAGTACCGCTAGCGGGTGCTCTATCATCATCATTGTCTTCCCGACTATTATTTCCCCGCTTGAATCGGGGGAAATTGCATGTTGGACACCTTGTTAGGTTGGAGTGCTCGTTCCGGTAAACGATGCAGTCATTTTTGCACTCATGGTATTTTATCGGCTCCATATCAAGAGGACACAATACCTTCCTTGCCTCATCAATACCTTTTGGCAACACGTTGCCTTCAGGAAGAACATCATGCAAATACTTCAAGTTCATATTGACGGAACTGCCTGTGCTATTGCTTTTGTCTTAATGTCCATAAGATTCATTGTGACACTTAGTCGGGTGTGTTTTGCCTTGCAACCAGCGTACAAAGGAGTTGTTGAGTCCTTCACGAGAGTCGCCAGTTTGGTAGCCTCTCTACGAGAAGTTGTCTCGGTGCTAGTCTCTTTCACGATGAACTCTTGCATGTGTTCGTCGTGCACCATTCCCACCAGATGATTGCCTTATCCGCTTCGGCCTCCTCAGTTTCGTCGGAATCTTCACCCGGCTCGTCATCTTCATCACCGTCAGACTGTTCAGCATGTCCATCCATCATCCATTCTTGTTCCTCGTCATGTTCTGCTCCTTCACATCCCATCCCATCATCACCATGACTTGTCCATGTCGTATAACCGGGCATGAAACCACTATCCAAGAAGAGCTTATGCTACTCTCCTGATTCAATTGTGTACATAACATCATTCTCGCAAACAACACACGGACAACATAATTTCTTCGAACCCCTTTTCCTAACATATTCCTCCGCAAACTGTAAGAACTCCAACAAACCATTAACAAAATCATTGGACGCCCGTGGTATGGAGTACATCCAACTACGATCCATCATTCGACACGAAAACCTGCAACATACATACATAACAACTACGGTCAAAAATTCGGCATGACCTTTGCTAAAAATGGGACATATTAAGTGACACCAACTCGATGAAATGGAAATTAATCAACATTTCGACGAGATTTGGCACTCATTTGTAAAGCATGCGATCAACTGAATGTTGAATCTCCCAAAACGTCCACCGTGCCACACCAACAATCAACTATGCAAATGCATGCTCATACAATGATATACATACTACTCAAATTTAAGCATATAGAGCTACAATTTAGAAAAGAATTCTCACCTAACACGTGTCTTGCTCGTCTCTCTCCGATGTCGTGTCGGATCGATCGGATGAAACCGAGAAGAGAGAAATGTGGTGGTTTGAGGGTTAGAGAGGGTGGGGTCGAAGAATGCTAATTAATTAGGGTGAAGGTGGGCCCGCGGACTAACTATGTCATGGAAAAGTGGGTCCCATAAGGCTAAAGAGGAGAGAGAGCCGCTAGGATGACCAATGGTGAGAGGAGTAAGAGGAAGAAGAAGAGGGCCTTGTTGGAGAGGAAGAAGAAATTGGGGAGGGGAAGCTACTGTACCAGGCAGCAAACATTACACATGATCTCATCAGTGGCGGGCGCTAACAGGAGCCCGCCACTGCTAGGTGCCGTGGACCGCACCCCACGCGGGAAAATGTTTTGTGGCGAGCCGAAATTACAGCCCGCCACACCAGCTTAACCTACCACTGGCGGGCGGTAAGTAGTACCCGCCACAACTATGTTCTGCAAAAACTGGACATCCGACAAGCATAACCAGTGGCGGTTGCTAGGATGCGTCCGCCACTGCTGGTTCATGTAACTGTGGCGGGCGTTAGATAGTGCCCGTCACTACTGAGTTACGCAAACAAGTCCCATCCGAGAGATTATACCTGTGGCGGGTGACAAAGAGTGCCCGCCACTATTGCGCCCTTAGCTGTGGTGGGCCCTTTTAGTTACCCACCACTGCCTGTTTTCAAAAATAGTTGTGGCGGGTAACACGTCGCGCCCGCCTCTCATTTGAGTTCACCTATAAGGCTTTTCCCAGTAGTGAACCCCTGGAAATGCTGGAAATGCACGGAATATGGCAGGCAGACCCCGAAAAAGCCCAGGTCCTGGCACGCGCCTTTGAACGGGCTCTCATGAGCACAGAAAAAGTTTCAAGCCCAATAGAGGAACGGGCCCCGCACCCACTTCACAAACCTGATGCACCCCGCTCGAAAGCTAGATCTTTCGCTGGACAAGGTCCCGTTTGCACTAACCCTCTGTGAAGTTCTTTGCGAAACGGACTGAGATTTTTACCACGGCCTCCAAGGGCTGTGTGAAGAAGCCACGCCAGGTCTCGTGATTTTACCATCTCACGTGAATTTTTGGGGATTTAAACGACAGCAATACGCGCGACGGCGGCCTCCCTGTGCCCCCCCCCCCCCGCGCACCGAGCCCACCCTCTCGGTTGTGTGCGCAGAGCCTGGGCATGGACCGAAGACTGCGAGTAGGGACTCCTAGCACTTTCCGTCCATGATTTTATGTGGCGGCTGCCCCGTTCCTGAATTTCCCGCATAAACCCCTGGAAATGCGGGAAATGCATGGAATATGGCTGGCGGACCACTAAAAAGCCCAGGTCCTGGCACGCGCCTTTGAACGGGCTCTCATGAGCGCAGAAAAAGTTTCGAGGCCAACGGAGGAACGGGCCCCACACCAACTTCACAAACCTGACGAACCCCGCTCGAAAGCTAGATCCTTCGCTGGACAAGATCCTGTTTGCACTAACCCTCCATGAAGATCTTTGCGAAACAGCCACAGATTTTTACCATGGCCTCCAGGGGCCGTTTGAAGAGGCTGCACCGGGTCTCATGATTTTACCGTCTCCCGTGAATTTTTGGGGATTTAAACGGCAGCAATACACGCGCCGGCGGCCTCCCCGTGCCCCCCCCCCCCACGCTGGGCCCTCCCTCCCGGTTGTGTGCGCAGGGCCTGGACATGGACCGAAGACCACGGGCAGGGGCTCCCAGCCCTTTCCATCCATGATTTTATGGGGCGGCTGCCCCGTTCTTGAATTTCCAGCATAAACCCCTGGAAATGCGAGAATTGCACGGAATATGGCTGGCGGACCCCTAAAAAGCCCAGGAACTGGCTCCGTGCGGTTGCATATTCTTGTGTTGCAGGGGTCTTCTCGCAAGGTTTAGGGATGATGACACAGAGGTCCCGAGATCTTCTTGTCTTACTAGTTGTTTTAGGGTGCTCTTTGTTATTCTGGTTCATTGTGCATGTGTTAGGGTGTGCTTGAACGGGTCAAGGACTTTGTAGCATTTCATGATTTCAATAGAAGCATACTTTCTAAAAAAAAAAATAGGATTCTCACAAGAGGTCTAACCGAAGCTTCTACTTATGAATGATGTAATAATCATCATTTGTTGATATATATATCACCCTTGTTCATAAAGTTAAAGAAATGCTACCAAACCAAAAACTAATAACCTTAAATTACCGAGCTACTGATATACACATCTCGGAAAAGATGGTTGCCCTAGGTCTGCAGCCGTATGTTTTCTGAGTTGCTACTTACGGGATCTCGGGAAAGGTGACCTTTCCCGAGTTCTGCCTGTCGTGTAATCGGCGATTTCGCCAATATGAACAGCCGGCCGATCCCCTTTCCCCTCTCTTTCTCAATTCTTCGTTTCTTCCTAGGGTTTGTCAAATCGCCGCCAACGCGGCCTGCCGGCAGCCACCCCCAGCCACCCATTGCCGCCGCCTACCACCGCAACCACCTGCCACCATCGCCGTCAACCCCCTCTGCCGCCAAGCCCCTCCGTTGCCAACCCCCTCCGCCGCCAAGCTCCCTCCGCCGTCGGCCCCAACCGCCGCTAGCCTCCGGTTGCTCATCTAGGAGGAAGAGGGAGGGGTCGCGCGGCTCCGGCGCCGACCACTGAGGCGCTTCACCGGCGGCAAGGTAAGCCCCCTGCCCCGGCCTTTTTTTGTTTATTTTTTTAGAATCTTCTACTGCACAAATTTAGTTTAGATACTGTTCTTGCTACTGAAATTCTCCATTTTATATTTTAGTTTAGAAAAAAATTGGTTGTTCACTGCACAATCTGAACTATATATCTCTAGCAATTTTAGTTTAGAATTTTTGTTGCTCACTGCACAATGTTAGTTCACTGTATATCTCTGAATATTTTTTGGTTGTTCAATGCACAATCTGAACTATATATCTCTAGCATTTTAAGTGCAGATTTTTTTTTGTTTGTTCACTGCACAATTTTAGTTCACTGCAATTTTTTTTGTTTGTTCACTGCAAAAATGTGTACTTCATGATAGCATCAAGTATTAATTCTAAAAATACATATCAAGTATTAGCATATTCAATTTCAACTCCGAGTCTCACCATGAATACATCAGAAAATACATAGCGGCATCACTAATTTTAACATCAAGTGTGTTCTATCTACAAATGATAGTTATCAACCATGCAATCTTATATTTATTCCGTCTTTTTTGTAGCAAGTGCTTCATCAATGTTGAAGATGAAGAAGTGATATTGAGTAGTACCAAGCGTTGCCGGCGGCGGGGACGTAGAGCACTCGTCCTCGACTGGTTCTGTACCCTCAGCCATGGAAAACCACAGTGAGCTCCCTTCCGACAAGGAGATGGAGGATTCCTTCGAGTAGCCTGATTTGCTCGCTACCAATCCTGAGGATGAGGTAGGGGAGATGGGTGGTGGAGACGACTCGGGGTCTGGCACCATGACGATAGCCGGGAGGAAGCGCTCAGTCCGTGGTCCGTCGGAGGCACCGAAGGAACCCACGCCTGTCGACCTTCGACCTCTCCTTGAGCCCAGTGGAGACAAGTAAGCAAAGATCTTACAAGTTATTTAGCTTATCAATATTTGCACACTGACATATGATTTTCCTTTTCATTGTGCAGGGTGTGGGTTCGTCTTACCAAGGGGCACGGGCGCATGCCGAACCACATGCTTGACTCTCTGCTGAAGAAGCACTTCCCCGGTTTGGTCCAGGTTAAATCTGAAAAGCCGGCGACGCCAGCTTTCACCTGGGAGCACTACAAAGCGGCCAAGGATGAGAATGGTGTCAACAAGGCTGAGCACGTCTGTCATGAGTTTTGGGTATGTGCCTATGTCATTGCATTGATCGTTATCCCGACGCTCGGTAATTATTTAACTCCTATATATATGCATTGTTATAGAATCACTTTCCCTGCAAGCCTGGGTTCGAGGATCAGGCTGCAAAGGTGTTAGAGCACTAGGGCTGGAATTCGAGCCGAGTCGAGCCAGCTCGGCTCGACTCGCTAGAGCTCATTTCGTTAATGAGCTAGCTCGACTCGACTCGTTACTACAATGAGCTCAAATCCAAGATTGGCTCGACTCGTATAACTCATGAGCTGGCTCATTTAGCTTGTTAAGCTCGCTAAAGATATTAACATAAAACCACAAATATGATAAAAAATGATTATGTACATATTGAAATGCAGGGATTATGCCACCACTTTCCTACAAATTATGCAGGCCGCATGAAGAACAAGAACACGAAAATTACTAGTGCAGCAGGCACTTTGCTACTCACCGACGGGGAGTTGCTACAGGCGTAGGCAATCCAGCAACTTTGCTGGAGCTTGGCGGCTTTGTGGATTTGTGTGCGCATGTCTGGGCAGTGGCGGATGCCGGTGTTGCAGTGGGACCAGATCACCTCCTTTCTGCGGCCTTCGACTCCAAGCTTGCTGGCTTCTCCATGGTCACCGCCCGACTCGCCGCTGGGTCGCACAGAAGAATGCAAGCACAGATCAATAGTAGAAGGAAGGAGGAGATGAGTAGTGCTGGCAGGGAGTGTCTGATGCACGCACCGCAGAAGTGCAAGCCGCTGGCCGGAGGTGTGGTTACAGCATATGCGCGGTGCCGCCGCCGTCAAGATTCACAGGAGAAAGAAACAGAGGAGACAGGAGGGGAATCGACCGTCTATCTCTGGTCTCTCGCTACTTCTAGGGCTGGAAGGAGAGGAATCATGGCGTGCGACGTGTGAGTCTCCTGGGCGGCTGGGCCATGAGTGGCTGGGCCTTGTGTTGTGCGTGTGGGACGCAGGGTGGCTGATTTTTTGTACCGAGCCTAACGAGTTAAACGAGTTCTCATGAGATCGGCTCGTTTAACTCGGTTAGTAAACGATCTCAAACTAAAGCTCGGCTCGACTCGTTATTCTTCGAGTTCGAGTCGAGTCGAGCCGAGTCACGAGCTACTCGTTTAGCTCGCAAGTTTCGTGCTTTTTTTTCCAGCCCTATAGAGCACGTTGCCAAGGGCCGTCTGTACGACACGAAGCACAATATGCGCATTACGGCCGTGCAGAAAGCTCGCCCCAAGGACTCCGAAGGGAGGAAGATGACGACCGAGTACTTGGCGGTGAGTAACATCACAACCGAATAACTACTTGCATTATCACCCGCTTGTTCCTTCTAGTCGTCATGTGATGTATTCTGTCTGAGCAGGTGAAGGAGCCATGGATCCCAACCGATTGCTAGCAGGCGTTGGTGGAGGATTGGTGCGGTGATGAGTGGCTGGCGACGCACAAAGTGAAAAGGGGAGACCGGATGAATAAGCCCAGTCCGGCACACATGCAGGGGAGCCTCAACCTTAGAGTATACCATGAAAGAATGGTATGTGCAACCCCAAGGTCATTTTTGTCTATAGGTTCATCTGGGTTTTACTAATCATGACCGTCTTTCTTTTGTAGGTGACAGAACAGCCTGAGGCCAACATCAACATCATGCAGGCGTGGAAACATGGGCATAGGGGCAAGGATGGTGAGGAGTTCTGCTGCACGTTGGCCAAGGAAAGATATGGGTTTTACGAAACCCATTTCAAGGAGGCGCACGGGGAGGAGTCTGATCCAATGTCACAGGATCCCGATCCCATGGTGGTCATGAGGGCAGGCCCAGGGAAGAGGAGCGGCCGCAACTTGATCTGCGACGGCGCGATCTGCACGTCCTCGCATCCCAAGCTATCTCAGATGCGGGCGCAAAGCACAAGCTCAAGTCCCTCCATAACGAGTCGCCTGACGGCTCAGTCGGTTGAGATTTCAAGGCTCAAGGTTTGTAAATTTCATATATGCCATTGTCTTTGCATTCTTTGAGTCGCAACCTATATGTGAAAGAACTCCGTGTATTACAGGCCGCGCTGGAGGCATCCGAGGCCGCACGTGCAAGAGCCGCGGCCGAATAGGAGGAACGGCTGCAGGCTGAAGTGGCGGCTAAAGGGAAGCAGGCGGCCGAATAGAAAGTAGAAATGCTGGCCGAAAGGGCGGAAAGGGAGAATCTCGCATCCGACTTAGCAGTTAGTACTTTCCCATATCGACGCTTATCCATATTAACCGATTGACCAACTTGAAACAATGCTGAAGTGTTGACCCTCGCCTCAGTAGGGGTTACGGGACATGTGGGCAGCAATGATGAGCGGCGGCCCTCCTCCTTCTACTCCTCCTTCAGGTTTGTCATGATGTGTTGACCCTCGTTCTCGTCCTATGTAGTGGACTATGTAGTGGACTTGTGAACTGGTTGTTTCATATGTTTTGTGTTCGTTGATGGACTATGTAGTGAACTATGTTTTGAACTTGTCGTGAGCTATGTTTTGAACTTGTTGCTATATACGAGTTTAGTTCGTATGTGATGTCACTTTGAGATATAATGATGTGATATATGTGCTGTGAAATCATGTCAAACAACATATATGTGCTGCTTGTCAATTGCAGGGACTTAGGACAGAACAGACAGTTCTGTACTGTGCTGGTACCTTCTGCCGAGTTCCGCACTCGGTGATGTTAGCCTTTGTCGAGTGCAGAGCTCGGTAAAGGTGGCGCCTGAGCTACGCTGACACTGCCAGCTCTTTCCCAAGAATGGAGACACTCGGGAAACAGGACATGTGGCATGACCTGACTACACGCAGAGAACTATGCCGAGTTCCGAAGGCAGAGAGCTCGGCAAACATTTATGCCATTGGAGAAAAGGAATTTTCTTTACTGAGTATGTCAAAAAGGAGAGACTCGGCAAACATTTACTGTCAGGGAAAAAAGTATTTTGGTAAATACTTTGCCGAGTGCTCGTCGGCGGGGGCTCGGCAAACATTTACTATCAGGGAAAAAAGTATTTTGGTAAATACTTTGCCGAGTGCTCGTCGGCGGGGGCTCGGCAAACATTTACTGTTAGGGAAAAATGTATTTTCGTAAATATGTTGCCGAGTACTTGATGGCCAATCTCGGCAAAGATGAACTGTACGTGACAGAGCCGTCAAGCGTAAACGGCCGTGCCACCTGGCACTTGTTTGCCGGGTGCAGTAGCAGAGGATCTCGGCATACATCACATAAACCGGTTCTTTTTTTGCCAATCATATTGTACCAGACTCTTGGCAACTACCGGCGTGTGCCGTGTCCTGCTGTCTGCCGAGAGCCACACTCGGCTTACATGACTTTTACCATGATCCCATGATCTCAGTAGTGCCTCCACGCCGCCGCCTGCTGAGGTCGACGGACTGCACGCCGCTCCTCTCTCTCCCTGAGGCATGTCCATGCACAAGCCGTCGTGGATCTCGCATTGTCCCCTTCCACTTTTCGGTTTCGTTCATGAACCCCTGCACGATGAAAACTGATCGAGGCGGCCGACGAGGGCCTCATGCCGCCGCTGGCCACGGCAGCGGACCGCATGCTCCGCCGTAGTATATAGAACTCAGAAGCCGCGACTCCAACTCTGACGGCGGCGTTGGTGGCAGCGAGAAGAGGTCACACTGGGGCAGCAGGGGACAGGGTGCAGGGTTTCGCAGCTGCCACAATGAGGCTGCTGCTGCCGTTGTTTCAGCACTAAAACTCAGGTTTTTGCCGGTGCCTAAATTTTATCCTCTGCTGATCATGATTATTTTACTTGTCCTTCCTCTACAGAATTGAGCGCATGTTTTTTATTATAGTATAGCCTTTGAAAACATTATATTTCCTGCCTGCACATTACTTGAAACATAGTTAAACTATGCTTAACTCTTGTTATATTTCTCTATTATTATTTTTCCGGGTGGTTACATTTCTCTATGGCCACAAAGTTCAAGCATTAGTATATATATACATACTTTGGTCTCAGTATGATCATCCAATACAATATGACACATCCCGCTAGATTTCTTCAGTTATAAATCTGGTTATGTACTTCTCTTTGTGTAATTAAGTCTGGATTACTAGATCTTATGCAAATGGCTTTTTATTTCAGCAAATGTTTATTTGAATCTGTTAAAATATAGATGAATCTTTGCAAATCCAACAAAGGGGTGGGAATATCTGCAGCATGAAGTTTCTCCTGCTGATAGGGCGTTCTTCTTCACGGTTGTGGCATGATCATGGCGCACACATATATATTGAAGGTGTTCTGCTATCAGTGGCAATGGTTCTTCTGCTGTTGTAAGTGATGTCTTAAGTGTTGTGTTGTTACATATTAGAGTAAAAGATTTTTTTTTCGACAAAGGGTGGATTTTATTGGCTCAAAATGGAGCATCAAGAGGATACATAACACAATGAGCACACACCCGGCCTCTGCATAAATAGGATGCACACAGCCAACCCAACACACACGCAGAAACACACCAACAGCTAGCAAAGTCATAAGACCAAAAGCTATGCGTAGGCGAGGAAAAAGAAAAAGAAAAGCCCCATAATGATCAGATCAGTGATCGACAAACTAAAACTGAGACCATATCCGCACCAACCATTGACACCACATTGATAACGAGGATCTTCAACATCAACGCCTTCAGGAAGGGAGCGACACTCAAGCACCGCCATCACCGGATCCAACCACAAAGGCCAGAATCTAAGTTTTCACCCTGAAGTATCAGTCCAAGCATATCCGAGCAATGCCTCCAACAAGGTAACGACGTAAAAGAAACATCTCCTTTGCCAGGCATAACCACTCGGGTCTGACCTAGGCTTTCGCCCCGGTGCTCGAGACCGGGTGCACGCAGCACCACCATCCAAGTCACACAAGTGTTGTCGCCACCGCTTTTCCGCAATCCCGGCAGCTACAATTGGACCGCCGCCACCTCACAGCCATCCCTTTGCATCAAGTCGTCGTTCATAATTTGCATTCCATCACTGAAGTCATCCATTGGATCAAGAGATAAACCTCCCGAAGTCTTTTCGATGACCTCCGCGATCGTGGATCCATAGGAAGTCGCTGCAGAACAATCTACAGCCACCACCATCCGTTCGATCGGATCAGGATCATCACCACATCCGGTCGATCGGATCTGGATCATCACCACCAACCGAAGATCACAGCGCCGTCGGCCGGCACTACACACGCGGAAGGCCAGCACGTCACCGCAGCCCCACGTGCCCAGCGCAAGGACCCTACGGGCCGCCGTCAACACCTCGTGACGCCCGCCGTCATCCGAGCGACAGGTCCAGGTGGACGACCGGCCTCCAGCACCGCATGGCACCGCCACCAGCATGGGCTAGATCTGGCCGAGGCCAGCAACTCAAGCCCGACTAGGCCTTCAGGCACTCGAAGGCCACCACCGCTCCAGCCCTTCGCCCGTGACACAGATGGGATCGGGGGAGGGGTAGGGGAAGGGTGAGCAGGGCCGCGACGAAGACGACGACCGAGGATGCCGCCATTCGCCGGACTGGGCGCAGCCGCCGGAGAGGGCCCCCTGAGCCATGCCACTATGAGATCTCGGGGAGGGGAGGGGTTGGGGAGGGGAGGGGCGCTCAGCACCAAGACGGGAACGAGTCCGCCCCGCCGCCACCATCCCGGGGCCAGGCACGGCTTCGCCGGCCAGCCCTCCGGCGGCGGCGATGCGGGAGCTGGCGGAGTAGGGCCTCCCGGCGGCGCGGCTGCAGGTTCCCCCGTGCCGCCCAGGAGGACGACGCGGGGTTAGTTGAGATCGAGATCGGGGCTGATTTAGTGTGTATGAAGAATAATACTAGGGAGTCAGGCTGCATTTGACCTTAGTTCTGACAAAATTAATCTTTATTTGTTTGCTAGGTTGTGTGTCGTAACATCACTACATGCTGTAGTGAATTTTTTTCCTTTAGAATTCTACATTATGAAATTTGGCTCTAAAAAAGGAGGGCAAAAACAGTAGGTCAAGCAACTGACGTTTGATCCGTAGCGAAGAACGGGAGTTTGTTCTATTGTGTTCATCAGTGTACGGAGGAATTGAGGCCGAAAGAGCGATATAGATTTGCTTGAGGTTATGAATTATTTTCTGCTGTTACTTGCATCTTTCTAGATTTTTCTTCTTCTTGCAGTTCTTCCCGTTTTCCCATGCCATCTTCTTATTGAAGCTGCTACATAAGATTAAGTAAGTATATCCTCCTTTGTTGTCCAAGTTTGTTCTATTCTATTTGTTCGTCCGAAGTCTGTACAGAGGAGTTGAGACTGAGAGAGTGACATGGATTTTCTTGACATTTTAAATTATTTTCTGCTGTCGAGTTTGCATGCTATACTGTATGATTAATGATTATTGAGAAAAGTAGTGGCAAGCATTTGGTTGATTAAGCTCCTGCATTTACAAGTAAATCATGGTAGTTTATTGCAATATGATCTGCATGATAGAAAACAATCATATTTGATTTTGTTTTGTGATTGCTTCAAATATAACTCATATTTGGATATGAGTAGTTGTGTCAACAATAATAACTTGAAACATGCTTTTATCATGACTCTAAAGTTTATTGATGATGCTTTGTTACAAGATATGTGGAGAGGCTATTTCCACTGCAATTCAAGGCCCGTCGTAGATTACATGGCTAAGCAGCTCACTTATATGGGTAATTGTTTATTATTTTTATTAAAATTAAAATGATTTATGTATTCTGCTGGAGCAGTCACATGCCATATTACATGGCTACCAGTGAGGAAGTAATCAAGCCTTATACTCCGACTACAGTGGATTCTGATATTGGATACTTTGAGCTTTTTATACGCCTGCTGCGGACATTCAGGTTAATCTGGAGTCGTCGGTGAACTTGATGGTGAATCATTTTCGTCCAGCAAACCAGACACTAATGTGACTTGCTGTCTCAGATATTGAGATGCGGACCTCCTCCGATGAACAAAGCCATCGCTGCAAACCTAGACGACCTTGGCTACATCAAGGAGATGCAGTTCCAGTTCTAAGTTACGACGGTGGACGCCTACCAAAATAATGGGTCTCATGGCCGTTCTTATTATTTTTCAGTTTGACATGGGCTGACTGGTGCCATTTAGCTCGTATATAGACAAAATGTCCATAGTCCATGAAGTGGCATTTCTGATGAATGATAGCCAGCCTAATTGAGAGGTTGTGAGGTTGTGTCAGGTATATCATAATGCATGTTGATGCGTGCCAAGTGTCACTTGTGTCCGTAATGTTATTATTGCTGAAACACAGAAGATAACAGCTGGATTATATCAGCATGCCAGAAATGAGTTAGTATTTGATGAACTGTTCAAGCTCTTGAGAAATAAATATACATCATTTTAGACAAGACATCGTCTTTAATAATTAACAATAATCGCCATTTTCCATGGCAATACACTTCAGCTGCATGAGTAAACAGAGTGCGAAAATATTGCATCAAGGGGACAGGGGCGACACCGGGGCGCCCCAACCCTAGCCGCCACCAGCCTAAACCACCACCACCACCCCGCCTCCGCCGCCGCCGGCCATTGCCGCCGGCGGCGAAGGCCTGCTCCTATAACCGGGGACTCGCGCTCCTCCCTCAAATCCAAGCTCTCCCTCGCTCAGATGCTATGGCGGCTCTCGGCGCTGGATGCAGCGGCGTGCTGCGCGGGCTCCTGCCCGCCAGCTGGTCCGGCTGGTTGATGCGGCGTGGCAGCCCACTCTACCTCTCTGGTTCGTCCGCTACGGCTGCGGCCGTCGGCGACCTGGCACCTCACGGTGTGGGAGATCCTTGCCCCGAGCCTCCTCTCCCTCCCTTCAAATCCAAATGGTCTCCGCCCTACGTGGGCTGCGCCGTGGCCAGTGCTTGTGGCATGCGGCGGCGGTGTGGGCGCAGCCTGCGACGCGCTCGTGCTCTCGTGTTGGTCGTCCCGGCAGCCGGCGATGCTCCGTCCTGCTGCGGTGGGGGGTGGTGGCCACGGGTGGCATCCGGTGGCCGCGAATCTGGGCCCCCCCTGACCAGATCCGGTCCGCGGCGACTCGTGCACCGGCCGGCCGGCGTGTTTGGGGGGGCGGAGGAGTTGCGGGTGTGCAGGCCCTGGCTGTGCAGTGGAGAGGCCGAATCGGGCCTGTGCGGCGGTGCTCTGGGAGAAATCCCTGCTCATTTTGTGTGAGCGGACCACGATGGCGCCACCACGGCGTCGTATACCTTCCTGAGGCGTGGTCTTCGAGCTGTTCCGCGTGGATCTGCTTCGGCGTGGTACATGCCGTCTTGCTGTAGGGATGTGCTCAAACTCCGGGTGAGAACCTTGCTTCGACTATGTCGATGTCAGCGGCAGCGGCGTCTTTGGAAGATTTTTATTTTATTTTTCTCTAATGGCCATGGCCTGAGAGCAAACTACTAGCGGGTTGGGGATGTTGACTGCTTTGGGCGTTGCACTAGTGCATCCTGCGTAAACCAAACATACCCTACAACTTGGAGAAGTCAGGGACGTGCTAGTGAGCCGCTCGCCTGACGGCCGTCACAACCAACGGATTTGCTGTTGACTGCCGAGGCCGACTTGCCGGACACGGTTGGACGAGTATTTGATCACGTGGGGTCCGAGAGAAGAGTGTGCCGCCTGATGAACTGGTGCCGATGGCAATGGGAGATGGCGGTTTACGTACGTGGGGACTGGGGCGATTGCATTTGGTATCTGGGTTGGGCCGTCTGGTAAATGCTAAATGGGCTTTTGCGCTCACATTCACGTCAACCAAACATCATAAATCTCAAAAAAAAAATCTCAAAAAAATATATCAAATCTGCAAACCTCAACAGTTGTTACAGCTGAAGAACCATCGTTATATGAAGCTAAAGGCACGGGTCCGTGATCCGACGTCTATCAACAGCAAGTACAAGGTGGAGTTACCGGAGCCACCACCCCCACGTAATGTTTCTACCGACTCTGACGATCCCGAGTCGCTGCTGCCGCTGTCATTACCCCAATCCATGGATTCCTTAATTTGCCCTTCACAGTCCGTGTGGACGAGGTTTTGGATCACAGATATGTGATTGACAAGAACTTGGATGGAGAAAGTAGTTGTTCGTTTGATGATTAAGGTGTAATGGATGAACTGTGGATCTTAATTATGTAATGGATCCCAACTCATTATGTAATGGTCAGTGTTTGTAACGGATGTCATTTATGTACTGGTAATTATGTAACGGTAAGCGAAACTACTACACGTACGACGATTGACGATACGATCCTCAATCCAACCGCTGCGCTGTGCTATCTGCTAAATTATGTGCAGGTTTGCTGTGAAGTAGTAATGTATGTACAATGCAGTCCTAACTCCTAAGATGCTATTAGCTTTATTTTCACCTAAATTAGGGCCTGTTCGGAACCTCTCTAACCTTAAAATCTGCAAATTCAGCCTCTACCATCTTAAATATTGCCATTCCTTGAACCGAACATGGGTTAGCCATCTTACATTTCCTCCTAATTCATTGGGCTACAACATCTGTTTTCTTTCCCCAGATTATTAAGGGCAGCATGCTTCAGTCTATGAATTTTTTTGGATATTTTCTACAAACTATGAAATTTGAACTACAAAATGGAATTAGCCAAGTAAAAATGCAATGTTCTCCCAACCCAGTAACCAAAAGGTGCTGAAATACCATTAATCCACAATTACCACTATAGGTCGTACAAAACCCACAACTGCGACTATGTCCCATTCGGACTCCGAGCTATCACTACATGTTGTACAGACACACATCTACCGTTATGACTCATCCAGGCCCATATTTACTACTATGGGATGTCTAGACTGACAACTATCACTATGGGTCGTCCGGACCGACAAGTACTGCTCCGTGTCATCCAGAACCCACAAGTACCACTCCAAGTCATTCTGGTTCATAAGTACCATCATGGGCCGTTGATACGCCTCCAACATATCTACTTTTTCAAACACTTTTGCTCTTGTTTTGGCCTCTAATTTGCATGATTTGAATAAAACTAACCCGGACTGACGTTGTTTTCAGCAGAACTTTCATGGTGTTGTTTTTGTGCAGAAATAAAAATTCTCAGAATTGGACAGGAATTTTTGAAGATTTATTTTGGAAAATATAAAAACTATTGGAGCCAAAAAATATCGGAGAGGGGCTAGGGGGTGGCCACATGGACAGGTGGCACTGCCACAGGAGGGTAGGACATTTTAAAATAATGTTTATACAATGAAACAAAATGTTCGCATAGTTTTTAAAAAATGGTTCGTATCATTCAAAAAAGTTTCAACGTGTGTTTGAAAAATGTTTATCACACATTCCAAAAAATGTTCAAAACACGTATTTGAAAAAATGTTACTGATTTATTTGAAAAAAATTATACAAAAATGTACAGTGTGTATGGAAAAAATACATATCAAAATATATATTTGAAAAATTGTTAATCATGTATTTGAAAAATGTTAAAGTGCTCAAAAAAAGTTCCTGGTGTATACAAAAATGAACAATGTGTATGAAAAAATTAGACATGTGCTAAAAAAATAAAAATAAAAAAATAAAAGAAAGAAGAAAACCGGTGAAAACTGAAGAAAGAAACAAAGAAAACCAAAGAAAAAAAGAAAAAGATAAAGAAGGCGAAAATAGGAAAAAGGAAGAAAACCAGAGAAAAACCGAAGAAACCCGAAGAAAATGATGCAAAACAGTGAAAAAGCCGATAAAACCACTGAGAAAAAAACTCGTGTGTGGCTACAGTATTGGGCCGGTCCTGTAGCTTCTCAGTGTAGGCGGGACCTATTACAACTCGCTAGGCGTGAGAAATAGCATTTGCGCATTTTTCGTTAAATAACTCAATGAATAGGATTTGCCAGGGGCACCTATTTATGGGTGCCCCTTGGAAGGCTCCCGCAGCGGGCGCTTTGTTGAGCTGTGAGTGCGACAATTCGTGAGCCCAGCCGCCGACATATGTCGCGCGTTGGGCGCACCCGCAGGAGCACCGTTTTTGTTCGTGGTTTTTTAGGTTTTTTCTGGGTGTTTTTTTCGGATTTTGCTTGGTTTTTCTAGGTTTTTTTTTCCTTTTTTTTTATGAATCTTTGGGTTTTTTGGGTTTACGTTCGCCAGGAGCGTGTGCTTCCGCGTGAAGCATAGTTGTGCTTCTCTTCTTCCCAAAAGTGAAGCACGGATGTGCTTCCGCGTGAAGCACAGTTGTGCTTCCCAGAAAAGTGAAGGACCACTACAACAGGAACCCCCATATAGCAACGCCTTTTTCCGTATCTAAAGGTCCATACATGCGTTGTTAGTGCACTTACCAACGGTTTGGGATGCGTAGCCTTATCCAGTGTTGCTAGCGCATAATACAACGCTTATACTGCCGTTGGTAAAAGGGACCGTTGCAAGTGTACAACACATAAAACCGACTTTTACAACACTTTTATACGTTGGCGCTTATTGTACAGGAATCCAAATCTCATTGCTTCGCAACAGAGAATTTGCAACACTTCAGGTGTTGGTACATATATAATGTGAATGATATTATTATTTTTAAATATATATATAATGCTCCACATAATGGTGATAATTATGCGTATCAAGTGAGGAAAAAAAATAAGGGAATATACTCACGAGAGGAAGAAATCATATATTGGATAAAACTGTTGGATTATAATAGTAGATATTACAGGAGGAACATCATCCTAATGTGATGCATAATCTAAAATATTTTCTTGACAGCGAAAACTAAAAGCATCCATCAACATCCCTACAACTTAACTAAAACTTAACCAAGGAACATCGGAACATCATCCAACAGAAGCAGCATCCCTACTACTTAACTAAAACTGAAAGGATCCATCATCATCATTGCAGTATACTTGCCACGCAGCCATATAATCATCCATATATCTTTCAAATCTACAAAGAAAATAACAAAATGAACTGTTAACACAATGAATGGACATGGTGCAACTTGCATGTAGTGGTAGAGGCATGATATTAGTCACGTACAAAGTTTGAAGACCATGCAGTATTTGTTTTTCTGCATTACCCAGAGTATTGCAGTTTTTACACTCCGTACCAAATCTTCAGTTTTCACAAGCGCCCAAAATTCATTTGCAATTTCAGCACCATCAAGTTCAAATTTAGGATCACAACTTGCAACTGTAGCAAGAGCTACGTCCCTGTTATGATTTTTCAGGCTCTTCAAGAATACTTTAGTTCCTGCCTTTTAGAGAAAATCAAAGTTACCATTGGAAGAATCATCCTCATCACCCATGTCAAAACAGGGGAACATATGAAATGAATTTGAGCAATCTTACAGGTAGTTCACTAGTTCACTGGCACCCATAGTAGATGGAAATACATTCATAACGTATCTCAAGGTGATCGTTGACCCGTTAGTATTAGTTTTGTTACCGTTTCTTTGAGGGGTTCAGGTTACAGACTTAAACTATATGAGCCTAATATGGGCATCTTAGTGCATGGCAAATATCGTTGCATAAGTATTAACATTTTCTATTAATGCTTCCAATGTTGAACATATCAAATGGGACAAAGATACACATTTTTTACGGCATGCAGTGCCAAATCTTTTGGAGCAACACGAACCTGCACCAATTGTTGGCGTCCTTTCATCCACTTCCTCATGAGATCCTGGTCCAGGCATGAGTAAAATATAACAAGAGTACAAATAGACTTTCAGTTTGTGCTTGTAAACATAATTTAAATATTACTCCCTCCGTCCCATAATATAAGAGCGTTTTTTACACTACACTAGTGTAAAAAACGCTCTTATATTATGGGACGGAGGGTGTAGTTATACACCAGTTGTGGTAAAGGGGCTAATTAAGTTATTCAACACATCATGCTAGTTAACATGGGAATACGCGTTTGGGTAAAAATAAATTAGTCCGGACAAAATCACTGCTTATGAAGTATATATAGACAGCTAGAAGGGCCTAAATATGAAAATGTTAAGAAACGATGGATAGACTATGATTTACAGTTTCTCTGGAGCTACAGACTTTTCACACAGCACGGTATATATGCACTGACCATGACTAATCACAACAATTCTTTAATTGGAGTGTGTACAATTTGCATAAGACATACAGCTAACATAATTCAAAAAGCCTTCCGCATGCATGTTTTATTGTTTCAGAACATGAAAAGGGTGGAAAAAACGCCAATTTTGGAACAAAATTAAGGACTGCTTGAGAACCAAACACCCCATTACTCAGGATTAATACAATCTAGTATATTCTGGAAAGTGGCTTAATTACCTTATAATGTTTTCTGTAAGTGGCAGCTCTGAAATCCAAATAATGAAACTACAGAGGAACGATATACATGCTATTAGAAACAAATGTTTAGAATATTGCTTCCATAATAATGATTGTAGGAGCATTCCATATGAATGTACCGTTTTATATTGAAACCTCATCAATCAATCTATGATGTAAACATGAACCTGTACAAATCAAGTACTACTTGCTATTAGCATAACTTTTGCATCGGCGGTAGGTTTGTAGTCTGACTACCAAATACACCAAGTAAAAGTTATGCACAGGGTTACACAGTATTTCAAGAAACCTGGGAAGCTGATATGCTAAGCATCACATTATAGAAAATTATTTAATGTCTCAGCATCATAGCTTGTCTTAATGCTGAAACACAGAAGATTTATAAAATATACCAGGAAGTTAACTAGAGTTCTGGTGAGTATACATACAAAATGACATAAAGTTCTCAAATCCTGTATATGCAAAAATCAACTAACTAAATACTTAGGCTAGCATGGACTGAGATGGAAAATCAGCTGTAAATTGAGCTATTAATATCATAGTCAAAGTGGGTGGCCGGTGTTTCAGTTATTGCCATAGCAAATACAGCCTGGAAGCAGGCTTCCGTATTGCCACTGGAGGCCATGAAGACCACCCCTCGTGACTCTTCTGCACTCCATACAGGGCATAACGGGTTCAACAACGGTGCTCGTAGGAACACATATACCTAACTGATTACTTCACCAGCTAATCTATATCAAGATGATTCATTGGGCTTTCACGCAGAATTCAATGCTCTAGCTAGTTACAGAAAACAATATGA
Source organism: Elymus sibiricus (assembly GCA_039707655.1). Taxonomy (NCBI): domain Eukaryota; kingdom Viridiplantae; phylum Streptophyta; class Magnoliopsida; order Poales; family Poaceae; genus Elymus; species Elymus sibiricus. The sequence continues at coordinate 500,550,571 of CM077672.1, read as the reverse complement.
AATATTGTGATAAAGAGTTACTCGCCAGAGTCAGGGCAGGAGTAACGGCTGATGATCCGGAATGGACTTGCAGGGTGTTTGATCGCTTCCCTACCAGGCCACCGTACAGCTGCGCGGTAGCCTCGTTGCTCCCCATCTGCTTTAAACTATCGTCGCTGGACTTCCTATTCCGCTGCAACAACCATCACGGGATTAATTCTTTAATTAGCCTAGGGAGAGATATGGTGGATGTGCAAATCCTAACACCACCAGAACAACAATGGCTCCTGATGTGCCACGAACCAGAGCAGAGACGAGGAGTGGACCAACTCACCTCCAGAGGAGGAGGAGGAAAGTACATGGCTGCTTTGTCCCGAGCAGCAGCAAGGCTGTCGCCTGGTCGTTCCTCCCTGCACGTCTACAGGAGAAGAGAAGAGCAGAGGTTAGAGAAAGGGGGGAGAGAGAGGACGAAGCCAGGGAGGGGATGCACTCACCGGACGAGAGGAGGACGACATGGCCACCGGCGCCGGAGCCGACGCCCGAAACCCTAGCCATGGGGGGAAGGTCGCGGGTGGGCTTTGGTGGGCGCGAGCGCCGGATCAAGCCAGATGGGAGGGCGCCGCGGAGCGAGGGGACCTCGGGCTGTGCTTCGCGGTGCCAGGATTCGCCGGACGTCGCCTGATCCAGCCGCCGGCGGTTGGCGCAACGAGGAGCCGCGTGAAGAGAGAGAGATGGGACGCGAGAGGGGTTGGTGGGTGGGGGATGCGGCGGATCCGACAGCCGCCGGAGCTGCGAAGTGGGAGGAGGGAAGGGGGAGGGCCGGCGGCGAGGTGGGTCGGAGGAGGAAGACGAGGGCACAAGGCGGTGGGTGGCGGCGATTTGGGAGAGACGAGGGGAACGGGGGCTCTCGCGTCTCTCTCTCTTTGCTCTGTTTTTTTTTTCATATGTACTACGACAGGGTCATGAGCTGCACATCAGCAACGCATATGCCACAACACGTATATGCGTATCTATCGTGACTTTTGCAACGTACAGTTAAAATGTTGTAGAATTTGTGTTGCTTTATAGGGGTTATCCTTGTAGTGGACTATGTGCTTTCGTGGTTTTTTCGGTTTTTCGATTATTTTTTGGTTTCCTGTTTTTTCTCGGTTTCTGAATTTTTTTGTTTCTGATTTTTTTGTTTTTTCGTACTTCATTTTTTTTGTTTCCTTTTTTCGGTCTCCAATTTTTTTTCGTTTTTCGCGTGAAGCATAGTTGTGCTTCTGCGTGAAAAAAAGCAAGTGAAGCACACTTTAGTATAGTTTTCAAGCACGGTTTAGTACAATTTTGAAGCACGGTTTTGTATAGTTTTGGAGCACAAATTGGGCCCAAAAAAGTTCGTCAAAGCCTATCAACATGTGATCTAGTTTTGAAGATCTCGGCGCGAGAAACGCAATGATGAAAATTGTTTGTGATTTGGACGCACGGTTCGAGAGATGAATCATTTTGAAAAAACGAATTTAAGAAAAAAAAAAGTACAAACAGAAAACCTCCCATCCTCCAGGCGTAGGGTGAGAAAACCCACCAACACTCGTCACTTGTCACCACGAGAGAAGGTGAGAGTGATATTTGCAAAGGGTGCCCCCTAGGATTTGCCACCAATACTCTGAGCTGGTTGGATAAAAATAAATACTCTGGGTCGATCCTGGCTCCAGGGGACAAAGACCATTTTAAACTTATTTGTGTTGCATACCCTTTTTCGGCAAACCAAGCAGAAACTTATTTCTGTTTTAAACTCCCTGGTGAATGAAAAATGAGCATGTGGTGACAAAAAAGAAATTGCTTACTGGAAATGAGCAGTCAGTAACGGATGGGTGTAGAGAACCAACCTGTGGTTGGATGGTTAGAGGGACAGTGGTATCCCCAACCTACCAGGGTTCAAGTCCTGGTGCTCGCATTATTCCTGAATTTATTTTAGGATTTCCGGTGATGCGCTTTCAGTGGGAGAAGACGTTTCCGTCGACGACGAGGCGCCTACAGTGACTTCGTAAATCTCAAGATGATATGCCGGCTCAGTCTCTCGAAGGTGCTCATAGGGGTAGGGTGTGCGTTCATAGGGGTAAGTGTATGCGCGTATGTATGAGCGCTTGCGTCTGTACTGTGTTCAAAAAAAAGAATTTTCGTCAAATAAGACCACCTACACTTTCGTATAGACAAAAAAGACCACCTACGATCTGTATTAACAAAAAAGACCATGTTCGCTGTGGCGGCAGGTCCGGCAGCAGACACGTGGCACCTGCCGCCACAGCCGACGGCGGCAGCTCAGGTGCGACAGAATTTCGAAGCTGCAACGGAACGGCGACGCCAGATGCATTGGCTGACATGCACGTTGAGTAGTAGTACAACAGTGTTGTGTAATGGTAGTGGTACGTGACTGCATGCACTCTTTGTATAGGAGATATGCCCTAGAGGCAATAATAAATATTATTGATTATCTCCCTGTTCATAATTAGGTTTATGTTCCATGCTATAACTGCTATGGTTCTCGAGTCTACAATAACCACGAGGCTCGGAGGAAGACTCATATGCACATGTGGAATAATAAACGGTAAAATGTATTCCTAGTCTGTCCTCTAAAACTAACTCAAGTGTTGCATGATGGTTCTGTTTTCCTGATCATGGGCATGTCTATGCCAGCAACTTTGAGGGCACAATGTTGGAAGAACATTTGTGTTGAATCGACCCGAATTGATGTTATGCTATGAGATACATTCGTCACAAGTTAATGGTTAATAACACAGAGATGGTTAACGTTTGCATGATTCCTTAGACCATGAGAGTATCGAGTTTCTTCATGCTTGCTTCATGAACTTTGGGGTTTGTTAAACGTCATCCGTAAATGGGTGGCTATTACGGCGGCTTACGGGTTCATGGAAAAGTATGTCAAGTAACTTGATAGCTCAAGATTGGGATTTGCTCCTCCGACGATGGAGAGATATCTCTGGGCCCTCTCGGTGTTACGGTATCCATCATCGTCTGGCCAGACACTTTGTGATTTGATCACGGGGATGCCGGAACACGGTAACGAGAAAAGAGAACAATACCGGTAACGAGGTAACTAGCATAGTGGACAAGTTGTTGATCCACGGGGATGCCAACATGTCTCACCTCGGGTATTTGTAACATATCGCGAAGCAACAGGAATAGCACACGGCAACTGGAGGTTCACTCGAATATTCATTCGTGTGGGTATAGGGGTCAATATGGGTGTCCACGGCTCCGATGTTGATCATTGATCGGAAGGGGTTCCGGGTCATGTCTATACTTCACCGAACCTATAGGGTCACACGCTTAAGGGTCATCTATCTGCTGAATACTAGATAGGGAGTCTGAGAGAAATTCACCGAGAAAGTTTCGGAGACAACGGAAGAGTTCCGGAGAGAGAACACCGGAAGAGTTTCGGTAAAACCGAAAAGTTGTTTCAGAGTGTACCATTAAGTCAAATTGGTTTCGGCACATGCCTGGAAATTATTGGAGGGTACCAGAATTGTTCCGGTAACTTCTGAGATTTTTCAGAGACAAAGACCGGAAATGTTTCGGACTGCCGGAACCGCTTTAGTTGCTTTTCACAGATGAAAATCACTAAACCGAAAAGTTGTTTCGGAGTACACCATTAAGTCAAATTGGTTTCGGCACACGCCTGATAATTCTTGGAGGGTGCCAGAATCATTCTGGAAACTTCTGGGAATTTTCCGGAAGAAAAACCGGAAATGTTCCGGAGCTGCCGGAACCGCTTTCTTTGCTTTTCGCAGATGAAAATCACTAATCCGGAATTGTTTCGGAACGCGTTGAAAATTATTTTAGTGGGTACTGGAAATGTTCTAAGCCCACATAAAAATTTTCGGTTCGAACGGACGATGAAAAATATCGTCGTGAATAGTGAAAGTGCTTTTTGGGTGGCATCTTGGAGAAGCCACCTTGAGGGCCCTTTGGTATTTCCCCCCTTGGCTTCTTGGAGAAGCCACCCTTGGGCTTGGCCTATAAATAGGGGTGGAGTGGGCTGCCTAAAGACTTACTCTTTCTCACATACAAGTGCCATGCATGATCTGGCTTTCTCTCTCCCTCCCAGCGAAATAGTTTCGTAGAGCCGAAATGCTGTCTGGGTTCCGGTGGGAACTAGTTCTGGATGGCGAAGCCCTGCCGGATAGATGACACCGTATGTGTGCAACTCTGTAGAGAGATCGTAGTTTCGGTCTTAGTTCGAGAGTGCCTCCCGAAGGGCTGTCCGAGTGACTGTCCGAGTTTTGAAGGTCCTCCCGAAGGGCTGTCCGAGTGACTGTCCGAGTTTCGATGGTCCTCCCAAAGGGCTGTCCGTGACACCGTCCGGGGGACTGTCCGACCGCCTCCCGGAGGGCTACTACTAGAAAAAACCCTGTTAGTGGCGCACCTATTTTGGCTATTAATGGCGCACTATAGGTGCGCCACTATTAACACGCCACTAGTAATAAATAGAATGGCGCACCTCTGGTGCGCCATTACTATTCCAAATACTATTGGCGCACCATGTGGTACGCCATTACTATTGCTACAGGTGCGCCACTACTAACCCTTAGGTGCTCCACTGGTATTCCGTCCAGGTGCGCCACTAATAGCCTTATAGGTGCGCCACTAGTAATAAAGGAAGGTGCGCCACTAATAAGGGCTGAAATGCGCCACTAGTAATGTATTTGGAAAACAAAAAAAAATCCAAATTTACAGAAAACAACCTATAAGGAAAAATAATTTAAAAACAAAAAATGAAATAGAATCATATTTTTTATTATAGTAAGAATATTACAATGTTTTTACAAGTATCCAATAAAAGGAAAATTGCAAGGAAATAAAAGAAAATCCTAAAACTAATCTTCTAGTAATCTTTTCTTCTTTTTCTTCACTTTATCCCTGCAAAGTGTAACAAAATAAACAGAAAGACAAACAAACTATTTATAACCGATGAAAGTTGGAAGTGGATATGCTTTAACAGAAGGCTAGTACATTAAAATACATACAAATTACTTTCAAAATAGTAACTACCAATATATTTGAAGTGTTTACATTGGATACTTGCAAAATTTGTGAATAAATATATTTGTGGTATTTACAAATATATAATTATAGAAATTATTTATTAAAGTTGTATTTTGGAGATCATGCAGACGTCCAAAAATGGTAACTGCTGGCAAACCGGAGGGACTATTTGAGTAGTATTCAGTGCCTTATTAGTAATCACCTGTCCTGATCCAATCTTAAACTTGAAGAATTCTTTATCACCACCCTACATGGAAATGCGAAACAGGGGAATTGATCAAACTGAAGGAATAACTCAGTTTATACTTCAACAAATATTATATGCCAAATAATCTGAGAATCATTTCTTTGTTCATCTTGAGGCAGCATTTGTACCTCGAAAGAACCACCTTTGGTCTTGTTTCGAGCTTCAAAAATGCGACCGTAGTATCCAATTGTGTACCCATCCCAATCAATCTGATGTGCATTCACAAACCCAAGTCAACATCGTGGTTGCACACCTCAACAAATAAATCTGAAGAACATACATACAAAAGTAGCTAGAATCCAATGCAAATGTGATGCTTGCTACTCACCACTACTGTCTCCCCCTTCTTTGGGGATGGGCCATCTCCAACCCGCAAGTCCTGTAATTTCTCGTGAGAATTGTGAACCTAACAAATTTGAACATGTGAGCATTATGTATAAACCATTGAATGGCAGTGTAAGCACCTTGTACTATAGACCTGATTCTGTTTCAGTGTAATCTGGATAACTCATTTTCGTCTTTCCATAATCCTTGCCGCGAAGTGTTGGCACTATAATTGCAACATCAAAGAGTAAGGCGTGATTGCAAGTTTTACTTATGAACATATTGCTGGCACTATTATGTACACAATGGTGACCATAATAAACTGAAGTACACATAGAAACAGTGGATGCAATCATCACAGAACCACACAATTTACATCTTAACACAACAGAAGAAACAAAATGGCATGTATTAAATATTTGATGCCTTGTTGAGTGAGTCATTGACTATGGGTAGAGACATTCCTGATGCTGACATGTGGTTCATCAGACAATGGAAGAAGAAACAGAGTAGGCAGTTCCCACTCGATGAAGAAAAATTGAAACATTCTCAGTTTATAAACTGGATTTTTTTCTGTCAGTTTATACTGTTAATTAGTAATCAAAACAGATCATTATAGTTCTCTAGAAGTCATGCTCTTGTTCATGGCCTGAATGAATAATCTAGTAGTTCCTCTTCCTCATGGTGGACTGAGGTCTCCTCATATCTGTGTACTTTCTAAAACATATTCAAAAGCTCAATTGAAGGAAGCCTGCTGAACATGTTCAAAACAAAAAATTACAAAAAGCTGGACCGTTGAAAATGTTGTATATGCCCACAAGGAATTAATACATTTTGTATTCAGCCCAAGTCTGGACTCTAATATGTCATACTCTAATATTTCAAAACAAAAAATATTACAGAAAGATGGACCATTAAAAATCCCCTCGAGTCTGAAATCTAATATTTCATACTCACTTGGCACTCCCAGATCCCTATTATGAACTCTTTGTATTTATCTCAAAATATAAGGAAGCAGCAGGGTGCAGTCTTAGGTTCTAACTTGACATCAGCTGTCAATAATATGCAAGATTGAACAACCTTGAAGCAGAGTATATGAATGATTCAAATTACTCACAGCATAATTTGAACAATGAAAGTAAGATTAATATGAGAAGAAAGTGGCAGGTCATTATCATTCATCATAAACACAAACACTGCAATCTACTACAGAATTTACAGAACCTGTTCATAGATTCTTAATTCATATCAGGCAGTGTTTTCCAGAGCCAAATAGGCATGCATCTTTCTAAATCAAATAGGAATGCTAAACAGAGCCGTGCATCTCATTTTAGTGGCTCCTGTACTACTACATCAACACTTAGGTGAATCATCATTTGCTTTGCAAAAGAAAAGAGACATGACTGAATTGAGGTTTCGAAGGAAGAAATAGGCTGAAAAACTGCTACCTTTAATGGAGACGAGGAGGCGCGGCTTGGGGTCATCGGAGCAGCCAGGCCGCCACGCGGGAGGGGGGACATGGACACCAGCCGGTGCAGTAGGGTGGCGGAGAGCCGTCAAGGTCACCTCAGTGCCAGATCGACTCAGACAACGACGCACAGGAGCTGCTCCTGGCCGGCGCACGCGGGAATCCCCGGTGGCACAGACGGGCAGCACCGGTGCCTGAGGCTCACGCGGGAGCAGTGGGGACGGAGGGTAGCACCTGGTGGCAGGGCGACTGGTGGGACGGCGGCACCTGCACAGGAGCAGATGCGGCGGCGCCGTCCCCACCTGCTACTGGTGCTGCTAGGGTTTTGCGGTGCCTGCTGGATCCCTCGGCGCACCGGCTGCGAGTGCGGGAGGACGGCGAAGAGAGGCTGGGGCGGGCGGCGGGAGGTGACTGCCCTGTCATCCACGGGTAGGGCCGGGATCCGGCGGTGGCCGCCGGTACCTGGCCACGGCTGGATGGGGGATCCAGATGCGGCACATCTCGCAGGTCTGCCGCTGGCTAGATGCTTGGGGAGAGGGGGGCGCGACGGGGGGATCTGGCAGGGCGTGGCAGAGGGTGGGGCGGGGGCGGGCCGGCGGCTCTGTGGGTTGGACGGGGCCGGCGGCGGCGGTGCACTGTGGAAGAGGGTGGGGGAGATGGGGCGAAGAAGGTGGGGACGCGGGGGCTGGGTGGGTGGTTAGGGGCGGACGGTGCGGTGCCGGTACTGGGGTGGCGCACCTAGGTGTGGTGCGCCATTACTAAGTCTGGGCAGATTTAGTAATGGCGCACCACATCTAGGTGCGCCACTATGCCCAGACTTAGTAATGGCGCACCACACCTCTGCCCAGACTTAGTAATGGCGCACCACACCTAGGTGCGCCACTGCTACCTAAAATAGTAGTGGCGCACCTGGCTGTGGTGCGCCATTGGTAAGCCTGGGGAGGGGGGTGGACTCAGAAAAAAATAGCAATGGCGCACCGTGTGTGTGGTGCGCCATTAGTAATATAGAGATTAGTGGCGCACCCATGTGTGGTGCGCCACTGCTATTTAGCAGTGGCGCACCACATACATAGTGCGCCACTAATGTCTATATTAGCTATAGCCCTTTTTCTAGTAGTGGCTGTCCGAGGGGCGGATGAGGGTATACATCCTCGCGGTTGGGAGGTTGTAAATCCTAGCTGCGGGGATCTACACCGCCGATCGTCATCGACTCTACTTCCGCTGCGCAACGAGTCGGTAACGAAAAAGATCAAACCTTGTATGCAGTCTCCATAGTGGTCCTGGGCTGGTGCGTAGGTCGGAATTTTTTTGTTTTCTGCTACGTAACCCAACAGTGGCATCAAGAGCCGTGCTATGCGTAGATGTAGGTTGCGATCTAGAATACATAGAGATGTATGGGTGTTGCACAATATAATTAGGTAGTAGATGAGTTCTATTACTGAAAATTATTTGTGCGGGTAGCAGATGAAATCTGTTACCCGATGTTCTTGTTGCTTCCCTGGAATTTGCATATTTCTGATCTTGATAACAGCATGGTGGAGTTTCAATGTTCTGGCAATCCGTGATCCTGATTGATCAACGAAGTGCTAACAGTTCATTGAATTCCACCGTAGTTAAAAAGAAAGATGAAATTTCGCAAACGAAAGGGCAATGCAGATATGATCTGCACGGGGGTCATGCGTATGACGAAGTTTAGTATGGGGCTCGAGATTTTATTATCTCGTGTTTCATACACCCCGCAATGTTAATCTAGCGAATTGGATTATCATGCTTGATGATGGACGTTGGTAGCTTCGGTTTGTTTCGAAACCTTAGAATCCACGTAAAACAAGTTTTTGCTAAACCGATTAGAGGCGTCTAACTTGGTTTTGCAGGATGGTTTGCATGTGCATGTAAAGTGGTATAGCAGTGCTCATAATAATTTGATTATGTATGAGATGACTATATAATGTAAATTGATTCACATGACCTGCGTGTCATGATTCGGCATGATGGCTGGAGCCATATGATTGCACTTTAATGACCTGTGTGTCAACCTTATGTAATGCACTTATTTTATTAGCTATAGAGATAGCAATATTATCTGATGCATCAACAAGGTGGTGGCAATCTTCGCGAAGGTGAACACCAACGCGAATGCCGAAGACGAAGAAATGAAAGACTTCTCCGTCAGAAAGGGCTATACCATATCATGCTATTATGAATTGGCTGAGATGTTTATCCCTTATGATGCACCCTTCTTGATTGCGCGGTAGTCGCTTTTTATTAGGGTGATCTCTCACAAAAATATCAAGTAGTTAGTGTTCTCCCAAGTGTAGCACCGTCACGGCACCTATCTTTTCGGGGTGCGTCGTGTCACACGGGTACGACCGATTAGAGAACTGTGAGGCGGGTGAGTTGAGACCTCGCAGCGAGATCACTTGGTTGTCTTGACGTTCAGGCATGACCGTCATGAGCTCGGAACACACGCATCGAAAGATGAACAAGAGTCACATAGAGATGTGATTGGCAAGTTGGCCTACCGGTTGAGATTTTCGTCATCAGTGGTGTTACATCAATGGCGTTGAATTGAAATGCGGATCTTGAATCACTCACAATCAATTATGAGAGATATTGATTTGAGTGGGAGCGCACTTTAGAATTAATTCTTTTAATTCTTAGTGCAATTAATTTTGAACACTGTCTAAGTGTGATTTGCATAATAGTTATAGAATAATGGCTCGCGTTTCCACTTCCCTATTAAAAATTGAATAGTTGTTAAATATCTGGTTAAGGATTGTCCTCAAGAGTGCCGAGAAGGACTTTGTCCTATCGCATACTTTCGGTATTTTCCCGCTAATGCTATGGATGATATGACTCTCGTCCTTCATTCCAAAAGCTAAAATTCCGTTACGGTCAAGTGAAATATGTTTGCTTCCATGAGACCCGAACTTCGAAAGTTTGGATAGTTATGTGATATTCATGGAATCTGAAAATCATTTTCAGAGACAGACAAAGGCAAAAAGATATGAGATATCCAAAGCAATGTTTGTTTGCAAGACATTAGTAAAGTGTTTACTATACATTGGACTGATTAGAGAGGGATCCGGAAGAACACCTGTCATATGATGAAAGGTGATCAAAACAACAACTTAAAGAGAAAGGAAGTGTCCGAAGGGTGTTAGTGAAACTTTCACGCCTAGGAAGTCCGAGGCTAACACCACTCTTAAGTTGGGTGCTTCTTCTGAGAGTAGGAGAAATACTGAAAGTTAAACTGTTAGAAGTATAAAGGCAAAAAGAGAGAAGACTGGAATATCCAGCTCATGTATGAATGTCATACAAGTTTTTGATGTATAGAAGGCTGGTCAAAGATATAGTTCTTGGGAATTATGGTTAAACATGTTAATCACTAATTCTTGGGTATTGTGAGTTGATCACAAAGATACCCGCTCGATTGCATTCTGTTGCAACTCGATGTAAGAACTACTATGGCCTGAAAGACTAGCCAGGGATGAGGTTTTGATACGCGCTAGAAACATAGTAAAAGTTACTATACCTTCAATTGGTGTATTACCTATGTATTTACTTTCATAATTCATTTTAGAGTTTCATATACTCTAGCCCTTTGCATAAGGTATCTTGCAAGAAGGTTGTTCATAAGAGAACTTTTGATGTTCGGTGATATGAATAACATAAGGGCCATACTTTCATTATGAATGAGATGTATGTTATGAATATTGATAATAATACATTACCTCTATATTTACTTTTATAATTCATTTAGAGTTTCATATACTCTAGCCCTTTGCATAAGGTATCTTGCAAGAAGGTTATTCATAAGAGAACTTTTGATGTTCGGTGTTATGAATAACATGAAGGGCCATGCTTCCATGCAGGATGGGATGTATGTTGTGAATATTGATGGTAATATGATACATCCATAACACTGACGCTAAATGTCGCAAGACTAAAAGAATACCACATATGTGTGGCACTGCATTTGGTCACATTGGAGAAACCCGCATGGAAAATTCCATTATGATGGATTTTGAAGTCGTTTGATTTTGAATCATCTGACACTTACAACATTCCTCTGAAAAGTGAAGTGACTGAAATATCGTTCACAGGCCATAAGGAATGAGCAAAGAACATATTGGTGATCATACATTATGATGTGTGTAGTCCAATAAATGTTGTTGCAAGTAGTGTATTTATCTATCTTCAGAAATGAATCAAGTAGATGGATATTTACTTGATGAGACGTAAGTCTGGATCTTTTGAATTCATTCATAAGGTTTTCAAAAATGAATTAGAAGTTATTGTAACAAGAAAATTATGTTTCTACAATTCGATTGCGAAAAGGAATATTTGAGTTACAAGTTTAGCGAATGTCTGATGAGTTGTGAAAAGAGTTTCATAACTTGCACCTCCCGGAACACCACTGCAAGTGGAAAGTCCGTGAAGATGTAATCAAACCATTTATGACATGGTAAGATCAAAGATGACATAAATAAATTTGCCATTATCCCTTTTAAAGTGATGCTTTAGAAACTGCGGCTTTTACACTGAAAAGAGCTCCATCGGGTCTGTTGAAATGACGTCATGGTATGGTACGCCCAACCATGTTATATCTTTTCTTAAACATTTGGAATATGGGGGTTGTGTAAAAGGTTACAAACCTATTCCAAATCAGACAAGTGCTGCTTTGTAGGTTATCCCAAGTCATTGGGTATTCCCCCACCACTATACCGAGGCAAAGGATTTTGCCACAAAAAAACGGTATGCTTTTAAAGAGAATAGTTCTTACAAAAGGTGAGTGGGAGGACAGTGCAACTCGACGAGATAACCAGTATCTTCGTCATCAGGTCAAAGGAAAGGAACCTTGGAAGTGATTCCAGAGTTTCCTACTGCGACTGATACGGAAGTCTCTACAATAAAATGTATGGACTTCGGTCGAACTTGCAACTGAACCATGTAGGCAAGGCTTGTGCAAACCTCTCAGGTGTGCAAACGAGATATTGTTGTGGGACAACAGTATACCTACGATACACAAGGAAGCGGTGATGGGCCCTGACTCCGGAATTGGCTAAATGCCAATACAATCCGAGATAGTTTCCATATAAATGTTTCAAGATTAAAATCTTGATACACCTTTCGGAAGGCTTAGAGTCTAACGAATAATTATGGAACTAAAAACTGATACGGATAAAAATGTTTTATCCATAAAGCTCAACTTGTTGAAATAACAAGTTCAAGGAGTTGACTACGATGAGGTTGGTTCACCGTAGCAAAGCTTAAAGTCGGTTCGGGTTGAACTAGCAATTAATACATATTTCAATCATGAGATATGAAACATGGATGACGAAAGGATTTCAATCCGATGGAAATGAAACCAAGGACTTGCATGTGTTACAGTCCAAGGTATTTTGTCAGTCCAGAGGATGCTAGTAAGTATGCAAACTTCAGAGTTCCAGCAATGGACAGAAGAGAGCAAAATGGAGTTGGAATCTTCTTGTTTTGATGAAATGGTCGAAAAGGGTTTTGACTTCATCAATGGGTAACAAAGATGCTTGTGATTCAAGAAAATAAGTGGGAGCATAATAATATTTCCAAAAACCTTGTGTGCTTGACACATTGTTAATTGGAAATAAATTTCTTGACACGAATTAGGACTTCATTTGAAAATAGTTTTTTCGATGAAGTGCTTGGGCTAAATAGCCTTCATATTAGGCATGATGATCTATGGAGATAGATTTACCTAATGGGGCTGAGCAAAGATACATATTAACAAAATGCTAAAACCTTTTAGCATTGAAAACGTCAAGGAGTGATTCTTGCCGAAGTCACATGGAAAGAGTTTTTGCAAGACTCGGTGTCCCAAAACACTGATGAGCAAAATACATGATGGTGATTCCACACACTCTTGTGTCTGGATTAATCATGTATTCCATGGTATGTAAAAACAACCAGATATGTGCAATACTCCAAAGTTGTTGCGAGTATAGATACCAAAGTGATCAAAGTACTGATCATGGGACAACAGTGAAAGATGTCATTGAGTACTAGAGCAGTACTGATGACATGTTTTCTCGCAAGCAGAGATTATGAAGTACTCGTTGTAAATAATTACATCGATACAGTCTTCATCAATGCTCCATGCGATTTTCGATTTAAGTTAAGGGTTTTGTGTAATACACAACATGGTGGCACGGTAGTTGGAAATTGTTCCAAACAAGATACTGTGGCGAATTCTATAACAAAGACTAAGTATGTTGACGCTTTAGAAGCGACAAAGAAGTTGTTGAATCATATAGTTCATTCATGAACTTAGTATGGTTCCAAGATGGCTTTGGTCTATTGGACACTATTGCAGATAGTTGCACCATAGCTCAGTCTGAGGAATCAGGTTTCAACCAATGATTCACACATATGCAAAGCCAAGTCCACACAAAATATGAATTTTGTGAAAGCGTGAAAACGCAAGGATATGCAAAGTTACACACGGAGCTGAGGTCGTCAGATCCGTTGGACATCAGGCTATACCACATGCGAAGCATATTTTACACCTGTGTGCCACAGGTGTAAAGTGCATTAGCATTAATTAGATTATTGACTCTAGTGCAAGTGGGAGTCTGTAGGAGATATGCCCTAGAGGCAATAATAAATATTATTAATTATCTCCCTGTTCATAATTAGGTTTATGTTCCATGCTATAACTGCTATGGTTCTCGAGTCTACAATAACCACGAGGCTCGGAGGAAGACTCATATGCACTTGTGGAATAATAAACGGTAAAATGTATTCCTAGTCTGTCCTCTAAGACTAACTCAAGTGTTGCATGATGGTTCTGTTTTCCTGATCATGGGCATGTCTATGCCAGCAACTTTGAGGGCACAATGTTGGAATAACATTTGTGTTGAATCGACCCGAATTGATGTTATGCTATGAGATACATTCGTCACAACTTAATGGTTAATAACACAGAGATGGTTAACGTTTGCATGATTCCTTAGACCATGAGAGTATCGAGTTTCTTCATGCTTCCTTCATGAACTTTGGGGTTTGTTAAACGTCATCCGTAAATGGGTGGCTATTACGGCGGCTTACGGGTTCATGGAAAAGTATGTCAAGTAACTTGATAGCTCAAGATTGGGATTTGCTCCTCCGACGATGGAGAGATATCTCTGGGCCCTCTCGGTGTTACGGTATCCATCATCGTCTGGCCAGACACTTTTTGATTTGATCACGGGGATGCCAGAACACGGTAAGGAGAAAAGAGAACAATACCGGTAACGAGGTAACTGGCATAGTGGACAAGTTGTTGATCCACGGGGATGCCAACATGTCTCACCTCGGGTATTTGTAACATATCGCGAAGCAACAGGAATAGCACACGGCAACTGGAGGTTCACTCGAATATTCATTCGTGTGGGTATAGGGGTCAATATGGGTGTCCACGGCTCCGATGTTGATCATTGATCGGAAGGGGTTCCGGGTCATGTCTATACTTCACCGAACCTATAGGGTCACACGCTTAAGGGTCATCTATCTGCTGAATACTAGACAGGGAGTCTGAGAGAAATTCACCGAGAAAGTTTCGGAGACAACGGAAGAGTTCCGGAGAGAGAACACCGGAAGAGTTTCGGTAAAACCGAAAAGTTGTTTCAGAGTGTACCATTAAGTCAAATTGGTTTCGGCACATGCCTGGAAATTATTGGAGGGTACCAGAATTGTTCCGGTAACTTCTGAGATTTTTCAGAGACAAAGACCGGAAATGTTCCGGACTGCCGGAACCGCTTTAGTTGCTTTTCACAGATGAAAATCACTAAACCGAAAAGTTGTTTCGGAGTACACCATTAAGTCAAATTGGTTTCGGCACACGCCTGATAATTCTTGGAGGGTGCCAGAATCATTCTGGAAACTTCTCGGAATTTTCCGGAAGAAAAACTGGACATGTTCCGGAGCTGCCGGAACCGCTTTGTTTGCTTTTCGCAGATGAAAATCACTAATCCGGAATTGTTTCGGAACGCGTTGAAAATTATTTTAGTGGGTACTGGAAATGTTCTAAGCCCACATAAATATTTTCGGTTCGAACGGACGATGAAAAATATCGTCGTGAATAGTGAAAGTGCTTTTTGGGTGGCTTCTTGGAGAAGCCACCTTGAGGGCCCTTTGGTATTTTCCCCCTTGGCTTCTTGGAGAAGCCACCCTTGGGCTTGGCCTATAAATAGGGGTGGAGTGGGCTGCCTAAAGACTTACTCTTTCTCACATACAAGTGCCATGCATGATCTGGCTTTCTCTCTCCCTCCCAGCGAAATAGTTTCGTAGAGCCGAAAGGCTGTCTGGGTTCCGGTGGGAACTAGTTCTGGATGGCGAAGCCCTGCCGGATAGATGACACCGTATGTGGTCAACTCTGTAGAGAGATCGTAGTTTCGGTCTTAGTTCGAGAGTGCCTCCCGAAGGGCTGTCCGAGTGACTGTCCAAGTTTTGAAGGTCCTCCCGAAGGGCTGTCCGAGTGACTGTCCGAGTTTCGATGGTCCTCCCGAAGGGCTGTCCGTGACACCGTCCGGGGGACTGTCCGACCGCCTCCCGGAGGGCTGTCCGAGGGGCGGATGAGGGTATACATCCTCGCGGTTGGGAGGTTGTAAATCCTAGCTGCGGGGATCTGCATCGCCGATCGTCATCGACTCTACTTCCGCTGCGCAACGAGTCGGTAACGAAAAAGATCAAACCTTGTATGCAGTGTCCATAGTGGTCCTGGGCTGGTGCATAGGTCGGAATTTTTTTGTTTTCTGCTACGTTACCCAACACTCTTTGTATCGTGACGTTTTATGGGCCAGTTCTTTTGGCCGATTCTCGTAGAATCGCCACCCTCCCCAAGTTCTCCCAGAATCGCCACTCCATGTTATTTTTACAATCCTAGCTAATTAGACCTTAACTAGATAGGATTGTAAAAAAAATATGAAATGGCGATTCTGAGAGAAGCTGGGGAGGGGGGCGATTCTGGGAGAATCGGCCAAAAGAACTAGCCCTATGGATGTGTACGCACGTCCATTTTAATTTGTTCGATTCCGGGCGGGCAGACCCATGCACGCCACTGGACGCGCGCCGTACGTGCAGGAAAAGGAACTGCCACCATCGGGAGTGGCGGTAGGGCCCACCAGCACTTCGCCATTCCGTTGCAGCCTCGAAATTCTGTTGCAGCCGAGCTGCCGCCGTCTGCTGTGGCGGCAGGTCTTGCCACCGCCGACTGTGGCGGTAGGTGCCACGTGTCAGCTGCCGGACCTGCCGTCACAGCGTACGTGGTCTTTTCTGTCGATACGGATCGCATGTGGTCTTTTTTGTCTATACGAAAGTGTAGGTGGTCTTATTTGATGAAAATTCCAAAAAAAAGTAACGGATGGGTGTACGCATACCTGTCGGATGGGAGTTGTGATTGCCAGAATTGACACGGCCTACCCCCCCTATTTTAATCGGTACTTTACCACCTTAGGTGAGGTTGATGAAGCCCCACCCTTTAGTCCCGGTTGGCCACGACCCGGGACTAAATCCCTGCCACGTGGCCGGCAGCGCGCGCCGGGGGCTGGGGGCCTTTAGTCCCGGTTGGTGACACCAACCGGGACTAAATCCCTGCCAATTGAACATGGTGAAACTTTTTTTTCTCAGCATTTATCTTGTTTTTCCTCGACCGTTCCTTAGCTGCTTCCGATTCCTTGAACTCCACAAATAAGTCCCAGTGATCTTTTACCTTCTCTAGTGGTCCAGTGAATTCTGGAGTCTTCTTTTCTGCGTTGACGTAGTTGGCCCATAATCTTTTCTTCCAAGTCTGGAATTGTGTGGCCATCTTCTTAAGAGCACACTTCTTGACTTTCTCCCGTTGGAGATCTGTGAAACCCTCTGATAGGGTGAAATGTGACATGAGCGTATCCCAAAGCAGATTTTTTGCTCTTTCGTCGACAAAACTAACTCCTCGATCTTCCTTTGGCTTATTCCATTCTTGAACGGCGATCGGGATTTGGTCCCTAACAATAACTCCGCATTGACGTATAAATATGTCCGCATTCTTTTTAGGAGCAATCGGTTCGCATTCTTCTTTGATTTCATCGATGTTGTACTTTATGCCATCGGGCAACTTTTTGGCCGGGCCTCGTACTACCCTTGTAGAAGATTTGCTCGATCCGGAGGGCTAAAAGAAGAAAGATTCGTTAATATATAAACATACAAATCAATTAATACATGTAATGATCACCAGAGGCCTTATATATATATATATATATATATATATATATATATATATATATATATATATATATATATATATATACCTCGCCATCATTGTTTGTGTGCCCTTCGTCTATTGGTTCTTCCTCATTTCCCTCACCGGACTCGTTCAGATATTGTGAGCCGTCATCTGGTTCAATCTCTGGGTTTTGGGAGCGTATCATGTCGAACATGATATCCTCTTGATTATGGTCATCTCTGCCGCTATAGTCCATAGCTTAACTAATCCAGAAGAAAGATAAAACAATTTAGTATTCAAATTAGAATGCATTCAATAAGCAAAAAGTAATACATCTCGAATAATCCAGTTAATGCATCATTGAATATTATCGAATATTATCACTAATACATCTCGAATATTATCACTAATACATCTCGAATATTATCACTAATACAGCTCGAATATTATCGAATAATCCAGTTGACTCGCGGTTCCTGAGGCGTGGGCGGTGGACACCCAAAGAGAAGGAACCATCACAGGATCATAGCTCGGGTGAGATCCCTGAAGAACCTGCCGGGTATTGGAGAACCCGACGTCCAACGCAACCATGTAGCGACGGACGTGCTCGTCCTCCTCCCTGACACAGCGACGTACCACCTCCTTGGGGGCCGGCTGCTCCGCACCGATAGTGGCCCACGCGACCGCCACCAAAGAAGCTCCGGGTCGACGACGGGAGCCCGATTCCTCACCAAGCTGCGCGCCCCGGAAGGTAGCACCTCCCAGTGCCAGCCCGGCGGAGCCCAGTCCCGGACATGGTGCCTCTCAAGCAGGTTGTCGCAGCCGAGTCGACGACGAGGATGCGAGCCGGGCATCGTCGACGTCGAGAACAAATTCTTATGAAAACAAATTCCTATAACTACAAGATTTAATATCACTACTGGAGGAAAGATGAAAAGGTGACACTAAATGCAATAAAATCATAGGTATGTAAAATGGTCAAAGTGAACTTGCCTGGTATTACTTGATGAAGTTTACAACGCTCTCAGAATAATGACTTGTAGAACTATTCGTCGCTCCGATGAAATCTATATTAATCAGACATAGCATTCACATAAGCAAACATTCTAGCAAGCAATTCTAGCACTCAAAATAACAATCAACAAATAAAACAATAAAGAATTCAATAATAAAAACTCAAATAAATACCAAAGAAAACTCTAAAACTCAAAGCAAAGGGTTACTACAAGTAAAACAAGCTACAAAAGTTTTCTGCCACTAAATCAATTTTAACAGAAACAAAAATAAAGTTTTTACTAAATAACAGAAAGAAAAAACACAACGAAATTTTATACAAAAAGAATTATATTAAAATCATTTGCAAAACTCCTATAATGCTCAAAGCAAGTTTTCTAGTAGGATAAAAGAAATAAAATACAAAAATATGTATTTTTACTACAAATAAAATAGCTACTGATAACTTAACAGAAACTAAAAAGAATATGTCAAAAGAACTAAAGAAAACAATTTAAAGCAATTTAAAATTAAAAGAAATAACACAAAACCTATAAAACACTAAAACAGTACTGTTTTCGTTAAAACCTAATTTTGAATAATCCTAAAATTCACCAAGTAAATCCTACTGATAGACAGGGTCACAAAGAACCAGTGGCAAAAAGAATCGCCCAAAAATATTACTCCTAGCTCAAATTATAGCCAATCTAGTGATTCGAGCAAAGTTCATGCAAATTCAAACTTTCAAATCTAGTCAAACTTGATATCTACAGAAACTTCATCAAATTTCTAATCTACTGCAAAAAGAATTACTCAATTTGGATAAGCACACAAAAAGATATTAAAAATCTAAAACAGAAAATAATCCTAGCCGCTAGATTTAGATCGGACGGAGGGGCAGCACGGCGAGGCTCACCGCGGCATCGTTGGCGTCGGTCGTCGTCGGCGGGGCGCTCCGGTGGTCGTCGTCGTCGGCGAAGTGGACGAGGAGGTGTAGCGGACGTCGGCGAGTCCGGTGGCAGTCGTGGAGACGGCGGAGGCGGTCGGAGTCGATCGACGGCGAGCTCGGGGCGGAGATGGCGCTCGGTGGTCGTCCTCGACGGTGCTCCGGTGGGTGTTGGGCTCGGGCGAGAGCACGGGGAGGTGCGGGCGAGGGTGACGAGGCCAATGGTGGGGTCGGCGGAGTTCGGGGAAGACGATGGTGCGGGCGCTGCGGGCTCGGGGAGGGTCCGTAGCGAGCGGGACGGCGTCGGCGATCTCTGGCGTCGGAGGTTGAAGACGAGCAGCCTGGCGGCATGTGGTGTTCGATCTGTCTCCTGGGCGATGGAAAACGCTAAGTGACAGTTATATAGGATCGACCTTTAGTCCCGGTTGAATCCACGCCCCGGGACTAAAGGACCTGTAGTCCCGGTTCGTGGCTGCAACCGGGACTAAAAGGTTGGCCTTTAGTCCCGGTTACAGCCACGGTCCGGGACTAAAGGTCTGTTTTTGGGGCCCAAATTAAGCGCGGGAGGAGGACCTTTAGTCCCGGCTGGTTGTGCCAACCGGGACTAAAGATTTTTTTTTTTCATTTTTTCTGTTTTTGCTTTATTTATTTTCTTTTGTTTCTACTTACAGCCAAATATTTAGAGTTTTTGAGTGAATCTTTTTTGCTTTAGGTCACAAAAATTATAAACTTTCTGTTAGTGCCAGTAGTTTTCAAATTTGAATAGTTTAAATTTGAATTCTTTGAAATTTGTGTGAATCACTCGTTTGTGATTAACTTTAGTTTAAAAATAGATTTTTGAGTGATTCTTTTTCCTGCTGTTTAATATTAGTGTGTTTTATCAGTATGTTCAATTTGGTAATTTTTAGGTTATTTTAAATAGGTGTTTTAATCAAAAACAGATTCTGTTTAGCTCTTTTAGTTTTATATCTTCATTTGTTTTAAATATTTTAGTTTATATGTTTTCTTGTTATTCTTTTTCCAAATTATATTATGTTTTTGTTAGTTAGCATGAGGAGTTTTAATTTTCGACCCTTACTTACTTCATTTGTTATTTTTCATGCATTTAATGATTTTTTAAGCTAAATGACCCTGAAATTGAAAAGCACTACAAATGAACTCTGAAAAGGTTGAAATTTGGCATGGTATCATCATTTCACCCACATAGCATGTGCTAAAAAGTTGAGAGGGTTACGGCCAAAACCGGATGCACTTCGTGTACAAACTGGACCATCTCTTTCGAAGTATCAAGGTTTCGGACGAAAACTCATCTGTTACAAAGACATTTCATTTTTTTAAACTTATTTCAACTCCAGACTTTTTGTGCATTCAATATGCACCATTCAAAGCCACATCCTCAAATTTCAACCCTTTCTAACTTCATTTGCTATTTTTCATGCATTTAATGATTTTTTGATCTAAATGACCCTGAAATTGAAAAGCACTACAAATGAACTCTGAAAAGGTTGAAACTTGGCATGGTATCATCATTTCACCCACATAGCATGTGCTAAAAAGTTGAGAGGGTTACGGCAAAAACTGGATGCACTTCGTGTACAAACTAGACCATCTCCTTCGAAGTATCAAGGTTTCGAACGAAAATTCATCTGTTACAAAGGCATTTCATTTTTTAAACTTATTTCAACTCCAGACTTTTTGTGCATTCAATATGCACCATTCAAAGACACATCCTCAAATTTCAACCCTTTCTAACTTCATTTGCTATTTTTCATGGATTTAATGATTTTTTGAGCTAAATGACCCTGAAATTGAAAAGCACTACAAATGAACTCTGAAAAGGTTGAAACTTGGCATGGTATCATCATTTCATCCACATAGCATGTGCTAAAAAGTTGAGAGGGTTACGGCAAAAACTGGATGCACTTCGTGTACAAACTGGACCATCTCCTTCGAAGTATCAAGGTTTCGGACGAAAACTCATCTGTTACAAAGGCATTTCATTTTTTTAAACTTATTTCAACTCCAGACTTTTTGTGCATTCAATATGCACCATTCAAAGCCACATCCTCAAATTTCAACCCTTTCTAACTTCATTTGCTATTTTTCATGCATTTAATGATTTTTTTGAGCTAAATGACCCTGAAATTGAAAAGCACTACAAATGAACTCTGAAAAGGTTGAAACTTGGCATGGTATCATCATTTCACCCACATAGCATGTGCTAAAAAGTTGAGAGGGTTACGGCAAAAACTGGATGCACTTCGTGTACAAACTGGCCTATCTCGGCTACTCACTAGAGAAGAAAGTAATGACGGTGAAGCCGATCACATCCTAGAGTGGGATCTTGGAGTATAAAACTTTTTCTTCGCGTGTGTCCCTTTGCGCCGTAACCATGGACAATCTTCATCATTTAACAGGATGCTTGGGTCAGTCTTCACTGTGAAGGGAGGAATTTCATGAAACTTTTCATAATCTTCTGACATGTCTGTCTTGTCCTCCACTCCCACGATGTTTCTTTTCCCTGAAAGAACTATGTGGCGCTTTGCCTCGCCGTATGATGTATTCGCTTCCTTATCTTTCCTTTTTCTCGGTTTGGTAGACATGTCCTTCACATAGAAAACCTGCGCCACATCATTGGCTAGGACGAATGGTTCGTCTGTGTACCCAAGATTGTTGAGATCCACTGTTGTCATTCCGTACTGCGGGTCTACCTTTACCCCGCCTCCTGTCAGATTGACCCATTTGCACCGAAACAAAGGGACCTTAAACTCACGTCCATAGTCAAGTTCCCATATCTCCTCTATGTAACCATAATATGTGTCCTTTTCCCTATTGGTGTTTGTCGCATCAAAGCGGACACCACTGTTTTGGTTGGTGCTCTTTTTATCTTGGGCGATCGTGTAAAATGTATTCTCATTAATCTCGTACCCTTTGAAAGTCAATATAGTCAAAGATGGTGACTTGGCCAACAAGTACATCTCATCTCCAACACTGTCGTCATTCATGAGATGTGTTTGCAACCAACCGCCGAAAGTCGCCATGTGTGTACGTTTAATCCAGGGGTCAGACTGCTCCGGGTTCTTGGAGCGTACAATATCCATGTGTTCCTCGATATACGGAGCCACCAAGGTGGAATTTTGTAGAACTGTGTAGTGTGCTTGGGCCCAAGAATGCCCGTCCCTACATATTACTGAATCCTTTCCTAGCGTGCCTTTTCCACTCAGTCTCCCCTCATGCCGCGATTCAGGAACACCAATCGGCTTAAGGTCAGGAATAAAGTCAACACAAAACTCAATAACCTCCTCTGTTTCATGGCCCTTGGAGATGCTTCCTTCTGGCCTAGCACGGTTATGAACATATTTCTTTAAGACTCCCATGAACCTCTCAAAGGGGAACATATTGTGTAGAAATACAGGACCCAGAATGGCAATCTCTTCGACTAGGTGAACTAGGACGTGCGTCATGATATTGAAGAAGGATGGTGGGAACACCAACTCGAAACTAACAAGACATTGCACCAAATCATTCTGTAACCTTGGTAGGATTCCTCTATCGATTACCTTCTGGGAAATTGCATTGAGGAATGCACATAGCTTCACAATGGCTAATCGAACATTTTCCGGTAGAAGCCCCCTCAATGCAACCGGAAGTAATTCCGTCATAATCACGTGGCAGTCATGAGACTTTAGGTTTTGGAATTTTTTTCTTTGCCATATTTATTATTCCCTTTATATTCGACGAGAGGCCAGACGGGACCTTCATACTGAGCAGGCATTCAAAGAAGATTTTCTTCTCTTCTTTGGTTAGAGCGTAGCTGTCAGGACCTTGATACTGCTTTGGATGCATGCCGTTTTTTTCGTGCATACATTGCTGGTCCTCCCGTGCCTCCGGTGTATCTTTTGTCTTCCCATACACGCCCAAGAAGCCTAGCAGGTTCACGCAAAGATTCTTCGTCACGTGCATCACGTCAATTGCAGAGCGGACCTCTAGAACTTTCCAATAGGGTAGGTCCCAAAATACAGATTTCTTCTTCCACATGGGTGCGTGTCCGTCAGTGTCAATCATTGATGGTTACAAACAGCAACGCTCGTAGGTCAAATTCCTGCTGTTTGTGCTCATCCCACACACGTACACCTTTTATGTCCCACATCTGTAAAAGTTCTTCAACTAATGGCCTTAGGTACACATCAATGTCGTTGCCGGGTTGCTTAGGGCCTTGGATGAGCACTGGCATCATAATGAACTTCCGCTTCATGCACAACCAAGGAGGAAGGTTATAGATACATAGAGTCACAGGCCAGGTGCTATCATTGCTTCTCTGCTCCCCAAAAGGATTAATGCCATCTGCACTTATACCAAACCATAAGTTCCTTGCGTCACCTGCAAACTCCGGCCACTTTCTCTCAATTTTTCTCCACTGCGACCCGTCAGCGGGTACTCTCAACTTCCCGTCTTTCTTACGGTCTTATTTGTGCTATCGCAACAACTTGGCATGCTCTTTGTTTTGGAACAAACGTTTTAACCGTGGTATTATAGGAGCATACCACATCACCTTGGCAGGAATCCTCTTCATGGGGCGCTCGCCCTCAACATCATCACCAGGGTCATCGCGGCTGATCTTATAGCGCAATGCACCGCATACCGGGCATGCATTCAAATTCTCGTACTCCTCACCGCGTTAGAGGATGCAGTCATTAGGGCATGCATGTATCTTCTGCACCTCTAATCCTATAGGGCAGACAACCTTCTTTGCTTCGTACGTACTGTCGGGCAATTCGTTGTCCTTTGGAAGCTTCTTCTTCATTATTTTCTGCAACTTTTCAAATCCCTTGTCAGATACACCATTCTCTGCCTTCCATTGCAGCAATTCCAGTGTGGTACCGAGCTTTGTGTTGCCATCTTCGCAATTTGGGTACAATAATTTTTTGTGATCCTCTAACATGCGCTGCAACTTCAACTTCTCCTTTTCACTTTCGCAGTTTCTCTTTGCATCAGCAATGGCCCGACCAAGATCATCAGCAGGCTCATCTGATGCCTCTTCTTCAGCTTCTTCTTCTCCATTCTCTTCCTCCATTGTAGTACCATCGTATTCACGGAACCCAGGATAGTTGTCATCATCCTCTTCTTCTTCATTCTCTTCCATTAGAACCCCTCTTTCTCCGTGCTTGGTCCAACAGTTATAGCCGGACATGAAACCGGATGTAAACAAGTGGACGTGAATGACTTTTGAGCTAGAGTAATTCCTATCATTCTTACAGACACCACATGGACAACACATAAAACCATTCCGCTTGTTTGCCTCAGCCGCATGCAGAAAACTATGCACGCCATTAATGAACTAGGGAGAGCGTCGGTCATCGTACATCCATTGCCGACTCATCTTCATTACACAACACCGAAAATACCAAATTAATACAAGTTCATACATAAAGTTCATACACACTTATTCTCATAAAACAACATAAAACTATCTAGCTAAAGCATTTAAATGCAACAACAAATGCGATCAAAATCGCAACTAAGGTAATAATTGATCCAACATCATAATGATACCAAGCCTCTTTATTAACGGCATATTCTCTAATCTTTCTAATCTTCAAGCGCATTGCATCCATCTTGATCTTGTGATCATCGACGACATCGGCAATATACAACTCCAATTTCATCTTCTCTTCTTCAATTCTTTTCAATTTTTCTTTCAAATACTCATTTTATTTTTCAACTAAATTTAACTTCTCGACAAGAGGGTCGGTTGCAATTTCCGGTTTACATACCTCCAAGATAAAAATATCTATGTCAACATGATGGGCATAATTGTCATAAACACGAA
The DNA here is from genome assembly GCA_039707655.1 of Elymus sibiricus. NCBI lineage: Eukaryota > Viridiplantae > Streptophyta > Magnoliopsida > Poales > Poaceae > Elymus > Elymus sibiricus. The sequence goes on along the minus strand of CM077672.1, from coordinate 500,525,519 downwards.
ATGCAACAAATAGTTATAAAAGAGAATATACCACATCCGAATCATAAACCGGACGAGGGCCGACGGGGACGGATATCAAAACCATGGCACTATGTATAACAAACAATCATACAAGTAATAAAATTATACAAGTAACTATCTAAATCATACAAATAAGATTTTTTTTAATAAAAAGGATAAGAACAAGAGGCTCACCAAGGTGGTGCCGGCGACGGGACGGTGCGGGCGATCGATGGTGGTTAGGACGGGGACGGGAAGGCACTAAGTAAACCACACCTACACATATGCAAACTAAGAAGTTAATTTGAGCTCAAATTGCATATAAATCAAATAAACTCCCACATAATTACTCCCAAACTAAAACCCACAAATCACTATACTTATAGAGCATTGCACGAGCTAATCTAGCAATGAGAGATGAAAGGACAAAGTTGCTAACCTTTGTGAACACTTGGATAGATGGGGTGCCTCAAATCTTGACAAATCTTGGCAAAAATGGAGGATGAGCTCGAGCAAGGGGAAGAGAACAGAGGAGAGAAAGGAGAAAACAGAGAAAGGAGAGCTTGAGCTCGGGCTGGACAAAGCACTATATATAGTGATATCTTTAGTCCCGGTTGGTGATACCAACCGGGACTAAAGGTCCATCTCTAGTCCCGGTTGGCACCAACCGGGACTAACGGGGCTCGCAGGGGCCCCAGCCTGACGGCAGCCTGCCACCACCCCTTTAGTCCCGGTTGGTAACACCAACCGGGACTAGAGGTCACATATGAACCGGGACTAAAGCCTAGCCGTTCGAACCGGGACTAGTGGTCACATTAGTCCCGGTCCAAAACCCGACCGGGACTAATGCTCCGGACGGAAGGCCTGTTTTCTACTAGTGGCCGGAGCAGCACGGCGATGTTGCCAAAGAGGCATCCGCCTTCAGCTCCGCCTCATTCACGCCGGCCCACAACAACGATGGCGAGGCCGTACCGTCGGCGCGTGGATCGTCGACCTGACCTCCACTGGCGGTGACGACGGCCAGATGGACTCTGACGAGGAGGAGTAGAGTAGGACGTGAGACATGTTTTAGGTCTAGTTCTTTTCCTATGTAAAAAAAATCCGAATATTAATGAAAATCCGGTGTCCGCCTTTTAATTTATTCCTACGGTTGGATGGTCTCCACCCCTAAAGCTGTCCATGGACACGTCTGGATGTGTCCGCGGACATTTGGTGATGTCTATTTTTGTGATGCGCGTTGGAGTTGCCCTTAGCTGACAAAGATTGAGAATTTTGACTGTATGCTCTCCAAAAAGGGACATGGAATTTTTGATCCCGAGCTCACATGTTACAACTGCGTGTAAAATTTCTCCATGGAATGAAATTCATGAAACTGTGCCACAAAATAATTGATGCTCGAAAAGACTATTGTTGGAAGCATTTTGGAGCATCAGTTTTTTCCCAGACCTCCATGAATGTCATTTCATCACGAAATTTTGCATACAGTTGATACATTCATCAATGTTTATCACGAAAAAATCATAAATTTTAACATTTTTTACTATTTTTATTGTACTGTTCATCAGGGAGCATGTGGGCTCGGGATCAAAAGAGCATTTTCACTCTAAGAAGTCATTATTTTGGTGGCAATGCTTGGGCTCACCCAACTGATTACTGCGCGCGTGTCGACCGCCTTCGTGACCGCCCAATCAACTTTGATCGTGCGCTGCGCAGCAGCCCCTACCTGGCAGTATAGCTTTGCAACATGGGTGTTGTTGCAACCCTTTAGAGTGCAACACAGACTCTGTTGTGAACCTACTGTGGGTTAGCCCCATCCTCCATGGCCGCCATAGCGCTGCCTGCCCCCATCCCTACTAGACTTCATATGAGCGCAGTAGAGCGATACTGTGTTGTCTCTGTTTTGTGGCGGTCAGGCGCGTGCCCGCGTGGAGAGAGAGAGAGAGAGAGAGAGAGAGAGCGCAATTGGGAGAGACAGAGAGAGGGAGAGAGAGAGAGAGTGGTGAGAGGAAAGAGGACACGGAAGCGAGGAGACGTGCGACGTGGGCTGCGGGGATCTCTAGTGAATTGCCGGCGGGAGCGGCGATGACCAGCCGAGTGCACACGCGCGTGATTTCATCTCTGGGGCGCGTACAGATCGCACGAGGGGTCCTGTTACTGTTGCAACATGGCTCTTGTTACAATGACGACGTACATGCCATGAGCCGGAGATGTTTTTTTTTGAAACAAGGGTCTTGTTGCAAGATGCTTCTGTAAAAGGATCCTATTGCAATTAGTGAGATCGCACGATCAGCAGATCGAATGGCTCACAACCGGCCTATCTTTTAAAAAGATCAGCTGGCTAACGCGTAGCACGCCCTTTATGTTGGCATGTAGTAGTACGCAATAGCTAGCCTGTGGCCGTGTTGAAAACTTGGCAAATAAGCATCTGGCTGTTCATGCATTTTTTTCCGAAAAGGAGGATAACCTCCAGCCACTGCATCGAGCGATGCGCACAACCATCTTTATTATATTATTCAACTGAGTCTGACAAAACAAATATATGGGTCAATCCAAGGCCACCTTCCTGGTGACCACTGCCTCCACACCTAGAAGCTTCATAATGTGCCCTGACCTCGGATCAACACACACCATTTAATCCGGTGGCCTCGCCAAGCCGCCCTACGGCGAGCCGAGAGCATCAACTAGTCTAGCAGACCCTCAGCGCACCGCATGCGCACGCTCTAGAATCCGGCGCCGTTATCTTTCACCGTTCCATCTTCAGGAGGTATCAACGCATTGACCTTGCCAGGCTCAACTACTGTCGACGCCACCACAACGCCACCGCCCTGCGCTCATCGATCAAGACACATCCGCCGCCAAGACTCCACTACGCCATGCCGCCGAGACCCGTCGTCATCGACACGGTAGAAACGATGCCGCTCCACCTCTGGACCCCTTTAGCCAGCACTTGCTCCAAGAACGATGCCCCCATGAGGGTGAGCGGCGCCTGACGCCGCCATCGCCCGATCCGGCAGACCGAGAACACGGGTTTGCCCTGGAGCAAACGACCATTCCATCCGAGTCTACATGGTGGTCCAAAGCCACCACGCCTGCGAGATCCCATCGGCCGAAGCTCCAAAACAGTGCCCCCAAGGAGGTAAACGCCGCCACACGCCACCACTGTCCGGTCAGGCAAACCCAACCTGAGGTTTCTCTCGGAGCCCGACAGGACCACCACTATGACGATGCCCTCCAAGGAGGTTAGCGGCGTCCGAAGACGTTGCCGCATCATCCGCAACAACAGATCCATGCAAAGGATTTCTCCCCGGTGATAGTCCCGTGAACGAGGAGATCTAGAGGCATAGGCGCACGTCCAACACAGAAGGAAAGGCCGAGTCAGGTCAGACAGTTCCGGGCACGACCCAAATCCGTCCAACCCGAGCCAACCAAAGAGGCCGCCGCCGGTAGGGTAAAATCCGGGCGCGTCTGCCATGGATCCACTGCCACCGCCATCAGGCTGCCACCGCGCCGCTTGCCAGCACGGCATCGACCAGCCACCCACTGCCCGGGAGGAGATGAGCGCCGCAGCACCCCGCGAGCCGCCCGGCCCCATCACGGTCCCGGAGATCCACCGCCGATCTGGCTGTTCATGCATGCCATATATAAAATGATCGATCGATGAATGCTCACGATCGGCAGAAAGTGACACGACAATGTTAGTTAAACTTAAGTCAAAAGTGGCACTGTACATGCATATATGCAAGCGTAGGTGCACACATATATGACAAGGGGAAACATAAAATCTAATTAAATATGTTGCTCAGAACGGTATGTTTCTCATGAACAGCAGGCCGGTCTGATTGCACATGTTGTATTCCTCACACCTGTGTTAGAATTTAGTTCGTCGCTGCACGGAGATGGTAAGAGCATCTCCAACAGGGCCCCTAAATAGCATAGGCACCGAGGAAAAAGGCACACCTCTGATCTGCAGTTAATAAAAGAATATACTTAGCTGCCATCTGGTAGTTCTTCAATTGTTACCTGGGAAGGATCTATTTGCTGTTACTGAAATGTAACATGATGTGTTCTCTTTATAATTTAGTGTAGAAAATTAGACAAAAATGAGTTAAACTAACACTAAAATAGGAAAAAAAAATGTTTGGACAACCAGAATTATCATAATCCACCACAATTGTTAGGGAAGTGGAAGTACAATCCAACCATTTGGGTTCAAGTTATCATGTTTGTAGGGGCCCCGCCTACCGTTTTCCTTTTGGCAAAAAATACAAATGCAACGAAAAATTGATTTCTCAACTTCACAACTCTAATCATCAGATTTGGGGCCCTTAAGCACATAGATTAATGTTCATATTTACGCACATTTGGCAGCCTAGTCAGGGTAACTACAAAAAAGTTTTAAAAACGTTCAATGTTAGAGGTTTTGAATAATATTTGGGAAATTGATTCAAAGAAAATACGAGACCAAAATTCAAAAAATTAAGAAAAACATATTTTTCTAATATATTGGAGTACTGATGACTCTAATATATCAAGGAAAAATAACTTCTCTCAGAAAAACTCACAACTACTAAAAATCATTTTTATAATTTATAGCTTTCTCCTTGCTCCTTCAAATCCTTTTTTCCTCATATGGTCCTAAACTTAATTTATAGACTGGATATTTTATAATTTATTAGGAAAATGGCCCGTGCGTTGCAACGGGATAATTTTTTTGGGAAAAGCTGCACCGTGCCTTGGTTTCAGAGAATTGGCTCACGGGCCTTTTATAACCGGACGGAGGTAGTATTTGAGAGAATAGATCAAAATGCAATGGTAGCAAATAGGCCCGTGGTTGCAACGGTAATAAAAATTGACGTGCATTCAAATTTAGTGAGAGTTGTATACGCATCAACACTTTGGTTCTAGGTTCCGCACAGGTCATCACACTTAATGTTATTACTTCCTCCGTCCGTTATTTATTATTAGGCTAGGAGTAATTCAATATGCTAGTGCGTGTTAATCCCAAGTGCGCTACAAATATATTATTATGCACAACATGTAATCCCATTTTAATTATAGTTGACACCACCATGATATCTCTAAGGCCAACGCTAGACGCCATTCGGATGTAGGGAGGAAAAAAAAAAAAGCTTGTTCGCAACCGTCCGATCGGTCTTTCTGTAGCCGTTAATTGAGTCAACGCAGTTTTCCCCTTCACATAGCTATCCACCTCATGCACTTGTCGTTCCTCATCTATCCCCATGCGCTTCGTCGCTGCAGCCGGCTCGCCGACACCGACGACCACTGCTGCAATCCAGTAGTGGACGCGTGTGCCCAGTTGTTTACAGTCAGCTGGATTAGATCAAAATTTCCCCATCTCAGCGAAGCCCTCTCAGATCCCACCGCGCCTGAGCGCATCCTCGCGCCCTCGTCCATGAAGCAGGCAGCTCCCAGGCGCCCTCTCCCGCAGCTCGAACCCGAGTGGGTCGAGCCAACCCCCCGCCGGCGATCTGCAGCAGGAACCCGTTGGTGAGCTAGCTCCTCCCCGGTCTCCTCTCTCTACTCACCCTCTATGTTCTCTCTCGAACAGGAAGCAGCAGCTCCACCACAACAATGGCGCTGCCCCCATGGATCTCAGAACTGCCACCATCACGCCCACGTCATTTGCCGGAACCTACACCGGTGGAGATTGCCAGGTCTCCCCATCTCCCATTAATTGTGGACGCTCTTCCGTTGCAGGTCTCACATATGCATGTTGTTTAATTAGTCCAAGGGTCTCTGTCCCTCCCATTAATTCCTTCTTTGACCAACTCCTTCGAGGCCGCTTGTTGTCTTCAACTCGCAAACATATTTGAACTGGTGGGATTGTGTACAAGGAAACGATGTGGGACTATCTATTGACCAGAACTTTCTCCTTTTTACACAAACACCGGCTAAATCATCTGTTCCATCCTGACCAATGACGCAGGGATGGACCGACGGGCTGAGGCCCAAGCAGCAACGCGTCAGCCACGCGAGACGACGTGCGTACGGGAATTTTGCTAGACGGACGAAAGCAAATTAACGGACGGACGTAAACGAACATTACAGACGAAAATTAGGGAGTAAGAAACAGTAATCCCTTTATTAGTAGGTATATGGATTTTAAACATGTTTAAAATAAATCCAAACTTTCCATATTTTTCAGAAATAATCCAAGATTTCTATTCTTGTGTCAAATTTTTTGATATATTTGACCTTCTTTGATTTTATTTTATTTCGTATATATTTGACCAGGTTGTCACTTGTAGAAAACCAAAGCCACAACATTGCCATATGTAGCACGTTAAGACCGTCTCCAGATGCATCCAAGGATGCCTCTACACGGTAAGTGTTGTAAAAGCATCCTTATCAGACAATAAAAGAGGTGACCACATGAAAGGTTATGTAACAGTCTACCCTTGATGCCGCTTGTATTTTCTTCTGTGTTTTACCATAAAATCTTCTTGGTGGAACTCTACTTAATCGTCTCTAGTGATAAATAGCATGCTGAGACCCTCGATGTGTCTAAGGACATTTGTACAGCGGGGTGTTCGCTCTGTAGTCCAATTGTGTGAACATCGCTCCACTCTTCTTCCTCTTTAATCTAGCTACTTCCCTTCCCTTCTTTGTCACGCTCCCCTCCCCGTTCACGGTGGCGGAACCTGCACCGCCAACTCCTCCTCTTGTCGCTTTTCCACCGATACCATGGCCTCATACATCGACTAACACCTATGATGAGGCTAGGTGTCAGGCCCCATGCAGTCATGCCATCGAAGCCGCGGCTTAGGGGGCATACATCCTCCTCCTGCTTCATCTTTTTCCTCTCTTTTTCAGCAACGCGACCAGATTGGACGGCACGCTAAGGTGCTCTCCCTAAGATCGAAGAGCGAACGTTCGTTCATTAGATTCTTCTGAAAAACTACGGAGTGGTGAAAAGGAAGGGGTGAGTGGGAAGGACGAGGTCGCCAGGCCCTACTCATCTCTCATAAGTGTGCCACCATGTCCCTGTCCCCTTGTCGTTTTCCTCTCTCTAAATAAGGGGGGCAAAGGCAGTTGTCCTTGCAGAGAGACGGATGGAGGGAGTGCCGTAATGTCCTGACCTCTGTTTTTTTTTTTTTTTTTTTTTGAACAGATCCTGACCTCTGTTCTGTGGTGCAATAAGCGGCCCACAGTTGGCGCCAACAGTGTCCTGGGCTCCAAATAAATGCAGGTCGCTTATTTCGTCCTACACATCCGACCGGTCCGCCTCACCCTCACCATACATAGACTAGACTCATAGTCATAGCCATCAGATCGCGTATCTCCTCATGTGGTTAGTCCATGAAAAGACACACACGCACTTACCTTGCACCGCGCGCAGCAGCGTATCCGTCTCCCTGCCAAATTGTGCTCCATTGTCACCTAGCTACCTAGATATAGCTCATGAATCAGAGATAGAGGGAGAGTTTTAGAGAGAGGAGGGCAGTGTGAGTGTGAGTGTACAGCTCCTGCAAGCTGGCTGCATGTGTGTGTGTGTGTGTGTGTGTGTGAGGCTAAGCTAGGAGTAGCAAGGACTAGGCTGGTAATAGTAGAACCAACAAAAGATACAGAGAGCACAAGGCCACTATGGATATGGAGGAGCTGGCCAACGCCGCCGCCACTGCTGCGCGAGAAGGCGACCTCGCCGACGTCGTCGCCCATGCCAACGCAATGGCCTACTCCACTGGAGCCCGTCGCCAAGCTCCACCACCACCCCCTTCTGCGGCAGCTCGTGTCATGATTCCCTACGAGGAGGAGCGACAGGGGCGGCCTGAGAAAGTCGCCTGCGGCGGCGGCGAGGTTACGCTCGAGGCGTCGCCGCCGACTATTGTCGTCGACCCATACCTGCTGGTGGCGGCTGGCGGATATGGACTGCCGCCGCAGCAGCACCAGCACCAGCACCAGCCACTGCTGGCTTTCCAGATCTCTGAGCATGCGTGCTGCGCGGCCGCCGACAGCGACGACCCCATGAGGATCTCGCCACCACCACCTGCTCCTCATCATCAGATGATCACGAGGTTATTAACTCTTAATTAATTCCCCTTCGATCCATCCTAATTTCCTTCCTAGCTAAGAGACTTTATCTGGCATGTTCTTTGTTGCTTCAGTACTTTAATTTATTTGCCATTTGCTCCACTTCTAATTAATTTTCCCTTCCCTTACAATTTCATTAATTCATGCATGGATGTACCTATGTAATTTTCTGCGGTTCTATTCTATCTGAACTTTAGTTCTTTCTATGCATTTCCATTGGTTAATTTCAGCATCATTTTTCAGTAGATTGAATGAATAATTAAATACTTCATATCGTAGATTGAATGAATAATTAAATACTTCATATCTGTGAAATTGTCATTCTGTGTCAGCTATACCATGAGTTAACTCAACAGTTATAGTATTGAATCCTGAGATTTGATGCATGGGTAGATGCATGTTATCCCCTTCGCTAATTAAATCAGGCTTCTTCAATCCTTTCATGATGTTTACTGGAAGATATTTTTTTGTGGGGCGATTATTTCATTATTCTTCAAAAGCTCTAACTCTGCCATTCACTACATTAAGTTATTGTGGCATGGCTTGCATGCATATACCATACTGCAGAAAGAACGATGTGAGGAAGGTGGTGTGCATCCCGGCGCCACCAGTGATGAGCAACCGGGCAGGAGGGGGAGGAGAGATGATTCCATCTGATCTATGGGCATGGAGAAAGTATGGCCAGAAACCCATCAAGGGCTCTCCTTATCCAAGGTACTATTTGTTTTCATGATCCAGTTGAAGTTTATAATTGACATCTGATGTCTTAGTTTGGTACTGTATGCGAATAAGTACATGCCTCACATTAATTATTCTCCTTTGGTTTTTTTCAGTAGGCTGTTCCAATTAGGTCAACTGGTCATATAAATTTGAACGAGCTTACTGTTTTGCTGTCAACTCAAATTTCGCCAAGTATTCCACATTTGATCGACATGGAAATTTATGATTTGACCAAAGGAAAAATAGCGACATCCAGCATCTTCCTTGTGGATTTGGATGGACAACACAATATATATATTGAGCTAGTGTTTGTTGCGTTTACTCATCGTTAGTGTTTGTTGTAGTGTTCCAATGTTAGGAAAGGGATGTTAAGGAACGTGAGGATGATTTGGGTCTGTGCAACACATGGATCCATCAATGATGAGACGGTGAACAAGGTGAAAGTTGAGGTGGAGAGTGACAGGAAATGCTACACCCTCTTGGCGCCGTGTCAATTTCTCCGCTGAGGCGAGGGTGGAACTGCACGTTCATGGGGGCGGGGGGTGCGTGGATGTTGGTGGGTACGGTTGGGGTTATTTTTAAGATGGGTTGGGGTTACAACAAGAGTGTGAGGGAAGCTTAGAATGGTGTAACATGTTGGATACTAGTTCCTAGCCGTCCGGTCAGAGAGCCAGTGAGACGAGGAGCAATAGAGTGTGTGGAAGTGTCTCGTAGGGCGTGAGTATAAAATTAACTTTTGAGGGAGGAGGGTCTTGTCTCAGATTTAAGTACAAAACATATCGACCAGGAAAGACATTTATCAATAATATAAGTCATAGAAGATACTCCGTTTGTAAACAAATATAAGAGCGTTTAGATCACTACTTTCTTTTAGGGGGGAGTAGATGATAAATTGAGATAGGTGCTATTTAGCAGGAACAAGCAGGTGTGGCTCTTTGTTCAAAACCAACAAGTATATACAAAGAAAATAAGGTTACCTGAAGGCTAAATATTTATTTTGCTAATTCGATTCAATCTTATATTCCCTCCGTCCCTAAATAGATGGTGTATTAATTCTATCAAAAATTCAACTATTTCTAAGTTTGAACAAATATATGGAAGAAACTATTAAAAACTACAATAATGAATAAATACATTATGAAAATATATCTAAGGGTGAATATATTGATATTGATTTGGTATTGTTTATCTTCATATTTTTGTATATCTGCTTGGTCAAACTTAGAATTCATTGCCTTTTTTAGTCGGTTTATACTCTATCGTTGAAATTCTGTTCTCAAAATCAATAACCTATTTCATATAATTCAACAAGGCATCTTATGTTTTCAAATTTTGGTCAGTTCATGAGTTTTTTCATTATTCGATCAGCTTTAACCACAGAACTATAGCATTCTAAAATAGTTCTTGCATCATTTTAAAAAAATTACCCAAATATTTAAAACAATATCGGTGATTAACATTTTCAATGTTTGAATTAAGACATGGCCAAAACGTCTAAACTGGAGGGGTAATTAACTAAAAGAACCAAAACACAATCATTCTACACACACACACACACACACACACACACACACACACACACACACACACACACACATATAATTAATTATATTTAGACATATCCATATCTCCCTTTGGCGGGTGAATTACTCAGTTGGTGTTGCTAATATCTATTTCTAGCTAAGTCATTATTATGAAAAATTTCGAAGTTGACGGTGTTGATTTCCTTATCAGGGTAGTTGCACATTTTGTCTTAGCTCGACTACACCAAATTATATTTAAACACAGAACTTGTCTTTTTTTTTGTCAGTAACACACACAAAAAAGACAGTTTGAAGCTTAAGGATTATGCTGCGTAGTTAACTTGATCCACTTAGAAATAACAATTCTGAAGGACAAGGAAAAAATAACAACTATGTGTTAATCAATATACAATGATGATGGGGTATTTTTGGTGCATGCATGCAGGGGTTACTACAGATGCAGCAGCTCCAAGGGGTGCCTAGCCCGGAAGCAGGTGGAGCGCAGCCGCAGCGACCCCAACATGCTGGTTATCACCTACACAGCGGAGCACAACCACCCATGGCCCATGCAGCGCAACGTCCTCGCTGGATACGCTCGTGCTCACACCCACGCCGCTGCCAAGAAGCAGCACAAGATCAGCGGCAGTAGGGCCGCCGTCGATAATGCCGCGAGTTCGTCCTCCAGCAACAGTTTCCACGTCCAGCAGATCAATCCGATCGGCGGTGACCAGCTGCCCGTCAGTTGCAAGATGCCGGATAGCACCGCCGCCGCCAGAGATGGTGCTGGCCTGGTGTTTGAAGGCATCCAGCCTGACGAGGTCTTTGCAGAGCTGGAGGAGTTGGAGAGTGATAATAATCCCATGATGCTAGGTGCAAACGTCTACGGATCCAGGGGGGGTAAGTAGTAACTACGACTGGCACAAATTCTAATCACGGGTGCTTCTAGCTAATCAATTGATCAGGGAGGCTGTGATACATATGTGCATGCTCGATTAAGAAGATCATACATATCTTAAAACGCACGGTTTTTTTCCTTTATTTGTAGAACAGGATAACTAATATATTTGTTTCCGCCAATATATGATGATAAAACTAAGGGTGTATATATCTGTATATTTTACGAGTTAATTAATCATGAGAAATATCTACATGTGTCATGCCTACTCCTATCGCTAATTAAGTTTTCATATTATTAATCGATAGTACTACAAATGTATAGTAACTACTATTTAAATATTAGATCTAGTAATACACATTTGATCTTTTGGAAGCTACTCCCTCCGTCCCAACTAAAACCACGTGACTTATTTTGGGATGGAGGGAGTAGTAATTATTTCTTTATGGATGATCAAACTTACAACAAGATGAAAAAAGGCTTAGATTTTGGACCGGTGTGTGCATATATTCATGATCAGAGGTGAAATGGTTGACTGGTCTAAATTTTGGGAGGATATACGTTGGCCTGACTGCCTTTTTAATATGTGCATAGATCAATTTCCGGTCAGTTCTTCTAGTTATTTCACTTTAATAATATATTCCATCTCATCATATTATTTTAAATCGGTAGAAAATGCTGATCTTCAACATTTTCAAGTTTTACTGAATGCATAACATTGTTCATGTAGTTAAAATCCTTGTAGTTTTATGTATGGTTTGATTTCTGTAAATCTAAAGTGTGCATGTATTTTAATAATAATAACACTCAACTTTAGAGTGTGCATTAATATAGTCATAATCTCTTTTTCTATTTGATACATCTTAGCACAGTGTTGTAGAAAATTTCCTTAGGAATATAATTAATTAATTAACTCTATCAAGTGACGATCTCACTTATTACATGCTTGTATGAGTCAAATATTGTGTAATTCCTTCGAAAACATCATATGGTGAAGTATGTAGGCTAGCCATCATTGGAGCGAGATACCACCGATGCTAACAAAATATAATTTTGCACTCGAAAGAATCTAAAAGAAGGTGAACGACATTGGTTTACCACTATAACTCGGTCTAGTATCAAATGCCGGCAAATTTACCTCTATTATTATTAAATATATTTTTTCTTGTTCACTGGTCAACTATTAAAACAATGATATTTGTTGAGCTTCATGTTCAAAATCTCACCCATAAATTAATAGTCTAAGGCTTGTCAGTTTTGAAGAGAGAAATAGCAATGACTTCTTTGTATCGAGTGTCGCCAGGGGCATATAGGAGTGCAGCACCTCAAGGTGTGCAATTGTACTAAGACCTATGTTTCAAATTTAATATGGATTGAAAATTTTCATGGAAATTCAAAAACACTCATACATTATGTATACTAGATATGATACCCACGCGTTGCAGCGGCAATTGGATGCAGTAATTTCGATGAGATTTGGTGGTATGAAACTTTAGTATTCTGATTACAATATGAGAATTGAAACTCAAGAACATATAATTTAATATATTTGATTATTGTTTAGTTGTAGAAAATTTATTTAATATAAGTAACATGCATGATGAATGTTAAGGTGTGTCTTTTCTCATGCATAGTGACATAGTGAGTTGGCATAGTTGCATGTTCAGAGAACTAAATTTAGTGGGGCATGCATGGTGGCATGATGAGTTGGAATAGTTGCATGTCAAGATAATTGAGTTAGTGGGGATCAACTATTTAGGTATATCGGATACCATGTTACAAAAAAATTATATCCAAATTCAATTCATAATTAAAAAATAAAATAAATAAATTCTGATGTGAATAGTACCATTGGATACTATTCAAATCAGTTTTGAATGTGATACTATAAACGGCATGTCTTGTCTGGTTGTGTGTGAATTTGTGAATCGAAATAAGACTTGGAATCTTGTCGGACGGTACATGTGCATATGCATCATTTATATGTTCTGATTTTTTAAATCAGAACTTTTAAATATGAATTTTTACCTAGTGAACCGCAATACATCTCAAATGGTCTAGTGCTCGTAGTGTTGGCCAGCTATCAAGATGCATGTTATGTGCTTTGGGTTCCCATGCATTTTGCAGAGGCAATAAAAAGTTGGAGATAAATAATTCTAGAGCTAAAAACTTGGCTTGTCTTATTCCATGATGCCGATGGGGCCATTCCTTTTTTTTTGGGTTTATGCATGGAAATTCAACAATGCTCATACAATATGTGTGTACCATGTTGCCAAAATGTAGATCCAAATTCAATACATAACTGAAGAAAGAAAGAAAGAAAACAAATTCTGTTTTGAATAGTATCACTATGATAATATTCAATACAGTTTTCAACGTGATACTATTTACGGTCTGTTTTGTCTTGTTGTGTATCAATTCTTGAATCTAATTAGGACTCGGAATCTATCCCAGTTTAAAAACTCAGAACTTCTGAATATTGATTTTTACCTAGTGAACCACCAGTACATCTCAAATGGTTTCGCGCGCCGAGTGTAGGCCGGCTTTCGAGATGCATGTTATTTGCTTTGAGTTAAAAAAAATCAGAACTTTTAAATATTGTTTTTTTACCTAGTGAATCGTGACTACATCTCAAATGGTCTAGTATACCAAGTGTCGGCCGGCTTTAGAGATGCATTTTATGTGCTTTGAATTCCTATGCATTTTTGAGAGGCAATGAAAAGTTAGAGATGAATAATCCTTAAGCTAAAAACTTGCCTTGTAGTGTACAAAAATGTCGAGGGATCCATTGCTTTCTCAATTATTTTGGGGGTTGTTGCGAGCAAATGCATCCTGCAGGAGAATACGACAGAGTCCAATCCATCATTGACATGTGTACAGTTATCAAATGCCGGCAAAATTTCCTATATTATTATTAAATATCATGTGCCTTGTATATTTATTTTCACATGTTTAAACATAATGATATTTGTTGACCTTCTCGTTCAATATCTCACCCATAATTAATAGTATATATAAGGTTTTTCAGTCTGAAGAGAGAAATAGCAATGACACCTTTTTGTCGACTGTCGGCAAGGACATATAGCACCTAGAGGTGTGCAAGTGTACTAAGCCCTATGTTTCAAATTTTATATGAACTAGCACATATGCCCGTGCGTTGCAGCGGGAGAGAAAAAAATGATGCGTTCCATTGCGAAGTTAACGCCAATTGTCATGAACCATATTAGCGGGGTTGGAGATAAGTTCGATGATGAAAGAAATGATGGAAGAATTGACAATATGAATTTTTGGGGTGCTAGTTCGGGACACGGGACATGATTCATAGTCAATTGATTGTGTGAACAAACATATCTATAGATTATCTATTTATACTGCAGATGCAGCCGTACCTGCTAATTGCTCTCATAAAATTCAAAAGTGTATCAGAAAGCAATCTCACAGCTACATCAAAACGGTCTCATAGATTTGCATACACGACTATCCCAGTTCACAAATCCTGCAATTCATCCTTCCTTTTCCTCATGAGATCCTCTTTGCAGCGTGCACAATTCCCTCCTCTGAAAATCCAACTTTCCTGTCCCCCCCCCCCCCCCCCCCGCCCCCCCCCCCCGCCGGGATCCATCCTTTAATTTGGCAGCGCCTTCCTTTCATTTAATTACCCGAGAGAGTGTCATGCACATCTCTCCTTTATTTTCCTTCTCTTAATTAATTACCCAAGATATCATCAATTCTATTTATTCCGTTCCTTCAATACCCTCCTGAAATCCAGTGTCATGCACGTCCCTCCTTTTCTGAACTCCTTTTTGAGTAGTCTGTTCATTCTCGCAGACGTTTTTATTGATTCTTGAGGTGGCTTACTGATTTCAACTTGCATACGTATATAAATTAGTCGGATTGTGAGGAAGGGGGCAAGGTGGGACTAAATATATACGAATCCTCGGATTCGAACCATCTCTTATTTTTTGCACCAACGTGCGCTAGAGCTGGCTCGTCAGTTGTCGCTGGGCTATGCAAGTTTGGTGCATGTATAAGTTGCGGGAACCTTTTGATTTGACATAGTCATCAGCTAGTTTAGTTGGTCACAGCCGTAGAAATAGGCCCATAGGTCGCAAGTTCCACTCTTCTCTGTTACAAATATTTTTGTGTTCTTTTCCTCAGACTCAGACTGTGCTGTTGGGCCGTTGCGGACACGTGCGAGGCCCAGCAGTGTGGGTGGGTTGGCTTTGGTGAAAATAATAGATTGATTCACGGGAAGAAGCATATTACGACACGGGAAGAAGCGTATTACGACGGTGAATGGACAGAAGCAATCCGTGCTTTATTATTAGGTAAAGATTGCAAAATCTCAAGGAAATTCGACCAGACTCATACAATACGTATATACCATGTTACGGAATTTTAGGTTCAAATTCAATACATAACTCAAGAAACGAAAAACAAACCTGATGTGAAAGTGTACCATCATGATACTATTCAATTCAGTTTTGAGATACTATTCAATTCAATGTTAAATGTGATACAGTTCACGGTCTGTTTTGTCTTGCTGCGTATCAATTTGTGAATCTAATTAAGACTGAGAATCTTGTAGGATGGTACATGCATCACCTATATGTCCCATTTAAAAAATCAGAACTTCTAAATCTTGTTTTTTTTTTACCTAGTGAACCCCAGTACATCTCAAATGGTCTAGTGTGCCGATTGTTGGCCGAGCTCGGCTTCCTAGATGCATGTTATGTGCGTTGAGTTTAAAAAAAATCAGAACTTTTAAATATATTTTTTCCCTAGTGAACCGCCCATACATCTCAAATGCTTTGACTGTCGGCCGGCTTTCCAGAAGTGCTTCGAGTTCCTATGCATCCTTTAGAGCCCATGAAAAATTGAAAAGTTAGAGATAAATAACCCGTGAGTTGAAAACTTGGCTTGTAGTACTACTACATCCTTCCTGGTTTATTAGTCCCCTCGTATTTAGGGTAATATTTTGACTAGAATTTTCTCTAATAAAATAGAAGTTATACATAGCAAAAATAATATCATCGGAAACTGTGTTCAAATACGAATCTAACGATATTTTATGACATGCATTAATATTTTGTTTGTTAAATTTATGGTCAATATTTGGCACAAAATACGAACGGCCAAATGAGGTAGTACCCAGCAATGTCGAGGAGTCATTCTCGTTCTTTTGTTTTGGGTCGCTGCGTGCAAATGCATCCCGCATGAGAAGACGACAGAGTCCAATCCATCATAGACATGTGTACATGCATGTACGGTGAAGCCGTGGTGCCTAGCGGCCGGCATGCAGATCTATCTATATGCATAAAGTGGACAGAAACGAGTAAAGTGGACGTTGTTCATTTTTTTTTTACAGTTTACATTGTTCATTTTCTTGGCGTGCGCTCAAACTTTAGCTCTCTCTTTGATTCAAGTTGAAAGAAATTTTGTAGCTAGTTTTCAATATGTACAAAATTTTGCTATAGAGGTGATGTTTGATGAACAGAATTTTCCAACCAGTACAATATGATAAGATACATGAACATGGTGAAAAATCATATCTATAAATTACAAAAAAGTACGGGAAAAAACCAAGCGTGTACAATATATACACAAATAGTAAAGCACATACCACAAATGATTTGTGTATTCAACCAAAACTGTTATGCAGGTGTGCTCTACATGCATGGATCATTTTAACATTTTTTACAAAACTATAAGTCTGTTTTTTCTGCCCTCAAAAAGTCTGTTTTTTCTACGCTACTAATATCATGATCATATATACATGATACTATGATTTATTCGCTATTCTACGATGTTTGATTGCATGACTATAACCTTTTGCACTCAACTCCAAAGTATTATTGGCATGAGCCTAATCTCTTGCATTTAACTACAACATTGCACATAATGAACTCTAAAGATAACTCATGCACTTCCCTGGTGCAAGTGCAACTAACCATTTTTTACATTTATTCACCTCTCTCTCTCTCTCTCTCTCTCTCTCTCTCTCTCTCTCTCTCTCTCTCTCTCTCTCTCTCTCTCTCTCTCTCTCTCTCTCTCTCTCTCTCTCTCGTGCCGTCTCTGAATCAGAACGGTACTTTCAGTTTCACGCCTTGTCACGAACCCCACCAGAGAGCGAACTCAGATTCGCTGTCAGGAAAACTAAAACACACACACGCGCGCGCGCGCGCGCGCGCAATTTGAGCATCGTTTCAGTTTCACGCCTTGTCACGAACCCTACCAGAGAGCGAACTCATATTCGCTGTCAGGAAAACTAAAACACACACACGCGCGCGCGCACCAAAGTTTGTTGTATTATACAATGCTCACTTGAATTCGACGAGCTATGTTAATTAAGTTGGTATCAATGTTTCTTGTATTACACCATAAGAAAACAATGATATATTTTTTTTCTTTTTACAAAAGCTTTCAGAGCCATAGAAAATTCCTAAGAAATGTATTGTGAGGAGTAGGAAACTTTTAATATGATTCAATCTTTTTTTACGGACAAATATGATTCAATCTTTTTTTACGGACAAATATGATTCAATCAATCCTACAAATTAAACAACTCATATCTAAAACCTCCTAAAGGTCCTAATCGTCCAAATTTCTATGAAAAAAAATTAGGATCAAAGAGGCTTGTAAATCACTCATACGTTAATTTTTTGCCTTACCTTTAAACGTCCCTTAAATTTCTTTATCTCCCTCTTGTTTACCTATGACATATTGTACGTTTGAAAAGTACAAATAACTGTATTTGAGGACACTTGCCGGCATTTTTTATTCGCCGAATTCTAAAAACATGGGAATAGGTTTTTTTTTTTTAGGACTGCAATGTCATGTGATTGGAGTCCTAAAGGATTTTCGTATGTTTGATTGCATCACCGGAAAACAAAAGGATTATTTCCAACAGATTTGTGTGGATGCTCAATTTCACATGATTTGTAGTACAAATGAATCCTTAGTTTTTTAATCCTGCGAATTAAATAAGGGATATGGTATGGATCATGAGATCAATAATTTGTTTCCATCTTTTGTGAGAATTGAGCGTTCTTTATATGATATCGTGGTGTGTCTGCAAGCGAAATCACATGCCATGTGCGAGCGCACACAATACTACTAGAGGCACTTCAAACTTTGAGCAGCGTGTGAACCCCGTGGTCCGATTGTCCGTGAGTAAGGACAACTCCAACGCGCCGACCCATTTCATCCGTCCGTGTTTGCTTGGGTCTGCGCGGACAAATAACACGACCCAACGCGTTGACGCAAACGGATGGATGTCCATTTTGCTGTTTGCTTGGATCCACTTCCGGCCCAAGTTTGGACTGGATTTGCGTCCTCGCGGACAAGGAGCGGACGCCCAAGACGTCCTCCCCTTGCCCTCCCCTGGTCCGCCCGTCGGTGGCACAACAATGCCATTCTTCCCCCACCAACACACCCTGCTTCTTCGCCATCGTGACCGCCACCCACACCGTCGGCCTCTTCGCCACCACCCCAGCCCCCGCCGCCATATCAACCGGTGGCCCCACCGCCGCTGCATCCACTCTGCCACCGCCACCGCCGCCCACTCTGCCGTTGTGGTGGCCGCTTCTTGCCGCCGATGGAGTAGTACGCAGGTGCGCCGGCAACCCTCGGCATACCACCGATACCTCCAAGGTCACCGTCGTGCTGCCTCCAAGGTCCACCGCTCTGCTACCTCCGTCTCTGTCATCGGGTCAATGATGGTGCGACTCGTCCACGACTGTCTGCATCGCCACCCACAAGGTGTTCGGCTATTTGGCCCCGGCCAAGGCTCGTCCACGCCCACCTCCATCCAGTGAGGTATGGATTCATCACTCCGAAGTATCATGGTGGATAGCTCAGATATGTTTTTTTACAATAACTTCATATGTTCATCATCGTCCAAAGAATCATCCGACGATGAGGATGCCGTGGTTGCTACTTTGGTCAATAATGAGAAAATTTCTAGGCACATTGTTTAGTGGATCGATCCTGGGCCATCCTCCGGGGTTGAATCGTAACACAGAAAGCAGCCATTGTCTGCTCTACAACGATTATTTTGAGCTCAGTGACCCACTATTCAATGCCAAGCTTTTCCGGAGACGCTTTCGGATGGCGAGACATGTGTTCAACCGTATTCGAGAGGGAGTGATGGGGTATCATGGTTACTTCAAATGCAAGCCTGATGCCCTAGGAAAATTTGGCTTCTCCTCTTACTAGAAATGTACTGCAGTTGTTCGGATGCTTGCATACGGAATTACCGGTGATCTTGTGGATATGTATGTCCGCATAAGTGAGTCCACATGCCTTGAGGCATTGTACAGGTTCTACAAAGCTGTGGTTGCAGTGTTTGGCCTGGAGTACTTGAGAGAATCAAATGCTACGGATACAACCTGATTATTAGCGAACAATGAATTGAGAGGCTTTCCGGGAATGCTTGGAAGCATAGATTGTATGCACTGGAAGTGGAAGAACTGTCTATTGGCTTCGCATGGGCAATATATGGGACATGTTAAAGCTTGCACGGTCATACTTGAAGCTGTGACATCACAAGATTTTTGGATTTGACACTCTTTATTCGGCATGGTAGAACCTCACAATGACATCAACGTGCTTCAACGCTCTCCGGTGTTCGCAAGGCTATCGAAAGGGAAGTCCCCATAGGTCCACTTTGAGATCAATGGCCACCAATACAACAAGGGATAGTACCTAGCTGTTGGTATCTATTCTCAGTGGTCTACGATTGTAAAGTAATCTCCGATACCGTAGGAGAGAAGACGTCTAGGTTTGCCCAAGAACAAGAGAGTGCTAGGAAGGATGTGGAGCGTGCTTTCGGTGTGCTCCAATCTTGATGGGCTATTGTTCGGCACCCTGCTAGAACATGGCGCACTCGGAGGAGGTGGGAGATGATGACATGTTGTGTGATCATGCAGAACATGATCGTAGAGGATGAGCATGATGACACCATCTTTGACCAAGGGTGGGATTATCAGGGTGAAACGTTGAGCCTGAGTATGGAGCGGCAACATTTGCATAGTACACCCAATTTCAACAAGAAATGAGTGATTGGACAACTCACATTCAACTTCAAAATGATTTGGTTGAGCATATGTGGACTCTCATAGGAAACCAATAGATGTATCTTGTAACACCCCAAGTGTGATCCTTCCATCTTTGTACCCTCAACCTTGTGTCTTGTATGGATTTTGTCATGTAGATTATAATAAAATGTTGCATCTTCATTATTGTGTTTTCTTTTCTTTCACTCATGCATTTCATCTTCATATAAGTGGCCGTGTGCATTGCATCCATTATATATTGTGTTGCTCATGTTTGTATTGTGGGTGGTCATCCCCTTCTTGCTCTCACCCAACTTCTTTGAGGTGTCACCGATGCACACCACTTCCACCATCATCTTCTCCAAAATCTTCTTCTTTCCAAGTTTATTCATGTGGATATTTTTTCTGTCCCAATTTAATGTCCACTATTTTCCTAAATTCTCGAAACCAAGTTTAATTCCACTCCTCCAAGTTTCAGCATTTTGGAAATGTTTTGGCCAGATTCAAAAATGGCTCAAGTTTGAATTAAATTCAAACTTGAATTATTTTACTGTCTTTAAATAATGCCAGGACAATTTATTAAAATACTACATAAATCCAGGACTCCAGGGATATTTTCCTCTCTTTCTCTCAAACCTCTCATAACCTCCTGCACATTTATGTCTATTTTATGTCTGAGGAAATAGAAAGAAAAAGAAAGGCAGAGGGGAGAGAGCAGCAGCAGCGCAGCCCAGCAGCAAGCGCGGCCCAGCTCAGCCTCCCGCGCCCTCTCTCTCTGTGTCTATTCTCACCCAGCCGCGCGCTCACCCCCACTGCGGCGCAGCCACGTGGCTTGGCCGGCCCCACCCGTCAGCGACCGCGCCCGCGCTCTGACCCACCTTTTCTTCCTCCTCGGCCCCCCTCGCTCTCGCGCACATGGCCGCGGCCGAGCGCACGCGAGCTCCACCTGCTCGCTCTAGCCCCCTATTAAAGCCATTCCCGTGTCCACCCACTCCCTAGGGTTCCCCTCTTCCGTCTGCCGCCGCCGCCAGGTGAGATTGGCCACCATAGCCGTCGCCCCCTTCGCATCCGAGCGCACGGCCATGGCGCCGCCGTGACCGTCGACCACCTCCGCCTCGCCAAGCGTGTCCATCGCCTTCCCCGTCGTCGACTACATCCTCTACAGCCCCGCGAGACGCCAAGTCCGACGCCATCCCCTTCGTCTTCTTCTGCTCCGTCCGCCGATCGTCTCCGGCAAGTACCGACCGCCTGCGACCACCTCTCGATCAACGGAGCTCACCTCCGAGCTCCTGGTGAGCAGACGAACCTCCCGGCCCTTTTCCCTTTCGTATTTGCACACCGTAGCGCCGTTGACGTCATGCGCCCGAGCGCGTCGCAGAGGGACCTTGTCGCCGGCATGCCTCCCGTGTCTTCCGCGTAGCGTGCGTAGGTCCAACCAGTTCGCCTCTACGCGTAGGTCCGATCTGTGCCTTCCGCCGTGCCAAAGGGTCACCCGAGCCCACTCCGGCGAGGCCGCCCGCCGCTCTACTCGCCGCCGGGGATTCGGTCGAGCTCCTTGAGTGCGCCACCCACCTGGCCCTTCTTCTGTCTCGCTGACAGGGAGGCCCCCCCTGTCAGCCACCGCAAGCCTTGCCCTGCCACGTGGACCCAAGGGCCCACCAGTCAGTCTCTGCGGCTAGGAGCCTCTGGGTACCCATAGCCGCCCAGCCATTTTTTTTCCTGATTTGGCTTTTCCCTTTTCGGCATATTTTCCAAATCCAGCGCCATCCAAATTTGGCATATTGCAAATCTGGAATATTGCATTTATCCCATTTTGGACAGTGTGTATATGTGCATTTTGAGCATTTTTCAAACATGAACATATGCATATTATATATAAAAATGGGGTAGAAAAATCCAACTAATCCATCTATGGCATTAGTTTTGTCATTTGAGCAAGTTTGTGTGCATGACATTTTAGCATAAATTGCCATTTTGTCATTTTTGTGTGAATTAATGCAAATTTCATATGAGTATCTTATCAACATGAGTTTGGAGCATTTTTATGTCTTATTGCCGCTAGTATTTATCTCATGCCATGATATGCCATGATGTGACAGCCACAAGCTTGTAAACATGCCTATACAATGTTGCTGTTTTGAACTGGTTAAAAAATTCCACCAAGTCAAAACTACCTGTGATTAAAATTTGCCACATTGCCTTGATGGTTCCCACTAGTCCATAGCTCTTTTGGATATGATCAGTAAACATGAGTTGTTCGTTGTTACCAGTACTTTCATGCCATGCCATTTGATGCCATGTAAAAACTCTTGAAGCATGCCTTAATATTGCTCTAAACATGTCCAGTCAATGTATCATTTTGCTGAGTTGCATCTTGTGAGCTTAATTGTGAATGATCCATGCTTCCTATGAATTTGTGCCAATGTAATGAAATGATCATTGCCATGTAAACTGTAGGTGCATATCAATTTCTTGCATTTTGGTGCTGTTATCCTTGCTATAGAACCATGTGAATACTGCCTATCAATGTTGTTGTCAGCATATGCCCTGTTATTTTCACCAAGTCATAATCTGTTACAGCATCTTTGCATCTTGTTCTTTTCATTCCATTTAATCTGTGATGCTAATGAACTTGAACCTATGGAATCAAATGCTGTGCATTTAGTATACTTCAGCCACATATCTTGTTTGAGCCTATTGGAGTACTGTAGCTTCTTGTTTCGATGTGTGCAAGTTGACATGTTGCTGTTAGTGGCAGATTGCATTGCATATTTGTTTTGGTCACCGTTTGAGTTCTATGCATCCGTTCTTCGTGATCTTTATATCCATTTCAACTCAAATCTTCCATTCTTTCCAGTGGCATGCTTGGGTTGCCAAGATTTGCCCATATCCATCCTATCCTCACCGTTTCCTTACCGATATCATTTCTTTCGTACCGAGAGAACCGTAACTCCGTTAGATAAGATCTTTATATGCATTTGCTTTGATTTCTTGTGTAGAATATGTATTTGCCATAATCTTGCGTGCTAAAATAATTAAACTTCCTGTTCTGTCCAGATCACTAATTCCAACAATATTGCATATGAAGTGTTGCTTGATTCATGTTTCACATGGATCAAGGCTTCATTTAAATTGACTAGAGTAGGGTGCCACATTACTTTATTTGAAACTTGACATGCATCATCTTGTTTGTGCATTTATGCCATGGTTGTATGTTTATTGGATGCTTGTTTCTTTCTTATGGGTAGTACCGAGAGACGATTCCGAGTTCGAGGATCCGGTTGAGAACGTTTACGAGGAGCCGAATTACTATCCCACCGAGGACACTTCCGGCAAGATGATCATTACCCTGGATATCACTATTATCTTTGTGTAACACCCCTATGTAATGAGCTACAGTGATCCTCATTATTATGATTAATCACTTTGGTTTGCAATGCTTGATCACCTTTGGAATCATATCTCATTTCAAATTCCACCACTGAATTGCAAGTGAAATTTAAAGTTGCACAAACATGTTGCAAAATAGTTCATCATTTAGCAAATATTCCATAACAATTATTTGTTAAGGAAAACAACATCACTTATTTGCTTAAATGGGCTATAGCAATTAAAACAGTGCCAAATCAGCATTTTTAAATGCTTTTCCAATTATGAAAAATTCAAAGTAATTCAAATGCCTCCCAAACTTTTTGTGGCAGTGCCAAATAATGCAATGTATTTATGTGGCAAGCTTCACATTTTACAAAAAATCATTTGCTATCAAGAGAAAATGCAAAACAGAAAAGAATAAAAGAAACAGAAAAATAAAAGAAGAAAAGCCACTGTGCACTGGGCCTTAGTGCACAGTGTCTGGCCCAGCCTGCTCCCCCCTCGTCTCCCACCTCTCTCCTCCCCGTGTCAGCTCTGCGCGCGCACCCGACGCCGAGCGCCGTCACCGCCGAACCAGCTCCCCTCCCCGCGCCGCTACAGGAGCCCCGGGATGGATAAGAACGTTGCCCTCGACCCCATGGCAACCCTAGCCTCATTTCCCCTTCTCCCTCGCTCAATCTCGAGCTCGCCCGAGCTCACCATCGTCGCGCCCTCGCCGTCGTCGTGGCCATGGACGTCCCTGGACTGTGCCAGGATGTCCAACAGCCTCCTCGTGCTCGTCTTCGTCGACCACCTCCACCCTAGCAAGCCAGGAGGTCCCCACTCATCGACAACGAGCTCGTCTCCGCCGCTGCATCCCGGCGGCCACCGTCTTCGATTCGCCGTCTCTGGTGCTTCTCTGAGCCCACTGACCTCCTCTGCAGCCCCAACGTGAGCTCCTCTTGCCCCCCCTGTTTTGCCCTCTCGCAGCGCTCGCTAGCCGCACCTCCCACCATGGCCGTGGACTCTCCGGCGTTGGCCGAGTGGCCGACGTCGCCAAGGCCTCTCCTTGTCCAAAAGCAGCACGTAGCCGAGCTCCTAGGGATCCCAGGAGGTCGATGAGCCCCTTGACGAGCTTACCCGAGCCTTCCCGTACCTTCTCCGTCGAAGCCCGTACGGGCGCCGCCGCGAAGTTGGTCGCTGTCACCGTTTCCGACAGCTCTAGCGACCCCCGAGACCTCCTCTGGACGTGCGCGGGTGCAGGCTACGCGTTGGTGATCTCAGCTGCTGCCGTGGCCTCCCGAGCGGACTCCGTCGCGTCAGTAGGTCGCCGGCGGCTAAACTCCGGCCTGCTGACGTGGCCGGGGTAATTAGCCTCTAATCGCACGCTTAAGTTAACCCCATTGAGACTGACAGTGGGACCCACACACTAATTAAAACGCTGTTAGTTAACTGAGACACTGTTCAGTGGGCCCCACCTGTCATAGTTGACTAGTCAACAATCAACACAGTTGACTGCTGAATGGGTTGTTGACTGTGGTCAACTGGGCCCCTGGCCACACCTGCCATCCACAGTGGCTAGCCCGCAGTGGGTGTAAAATGTATCTGCACTATTCATTTTTGAATTAAAATAAAGTCAGTGATTTTCAGAATTTTGCTAAAACTTTAGAAATTCGTAGAAATTCAACCGTAAGTCAGATGAAAATAATTTATATATGAAAAACGACCAGAAAATTATAACGAATCCGAATATGTCATCCACATACCTGCCACACCCCTCCATCACTGCAAACATGGAACCTTCCCCTCCGGATCGTCTGACCGAATAATACTTGGAGCTGGTAAAATATTCCCGAATATTTTCCCTCTTCTTTTAAAATGCCTAGTAATGCATTAGAGCATATCACCAACACTTTTTGCTGTGACATACATCTGTGATGCATTTGTTTTCTTTGTTATTTATTGTTCCCCCTCCGTTACTTCCTTTCCGGTAGACTCCGAGACCGCTGTTGATTCGGTGATCGACTACTTCATCGTTGAGGATCCGTATCTGTCTGCAGAGCTTCCAGGCAAGCAAAAACCCCTTGATCATTCCTATATCGCCCATTCTTTCTCTCTCGTGCTTGCATTAGAATTTGCTACTGTTGTCCGAAAGCTCTTATTCTGATGCATAGCCTATTTTTGTAACTGCTGTTGATACCTTACCTGCTATCATAAATGCTTAGTATAGGTTGGTTAGTGATCCATCAGTGGCCCCACATCCTTGTCCTTGTTGCCATGCTTTACTACCGATGACTCGATCATTGTGATCGACGTGCTAAGACCGACACATCACCGCACCCCCCTTAGTTGTACGACTTTGCAGAGCTACTATCGAGTGCCGAGGGTGATACCTCCTACCTCACTCCTGATGATATCTCTGTAGCGTAGCTAGTCGGTTGTGGGTTACCGAGGGTGATTCCTCTTTCACCATCTCCGATGATGCCTCTGTCATGCAGCCCCTCAAGTGTGAACCCATCGAGGGTGATTCCTCCAAGTTCACCTTGACGGTTACATCGAGTAGGAATCCAACGAGGGTGATTCCTCGGATTCCCCCTTGATGTTATGGACACACGGATACCCCTGTCTTTACCTCAGTCCCTGGTTGAAGTCGGGTCGACCCCGAGGGGTACCCGCGAGAGATGTGAAGTCAGGTTGACCGTGAGGGTACCCGCGAGATAATTACGCGGCACGGCCGGGCAGGCAGACCGCCCCAGGAGAGGGATGGGCCTGGCCCTTGTCGTAAGTCCGCGAGACAGGGCGACGGGATCACTGATCGTCTCCGCGAGCTCCAAATACACTAACGGTTTGGATATGTGATCTGAGTAGGCCTCTTGCCTTTTCGCACTAACCACCACGCGGGATAAGTTATGGGCACTCGGCGTCGTACAATTCTCCCGAAAGCTCTGTCAGACGTCCAGTGCAGTATTGCCGCATGGCTGGGCCGGCGCCATCCAGGACAGAGGTGGTGCCTGGGTTCGCCCTGCTCGCAACGACCCGGAGAGCTTAGGACGATTGGCCCATGACCCCTTCGCACTTAGGATGTAGACCAGCGGGGACCTCTCACTACACCACAACACTGATGTAAGGACATAAAAACTGCCGGGAGAAGGCTCTTTAAAGGGCAGACAAACTGCCGGGACAATGGTTCTCCCGGCAAATTGAACCACCACGAGAACGGCTGCCGGGGATTACTTCTCCCGGTAGTTATTCTGCCCCGACACATGTATTTGCCGGCAGTTCGTTTTCTCTCGGCAGATTGGTCTTAGCACGTGAAACTGCATTTACCGGCAGTTAAACCGCCAGCACAAGCATGTTTACCCGGCAGATGTTTTGCCAGCTTGTTGACTTCACTAGAAAAATGTTCTAGGCATCCCTATTATGTAATATCCATCCATTATATATATCTACGCAATCAGGACATATCACACAAACTATACATGTACTTCAATCAAAGTAACATATAAGCCTCATCATAAACCTTAAACTTCATTCGATAAACATAACGACCATATATAAAGAGGTTGTGCCACAAAAGGAGTACATATATATGTTTGCCACACAACCAAAATAAAGTAGTGCCACTAGAGATGAACATATGTTTCTATATGTGTGCCACACAACCAAAATGAGCTAATTAACAACCACCAAAATGAGCAAAGCAAGTCTCTAGGTTCAACAAACAAGACACGAGGCATTATCACTCCACCAACTTAATTGTAGGTCTTCCAAATCTTCAACAGCTTTAAGATCGTTCAAACCTTAGTGAACTTGTGCACCTTCGGGAAACCTGCAATAGATCGGAAGATGTTACATATAAAAGTTGCAGTCAGAACTTAAGGAAGATGTTACAACAATCGCGTATAATAGCCGCATATGTTGTAAAATATAGAGCAACCAGTAACATCTCTAGGGTAATCTCTACTATAGTAGAGAACATGTCCTACACATCAACATGTCCATTTTTTATCATCTTAACAGTATCAAGCTTATCTTCTCATCAAACTGTAGTGTGCAAAGTCTATACAAATATTAACAGGAAGATGTTACAACAATCACATATAACAACCGCATGCCCACATACAACAGCCGCATATGTTCTGAAACATAGAGCAACTAGTAAAATCTCTAGAGTAATCTCTACTTTAGTAGAGAACATGTCCTGGACATCAACATGTCCATTTTTTATCATCTTGACAGTAGCAAGCTTATCTTACTTCTCATCCAAATATAGTGTGCAAAGTCTGTACAAATATTAACAGTAACTAGTAGGTGTACCTATCTTGTATAGCAGAAGTGAGGCTATTCCTGTACCAAAGTAAAGCGAACAGAATTGATGACCATTTTGATTGTTTTCTACATTTTGAAACACAAGCACGAGGCCTCGATCACACACTGAACATTACGCAAGCACATTTTGAAGCTACTGTACTGAACAAGCACATATGCAAAATTATAGCATCTTATTTTGTAACATCCCCATGTAATAGCTACAGTGATCACCTCTTGATAATGCCATGTCACCCTGACTAAGAGTGCTTGATCATCATTTAAATCATATCACTTTTCAAATTCCAATTCAGGTTGAAATTCAAATATAAAGAGAAAATAAAAGTTGTTCAAATTTGAAAACTAAAATGTTCAGAATGTTGCAAATAATCCCACAATAATTATAAAAATAAGATCAACATTCTTGGGATTACCATTTTGACCATGGCAACCAAAACAGTACCCCCAAACAGCACTATATAATCCATTTTCATCTAACTAAAATTCAAATGAAATTATTAGGCCACCAAACCTTTTTCTAGTAGTATCAAATATTGCATAAAATATAATGAGGCAAGTTACACATTTTATAAAAGTCAATTGGTGTAGAAAGAAAAGACAACATAGAAATAAAAGAGAAAACAGAAAAGATAATAAAAATAAAAATAAAAGCTTTCCCCCCTACTGGGCCTTGGCCCAGCTGGCCGACCAGGCCGACCAGCCGGCCCAGCCCCCCCCCCCCCCCCCCGCTGGCCTATAAGGCCATCCCCTCGCCCCCTCACCCTCACCCTAAAAACCAAATCCCCCTCCCCCTCGTTCCCGCGCCGTCGCCGCCACCGCCGTCGTCCGTCGCCGTCGTCGCGCATCGCCCCCTAGCCTCGTCCTCCCCGTCTCCTCCCCGAGCGGCTTCCACGAGCCTCGCCGACCCCGTTCGACTACACGGGGGTGAGGACCCCCTTCTCCTTCTCCCCATCTGCCGTCCGCCGTCGCCCGCACCGGGCCAGCCGCTGCTCCCCACCGCCGCCTGCCGCTGCCGTCACCCGCCGTCCGCCCGCGCGCAGCCGCGCTCGCTGCGCCTCCCAGCGTTCGCCCGAGCCGCCTGCAGCCGACTCCGCCCGCTGCCGCGCTCCCCTCGGCCTCGCTGCTGCAGCTCACCGCTGCACCGCCGCCGCCCTGCTGCGCCGCCGCCCCGCGCCAGCCTCCGTCGCCCCTCGCCTCGCTCGCCGCTCGCCGTGTCCGCTGTGGCCGAGCGCCGACCACCGCGCGCGCGCCCGCGACGAACCGGACGTGTCCGGCCTCGCCTGTGTGCCCGCGCGTACACGTGTGGCCCGGACATGTCCGCCCCCCCCCCGAATGAACGGACGGACATGTCCGCCTAGCTCACTGACCAGTGGGGCCTGCACTGTTTAAACGTAAAACAAAAAGAAATACGAAAAAAAATAAAACAAAAGGAATAATAATAATAATAATTAAAAGATTTAAAATAAATAATTATTAATTAATTAATTAACTTAATTAATCATGTTTAATTAAATTAATTAATAATTAACCTAATTTAACTGTAATTAACCTAAACAGTGACTGACGGGTGGGTCCCACCTGTCAGGTTGACCAGTCAACGAGACTGTTGACTGCTGATGTCATGCTGACGTCAGCGATTACTGTTTCGGATAATGTTGAATTAAATAATTTCAGAAAATCCAGAAAATCATTAAAACTTTGAAAAATCATATCTTTTAAACCGTAACTCTGATTAAAATAATTTATTTATGAAAAATTATCAGAAAAATGTGTAGAATCTGAATAACCTATCCTTATGCCTGTCACACCCCTCTATCATACTGAACATGCAACATTTTGCCCGCATCTGATAAATGAATAGTGTATAACTTTAATAAAATAAATCCAATTAAATTCCTAAATAATCTAATACAGTTAGATAGGCATTATATCACCTCAGTATATCGTTCAGACATGTCATCCATCGCTGTTGCTTTATTGCCGTGAATTTATTGTTTCTTCCCCCTCCTTCTCTCCCGATAGACCCCGAGACCGACGTTGCCCCCGAGGACTGCTACGTCACCGACGATCCTTCTTCCCCCTTCAGCAGAGCTTCCAGGCAAGCAAAACCCCCTTGAACATCCAGATATCGCCCACTCTCTCTCTCTCTCTTATGCTTGCACTAGAATTGCTTCTGTTGTTATTCCGATAGCTCCTACTCTGATGCATAGCCTGATTTTGTCACCTGTTGTTTATACCTACCTGTTGTCTCATGATGTTTAGCTAGTTAGGCTATGTTCCACCTGTGGCCCTTCACTCTTGTCCGTTTGCCATGCTTGGTATGGCCGTGATCACTCTGGGTGATGATCACGGAAATGTATACATTGCAATACTTTAAATTGATAAAGTCGGGCCGGCTCCAAGAGTGCCCGCGAGGTAATGAAACAAGACGGGTTGATCCTAAGGGTACCCGCGAGAGAGTACTGTGGCGGCTGGCTGTTAGCGGTTCCACCCAGTATGCGGTGGTAGCTCGGGACTTGTCCCGATAGCCGACGCGGTACTTGCACTGTAGTCGGAGCGACAGGGCAGGCGTAGACTACCTAGGTGAGAGGTGGGCCTGGTCCCTGGTCATGGTCCGCGAGATAACTAGTCAGAGCGACAGGAAACCTGTTCTTCTCTGCGAGCTACTAAACACACTTAACGGATTGGGTATTTGATCTGAGTTGGCCACTGGCCTATACACACTACCACCACGTGGGATAATGGTTTAATGGGGCCTTCTACGCCGTACGTATCAGCCGAAAGCTTTGTCAGACGTCCAGTTCAACATTGTGGCCGGGTCTGGCCGGCGCCATCCAGGACAGAGGTGGTGCCTGGACCCACCTTGCACACAACGACCCGGAGTGCACAGGGCAATGGCCCAAGACCCCTGAGCGCTTAGGATGTAGACCGGCAGGGACCTCTCTGTTTAGCTCTAGGTAGGGCTGCGGTGTGTCGATCAGCCGAGGCCGGGCATGACCCGATAAAAGTGTGTCCGGCCAGAGTTAATCGAGCGTGTTGGGTAACAGTAGTGCACCCCTGCAGGGAAGTAATCTATTCGAATAGCCGTGTCCACGGTAACAGGACGCTCGGAGTTGTATCCTGATCTGCTACAACTACACATGGTTACTGTTACAATGATTAAACTGTTACTACTGCTCTCGGGATCACTTTCTCGCAGGGTAATCGAGGAAGGATCTCAGGGCATTACTACAATATATGTTTGCTATTATATGATGCTGTACTCTACTCTCTTCTGATGCTGCAAGATTGCTTCAAGATGCTAGTCTTCGATAGGCTAGGCCTCTCCCGCTTTATTCCAGCATTTCTGCAGTACCGCCCAAAGATAAAGCCCCACTCCTTTGATACAATGCATTTTAGTATAGTTCTGATGTCAGTCTTGCGAGTACTTTGGATGAGTACTCACGGTTGCTTTGCTACTCTTTTCCCCCATACCCGATACTTGCGACCAGATGACGGAGTCCAGGAGCCAGACGCCACCGCAGGAGACTACTACCAGGAGAGCCCCGGAGGCACGTACTACTGGGTTGAGCCAGCCGACCAGGAGTAGTTCGGAGGCCCTAGGCAGGAGGCCTTCGCCTTTTCGATCAGTGTCGCTGTTTACGCTAGCCTTCTTAAGGCACCCTTGTTTAACTTTGTGTCTGTACTCAGATACTTTTGTTTCCGCTGATGCTTGTATAACTCGAGCTTTTGTATTCGAGCCCTCGAGGCCCCTAGCTTGTAATATAAAGCTTGTATTATTTTATTTGTGTCTAGAGTTGTGTTGTGATATCTTCCCGTGAGTCCTTAGGCTTGATCGTGTGCATTTGCATGTATGATTAGTGCACGATTAAGTCGGGGGCATCACAAGTTGGTATCAGAGCCGACTGCCTGTAGGAACACCCCTTTCCAACTCCTTGGCCGAAGTTGAGTCTAGTCTCCAAAAACTGATTTACTAACATGATTGTGTGGCTTACGGGCCCACGTCGCCAATGGATGGGATTAGGATCTTTTACTCCTCTTCCTTACTCCGGGACTCTGATTTCTCTTCTATTCGGGTTAACGATTTTACTGACTCTAACATTAGGTACTCATGATCACATCCACCCGGAGTTCTGAATTAACCCCCCTTTCTTCAAGATGAGGACCAGGTTCTGCTGCACAATGCCCACGGACCGCAGGATCCTTTTATCGAGGACATCCTGTGTTGTTCCTTGCAGATTCCTTGCCCCAATAGTTTTCTCCGACGTTGATGTAGCCTTTGCTATGTCCCGTTGTTGTATTCCTCACCGCGTGCCTGCGCGCCGCCTAGTTGTCTAGCTGCGTGTGATTCCGAACTCATGCGATCCGTTTGTATCCAATTTTGTGCATAGATTTGTATGTCTTTAATGACTACTAATTTTTATCTGATGCACTTCTTGTTCTTGCTCATGTTACATCTTGAATAACCCCATGTACATGCAGTTGTTCTTGCTAAACTGCCCCTGTTGTTTTGGCAGAATGGCTGACGATCCTCCCCCTCCACCCTATATTGCCGCAATGATGCAGCAGTTTGAAATGAACCGTCAACTCAATGAGAGTCTGGTAAACCGATTGGAACGCAATGATGCTCGTCAGGAGCCTGGGCCGATCTCACTGCAAGATTTCGTGCGCCTCAACCCGTCTGTTTACCGCAACTCCACCAATCCTATGGATGCTGATGATTGGCTTCGTGACATCCTGTTTGAAATGGAGTCAGCTAAAGTTGCCCCTGACAGTTACGTCACCTTTGCGGCATTTCACCTGAAGGGTCCAGCTGCTTAATGGTGGGAAAGCCACAGGCGTATGCTGCCTGCTGGAACTGTAACCACTTGGCAGGAATTTCAGTCAGCCTTCCGTGCACGACACATTCCTCAAGGTCTGATCGACCAGAAGAAGAAGGAATTCCGTAAACTCGCACAGGGCAAAATGACTGTGGATGAATATCAGAGGAAATTTCTTGAATTATCCCGCTATGCTGAGGATGACGTCTGCACTGATGCTCGTAAGCAGGAGAAATTTCATGAAGGACTGCATCCTGATCTGAAGCTCGCTCTTGCTGTTCATGAAGCTGCAGACTTTGCAACACTTGTCAGTAAAGCTTTCCGGGTTGAAACTAGTCTGAATGAGTACCAGGAGTCGCTCAAGCGTACTCAAGATGTTGGCTCATTCTCGGGTCAGCCTGCTCAGAAACGTCAAATCCAGATTCCGCATAATGTCCATCGTCGACCTGCCCCTGCACCGAGGCCTTCTTATGTTGCACCTCGTCTGCCTCCACCCCCAAGACAACTGAATATCTCAAGTGGACAGCCCGATACTATGGCTCCTACCCATAATGAAGGTTTATGCCACAAGTGTGGACAGCCAGGGCACCATGCTCTCAACTGGCGCCAAGGTCAGCCACAAAAAACATCACGTCCTTCTGTTGGCCATAAGAAGGGCCGTCGAAACCATCATAGCACCAGTGATAGTGCCAAGCCGCTTGCTGTGAATTGTGGCCAGGTCACTCATGTCAAAATGGAAGAAGCTCGTGAGTCCCCTAAAATCGTGATGGGAACTCTGCCAGTTAATTCAGTTGCAGCTTCTGTTCTTTTTGATTCCGGGGCATCACATTCCTTTGTGTCTCAGCAGTTTGCTCAGCGGCATGAACTACCTCTAGAGTTGTTGCCCACCCCATTAGAGATTATCACTCCCCGTTCCAGGTGGCAAACCAAGATGGTAAGTCACAACAATCAGATCAAGATTGAAGGGTTGATGTTCTCTGCTTCCCTCATTGCTCTCGGACCTTCCGACATAGACATCATTCTCGGTATGGACTGGTTGACCGCCGATAATGCTTTGATCGACTGTCCTGCTAAGAAAGTCCAACTTACACATCCCTCTGGCCAGACAGTCAACTACTCAGCCCGGATAGTCCAGAATGCCGAAAGTCAGATATATGCACTGAATGCCTTGAATGCTTCACCTCTCGAAGGAATAGAGAATGTCCCAGTCGTTCGCGATTTTCGAGACGTTTTTCCAGAAGAACTTCCAGGCATACCCCCTGTTAGAGCTGTCGAGTTCGTCATCGACTTGAAGCCAGGCACTACTCCTATTGCCAAGCGCCCATACAAGATGCCGCCTCATGAACTCCTCGAGCTTAAGGAGGAAATCGACAAGTCACTTAAAAAGGGTTTCATCCGCCCCAGTTCTTCTGCTTGGGGTGCACCTTCTCTCTTTGTTATGAAGAAGGATGGAACAAATCGGTTGGTTCAAGATTATCGACCTATCAACCAAGCCACAATTCAGAACAAGTATCCGCTTCCTAGAATCAACGATCTGTATGATCAACTTGCTGGTTCCTCAGTATTCTTTAAACTTGATTTGAGATTGGGATACCACCAGATCCGGGTTCGTAAACAGGATATTCCGAAGACAGCTTTCGTTACTCGCTATGGTTCTTACGAGTACACCGTCATGTCCTTCGGATTAACTAATGCTCCAGCAACCTTCTCTCGACTGATGAACTACATCTTCATGGACTACATCGACAAATTCGTCGTGGTTTATTTGGATGATATTCTTATATTTTCCAAGAATGAAGAAGAACATGCCGAACATCTTCGGCTTGTACTGGAGAAGTTGCGCGAACATCAACTGTATGCCAAGTATTCCAAGTGTGAATTCTGGTTATCTAAAGTGACATATCTCGGCCACGTGATTTCCAAAGATGGCATTGCTGTGAACCCAGAATGAGTTCAGGCTATTCTTGAATGGACTCCTCCGAAGAATGTCAAGCAAGTCAGGAGTTTCCTCGGACTCGCCAGCTATTGTCGCCGTTTTGTCGAGAACTTCTCCAAGATTGCCAAGCCTCTGACTGATCTGCTTCACAAAGGCATTAAGTTTGAGTGGACAGACAAATGTCAAGAAAGTTTTCAAACACTCAAAGACAAGCTAACATCTGCACCAGTGCTTGCTCCTCCAGATTCTCGCAAGAACTTTGTGATCTACTGTGACGCGTCTCTTCAAGGATTAGGATGTGTCCTAATGCAAGAGCGCAAGGTAATTGCTTATGGCTCTCGACAGTTGCGTCCTCATGAAGAGAACTATCCAACGCACGATCTCGAACTGGCAGCAGTTATTTATGCATTGAAGTTATGGCGACATTACCTACTTGGTAATCGTTGCGGGATCTACACGGATCATAAGAGTTTGAAATACTTGTTCACTCAACCATCTCTGAACCTCCGTCAGCAAAGATGGATGGAGGCCATTACAGACTATGATTTGGGCATTTCTTACACCCCTGGCAAGGCTAATGTAATGGCTGATGCTTTGAGCCGTAAATCCTACTGTTGTGAACTTGAGGTTCAATTGCAGCAGCCACTCTTGTATGAAGAGCTTCGAAAGCTGAACATCGAGATAGTTCCTCAAGGATATCTAAATACCTTGGTTATTGAACCATATCTCGAGCACAACATCAAGACACAACAGAAATATGACTCTGAAGTCGAGAAGATTAAGAAATACCTCTCCAAGGGGAATTCTTCATACTACCATGTTGATGATGATGGTACCTTGTTCTTCAAAGGCCGCCTAGTGGTCCCCAGAAAGCACAATCTGGACTCTCGTTCGGATGTCATGAAGGAAGCACATGATACACCTTTGTCAATTCACCCCGGTAGAACCAAGATGTAACAAGACATCCGTCAACGGTACTGGTGGCCTGATATGAAGCATAACATTGCTAGATATGTGGCTGAGTGTGACATTTGCCGTCGCATCAAGGCAGAACATCAAAGGCCTGCTGGACTTCTGCAACCACTTGATATTCCTGAATGGAAATGGGACAAAGTCGAAATGGATTTCATTACTGGTTTTCCCAGATCACAGAAAGGTCATGATGCTATCTTTGTCGTCATTGACCGATTCTCAAAGGTTGCTCACTTTCTGCCAGTCAAGGAGACAATCACTGCTAGTCAGTTAGCAGACTTGTATGTTTCCAGAATCGTGTCACTTCACGGTATTCCATTGGAGATTAGTTCAGATCGTGGCAGCCTCTTTACCTCCAGATTTTGGAATAGTTTCCAAGAAGCTATGGGAACTCATCTGTCCTTCAGCACCGCATTTCACCCCCAGTCCCAGGGACAAGTTGAACGAGTCAACCAAGTGCTTGAAGACATGCTTCGAGATTGTGTCATCTCATTCGGTAAGAAATGGGAAGAATCTCTCCCGTATGCTGAGTTCTCTTACAACAATAGCTATCAAGCTAGTCTGAAAATGGCGCCATTTGAAGTTCTTTATGGACGTAAGTGTCGAACCCCTCTGAATTGGTCAGAAACTGGGGAACGGTCACTCGTTGGCCCGGACATTATCCAACTAGCTGAAGAACAAGTCCGCATTGTTCGTGAACATTTGAAAACTGCTCAGTCTCGTCAGAAGAGCAATTATGACCGAAAACACCGGGTAATGGTCTATCAACCCGGCGAACAAGCTTACCTCCGTGTCACTCCGATGAAGGGCACTCATCGTTTTGGAATCAAGGGCAAGTTAGCTCCTCGCTACATTGGCCCGTTCCGTATCCTTGCAAGATGTGGAGAAGTGGCATATCAACTGGAGTTACTGCCGAACCTTTCTCAGGTTCACGATGTTTTCCATGTGTCGCAACTCCGCCGCTGTTTCAAGGATCCGATCCGAGCAGTGGATCATGAAGTACTTGAATTGCAGGATGACTTGTCTTATCAAGAGTATCTGATCCGCTTTCTTGATCAAGCTGAACGTCGAACCCGTCAGAAGGCAATCAAGTTCCTTAAAGTTCAATGGTCAAATCATTCCGAAGATGAAGCCACTTGGGAACGCAAAGATCGTCTTCGAGAAGAATACCCCGCTCTCTTTCAGTCTACCTCTTAATTCTCGGGACGAGAAATTCTTTTAGAGGAGGAGAATTGTAACATCCCCATGTAATAGCTACAGTGATCACCTCTTGATAATGCCATGTCACCCTGACTAACAGTGCTTGATCATCATTTAAATCATATCACTTTTCAAATTCCAATTCAGGTTGAAATTCAAATATAAAGAGAAAATAAAAGTTGTTCAAATTTGAAAACTAAAATGTTCATAATGTTGCAAATAATCCCACAATAATAATAAAAATATGATCAACATTATTGGGATTCCCATTTTGACCATAGCAACCAAAACAGTACCCCGAAACAGCACTATATAATCCATTTTCATCTAACTAAAATTCAAATGAAATTATTAGGCCACCAAACCTTTTTCTAGTAGTATCAAATATTGCATAAAATATAATGAGGCAAGTTAGACATTTTATAAAAGTCAATTGGTGTAGAAAGAAAAGACAAAATATAAATAAAAGAGAAAACAGAAAAGATAATAAAAATAAAAATAAAAGCTTTCCCCCCTACTGGGCCTCGGCCCAGCTGGCCGACCAGGCCGACCAGCCGGCCCAGCCGCCCCCCCCCCCCGCTGGCCTATAAGGCCCTCCCCTCGCCCCCTCACCCTAAAAACCAAACCCCCCTCCCCCTCGTTCCCGCGCCGTTGCCGCCCCCGCCGTCGTCCATCGCCGTCGTCGCGTGTCGTCGCCTCGCCTCGTCCTCCCCGTCTCCTCCCCGAGCGGCTTCCACGAGCCTCGCCGACCCCGTTCGACTACACGGGGGTGAGGACCCCCTTCTCCTTCTCCCACTCTGCCGTCCGCCGTCGCCCGCACCGCGGCCAGCCGCTGCTCCCCACCGCCGCCTGCCGCTGCCGTCGCCCGCCGTCCACCCGCACGCAGCCGTGCTCGCTGTGCCTCCCCGCGTTCCCCGAGCCGCCGGCAGCCGCCTCCGCCCGCTGCCGCGCTCACCTCGGCCTCGCTGCGCCGCCGCCGCTGCCCCGCGCCAGCCTCCGTCGCCCCTCGCCTCGCTCGCCGCTCGCCGTGGCCGCTGCGGCCGAGCGCCGACCACCGCGCGCGCGCCTGCGACGAACCGCACGTGTCGGGCCTCGCCTGTGTGCCCGCGCGTACACGCGTGGCCCGGACATGTCCGCCCCACCCCCCCCCCCCCCGCGAATGAACGGACGGACATGTCCGCCTAGCTCGCTGACCAGTGGGGCCTGCACTGTTTAAACGTAAAACAAAAAGAAATACGAAAAAAATAAAAGAAAAGAAATAATAATAATAATAATTAAAAGATTTAAAATAAATACTTATTAATTAATTAATAAATTAATTAACTTAATTAATCCTGTTTAATTAAATTAATTAATAATTAAACTGTAATTAACCTAATTAACCTAAACAGTGACTGACAGGTGGGTCCCACCTGTCAGGTTAACCAGTCAACGAGATTGCTGACTGCTGACGTCATGCTGACGTCAGCAATTACTGTTTCGGATAATGTTGAAATAAATAATTTCAGAAAATCCAGAAAATCATTAAAACTTTGAAAAATCATATCTTTTAAACCGTAACTCCGATTAAAATAATTTATATATGAAAAATTATCAGAAAAATGTGTAGAATCTGAATAACCTATCCTTATGCCTATCACACCCCTCTCATACTGAACGTGCAACATTTTGCCCGCATCTGATAAATGAATAGTGTATAACTTTAATAAAATAAATCCAATTAAATTCGTAAATAATCTAATACAGTTAGATAGGCATTATATCACCTCAGTATATCGTTTAGACATGTCATGCATCGATGTTGCTTTAATGCCGTGAATTTATTGTTTCTTCCCCCCCCTTCTCTCCCGATAGACCCCGAGACCGACGTTGCCCCCGAGGACTGCTACGTCACCGACGATCCTTCTTCCCCCTTCAGCAGAGCTTCCAGGCAAGCAAAACCCCCTTGAACATCCAGATATCGCCCACTCTCTCTCTCTCTCTGTTGTTATTCCGATAGCTCCTACTCTGATGCATAGCCTGATTTTGTCGCCTGCTGTTTATACCTACCTGTTGTCCCATGATGTTTAGCTAGTTATGCTATGTTCCACCTATGGCCCTTCACTCTTGTCCGTTTGCCATGCTTGGTATGGGCCGTGATCACTCTGGGTGATGATCACGGAAATGTATACATTGCAATACTTTAAATTGATAAAGTCGGGACGGCTCCAAGAGTGTTCGCGAGGTAATGAAACAAGACGGGTTGATCCCAAGGGTACCCGCAAGAGAGTACTGTGGCGGCTGGCTATTAGCGGTGCCACCCAGTATGCGGTGGTAGCTCGGGACTTGTCCCGATAGCCGACGCGGTACTTGCACTGTAGTCGGAGCGACAGGGCAGGCGTAGACTACCTAGGTGAGAGGTGGGCCTGGTCCCTGGTCATGGTCCGCGAGATAACTAGTCAGAGCGACAGGAAACCTGTTCTTCTCTGCGAGCTACTAAACACACTTAACGGATTGGGTATTTGATCTGAGTTGGCCACTGGCCTATACACACTACCACCACGTGGGATAATGGTTTAATGGGGCCTTCTACGCCGTACGTATCAGCCGAAAGCTTTGTCAGACGTCCAGTTCAACATTGTGGCCGGGTCTGGCCGGCGCCATCCAGGACAGAGGTGGTGCCTGGACCCACCTTGCACACAACGACCCGGAGTGCACAGGGCAATGGCCCAAGACCCCTGAGCGCTTAGGATGTAGACCGGCAGGGACCTCTCTGTTTAGCTCTAGGTAGGGCTGCGGTGTGTCGATCAGCCGAGGCCGGGCATGACCCGATAAAAGTGTGTCCGGCCAGATTTAATCGAGCGTGTTGGGTAACAGTAGTGCACCCCTGTAGGGAAGTAATCTATTCGAATAGCCGTGTCCACGGTAACAGGACGCTCGGAGTTGTATCCTGATCTGCTACAACTACACATGGTTACTGTTACAATGATTAAACTGTTACTACTGCTCTCGGGATCACTTTCTCGCAGGGTAATCGAGGAAGGATCTCAGGGCATTACTACAATATATGTTTGCTATTATATGATGCTGTACTCTACTCTCTTCTGATGCTGCAAGATTGCTTCAAGATGCTAGTCTTCGATAGGCTAGGCCTCTCCCCCTTTATTCCAGCATTTCTGCAGTACCGCGCAAAGATAAAGCCCCACTCCTTTGATACAATGCATTTTAGTATAGTTCTGATGTCAGTCTTGCGAGTACTTTGGATGAGTACTCACGGTTGCTTTGCAATTCTTTTCCCCCATACCTGATACTTGTGACCAGATGACGGAGTCCAGGAGCCAGACACCACCGCAGGAGACTACTACCAGGAGAGCCCCGGAGGCACGTACTACTGGGTTGAGCCAGCCGACAAGGAGTAGTTCGGAGGCCCTAGGCAGGAGGCCTTCGCCTTTTCGATCAGTGTCGCTGTTTGTGCTATCCTTCTTAAGGCACCCTTGTTTAACTTTGTGTCTGTACTCAGATACTTTTGTTTCCGCTGATGCTTGTATAACTCGAGCTTTTGTATTCGAGCCCTCGAGGCCCCTGGCTTGTAATATAAAGCTTGTATTATTTTATTTGTGTCTAGAGTTGTGTTGTGATATCTTCCCGTGATTCCTTAGGCTAGATCGTGTGCATTTGTGTGTATGATTAGTGCACGATTAAGTCGGGGGCGTCACATATTTTCACTTGGTACTTTTTCTCTACCAGAACGCAGCAGGTGTTTAGTTGTGCTTCTTAAAATTTCTTATGGTATATACCTTGGCCTCTTCAAAGTAATACAATTAAACATATATTAGTTTTGGAACCTACAGATTCAGTGTGCTAGTGCAGTCTCTAGTTGGCCCTGATATTCGGCCTGACCTTGGATATAAGGTGAGTTATTTTGAGTTCCTATATGAAGTTGGCATAGCATAATAGGATAATGAATCTGGAAATCTATACATGACGATATCATTTTGTGGTTTTGCGTGGTACCGTGTTCCTGAGAGCAATGACAACATCTGTGATTACAGATTTCCTGCATCCAGAACTCGAAGCTGAACTATATTTCTCCTGTTGCAGAATCTGATGAAGGGGTGTATTGGGAGTATTGGGATTTTCACTGAAGCATTGCCTCTTATTGGAAAGATGACTCAATGTTTGTCCCCTTGCACAAACAAGCCTTTTAATTTCTGCTCTCTCTTTGCAGGAGCTATTAAAGTCGAGTTACCTAAATGATTCGCTGGCTACACAGAATAAGAGGGGAACTAGCTGCAGCATATATTTTGGGATCTTTTAATGGGGAGCTGTTTAGTTTCCTGGTTCCATGCTTTTGTTGCACAAGTTATAAATGAAGGTCCTCTAAAATGGTACTCCCTCCATCCCAAAATAAGTGTCTCAACTTTAGTACGTAGAACTTTGTACTTTGTAAAGTTGTATGTACTAAAGTTAAGACACTTATTTTGGGACAGAGGGAGTATCTGATTAGTGGACAAGCCCATAGATTTACAAATCCAGTGAAACATGACGAGCATTTGGTTCAATAAACAATTTTTATTGGTTCACTTTCCTACATCTCGCACAACAAGTTGATTAGCCTAGAAAAATAAACCAAGGCATTTGACAAACAAACAAGCTGAAATACTTCATGTACATGAAAGAAAGAGGATCCAATTATGAGAAAGGAATCAAATTAAAGTTGTGACAGTGGAATCCAATGAAAATCATTTCTCTACATGGCAGAGTCTATCGTGTACATGAAAGAAAGATGATCTAATTGAAGTTTATATTTGTAATGGACGAAAATAAGTTCTGTAGGAGTATCTTTTTTTACACCTGCTGTAGGAGTATCTATATATACAGAGTTAATCATTATCCTTGCGAGATCAGAGTAACCAGATTTATTCAACTCACCTCTCTACAAATTCATGGCTGATGGACACAAAACCCCACATCTAAAGAACTATAATGATCTATTTGAATTACTAATTAATAATATAAACTGGAATCAGGAGCTCAAGTTTCCTGGACACA
Organism: Elymus sibiricus; assembly: GCA_039707655.1. Taxonomy (NCBI): domain Eukaryota; kingdom Viridiplantae; phylum Streptophyta; class Magnoliopsida; order Poales; family Poaceae; genus Elymus; species Elymus sibiricus. The sequence goes on along the minus strand of CM077672.1, from coordinate 500,483,634 downwards.
AGTTAACCATGTAGTAACTAAATGAGCAAAGCATTACTATCTGTCCTCGATACTACACACTAATGTAAATATTCAGCCAAAAAAACATGTATATTACCTCCTCAGCTTGCTTGTGGTCACAAAGCATTGCTGCATTTGCCATTGACTTATCAACCACGATAGTCATTGTAAATTTAATCATAGAACCTAAGCTTACATGCTTGTAAGGCCATGCAATACATCGCATAACATACAAAAGAAAGTGTACTTCTATTAATAGGGAAAATCTAATAACAAAATGCATACCATTATTATCTAGTACAGGCAAGGAGAAATACAATACATACCAGGAATACAATCTAGCACAGAAGAAATAGTGAATTGAAACATGTCATTTCAGGAAATGCAAACACTAAAATAGTAGTAAGAATATCATTATCTATATCATGGGAATAGCAAAGAAATATCACCGTTGATTAAGAAGCAGAGGATGTGGTGCTGCTCTGGCGATGAAGTAGAGGACGTACACGGCACTACTCAGGCAAGGAAGTAGAGGCGAGCCAATGCTGGTTGGGGCAAGGAGGTAGATGAGGTGCCACCCAGAGGAGACAACGCTATGGATGTGGCACTATTTGGTGCAGATGACGAAGAGGAGGCGCATTGTCTGAAGGAGAAGAGGACCAAGATACAAATTGAAGGACAAAATCAAGGGTGCAACCATGATAAACTAAAGAATGCAAGCAACGTGCTAATGCTGTCACATAGTTTGATCTGACATCAAACTAAAATACCATAGTAAGAAGAGCAATCTACCATATACGATATTGAAAATGAATAAAGTAATCTCACACAAGAAGCCGTTATCACTCATCATTTTGTTTCACTCCACGGGGGATTGGTCATGGTGTACTCACATCAATATGAACGATGACCAAACTTCAAATCTAGATCCAGACTGCAGTTGACACAACCGTATGTAATTTAACTACTGTGGACAGTAATGTTCCAGTAGATACTGATGATATAAGGGCGCTCCTTGGTCAGTGAGTTGTCTCCTAGTGTTGTTGCTTCACTAACAATGCAAGATGCTTATTACATGTGAATCACTATAAAGTACATAAATACTCCCAACAGATCAATACAAGCAAAAATTATAGCAAGATAAATTGCATCTGTATAAAGTACGTAAAGGCTCCCAACAGTCAATACAAGCAAAAATTAGCAACAGAAACTTCATGTGTTTGCTTCAAGAAGTACCAATCTAGTGAAGACGTGAACTGTGGAGAAGGTGCAGCTGCCGGAAGAGCTTCTTGAGGAGGAGGCGCCACTTGAGGAGCTCCTTGGTGCTCGGGTGAGCTTGTGCGGAGGGCCAGCTCGGGGGAGGAAGCTCGTGGGGAAGGTGGTAGCCGAGGAACGACGACGTACGGCGGAGGAGGATGGGAGACAGTGGAAGTGGTCTGGGTGGAGGAAGCGGCAGTGGGTGGTTGGGGTGGCAGAGGAGCTGCGATGATGGGGGACGACGGCCTCAGTGGTCTGGCTGGAGGCCGCAATAGTGCAGTGGTCGGGGCGGCGGACGGGCTGCGCTGGTGGGGGTGACGCTGGCAGTGGGTGGCGGTTGGGGCGGCGGAGGAGCTGCGGTGCTGGGGGGTGACGGCGGACGGATCAGATGGTTGGGGGCAGCGGCGGTCTGGTGTCGGGCACCGGTGGATAGGGCTATTTGGGGGGCGGCGATGGCTAGAGGGCGGCCACTGGCGGTTGATACGTCTCCATTGTATCTACTTTTCCAAACACTTTTGCTCTTGTTTTGGACTCTAATTTGCATGATTTGAATGAAACTAACCCGGACTGACGCTGTTTTCAGTAGAATTGCCATGATGTTGTTTTTGTGCAAAATCAAAGTTCTTGGATTTGGATGAAGCTTTTTGGAGAATTTTTATTGGCGCAAGAATCAACAGAAGGGGGGCCACCCAGTGCCCACGAGGCACCAGGGTGTGCCACCCCCCCCAGGCGCGCCCTGGTGGCTCGTGGGGCCCACAGGCGGCCATCTGACCTAATTCCAATGCTATAAATTCCTATTTCCCAAGAAAAAAATAAGAGAGGAAGTTTTATTGCGTTTCACGATACGGAGCCGCCTCCACCTCCTGTTCTTCATTGGTAGGCCAGATCTGGAGTCCGTTTGGGGCTCCGGAGAGGGGGATCTTTCGGCATCGTCATCATCAACCATCCTTGATCACCAATTTCATGATGCTCACCGCCGGGAGTGAGTAATTCTTGCGTAGGCTTGCTGGATGGTGATGAGTGATACGTCTCCGTCGTATCTACTTTTCCAAACACTTTTGCTCTTGTTTTGGGCCCTAATTTGCATGATTTGAATGGAACTAACCCGGACTGGCCCTGTTTTCAGCAGAATTGCCATGGTATTGTTTTTGTGCAGAAAATCAAAGTTCTTGGATTTGGATGAAACTTTTTGGAGAATATTTATGGAATATATAAAATTTATTGGCGCAAGAATCAACAAAAGGGGGGCCACCCTGTGCCCACGAGGCACCAGGGCGCGCCACCCCCCAGGCGCTCCCTGGTACCTCGTGGGGCCCACGTGAGTCCGTCTGACCTAATTCCAACGCTATAAATTCAGTTTCCAGAATAAAAAAATAAGAGAGGAAGTTTTATTGCGTTTCACGATACGAAGCCACCACCTCCTCCAGTTCTTCATAGGGAGGCCAGATCTGGAGTCCGTTTGGGGCTCCGGAGAGGGGGATCTTCCGGCATCGTCATCATCAACCATCCTTCATCACCAATTTCATGATGCTCACCGCCGGGAGTGAGTACTTTCTTTGTAGGCTTGCTGGAGGGTGATGAGTTGGATGAGATTTATCATGTAATCGAGTTAGTTTTGTTAGGGCTTGATCCCTAGTATCCACTATGTTCTGAGATTGATGTTGCTATGACTTTGCTATGCTTAATGCTTGTCACTAGGGCCCGATTGCCATGATTCCAGATCCGAACCCTTTATGTTTTCATCAATATATTTGTGTTCTTCATCCGATCTTGCAAGTTATACGCACCTGCTATGTGTTATGATCCACATACCCCAAGGTGACAATAATTGGGATTCTTTCCGGTGATTGCCATAGTTTGAGGAGTTCATGTATTCACTAAGTGTTAATGCTTTGTTCCGGTTCTCTATTAAAAGGAGGCCTTAATATCCCTTAGTTTCCTTATGGACGCCGCTGCCACGGGAGGGTAGGACAAAAGATGTCATGCAAGTTCTTATTGCAAGCACGTATGACTATATACGGAATACATGCCTACATTACTTTGATGAATTGGAGCTAGTTCTGTGTCGCCCTAGGTTATGACTGTTACATGATGAATGTTGTCCAACGTATTGTTGGAAATATGCCCTAGAGGCAATAATAAATTGGTTATTATTATATTTCCTTGTTCATGATAATCGTTTATTATCCATGCTATAATTGTATTGATTGGAAACTCAAATACATGTGTGGGTACATAGACAACACTGTGTCCCTAGTAAGCCTCTAGTTGACTAGCTCGTTGATCAAAGATGGTTAAGGTTTCCTAGCCATTGACATGAGATGTCATTTGATAACCGGATCACATCATTAGGAGAGTGATGTGATGGACAAGACCCAAACTATGAACGTAGCATATGATCGTGTCAGTTTATTGCTATTGTTTTCTGCATGTCAAGTATCTGTTCCTATGACCATGAGATCATGCAACTCCCTGACATCGGAGGAGTACCTTGTGTGTATCAAACGTCGCAACGTAACTGGGTGACTATAAAGGTGCTGTACAGGTATCTCCGAGGGTGTCTGTTGGGTTGGTATGGATCAAGACTGGGATTTGTTACTCCGTATGACGGAGAGGTATCTCAGGGCCCACTCGGTAATACAACATCACAATGAGCCTTGCAAGCAATGTGACTAAAGTGTTAGCCACGAGATCTTGTATTACGGAACGAGTAAAGAGACTTGCCGGTAACGAGATTGAACTAGGTATAGAGATACCGACGATCGAATCTCGGGCAAGTAACATACCGAAGAACAAAGGGAACAGCATACGGGATTAACTGAATCCTTGACATAGAGGTTCGACCGATAAAAGATCTTCGTAGAATATGTAGGAGCCAATATGGGCATCCAGGTCCCGCTATTGGTTATTGGCCGTAGAGGTGTCTCGGTCATGTCTACATAGTTTTCGAACCCGCAGGGTCTACACACTTAAACGTTTGGTGACGATTAGTATAGTTGAGTTATTATGTTGGTGACCGAAGGTTGTTCGGAGTCCCGGATAAGATCCCGGACATGACGAGGATCTCCGGAATAGTCCGGAGGTAAAGATTAATATATGTGATAATAGTGTTTTGATCTCCGGAAGGGTTCCGAAATTCGCCGGAAGAAGTTTCGGATGTTTACCGAAGTGTTCGGGTGCGAGAACACTTTATATGGGCCAAGGGATAAAAGCCCACGAGGTATTTGAAAGTGCAAAAGTAGTTTTGCTGCCGCGTAAGCGGTACTACCGCTTGTTGAAGCGGTACTACCGCCCGAGCGGTACTACCGTTTGTGTGAAGCGGTACTACCGCCCAAGCGGTACTACCGCTTGTGTGAAGCGGTACTACCGCTTGTGCACGGTACTGTAGGGATCCGAGTTGGACTCTTTCCCTGCGGGCCAAACCGACCTTGTGCGGGCAAAACCGACCTGGAGGAGGCTTTTACTCCAAGTTTAGACCCCAAGGCTCAACATATAAATAGAGGGGCAGGGCTAGCACACGGGAGACATCAAGATTTCCCCAAGCCGTGTGCGGCAACCCTAACCCTCTAGTTCCTCCGTCATAATCTCCGTAGCGCTTGGCGAAGCCCTGCAGAGATTGTTCCTCACCACCATCACCACGCCGTCGTGCTGCTGGAACTCAACCACTACTTCACCATCGCTCGCTGGATCGAGGAGGTGAAGGCGTCATCAAGCCGTACGTGTGTTGAACGCGGAGGTGCCGTCCGTTCGGCGCTAGTTCGTGATCGGATCGAGGGACGACTTGCGATTTGGATCGCGGAGACGTTCGACTACATCAACCGCGTTTCTTAAATGCTTCCGCTTAGCGATCTACAAGGGTATGTAGATTTACTCTCCCTCTCGTAGATGCTCATCACCATGGATAGATCTTGTGTGTGCGTAGGAAAATTTTTGTTTCCCATGCAACGTTCCCCAACACGTATATCACCAATCCAATGCCTACGAGTTTTTCACATATTGTTCTTCCTAAGTTACTACTGTTGCTACTACTGTTACAATTGCTACTACTATTGCTGCTATTGTTACCGTTACTATTGCTGCTACCGCTACCAAACTATCATACTACTGTGCTACTGATCACTCTGCTGCAGATATTTAGTCTCAGGTGTGGTTGAATTGACAACTCAACTACTAATACTTGCAAATTTTCTTTGGCTCCCCTTGTGTCGAATCAATAAATTTGGGTTGAATACTCTACCCTCGAAAACTGTTGCGATCCCCTATACTTGTGGGTTATCAAGACCTTTTTCGGGCGCCGTTGCTGGGGAGCATAGCTATATTTTTTGAGTCACTTGGGATTTATATCTGTTGATCACTAAGAAGAATTTGAAAGACGCTAAGACCAAGATCATTCCCTCTAAAACAAGGGGAGGTAAGGAACTGCCATCGAGCTCTGCACTTGATTCACCTTCTGTTTTGAGTAAACTTGCAACACCACCACATGCTATTAATTCTGATATGTCGCAAGTTATCGATGATACCACTTCTGCTATAAATGATACTCACGATGATGCTAGTACTATGCCTGATAATGCTGTGCCACTTGGTGAATTTCTTACTGAACAAATTGCTAAAGCTAAAGAAATTGAAAATGTTGAATCTCTTGAGAATTATGATTCACCTATTATGCCTAGCCCTCGTACTAGAGTTGAAACACCTGATGAACATTGCTTTGATAGGGAGACAGCTAGAGCCATCCTTGCTTGTAATGATAGACATGAAGTTATAAAACCTGTTGCTGAAATGAAAGATAAATCTATGCGGGAGAAAATGAAATGTGATCCTAAGTTTGCTACCTCTCCCATATTTATTACTGATAAGGATTATGAATTCTCTGTTGATCCTGGGTTAATTACCTTGGTTGAATCTGATAATTTCCATGGCTATGAAACTGAAACCGTTGTGGCACATCTCACTAAATTAAATGATATAGCCACCCTATTTGCTCATGAGGAAAAAATTCGCTATTACTATATTCTTAAGTTGTTTTCTTTCTCATTAAAGGGTGATGCTAAAGAATGGTATAATACTCTTGCTCCTGGATGTGTGCATAGTCCCCAGGATATGATTTATTACTTCTCTGGAAAATAGTTTCCTGCTCATAAGAAACAAGCTGCCTTACAGGAAATATTTAACTTTGTGCAAATTGAAGAAGAGAATCTCCCTCAAGCTTGGGGGAGGCTTCTCCAATTACTTAATGCTTTGCCTGATCATCCTCTTAAGAAAAATGAAATACATGATATCTTCTATAATGGACTAACCGATGCTTCTAGGGACTACCTAGATAGTTGTGCGAGTTGTGTTTTCAGGTAAAGGACTATTGAACAAGCTGAGGAATTATTGAATAATATATTGAAGAATGATAATGATTGGACACTTCCTGAACCACCGCCTAAACCCACTCCGAAGAAGAGGGGTATTTTATATCTCAGTCCTGAAGATATGCAAGAAGCAAAGAAATGCATGAAGGAAAAGGGTATTAAAGCTGAAGATGTTAAGAACCTACCACCTATTGAAGAGATACATGGTCTTGACACACCGCCACAGGTAGTAGAGGTAAATTCTCTTATAAAATTTGATGAAGGTGATATTCCCTATAACAAACCTCCTAGTCAATGCTTGTATGAATTTGACAATTATATTATTAAGCAAGATCATTTCAATGTAAATGTTATGAAACATTTAAAACAAAATGCCTACATGATTGATCGCTTGAGTGACTTGTTATTTAGAATTGCTAATGATGTCAAAGGTGTGAGTAAACATGCATCTATGGTTCAAACTCTATTAGAACAAGTTGCTAAATCTCAAAGTGAATTGCTCAACGAAATGAATAACAATATGAATGATCATGCTGTTAGAGTAATGACTAGAGGAGGTAGAATGACTCAGGAGCCACTTTATCCTGAAGGTCACCCAAAAAGAATTGAACAAGACTCTCAAAGAATTAATGCTGATGCACCTAGTCCATCTAAAAAGAAAAAGAAAAAAGAAAAATGATAGGACTTTGCATACTTCTAGTGAACCCGAGGTAGAAAAACCCTTGGAGGATAGTAACGATGTTTCTATCTCAGATGCTGAAACACAATCTGGTAATGAGCAACCACCTGATGATAATAATGATGATGCTCACGTGGATAGCCAACCTGATAATGAAAAGGAACCTGATAATGATGTTGAAATAGAACCTGCTGTTGACCTTGATAACCCACCGTCTAAAAATAAACGTTATGATAAAAAAGACTTCGTTGCTAGGAAACAAGGTAAAGAAAGAGAACCATGGGTTCAAAAACCCATGCCCTTTCCACCTAAATCATCTAAGAAAAAAGATGAGGAAGAATTTGAACGCTTCGCTGAAATGCTTAGGCCAGTCTTTTTGCGTACTCGTTTGACTAATATTATAAAGATGCCTCCCTATGCTAAATACATGAAAGACATAGTCACAAATAAAAGAAAAATACCTGAAGCTGAAATTTCCACCATGCTTGCAAATTATTCTTTTAAGGATGGAGTACCTAAGAAACTAGGAGATCCAGGAATACCAACTATACCATGCTCCATTAAGAGAAATTATGTCAAAACTGCTTTGTGTGATGTAGGAGCTAGTGTTAGTGTTATGCCTTTCTCTTTATACAAATGACTTGATTTGAATAAACTCACTCCCACTGAAATATCATTGCAAATGGCTGACAAATCAACTGCCATACCTATTGGTGTTTGTGAGGATGTGTCCGTTGTAGTTGTAAATGTTACTATCCTAACAGACCTTGTTATACTTGATATGCCCGAGGATGACAACATGTCAATTATCCTTGGTAGACCCTTCTTGAATACTGCAGGGGCTGTTATTGATTGCAACAAAAGCAAGGTCACTTTTCATATCAATGGTAATGAACATACGGTGCACTTTCCGAAGAAACAATTTCAAGTAAATGGTATTCATATTATTGAAAAGACTATGACAATTACTATTGGAAGTTTTCAACTCCCTCTTCCTACTGTTAAAAAGAAATATGAAACTCTTATTGTTGGGGAGATGCATATCCCAGTTGAGGTAACTTAGTGTTATACGAAAGTTCTTCGGTTTCATGTTACTCGGAAATGGTTTGTTAATAAGACTTGATCAACCTTATTAATGGATTCTTTTTTCGGGGCATGGGGTCGACGAATTTAGTAAGCACAACCTTCTATACCCACGTTTTATCTTCTGTTATTTTTAGTTAAATGCAATAAAATGCCATGATTATCCTATTTTCCGATTTATCCGTGCAATAAAAAATGTCCAGAAATAAAAGTGCTCAGAATGCAATAAAATTTTGACATGATTTTTTATATAATATTTAAGAATTTTTGGTACTGGACACATACCAGGGGGGTGCCCCAGGTGCCCATGAGGCACCAGGGCGCACCACCCCCCTCTTGGCGCGCCTAGGTACCTCGTGGGCCCCACAGGGACCCCCTCACTTATTCCTTCAGCCCACTTCGTCTCTTACCTCTAGAAAAAATTCCTGGTAGCTCTCTCTCTCTCATGTTCTTGCTCACAAAACTGAAATTTTCGATCTGTTTGCTCGGAGCTCCGTTTCCGAAACTGTTTTTGGAGATTGCTCCTTGGTATGTGACTCCTCCATTGCTCCAATTAGTTTTTGCTCTAGTGGATTATATTTTGCATAATTAGCTGCTCTTGGTGCTACTGAAAATGAGCTTGCATGTTGAATTCTTTGAGTTCCAAGTAGTTTGAATGCTTGATATAGCCTCTAGACATCCATATGAGTAGTTGCTATCAATCTTGTGAAGTTTTATTGATATCATTTTGTGACCCAAAATTTTCAGAAAATTGTTCTTAGGAAAATGAATATCTTCCGGAGGAGTTCCTCGAAGCGGAACGCCAAGGGAGTCCTTGGGGAGTCCTCGGACAGTGACCTCAACATTCCGCATAGGACGGAGGTCCGGCCGTGCGAATGGCCGCACAATGCCTTCATGAACGAAGCCGGATTCTGTCAAGAGTTCGCGCAATTTGTTGCTAATGCCGGATTGACCAACTTCCTCGCAGATGAGTGTGACGAGTACCACATCCTTACAAATTCCTTTGTGCAAAACTTTCATTTTCTGAATAGGCTCGAGCCCCCTGAGGTGCGCTTTGATTTATATGCTGAACATTATCAGATACCTCTGGTTGAATTTTGTGAGATATGCTTAATCCCCTTTGATGGGGAAATTAGAGAGCCCCAACCGGAGGAGTTTGAGGGTTTCCTCCGCACTTTGACCGTGGGAGAGGAAAGGGGCGTGTCGAAAGCCCGAGCCACTAGCTTGCAATTTCCCTCTGTTCATTACTTCGCTTTATTCTTAGGGAAATGCTTGATTGCTATGGAGCAAGGTAGTGCTCTAGCTGCACCTGACGTTGCCATTTTACGCCGCGCATTACATAATGATAACACTTATAGCCTTGGAGATATTGTTGCACGCCGCCTGCACACTAATAGGACTAGAGGAAAAATTCATGGCGGTATTTATGCTACTCGTTTAGCGAGACGTTTTAATGTTAATATACGCCCTAATGATTATTTGTTGCCCAGAGTTTACTTAGATCACCAGTCCATGAGGGACCACCACTTTATTGAGGCACCTGAACCTCCTCACAACATTCGTTATAACTTGGTTTTCAGTGAGGATACTCGTCATATTATTCCGTTGCCTGCACCTGCTTTGTTTGATTCTCATGCCAGGAACGGATATACCGTGATGCCACCGGACATTGTTACTTACCGGAACGCGTTGGCAGTGGCAGAGGAGGAGGCCCAGGATTGGGACGCTTGGGTGCCGCCTCCTCACGAGTTTCACATGGGACCGGATGGCTACTACGGATGGCCGTAGACCAAGCTAGGCAAAAGCCTAAGCTTGGGGGAGTACGTATTTCTCACCGACATTACATTCATGTTCACACATTCATTCCAGTTGTCGGTGTTCATACTTTTTCATTGTATAATCCATGTTAATTTTATGTTTTCTCGCTTTCTTCTTGTGTGTTTGAAAAACTTTGAGAAAATCCAAAAACATTTCTCGTTAATTTTCGGTTTTTCTTTCTAGTCTAATTAGTTGTAGTTTCGTAGTAGTAAAAGAAAACCCAAAAAGATTTCTCGTTTCTTCTTTTGCTTGTTGGGAGTTCTCCCATGTAAATAGTTTTCTTTTCTCGTTTTCATTTTTTCTTCTTTAATTTGCTTTCTTCAGAAAAATAAAAACTCCAAAAATATTTCAGTATGTTTCTCTGAAATTCTTTTATTTTGTTGAGTCATTGTAAGGAGAAGACCACGATGAAAATGTTGAGTGGCTCTTAGATGCATTATTGTTGATCTAGCAAAGAGCCCATTTTACCTTGTCTTCTCCTTTGAATAAAATGCTTGCAGATTCCAGCTTAGTACACAACACTCTTGCACTATCATTATTTTCATATCATTCGGTCGTGCAAGTGAAAGGCAATAATGACGATTATTTGATGAAGTGACTGTGGCAAGGAAAAGCGGGTATGGACTCAACTTGTTCTTTGTTTTTGTAAATATGTTTAACTCAGTATCCATGATTCAGCATATTATGATTAAACATGTTTATGATGACAATTAGAGATTATAGTTGCTCATGCCATGCTTAAGTAGCTAGGAGTGGATAATGATTTATCTTGAGTGTCAACATGCATTAAAATGATTGTGATGTAGTATGATGATATGGTATCCTCCTCTGAATGTTTCAAGTGGCTTGACTTGGCACATGTTCACGCATGTAGTTGATTCAAAACCAACTTAGCCTTCACGATATTTATATTCACGGTGTTTATATCCTACTCATGCTAGTATTCAATGTTGATTATTCATAATGCATGATTAGGACCGTTTTCGCTCTCTAGCTGGTCGCTTCTCAACCTATTTCCTAGCCTTCACCTGTACTAAGCGGGAATGCTGCTTGTGCATCAAAATCCTTAAACCAAAGTTATTCCAGATGAGTCCACTATATCTACCTATATGCGGTATTACTCTACCGTTCTAAGTAAATTTGCATGTGCCACCTCTAAATATTCAAATGAACATCTGTTTTGTGTGCCTGTACCGCTCATGGAGCGACAGGGGGCAGTCAGTATCTTCCGTGCTAAGCGGGTTATTCCCATGATGAGTGTTTATTCACTTGTCCTTGCACGAGAGGGGCTGGTAATCGGGATGCCCAGTCCCACTATTAAAATTGCAAAATAATTAAACAAACTCCCCCGGAAAGTTGTTGGTATGGAGGGCACCCGAGGATTCGGCTAGCCATGGCTTGTGATTGTTGATTGATCGCTTGAGTGACTTATTGTTTAGAATTGCTAATGATGTTAAGGGTGTAAGTAAACATCCATCTATGGTTCAAACCCAGTTTGAACAAGTTGCTAAATCTCAAAGTGAATTGCTCAATGAAACGAATAACAATATGAATGATCATGCTGTTAGAGTAATGACTAGAGGAGGTAGAATGACTCAGCAACCTCTTTATCCTGAAGGTCACCCTAAAAATATTGAACAAGATTCTCAAAGAATTAATGTTGATGCACCTAGTCTATCTAAAAAAAAAGAAAAAGAAAAATGATAGGACATTGCATACTTCTAGTGAACCTGAGGTAGAAAAACCCTCATAGGATAGTAATGATGTTTCTATTTCTGATGCTGAAACACAATCTGGTAATGAACATTCACCTGATGATAATAATAATGATGATGCTCATGTGGATACCCAACCAGATAATGATAAAGAACCTGATAATGATGTTGAAATAGAACCTGCTGTTGGTCTTGATAACCCACCTTCTAAAAATAAACGTTATGATAAAAGAGACTTCGTTGCTAGAAAACATGGTAAAGAAAGAGAACCGTGGGTTCAAAAACCCATGCCCTTTCCTCCTAAACCAACTAAGAAAAAAGATGAGGAAGAATTTGAATGCTTTGCTGAAATGCTTAGGCCAGTCTTTTTGCGTACTCGTTTGACTGATATTTTAAAGATGGCCCCTTATGCTAAGTATATGAAAGACATTGTCATAAATAAAAGAAAGATACTTGAAGCTGAAATTTCTACCATTCTTGCAAATTATTCTTTTAAAGATGGAGTACCTAAGAAACTAGGAGATCCAGGAATACCAACTATACCATGCTCCATTAAAGGAAATTATGTCAAAACTGTTTTGTGTGATTTAGGAGCCAGTGTTAGTGTTATGCCTTTCTCTTTATATAAAAGACTTGATTTGAATAAACTCACTCCCACTAAAATATCATTGCAAATGGCTGACAAATCAACTGCCATACCTATCGGTATTTGTGAGGATGTGCCCGTTGTAGTTGCAAATGTTACTATCCTAACAGACTTCGTTATACTTAATATGCCCGAGGACGACAACATGTCGATTATCCTTGGTAGACCCTTCTTGAAAACTGCATGGGCTGTTATTGATTGCAACAAAAGCAAGGTCACTTTTCATATCAATGGTAATGAACATACGGTGCACTTTCCGAAGAAACAATTTCAAGTAAATGGTATTCGTGTTATTGCAAAGACTCCGACAATTACTATTGGAAGTTTTCAACTCGCTCTTCCTACTGTTAAAAAGAAATATGAAACTCTTATTATTGGGGAGATGCATATCCCCGTTGAGGTAACCTAGTGTTATACGAAAATTCTTCGGTTTCATGTCACTCGGAAATGGTTTGTAAATAAGACTTGATCAACCTTTTTAATGGTTCTTTTTTAGGGGCATGTGGTCGATGAGTTTAGTAAGCACAACCTTATGTACCCACTCTTTGTTTTCTGTTATTTTTAGTTAAATGCAATAAAATACCATGATTACCCTGTTTTCTGAATTATCCGTGCAATAAAAATGTCCAGAAATGAAAGTGCTCAGAATGCAATAAATTTTTTTATATAATATTTAAGAATTTTTGGCACTGGAAACATACCAGGGGGGGTGCCCCTGGTGCCCAGGAGGCACCAGGGCGCGCCACCCCCTGGCGCGCCCAGGTGGCTCCTGGGCCCCACAGGGACCCCCCTCACTTATCCCTTCAGCCCACTTCGTCTCTTAACTCTAGTAAAAATTCCTGGTAGTTCTCTCTCGTGTTCTTGCTCACAAACCTGAAATTTTCGATCTCTTAGCTCGGAGCTCCGTTTCCGAAACTGTTTTGGGAGATTGCTCCTTGGTATGTGACTCCTCCATTGCTCCAATTCATTTTTGCTCTAGTGGATTATATTTTGCTTAATTAATTGCTCTTGGTGCTACTGTAAATGAGCTTGCATGTTGAATTCTTTGAGTTCCAAGTAGTTTGAATGCTTGATATAGCCTCTAGACATCCATATGAGTAGTTGCTATCAATCTTGTGAAGTTTTATTGATATCATTTTGTGACCCAAAATTTTTCAGAAAATTGTTCTTAGGAAAATGAATATCTTCCGGAGGAGTTCTTCGAGGAGGAGGTCCACCGAGGCATCATCTAGCGAAGACCCCACATGTCAATCTTACGTTGAACCAAGGGCAAGTTCGGTGCGAGGTGCTGAAGCAAAATCATGTAGATGGCCGTGCAACGAGTTCATGCTAGGTGCAGTCATCAAGGAAGAATTTGACCAATATATTCACAACGCCGAGCTTTCTGCCTTCGTTGCAGATAAGCCACCACAGCATTACTACCTTACTCATTCATTCGCTCAAAACTTTGAATATCATCCGCGCACTTCTAGAGTCTTATTTAACCTCTATGACAGATCCTATAGAATGTCTCTAGAAGAATTCTGTAAGGCATGCAAAATTCCGTATTGGGGTTCATTAGATGAACCACAAAACTCTGATTATGAGCCGTTTCTTAACAGCCTTTGCAACGCTGAGGATAGGGGAGTTACGCAGGCTAAAATAGTTAGCATCCACTTTCCTGCTATTCGGTATTTTGCACTCTTTAATGGTAAATGCATTGTTGGTAAGCAAGACTGCAGTATGCTTTGCGCCCCTGATCTGAGTCTTATGCATACGGCTTTGACCGGCAGCAAGTATTATAATCTTGGGGCTATTGTCGCACGTAGGCTGTAGCGTAATGCGGGTAATGGTGAGTTGTATGGAGGAATTTATGCCTCCCGCGTAGCTGCAAGGTTAGGGGTCTCGCCCAATTCCAATGATCCCCTCTTACCCTAAAAATATTTAAATTTCGAAACAATGCGAGAACATAAGTTTTTAAAATGCAATGCACAGGGATATGAATATAACTTAGTTTTTAATAAATCTCGATCTGTGTATGTTGTTTTGCCTGCTCCTGCCCTCTTTGATTTTCAGACCAAAAAGAGATATTACCTATTGGAGAACGAGGTGCATGAGTACAAGGCGGCGGTCAACGCTGCCCATCTGGCTGAGGAGGCGGCCCAGAACGCCTCTACGAGCTACCACTTCGATTATACCCAGACCAGGGATGACGATGACCAAGCTAGGCCAAAAGCCTAAGCTTGGGGGAGTACGTATATCTCACCGACATTTCATTCATGTCCACACATTTCATTCTACTTGTCGGTGTTCATACTTTTTCATTGTATGATCCATGTTAATTTTATTTTTCTCGCTTTCTACTTGTGTGTTTGAAAAACTTTGAGAAAATCCAAAAATATTTCTCGTTCTTTTCGGTTTTTCTTTCTAGATTAACTTGTTGTCGAATTAAAAGAAAACCCAAAAAGATTTCCCGTTTCTTCTTTTGCTTGTTGGGAGTTCTCTAGTGTAAATAGTTTTCTTTTCTCGTTTTCGTTTTTCTTCTTTAATTTGCTTTCTTCAGAATAACTAAAAACTCCAAAAATATTTCAGTGTATTTCTCTGAAATTCTTTTCTTTTGTTGAGTCATTGTAAGGAGAAGACCACGATGAAAATGATGAGTGGCTCTCATATGTATTATTGTTGATCTAACAAATAGCCCACATTACCTTCTCTTCTCCTTTAAATAAAATGCGTGGAGATTCCAGCTTAGTCCACGGCACACTTGCACTATTTTTATTTTCATATCATTCGGTCGTGCAAGTGAAAGGAAATAATGACGATGATTTGATGAAGTGACTGTGGCAAGGAAAAGCGGGTATGAACTCAACTTGTTCTTTGTTTTTGTAAATATGTTTAACTCAGTATCCATGATTCAGCATATTATGATTAAACATGTTTATGATGACAATTAGAGATTATAGTTGCTAATGCCATGTTTAAGTAGCTAGGAGTGGATAATGATTTATCTTGAGTGTCAACATGCATTAAAATGATTGGGATGTAGTATGATGATATGGTATCCTCCTCTGAATGTTTCGAGTGGCTTGACTTGGCACATGTTCACACATGTAGTTGATTCAAAACCAACATAGCCTCCACGATATTTATGTTCATGGTGCTTATATCCTACTTATGCTAGTATTCAATGTTGATTATTCATAATGCATGATTATGACCGTTTTCGCTCTCTAGCTAGTCGCTTCTCAACCTATTTTCTAGCCTTTGCCTGTACTAAGCGGGAATACTGCTTGTGCATCAAAACCCTTAAACCAAAGTTATTCCAGATGAGTCCACTATATCGACGTATATGCGGTATTACTCTGCTGTTCTAAGTAAATTTGCATGTGACACCTCTAAATATTCAAATGAACTTGTGTTTTGTGTGCCCGTACCGCTCATGGAGCGACAGGGGGCGGTCAGTATCTTCCATGCTAAGTGGGTTATTCTCATGATGAGTGTGTACACACGTGTCCTTGCATGAGAGGGGCTGGTAATTGGGATGCCCACTCCCACTATTAAAATTGCAAAATAATAAAACAAACTCCCCCGGAAAGTTGTTGGTATGGAGGGTACCCGAGGATTCGGCTAGCCATGGCTTGTGTTTGTTGGTGGAGGGGGAGTAGACTTTACTTTACCGCTTGGGAACCGCCGCTAATGTGTTTAGCATGGAAGACATTGAAAACTCTCGGTCGTGATGTTGACAGGAAAGGCATACTTCCCAAAATTTTACTTATCTCTGATTTAAGCTTCGAGCTCTGGCATCTCTGCAAATCCATGCTTCCCTCTGCGAAGGGCCTATCTATTTACTTTTATGTTATTTTACTTTTATTGTTGAGTCATCACCTTCTCAAACAAGCACCAGACCTGAGAGCACTATTGTCATTCTCATGCATTTTGTATAGTTAATGTTGTGTGCATCATGACTGGATCTCTTCTACCATGAATTACAATGTTTAGTCGCTGCTTGAACTTTGGAGGTGCTCTGCATTTATGTTTTGCGGTCTCAGAAAGGGCTAGCGAGATACCATGTTGTCATATTATATCATGATCGTTTTGACAAAGTGTTGGCATTTGAGATATCTTATTATTGCTCACTAGTTGATTATGCCATTGATATGAGTGAATATAATTTCTAAGAGTTATCATTTGCATGGTTGGTTATAATCTTTGCTGAAAACTTGGGTGCTATTTAAGCATATATATAGATAGAAGAACAAAAGAGTTTGTAAAAGTTTTTTTTATCACTTTCAGTTTGTCAACTGAATTGCTTGAGGACAAGCAATGAGTTAAGCTTGGGGGAGTTGATACGTCTCTGTCGTATCTACTTTTCCAAACACTTTTGCTCTTGTTTTGGACTCTAATTTGCATGATTTGAATGAAACTAACCCTGACTGACCCTGTTTTCAGCAGAATTGCCATGATGTTGTTCTTGTGCAGAAATCAAAGTTCTTGGATTTGGATGAAGCTTTCTGGAGAATTTTTATGGAATATATAAAAATTATTGGCACAAGAATCATCAGAAGGGGGCCACCCAGTGCCTACGAGGCACCAGGGCGCGCCACCCCCCTAGGCGCGCCCTGGTGGTCGTGGGGCCCACATGCGGCCGTCTAACCTAATTCCAACGCTATAAATTCCTATTTCCCAAGAAAAAAATAAGAGAGTAAGTTTTATTGTGTTTCACGATACGGAGCCGCCGCCACCTCCTGCTCTTCATCGGGAGGCCAGATCTGGAGTCCATTTGGGGCTCCGGAGAGGGGGATCTTCCGGCATCGTCATCATCAACCATCCTTCATCACCAATTTCATGATGCTCACCGCCGGGAGTGAGTAATTTCTTCGTAGGCTTGCTGGACGGTAATGAGTTGGATGAGATTTATCATGTAATCGAGGTAGTTTTGTTAGGGCTTGATCCCTAGTATCCACTATGTTCTGAGATTGATGTTGCTATGACTTTGCTATGCTTAATGCTTGTCACTAGGGCCCGAGTGCCATGATTTCAGATCTGAACCCTTTATGTTTTCATGAATATATTTGTGTTCTTGATCCGATCTTGCAAGTTGTATGCACCTGCTACATGTTATGATCCGCATACCCCAAGGTGACAATAATTGGGATTCTTTCCGGTGATTGTCGTAGTTTGAGGAGTTCATGTATTCACTAAGTGCTAATGCTTTGTTCCGGTTCTCTATTAAAAGGAGGCCTTAATATCCCTTAGTTTCCTTATGGACCCCGCTGGCATGGGAGGGTAGGACAAAAGATGTCATGCAAGTTCTTATCGCAAGCACGTATGACTATATACGGAATACATGCCTACATTACATTGATGAATTGGAGCTAGTTCTGTGTCGCCCTAGGTTGTGACTGTTACATGATGAATGTTATCCAACAATATCACCGATCCAATGCCTACGAGTTTTTCACATATTGTCCTTGCTAAGTTACTACTGTTGCTACTGCTGTCACAATTGCTATTACTATTGCTGCTACCGTTACTGCTATTGTTACTCTTATTGCTACTGCTATCAAACTATCATACTACTGTGCTACTGATAACTCTGCTGCAGATATTTAGTCCCAGGTGTGGTTGAATTGACAACTCAACTGCTAATAGTTGCAAATATTCTTTGGCTCCCCTCGTGTCGAATCAATAAATTTGGGTTGAATACTCTACCCTTGAAAACTGTTGCGATCTCTACTTGTGGTTTATCAGCGGTAGGTCAATTGGTTGGGTGCGGTGGCGCTCTGGTGTAGGGCACGGGTGGATTGGGATTTGGGGGGCAGTGATGCGGTCTCGTGTGGAGGGCCAGCGCATCTAAGTTTCTTTTGGGCCAAATTTTTCCGCGCAATTTTTCCTCGCTAGCGCACGCTTAGGGCCGATACTTTTCGTTTTCGCACCAAAGATGGACCCTAGCAGAATATAGGCCGTTTTCTAGTTGTTCCGGCAGATAATGGGCCCTAAGTTGTACCGGTAATTTGTGTGCCATTGTTGCTCAGGTTCTCCCGGCAGTTTGCCTGCCCTAAGATGCATGTACCAACAGAAATTAATGTCCTGGTAGTTTATTTGCCCTTGTTAAGGTATTTCTCCCGGCAGTTAACTGCCCCCAATCAAGTGTTGTGGTGTAGTGTCCCTGCGGAGCCTAGGTAGGACTACGTCGTGTCGACCAGCCGAGGCCGGGTCCGACCAGAAAAAGTGTGTCCAGCCAGAGTTAATCGAGCGTGATAGGGAAGTTATCTATTCAAATAGCCGTGTCCACGGTAATGGATGCTCAGAGAGTATCCCGATCTACTACAACTAGAACTGGATACTTGAGTTACTTAATAATTAGATAGCTCCGGGATTGCTTTCTCGCAGGGAGTCGAGGAAGGATCTCTGGGCATTGCTACTATTACTTATTACTTTATGTTATACTGCTAATCTGCACTCTTCTAATGCTGCAAGACGCTGCAAGATGCTAGTCTTCGATAGGCTAGGCCTTCCCTCTATTCTGGCATTTCTGCAGTCCAGTCCACAGATACAGCCCCTTTCATTTGATACCGATGCATACTTAGCATAGATCTGATGTAAGTCTTGTGAGTACTTTGGATGAGTACTCACGGTTGCTTTGCTACCTCTTTTCCCATACCCGTTTGCTGCGATCAGATAATGGAGCCCCAGAGCCCGCTAATCCCATCGATGACTACTACTACCCCGACGGAGCCTACTACTACGTGGAGGCCGGCGACCAGGAGTAGTTTAGGAGGCTCCCAGGCAGGAGGCCTGCGCCTTTTTGATCTAGATGTCGTTGTTTTGCTCAGCCTTCTTAAGGCAAACTCGTTAGTTATGTCTGTACTCAGATACTGATGCTTCCGCTGACTCTTGTGTAACTCGAGCTTATGTATTCGAGCCCTCGAGGCCCCTGGCTTGTAATATAAAGCTTGTATTATTTTATTTTGTGTCTAGAGTTGTGTTGTGATATCTTCCCGTGAGTCCCTCGGCTTGATCGTGCGCATTTGCGTGTATGATAGTGCACGGTCGGGCCGGGGGCGTCACACTTTGCTTGCTAGTTGTCTCGTTGCTATCGTTATGTTGCGCTTCCTACCACTTGTCTGTCAGCCTCCCATATGCCATGATATAGTCTCTAACCACCCTTACCCAACAAACCGTTGTTTGGCTATGTTACCGCTTTGCTCAGCCCCCCTTATAGCATTTTAGTTGCAGGTGCAGTGCAGGTTGTTCCATGTTGGAACATGGATATCTAGGGATCTCACAATATCACTTATTTAATTAATGCATCTATATACTTGGTTGTCTGTGCAAGGCTCGGCCTTTTTCCTGGTGTTTTGTTCCACTCATGCCGCCTTAGTTTCCGTAATACCGGTGTTATGTTCCTTGATTAGCGTTCCTAACATGTTCGGGGTATATGGGCCCCCCTTGACAGTTCGCTTTGAATAAAACTCTTCCAGCAGGACCCAACTTTGGTTTTAATTTGCATAATAACAACTAAAACTGCATAGGGAGTAATTAACCCGCAGATAATTAATCAACAACCCGGGCCAGTGCTCCTCATGAGTGTTGGTCCAAAACGGGCAGACTGCGGGGACATCGCGGGGCAACTCGAGGTCGGGTTTCAGTCGTAGGCTGACCTATCCGATCGGGGCCTGATTTCGAGATACGCGCGGCTCCAATCGGGGTGTTGGCTGGTCGGGAGGTCTTGCTGGACTGGTTTTACCATTGTCTAAATGTCTTGTGCACCGGGATTCCGAGGATACTTCGGGCTATCTCGAGGTTGAGGTCTTTCCAGCGCCGCTTGTGAGAGTTTGTGATGGACTAAGTTGGGACACCCCTGCAGGGTTAAATCTTTCGAAAAGCCGTGCCCGCGGTTATGTGGGGACTTGGAAATTTATAACCTCCGGTTGTAGTGAACTTGACACTAAATCCTATTAAAATACACCAACCGTGTGCGTAATCGTGATCGTCTCTTTTTGAGGGAGTTCGGGAAGAGAACACGGTGGGGTTATGTTTGAACCATAAGTAGGTGTTCAGGATCACTTCTTGATCTTTACTAGCTTGCACCCGATTATGCGTAGTTACTCTTCTTATTCTTGTACTCGTAAATTAGCCACCATACATGCTTAGTGCTTGCTGCAACCTCACCACTTATCCATATCATACCTATTAAGCTTTGTTAGTTTTGATACCTTGGGTGATGAGATTGCTGAGTCCCCGTGGCTCACAGATTACTACAACAACAGTTGCAAGTACTTCAGAGACAAACCCAGGTGATGGTACCGAGTGAAAGCACACTTGCTCCCTTAGTGGTTTTGGTAATTCATAACAACATATATCTCATTGAACTAATATCCATTCAAGTTAAAGATTTCAGGATGTTCAATGATTGGCATGGCATGGACTAGAGATGTGGACCCCTCAAAATGCTAAGAACAAGGATTGGCAAAAGATCAAGACTCTACATTTTTGGTTTAGTGATCCAAGATCACATTGAGTCCATAGGAAAGCCAATACTATTAAAAGGGTATGAGGTGTTGCTTAATGGTGTTTTTGCTCAAGTGCTTAGTGACAGTACTCCTAAACCCTCAACCACTCTCTCTACCCCAAATATGTCCAAAACCTACCTTCCAACTCGGCCCCACCGAAATTTCCTATCCGGAGCCACCGAGTTCATCTAGACTTAGCCACTGCCAAAACCCTAACAAATCGGATCCACCGATATGGATCTCGGTCCCACCGAGATGGCCTTGCCAACTCTCTGTAATCGTTTGCACTTACTTCGGTCCCACCGAGTTTTGCAAATCAGTCTCACCGAGATGGCTTGCCAACTCTTTGTTGCCTTATTGCTTCATTTCGGTCCAACTGAGTTGATGCAATCGGTGCCACCGAGACGAGGTTTCCCTAGACATTGCACTTCGGTCCATCTGAGTTGTTCCTATCGTTCCCACCGAGATGCCTAACGTTCATATCTTTTACACAGTTCGGTGCTACCGAGATTTTGATTTCAGTGCCATCGAGTTGGGTCAAAAGTGTGTAACGGTTGGATTTTGTGTGGAGGCTATATATGCCCCTCCACCACTTCCTTCTCAGCAAGGAGAGCCATCAGAACGTGCCTACACTTCCACCATACATTTTCTGAGAGAGAACCACCTACTCATGTGTTGAGATCAAGATATTCCATTCCTACCATTTGAACCTTGATCTCTAGCCTTTCCCAAGTTGCTTTCCACTCAAATCCTTCTTCCACCATAGCCAAATCTGTGAGGAGTTGTTTGAGTGTTGGGAAGACTATCATTTGAAGCACAAGAGCAAGGAGTTCATCAACAACACACCGTCTATTACCTTTTGGAAAGTGGTGTCTCCTAGATTGGTTAGGTGTCACTTGGGAGCCTCCGACATGATGTGGAGTTGAACCAAGGAGTTTGTAAGGACAAGGAGATCGCCTACTTCGTGAAGATCTACCCCGAGTGAGGCTAGTCCTTCGTGGACGTAAGACATGGTGGAATAGACAAGGTTGCTTCTTCGTGGACCCTTCGTGGGTGGAGCCCTCCGTGGACTCGCGCAGCCGTTACCCTTCGTGGGTTGAATTCTCCATTAACGTGGACGTACGATAGCACCACCTATCGGAACCACGACAAAAACCACCGTGTCTTCATTGCGTTTGAAATCTCCGATCCCCTCCTTTACTTACATATGCAATTGTTTACTTTCCGCTGCTATACTCTTAGAATTGCATGTGTAGGGTGATGTTTGACTTGTATTGTTGCTAAAATCTGCCTACAACTAAAATTGGGAAAAGGTTAGGTTTTTATTTGCTCAAGTAGTCTAATCACCCCTCTCTAGACATACTTTCGATCCTACAAATGGTATCAGAGCTTTGGTCTCCGTAAGCCTTGATTTCCATTGCTTTGGTGATCATAGCCTTGGTTTCACAACCTAGGAGAGTATGGCGTCTAGTGAGGGTAACTATCATCGTAGAGGTCCATATTTCGATGGTACAAACTTTGCTAGTTGGAAACATAAGATGAAAATGCATGTTCTTGGTCATAACCCCGCCGTTTGGGCTGTTGTTCGTGTTGGCTTGCAAGGTGATTTCTTTGAGGATGGCAAGGAACCGGATCGTGAAGCAACCCCGGAAGAATTGAAGATTTTGCAATACAATGCTCAAGCTTGTGACATTCTCTTCAATGGTTTGTGTCCCAAAGAATTCAACAAAATCAGCCGCCTCGAGAATGCAAAGGAAATTTGGGATACTTTGGTTGATATGTATGAGGGTACCGCGTCCGTCAAGGAATCTAAGTTGGATGTTCTTCAAAGTCAACTTGACAAGTTCAAGATGAAGGATGGTGAAGGAGTCGCTAAGATGTACTCTAGGCTTGCTCTCATCACAAATAAGATTGCCGGCTTAGGAAGTGAAGAGATGACCAACAAATTCATCATCAAGAAGATACTTAGAGCTTTGGATGGAAAATATGATACCGTTTGCACATTGATCCAAATGATGCCAAATTACAAAGATCTCAAGCCCACGGAAGTCATTGGAAGGATTGTTGCTCATGAAATGTCACTCAAGGACAAAGACGATCTACACAAAAAATCAAGTGGTGCTTACAAAGCCTCAACCGATGCTCCAACAACTCCAAGTGACAAACTAGTATCCAACGAAGAGATAAGCCTAATGCTGAAAAGATTCAACAAGTTCTACAAGAACAGAGGGAAATAAAGAAGCTCTAGCTCAAGACACTATGAGAGAAGATCATCAAGTCGTGACCGTAATTGCTACAATTGTGGAAAGCCCGGGCACTACTCCAATGAGTGTACGGCTCCCTACAAGAAAAGAGACGAATCACCAAGAGGAAGACATAGAAGAGATGAATCACCTCATAAGGAGAGAAGGAGTAGAGATGATCGTTATGAACGACGACACTCTCGAAGAAGCAAGGATTCGGAGAGGAAGGACAAGTCATCCAAGAGCTACACAAGAAGAAGACATCAAGCTCATGTTGGTGAATGGGTTTCCGGCTCCGACTCCGACAACCACTCCGAGAGAAGTTAGCACTCCAACTCCGACTATAGTCAAGATGAAGGTGTTGCCAGACTTGCTATTGTGTCATCCAACTCCTATGATCTATTTGACTCACCAAATGAAGTAATTGGAAGATGCTTCATGGCAAAAGGCCCCAAGGTATCACACCCCGAGTATCTTGATTTCAATAGTGATGAAGATGATTTTCTTGGTGATGATGATTTACTTGTTGATAATGCTAGTGATGTGAACTATAATGAAAATGCTAGTAATTATGATAGTCAAGAGGAAACGAGTGACAATTCTATGAAGGATATTGGGCGTCTAACTAAAGAACTAAATGCTCTTAAGTTTGCTCATGAAACAACTCAAGAAGATCATAGAGAACTTCTAAGGACTCATGAGAAGCTACGCTTCGAGAAGCTAAATTTAGAGCAAGAGCATGAGTTTCTTAAAGCTATCAATGACGATCTTCGAAAGAAGAGTTCTTCATATCTTGCCAAGCGTTTACTCTTGTCTACCTTTATGCCACAAGTTAAACCTAAGCAAACTAGCAACAAGGGTAAAAAGGGTTCTACCTCTAGTAGTAACAATAACAATGCTAAATCCAATGTTGTTGCTTCTAGTTGTTCTATTGATTCCACTTATGATTCTCTTAGCCAAGTTACACTTGAGCAAGAAAATATGCTATTGAAAGGAATTATAGAAAAAGGTGTCTACAAGAGTCTTGCCGGGAGTAAGCAATTTGAGGAAATTGTACGCAAGCAAGGAAGGCACCGGAAGAACCAAGGTGTTGGTTTTGAACGAAAGTTCAATGCCAATGGAGTTGAGTGGGAAGAAGATCAATACCCCAAGACGAAGTTTGTTCCTCAACAAGAGAAGTATGATCCTACTTCCTTCAAGGGAACACAAGCTCAAGAAGATCTTCCACCACAAGACCACAAGCTAAAAGGCAAGGACAAGCTTCAAGATGAGATTGATTCATTTAAAGAAGCTCCTCAAGCCATGGTCAAGTGGGTTCCAAAGACTTCATCGAGTTCTACTTCATCAAGTGCTACTACAACTCCAAGGATTCCCATCAAGTTGATGTGGGTCCAAAAGAAAAAGAACTAGAGAGTTCTTGAGGGTGACTCCGCCAACAAACTTCACTCATATTCTTTATGGCAAGGACTTGTGCAACCAACTTCCACATTTTGCACTAGTTCATGGAGTCACAAACCCTCTTGTTGGTAAGGCAAGGGACAAGGTATTCAATGCATTCATGGACATCATCCTGTGTGTATTTCACTCTATGTCTATGGATTTCCTTGTATGTTCCTTGTGTGGGACTAACCCATGTAGGTATTGAAAGCACAAAACTCCAAAGGATTGCTCCCAACTCTTGATGGTCTACATCAACATTGAGCATCCACATATTCAACATCTACATGAAGTCATCATCAACAAAACCCAAGGTTAGTTCATCCCTCTTTGGGGGGATATCACATCTAGGGGGAGCTTTGCTCTAAACAATTGAGCTAAAGCAACTCTAATAGTGTGAACACATCAATGCTTTATGTAAAAGTGGTAACCCCACTTGTGCATAAACGTTGAGTATGACCTATGATCAAATGTTCTCATTTGACTCCTAAGTCAATATACTCATATATAGATGACCTAGTCATCGCCATTGCTTGATAGATGCTAGAATTGGTTGTGCATGTTTGACACATATTTCATTTGCTATCTTATTGTGTGAGCATGTTGGTTTGCACGTTTTCATCATTCGAGGACATCCATTTGTTGATTTGATTGTCTTGGTTTTTCTGGCCAAGTGGATGTACAAGAATGCCTAAGTACCTTCTCTAGCTATCTATGCTTTCTTGTCTCAAATTCTATTCTTGCTGCATCACAAAAATTGAACAAGTCATTTTCGGACCCTTCGGGTGAGGAGCACTCAGAGCCACCGATCTGAAAGGGCTGAACCTCCAAAACCTTCTATATGATTTCGGCCGAACCAATTCACTCAAACTCGGTCCAACCGAAATCCTTTAGATTGATCTAGGTTTTCCATCTCGGTGCTACCGAGTTGAACCATTTTGGCGCCACCGATGTGCTAAACTGCGTGCAGTTACACATATCGGTGCCACCGAGTTGTCCAACTCGGCGCCACCGACAGCGTACGCGTATATATATCCTGCGGGCTCGAACAATTGAAATTTCCCGACTCTTTCGCTCCCGCACCCCGTTGCTGCCGTCGCCCTCGTTTTCGGACTTCATCGTCGTCTCCAGCGCGCCCTCGCCGCCGGATTCCGTCGTCGTCAACGGCAATCTGCCCCGCCGTTGCCACCGTAGAGAATCCCCACCGAGTTAGGGTGAGATTCGATCCCTCTCGTGCTCCCATTTCCAATTCAATGCGCGATTGGACTGCCTTGATTCATACCACGGATTGAGAACTCCTATTACACTGCAAATTCCGTAGAATAGATGCGAGTAAAAATTTTAGGTTTAAGTTTCCGCCGAACGCATCTCAGACCGACCGATTAGAAATTTTCGGCACCACCGATTTGGCCTCAGGCCATAGCACTAGTACGTCTCGGTGCCACTGAGCTGTATGAATCAGTGAGACCAAAAGTAAAGTCTCAGTGACACCCTAGCATCTCGGAGACACCGAAACCCATCTCGGTCTGACCGAAATGGAGTGCAAGGTTTCTGTAGAGTGCTTCGGTATCACCGAGATGATCAACTCAGTCCATCTGAAATCCCTTCTATGAAAACTTGAAACTAAGAGTTGAACTCATTTTTTATGAAAAACTTCTGCTTTTTGTGATGACTCATCTACTCTGCCCATACCCATCTATTCACAGGGTCAGCTCAGCAAGATGTCAGATGACAGCGGCAGCCAGAACAGGTCAGAGCAGCATGCAGAACTCAGTGAAGGATCAAGTCTTGAGGAGAGTTTTTATGAGGGAGAGAGGAGCTCTCCAGATCTTCCTAAGGCTGCCACTAGAACAAGGAAGAAGAGAACCTCAGACAGTGAGGATGAGGAATTTGTTGCCAGTGAAGCAGTAACAAACAAAAAGAGAGTTGTGCTTGCTAAGGAGTACAATACCAAACCATCTTCTGCCAAAGAGCGAACTACTGTGAGGAAAGTTCCAAAGCAGACTATGCAATTCACACTTGAAGAGCCTAGTGACACAGCACCAGCTGCAGGAGCAAAGAAGAAGAGAGCTAGGAAGACTATAGCTCATGTGCTTGGAAGGCCCTCCATGAGGAATGATTCAGAGGAGGAGGAGGAGCCAGCATCAAATGCACCCCCAGCAAAAGCTCAGAAGCTCAGGTCTGATGCAACCAGGACTGCTGCCCCCACCAAGTCCAAGCCAAAGGTGTCAGCACCCAAGAGGTCTACAAGGAATATTTCTGCTGCTGAAAAGAACAAGGCCCCAGTGCCTGAGGCAAATGTTGATGAAGAGCCACTAGTGCTCAGGAAATTGAAGCCAAAGATTCCAGACCATGATGATGCGCACCCAGTTGCGGAAAACATGATGCTAAGGAAAGACAAAGGACTGCGTCAGTGGAGACTGTCAGATCCTTATGCTGCAAGGAGGAAAACAGCATGTGACTATCGCTTCCACACACGAGAACAACAAGACTTTTATGAAACCGTTCTGTTGGATAAGAAGCCCATTGTTAGTGACATGAAATGGGTGGATTGCGAATACATTGATGAAAATGAGGATTATTTCCCCCATGTTCATGAGAGCTTCAGAATTGCAGGTGTTGATGACTTTGTTGGATAGAAGTTGACCAAGTGTAATGATGAGATGGTCAGGCAATTCTACTCTACAGCTCACTTCTATCCAGATGGCCGAATTGTGTGGATGACTGAGGGTATCAGGTACCAGTCAACCATCTCTGAGTGGGCAAGTCTTCTTGGTACACCCAAGGAAGAGGATGATGACATTGATATCTATGCTAAGCTCAAGATGGATCACAACTCCATGAAGAACATGTATACTGCAATTCCACAGAAGGACATCGAGACTCATAAGCTTGGATCAGTGAAGCATCTGCTGCCAGGATTGGCCACCACGAACACTATCTTGCGGTACACTGTGTTGCCCAAGTCAGGAGATGACAAAATGATACGTGGCCACACCATCAACTTGCTGCATTTGTTTGATACACCTACGAAATTTAAGGTGATGAGCTTGATTATGGAAACTGTCAAGAGGACTGCAGCTGATCAGAAGAGATCATGCGGATATGCTCCACACATCCAGATGTTGATCAATTCCAAGGTTGGAACCAGCACATATCTTCTTGATCATGAGCATCTGCCAGTACGTCCAGAGTTTGAAGATAATGTCATAGTGATGGATCCTTCGCATCCCACCTCTGCTCAAGCTCAATAGAAGATCCGAGAAGCCAAAGAAGTAAAAGCAGCCAAGGAGGCATCAGCTCCCAATGCTCCAATTGCAAATCTCAAGTTTAAGTCTGATCAAATGACATATCTGCTAGAAGCAACCCTGAGGATTGAGCGAGGTCTGGCCAACCTCACCCAGAACCAGGCTAGCTTAGAGCGGATAATCGAGACAAAATTTCATGATCTAGATGTCAAGGTCACAGAGATCCAGACTACAGTGGAGCAGCTGAAGAGTGAGGTTGATGCTGTCAGGACAGCCCCATCAGATGATAGTGGAGATGACAGACCAACCACCGAGAGATTTCAGACAGTGCCCAGAGCAGCCAGGTCTGCTTCTGCTACTGCTGCTATAGTGCCACCACCGGTCTCCACTCCACTAGCCCATCAGACTTCTGCAGAAGCCTTCGCGGACGCTCTTCTTTTGACGCCGTCTACGCACACCGGAGCTGCCAGCAGGTGATCGCCTTCAGGGGCTTTGGAGGATCGTGCTTAGAGAGCCATATTAGTCCTATACCTATTCGATCTTTTTGATACTTGTTGCCAAAGGGGGAGAATTTGTATAGATGTATAGATCTTAGCTTCGAGAGAGAGAGTTTCGCTTTGCTTTTGGATATCTCTCGAGTTCTTTTGCTACAATTTGCTTTATGGTACTTTGTTCGATGCATGTCTTTGATACTATGTCGGTGATTGATCATACTATGCCTCTTGTGATGATCAATGCTTATCTTTATCATTATCGTGTATGATCACTTACTTGTGTTGGTGATGCGTGCTTACCATTCCACTCATATCATTTTGCGCGCTCCACCAAGTTGTATGTGACATGGAAGAGTGACCCATGAGCCTAATCGATTGTGCATTTGCATTCAAACGCAAATTTTTAATAATGCACAAATTTAGGGGGAGCTCTTGCTTATCACATACTCCCTCCGTTCCTTTATGTAAGGTGTATTATTTTCGGCACGGTGACCAAGGCACATAATTATAGACATGTTAAGACTAAATTACCCTTGGCAAATTTGTTGGTTAGTGCAAAGTGAATCAATTAGTCCAGAAAAGTATGAGATACCTGCAATCAACAAAGAGATAGTTTCCTTCTTTTACTATAAGGAGAGATACAAACAATAAAAAAAGAGATACTTTCCTTTTTTTAGTAGGGCTAACAAGGGAATTATGAGGAATCAGAAGAAATGCACCTTACATTCTGGAATTTTATCAAAAAACAAATACACCTTATATAGAGGAACGGAGGGAGTACTTCTCAAAGCGACGATGCATTCCAATCATTTAATCATTTGTCGAAGCTTTGATCTATATGTTGTCATCAATTACCAAAAAGGGGGAGATTGAAAGCACACTTGCTCCCTTGGTGGTTTTGGTAATTCATAACAACATATATCTCATTGAACTAATGTCCATTCAAGTTAAAGATTTCAGGATGTTCAATGATTGTCATGGCATGGACTAGAGATGTGGACCCCTCAAAATGCTAAGGACAAGGATTGGCAAAAGATCAAGACTCTACATTTTTGGTTTAGTGATCCAAGATCACATTGAGTCCATAGGAAAGCCAATACTATTAAAAGGGGATGAGGTGTTGCTTAATGGTCTTTTTGCTCAAGTGCTTAGTGACAGTACTCCTAAACCCTCAACCACTCTCTCTACCCCAAATATGTCCAAAACCTACCTTCCAACTCGGCCCAACCGAAATTTCCTATCCGGAGCCACCGAGTTCATCTAGACTTAGCCACTGCCAAAACCCTAACAAATCAGATCCACCGATATGGATCTCGGTCCCACCAAGATGGCCTTGCCAACTCTCTGTAATCGTTTGCACTTACTTTGGTCCCACCGAGTTTTCCAAATCGGTCTCACCGAGATGGCTTGCCAACTCTCTATTGCCTTATTGCTTCATTTCGGTCCAACCGAGTTGATGCAATCGGTGCCACCGAGACGAGGTTTCCCCTTGCCATTGCACTTCGGTCCATCAGAGTTGTTCCTATCGGTCCCACTGAGATGCCTAACGTTCATATCTTTTACACAGTTTGGTGCTACCGAGATTATGATTTCGGTGCCACCGAGTTGGGTCAAAAGTGTGTAACGGTTGGATTTTTTGTGGAGGCTATATATACCCCTCCACCACTTCCTTCTCAGCAAGGAGAGCCATCAGAACGTGCCTACACTTCCACCATACATTTTCTGAGAGAGAACCACCTACTCATGTGTTGAGATCAAGATATTCCATTCCTACCATTTGAACCTTGATCTCTAGCCTTTCCCAAGTTGTTTTCCACTCAAATCCTTCTTCCACCATAGTCAAATCTGTGAGGAGTTGTTTGAGTGTTGGGAAGACTATCATTTGAAGCACAAGAGCAAGGAGTTCATCAACAACACACCGTCTATTAGCTTTTGGAGAGTGGTGTCTCCTAGATTGGTTAGGTGTCACTTGGGAGCCTCCGACATGATGTGGAGTTGAACCAAGGAGTTTGTAAGCGCAAGGAGATCGCCTACTTCGTGAAGATCTACCCCGAGTGAGGCTAGTCCTTCGTGGACGTAAGCCATGGTGGAATAGACAAGGTTGCTTCTTCGTGGACCCTTCGTGGGTGGAGCCCTCCGTGGACTCGCGCAGCCATTACCCTTCGTGGGTTGAAGTCTCCATCAACATGGACGTACGATAGCACCACCTATCGGAACCACGCCAAAAACCACCGTGTCTTCATTGCGTTTGAAATCTCCGATCCCCTCCTTTACTTACATATGCAATTGTTTACTTTCCGCTGCTATACTGTAACACCCCAAAAATTTAACCATGTTTTGTTAATTAAATTTTTGCCAGGAAATTAAAACTTTTCTTTCTGGATTTTCTTGTGATCTCAGAACCACTCCTTTTGTCTGAATTTCAAAAATTCTTCTGTTCTATCTGAAAACTTTTGAATAGTGTTGTGTGGCTTGAATGTTTTATTGAATCATTTTATTTCATTTAGTAAAACCAGTGGAATAATTTTTAAAATAAATTTTGTCAAGATTTAAATTCATTTAATAGCATTTTCCCCTTTTTAAGAGCCTCATTTGCACTACAACTATTTTATAACTTCATTTATAAATTCCACAAAAATTTGTAGAAGTCATGTGATGTTCCTGGATCACTTTTATGCAAAAAACCAGCTTGGCCATTTGTAAATTTTGATCTCCACTTCAAGCTTTCAAATCTGGTTCAGTTTGTAGTTTGCACTACAACCTATTTAAATATTTCTTTAAAAAATTCCATAAAAATTTGGTAATGTCAGTAGAGGTATATAACTTATGTTTATGCAAAAATCCATTTGAGTTCTTTGAAAATTTGAGCAAACCATCCACATTTGTATTCTGGTCCAGTTTGGTGATTTGTACTGCAACCCTATTTTATATTGCTCTAGTTGCCTTGGGATTTTTCCTACTTGTAGTCAACCCTACCAAAACCTTAAGTCCAAGAGATCAAACCCATAGGAATGTTTTAAGTTGACCAAATTGCCCTTTTAATTTTCTGTCCAGAATTGATTTTCACCAAAAATTGCATTAACAAGTTTCTGTTTCTCCCAAACTAACTTTACCATTATCACCTACATGTGAAGAGACTCTCATCTGGAAATTTTGGTGGCCATAGCAGATCCCTAGATGCCCCTAGCATTTTGTCGAGCATCTGTAGTGCATGTCCAGATTTTGGCATGGTTTTAAAATTGCACTGTGAGCTTGTTCTAATTGCCAAACCACCATGTCCCCTAAACCTTCCATTGTATTTAACCAAAACCTGTTAATTTTCATTTCCATCCAAGCATGATTAGCCGCCCTAGCATTCCGTCGAGCAGGCGCCGTGCGTGCTCTGGGCGCGCCCAGAGCGCACGTTTTGCTCGTGCCGCGCCCGAGCCGCCACGACCAGTAGCGCCTCCCCCGCTAGCTCCAGTTCATCTCCCCTGTCTCCTGACTATGCCGCGACGCGCCAAGACCAGCCAAGCCGCTCCCTGACTCGCCGCAGCGCCGCCCCCGCAACCAGCCACTGCCGCCGCCAGAGCTTGCCGCGCACGGCACCGCCCAAGCTCTCTCAGCCCGCCAGCTGCCCCTGGAACAGGCCGTCCTCATCCTCTCGCCCTGCCAACACCGCTAGTCGCCACCACGTCGCCCTGCAGCAACAGAACGTCGGTTCTCCGGCGATCTTATCCACGGCCGCCTCGGTACCGACCTCGTCGCGCTATAAATAGGACCCCTCAAGCTCTATGTCGCCCTCACCGCAAACCTGCAGCCCCCTGTGAACCCCCCCTAGCTCCAATTCGACCGTAGGAACCTTTCTCCCCCATCTCCAGCCGAGCCAGCCGCCGCCACCCTCCTGTTAATTTCTCCGCAGCCAGAGCCTCCCGTCCCATTCTTTCCTCACCCGTAGCTTCCTCTCGACACCGCAAGCCCATTCCCCCTGTTAATTTGAGCCGTAGCAGCAGTAGGCCGACACCATGCTCGCCGGAGCTCTCGGTCCGCCTCGGAGGAAAGGGTGCTCACCCCCGAGCTCCCCGGTGATTCCTTTGCCCTCCAGAGGATGGGGCCCTCCCTTCTAAGCACGCCGGTGTGCACAGCTCCGGGAGAGGTGCCTCCTGGCGCCGGCAATCGCCGCCGGAAGCTCGCCTCTGGTTCTGCCTCCTGTGCGCGGGAGAAAGAAGAGGAACCCGACAGGCGGGCCCCGCCTGTCGGCGAGACAAGCCCTGGCCTGTTGGCGTCTTAACCCAGAATGCGTTTTCTTCAAGAGGAAACGTATTCCAGGAAGTGCGCGACAGTTTTCAGAAAGCGTAAAATCCCCGAAGTACGTTTTCTTCTTCCGAAAGCGTTTTCACTGCGAACCGTTTTCTATTTTCTGTTTTATTTAAAAACAGAGTTTGACTGAACCTTTGACTGGACATATCTTTTTAAATAAAACTCCAAATGAATTGATTCTTTTTCCTACTTCTCTGGAATCTCATCTAGTTTATTTTCATATTTATTTGAAAATTTTCCAAGACAACTTTTTGTACTGTTTTTGAATTACGTGTTAATTCAAATACTTTTCGAAATACGAATCGGAGAGGGAAGAAAGCTTTCAAAAATTTTGTGGTGCACCCTGCACTTCTGTACCTTGAAGGCAAGCATCCTGAAACCTGGTCAAATGTTTATTGTGTGTTGTTTGACGTGACTACAACACCGAGGTGTTTTGGAAACATTCGTTATTTCATGTGATGTTGTGATCATGCCTTGGAGTGCATTCTTTGCTGTTGATACTAAAATACTGGTGACAGTATTCGCTCTCTTATACCTCACATGCCTACCGGATGGAATCCGGAGAAGTCTCTGTCTCGGGTAGACATGAGCTTGGTGCTGACATCTCGTTGGAGCGAGAATGGTCAGAAAGGCATGAGGGGGTATGAAGAACGGAGATTTCTGTCTGATGCCATGAAAAATATTTGTTGTGCTAACCATGCAGGGAACACATAAGCCTCCTGAGTCGACCATAGATCGAGTCTTGTTCCAGTAACCCCCATACTTGTTTCGTACTACCACTCGTCCCTGCCGCAGGTAGGGTACGGTTCAGTAAGTTGTCAACCCCTTTTTTTGGCACACACCGTACAGAGAGGCCATGGTGGAAGATACCGGGTGCATCCGGTAGGCAGGCCACCTGGTCCGGGGCATGGGTGTTTCCGGTGCGGGACCGAGAGGGGGGCACCCCGTAGAGCGCGCGAATATAAATTCGATCCCATGCTAATCGAGGTTGGAGCCTCCCCACTTAGAGTTTTGCTTAACGAGTGTCATGGGTGATTCCAGACATCGGTAAGTTAAGCTGGTGTGTGCGGATCAGGTGTGTTTTCAATTAAAAGACCGTAAGCGGAATTAGTCCCGGTGGACTAAAGGAATCCGTTACTTGTGGGTAAAGAGTACACCCTCTGCAGAGTTTATATCTATTCGAATAGCCGTGTCCGCGGTTAAGGACTACAGTCTGGGATGGGTCAAGTATCGGTCTTAGTGTCGGTCTTCGGAGGAAAACTTCTAAACCGGAACATTGATCATGACATGTGACAAATGATAATTATGATTATTATTATTGTGGACTAACCATTTATATTATTTGAATTATTGAGTATCCCTGGGATGGTTCTACCTCCTGGATATTCATTGTGATTATTCTCATATAAGCCCTTTATGTGGTGTCGCTCAGACGCCCGACTGTGGCATGCTTGTTATTCATTTCCCTTATAAGCCCTTTATGTGGTGTCGCTCAGACGCCCGACTGTGGCATGCTTGTTATTTATTTTCCTTATAAGCCCTTTATGTGGTGTCGCTCAGACGCCCGACTGTGGCATGCTTGTTATTCATTTCCCTTATAAGCCCTTTATGTGGTGTCGCTCAGACGCCCGACTGAGGCATGCTTGTTATTTATTTTCCTTATAAGCCCTTTATGTGGTGTCGCTCAGACGCCCGACTGTGGCATGCTTGTTATTTATTTTCCTTATAAACCCTTTATGTGGTGTCGCTCAGACGCCCGACTGTGGCATGCTTGTTATTCATTTCCCTTATAAGCCCTTTATGTGGTGTCGCTCAGACGCCCGACTGTGGCATGCTTGTTATTTATTTTCCTTATAAGCCCTATATGTGGTGTCGCTCAGACGCCCGACTGAGGCATGCTTTATATTATTATCCTTTCGAGGCGTCGCTTCAGACACCCGATTGGTTTATTTTATTTTTATTCTCTGATTGCTTATTTCTGTTTAATATGAATGACCTGGTTGCGTGCATCATGAATTTTATTTTGAGACTGACTAAGCGATCGTGGATTGTTTCAGTACATGTTTATCACCTGCTATATTGTACCTGTTTTCATGATGTTTGCGAGTACATTCAAAGTACTCACTGGCTTGTCCCTGGCTATTGTCTTGGCCAGATTTCTTGCTTGGAGAGGAGCGCAATGACGACAGCCCCGGAACTTAGGCACTAAAGATAGCAGCCGCGCGAAGATAGGAGTTATCCAGGTCAGCTGTTCCTATGGGAAATGGAGTCCCATAGACGCTGATGACCCCGAACCGCTTCCGTCATCAACCACTAGAAACCCTTTTGTTGTACTCATAGACCAGAATGGTCTTGTACTACATATTTTGTATTTTGCTTGGAATTTCTGTATCAAGATTGTGTCTCATCAGCTAACAGTAATCCTGGGGCTGGTGAGCACAAGGACCATTTACTAGGAAATTAATATCCTGGAAAACCGGTCCTGACATATACTCTTAGAATTGCATGTGTAGGGTGATGCTTAACTTGTATTGTTGCTAAAATCTGCCTACAACTAAAATTGGGAAAAGGTTAGGTTTTTATTTGGTCAAGTAGTCTAATCACGCCCCCTCTAGACATACTTTCGATCCTACACCGAGCTCCAGTGGGAATACGACGAGGAGCATGCTCGCATGTACGTGATGCTGCCAGACGATCCGTAGTGGTTCCTAGTCGGACAATCGAGCAATAGCAGGGTGGATTAGTTCTTCTCGGTTGATTTCATCCGTAGTCGGATCCTGCTTTCATTTGGATGAATGTATGAATGATTGACATATTTATGTTGTAGCATGTGGCGAGTGTAAGCCTTTATCTGTACTCTCATCTATTCAATACATGGTTTGTGCGAAGATATCCACCTTGCGAAGTGTCTTGATATGCGCTTCTATCCTTGGCGGGTTGCCCCAGACTCCTGAGAATAGTACCGCATATCGGGCATTACAAGTTGGTATTCAGAGCCATAACGACTATAGGAGCCCTTGCTTGATCGAACTTGGCCGTGTCGAGTCTAGAAGAAAAACTATTTTGAGTCCTAGATATATATCGGAGAGTAGGAATTCTTTTTACTCCTTATCCCGTTCGTCGCTCTGGTGAGGAATTGTGGCGTAGGTGTTTTGATTATACTGCTCTTCTCACTCAATTTTTTTTAGGATCACGTGGGTATTTTTGGAATCGTTGCGATATAGGTGTGACAGAATACTGTTCTTGGTGCCTCCTGACATTTTGGGGTTATGGAAGTGTCCCGGGGACTTGAGCTCCAAGGTGTTCTTGTCATACTCGCTATCGTTCCAGTTCCTGAATACCAGAGGACGCCGACATCGAAAGACGCTTCTATCTTGTTAGTGGTGAGATAACCCCGACGTCACCCAGTACTGGGGAGATAGTTTGGGAGTATTGCTATGGCTAGCATAGCGGTTGTTTTTTTGAAGGTCTGAGGTACACGAGTTTCTGAGATTTTGGATATGTGTTGATGGAGGTGGTACATTTGGAGCGTAGAATTCTGCTAGGAGTTGTGTGATGATATTTTGCTCCTTGTACTTGTTATACCAGATTGCATAACCAAAAATTCGGAAGTTCCTAGGTGGGAATTCAAGTATTTATCTAGGCTATCTTACTGACAAACGTATGATATGAGATCGGGGAAATCTTTATCATATGTTTATTTCCACCTTGTTTACCTTGTTCAATGACTCTAACGCGATATTCCAAGTGGCTTCTCAATCTGTGATATATCATTTACCTTCGGAATGCATTTGCACATTTTCTGTTCGGATGCTAGCTTGTGAAGACTTATGTTGCAATATCTATCCGTTGATTCAGCTTTCCTATTATCTCTTTGCAGATTCTAACGGTTGTCATCATCTTCAGGATGGCTCCCGTAACTCGAGCTAACCCAAGGAGTGCTCAAGGAAGCGACGAAGAGCGCCCATCCTCCCCACCTCCACCTCCGGAGGCATGGCGAGCTTTGATGGCGGCCACCAATGCCAATACTCAAATGTTGCTTCAGCTCATGCAAGGGTATCAGGCCAACCAAGGCAATCAAGCAAATCAAGGCCAGGGGCATTTCAACAATCAACCTCAATTTGCAACTCTCAACCAATTTCTCGGCAACCAGCCCAAGTCCTTCAGTTTGTGTGAGCAGCCACTTGATGCTGAAGATTGGCTCGCAGATATCAACAAACACTTTGAGTGCAGCAATGTCAGGCCTGAGGACTATGTCAAGTTTGCTACCTTCCAACTCAAGAACCAGGCAGCAGAGTGGTGGCAATAGTACAAAGATTCTAGAGGAGGTCGAGTTATCACTTGGACCGATTTCTGCCGTGACTTCAAGGCGCATCACATTCCAACCAGTGTTGTTGAGGGCATGCGTGAGAAATTCAAAAACCTTAAGCAGGGAAGTATGTCTGTCTACCAGTATAACACCGAGTTCCAGAATCTCACTCGATATGCCAAGCAAGACATTCCAGATGACAAGAGCAAGATCTACCAGTTCCGAGGTGGTCTCAGAGAGGACCTACAGCTTGCTCTCATCCAGGTCGATCCGTCTGGGTTTGATGAGTTCTACAACATGGCTCTCAAGCAAGAAACAGCCCAGATCAAGTTCGAAGCTTCTAAGAAGAGACTCAGAGATGCGGTTCACTCTTCTTCCTCGTCTCAAGTGGTTGCCAAGTAGCAGAAGTTCTGGTTACCCCCTCCTCTTTAGTTCTGTCCACCTTTTTAGCAGAAGCAATTTGGTGGTCGTGGTTCTTCCCACCCGCCGAACCCAGTATACCAGCAGAGACCTCAGGCTCCTAGGACAGGCGGTCCTCCTCCCCGCCCACTCTCAAAGGTTACTTGTCACAGGTGTGGTCTGAAAGGCCACTATGCTACTAAGTGCAGTCAGAGGTGCCTTCCGCCTCCTCCTCCTGGCAAGCCTCCAAGCAATGCAATGGTCAAGCACAATCCCAAGTTAGCAAGAGTGAACTTGATGAACTCAGCTCAAGGAGAGGAATCTTCTAAAGTGATCATGGGTAATCTCTCAGTTAACTCCAT
Organism: Elymus sibiricus; assembly: GCA_039707655.1. Classification (NCBI taxonomy): domain Eukaryota; kingdom Viridiplantae; phylum Streptophyta; class Magnoliopsida; order Poales; family Poaceae; genus Elymus; species Elymus sibiricus. The sequence continues at coordinate 500,445,790 of CM077672.1, read as the reverse complement.
TCCTGCAAAAGTTTTATTTGATACTGGTGCATCGCATTGTTTCATGTCAAGACCGTTCTTTACCAAGCATGACTTCACTTCGGCATATCTCGAGAAACCTTTAGCAGTTGTGTCTCCGGCCAAGCACATGAGTTCTCGTTTGATGGTTCCGGATGTCAATATCAGGATGGGTGATTTTTCTTTTCTGGCTGATCCGATTGTTCTTGGGAATTCGGATATTGATCTCATTCTCGGCATGAATTGGCTATCCAAGCACAAGGCTTTTCTTGATTGTGTGGCCAAGGAAATCCAATTGACTCATCCTTTTGAAGATGTCATTATATTTGCTGCTCGTGACGACACAGTTCGGTTATTCTCCCTCAGTGAGAACGGCAAAATCTCTGCAATATCTCAAATTCTAGTGGTCTGTGAATATGAGGATGTTTTTCCAGAAGAGCTGCCAGGAATGCCTCCTCACCGGCCTGTTGAGTTTGCCATTGAACTCGAGCCCGGCACAGAACCCGTATGCAAACGCCCCTACAAGCTTGGGCCAGAAGAGCTAAAAGAGTTAAAGAGACAGCTCGATGAACAAGAGCGTCTGGGATTGATCAGATCGAGTTCATCTCCTTGGGGTTGTGTGATATGTCTCCAGCGTATCTATAATTTTTGATTGTTCCATGCTATTATAGTATCAATCTTGGATGTTTTATAAATACTTACAAGCAATTATATATCATTTTTGGGACTAACCTATTAACTAAGTGCCCAGTGCCAGTTGCTGTTTTTTGCCTGTTTTTGGTTTTCCAGAATATCAGTACCAAACGAAGTCCAAATGCCATGAAACTTTTTGGAGATTTTTTCTGGACATAAGAGACACTAGAAGCTTTGGGAGAGTGTCAGAAACAGAGGAGGTGGCCACGAGCCACCAGGGCGCGCCCCGGGGGGGTGGCGTGCCCTGGTGCCTCGTGGGCCCACCTCTGCTCCGTTTGACCTAATTCCACCTCTATAAATTCTCTAAAATTGGGAAACCAACAGAGGAGTCCACGAAATACTTTTTCCTCCGCTGCAAGTTCCTGTTCTCTGGAGATCCCATCTGGAGGCTTTTTCTGGCACACTGCCGGAGGGGGATTCGATCACGGAGGGGCTCTACATCAACCTTGTTGCCCTTCCGATGATGCGTGAGTAGTTTACCACAGACCTTCGGGTCCATAGTTAGTAGCTAGATGGCTTGTTCTCTCTTTTTGATCTTCAATACAATGTTCTCCTCGATGTTCTTGGAGTTCTATCCGATGTAATCACTTTTTGCGGTGTGTTTGTTGGGATCCGATGAATTGTGAGTTTATGATCAGATTATCCATGAATATTATTTGAGTTTTCTCTGAACTCTTTTATGCATGATTGTTATAGCTTCATATTTCTCTCCGATCTATTGATTTGGTTTGGACAACTAGATTGATTTATCTTGCAATGGGAGAGGTGCTTTGTAATGGGTTCGATATTGGGGTGCTCAATCCCAGTGACAGAAAGGGACATGACACGTATGTATCGTTGCTATTAAGGGTAAAAAGATGGGGTTTATTCACGCGTGAGTTTACTTTGTCTACATCATGTCATCTTGCTTAAGGCGTTACTCCGTTCTTTATGAACTTAATACTCTAGATGCATGCTGGATAGCGGTCGATGCGTGGAGTAATAGTAGTAGATGCAGAATCGTTTCGGTCTACTTGTCTCGGACGTGATGCCTATATACAAGATCATTGCCTTGGATCTCGTCATGATTATTTGCTTTTCTATCAATTGCCTAACAGTAATTTGTTCACCCACCATATGCTATTTTCAAGAGAGAAGCCTCTAGTGAAAACTATGGCCCCCGGGTCTACCTTAATCATATATTGAAAATCCTAAAAATACCTTGCTGCGATTTTACTTTATTTTTTTTATTTTGTATTTTTGTTCGATCTATCTATCTATGACCATACAATTTAATCTTGCAATTAACCGCCAAGGGATTGACAACCCCTTGTTCGCGTTGGGTGCGAGGATTTTTTTGTTTTGTGTGCAGGTACTGCTAACGAGTTTTTGCGTGATTCTCCTACTGGATTGATAACCTTGGTTTCATAACTGAGGGAAATACTTATCTCTACTGTACTGCATCATCCCCTCCTCTTCGGGGAAATCCCAACGCCCCATGTAATTTAGCTACAGTGATCACAATTAGAATCATATCTCATTTCAAATTCCCATTCAAATTGAAAATCAATTATGAAGTGCAAATAAAAGTTGTTCCAATTTGAAAACTAAAATGTTCATTATTAGCAAATAATGCATAACTAATTGTGTTAAGAAAAACAACATCACCTAAATTCCCTAGATAACTCTAACAACAAGAAACAGTACCAAAACAACAATAATTAATCAATTTCATTTAATTAAAAATCAAATGAAATCATTTATTCACCAAACCTTTTTCTGGCTGTACTAGATATTGCCTAGTATTTGTTTTGACCAATTACATCTTTTTCAAAAATCAATTTGGGGCCTAACATTTTGCAAAACAGAAGAAATGGGAATATTCAGAAAAGAAAAAGAAAAACGGAAGTGCTACACTGTGCGTTTGGGCTTTAGGTCAACAGTACCCCATGGCCCAGCCCAGCCGGGTCTTCTCCCACCTTCGGCAGCTGTCGGCACGCACGCGCGCCCGGGCGCCGATCGCCACGCACCGGCCATCCCGCGGCTCCCCGGCGCCGATAAGGCCGTCCCCGATGCCCTAGGGTTCGCCCTCGCCCTCTCCCCCTCGTAGCTGCCCCTCTCTCGCCCCAGATCTGCCGCGGCGAGCTCACCCGAAAGTCGCCGTCGCCATGGCCGTGCCATACCCGTACCCACCGAGCTCCTCCCACCTTGCCGTTGAGTCCTAGAGCTCCGCCGTGAACGTCTGCATCAACTACGCCGCCGGATCGGGGCCGGGAGACCATCACGGCGTCGCATTCTTCCTCTTCCTCCCCTACGGCCAACCAACTCCGCCGCGTCGATCCGCTGCCCCTGCTGCTACTAAGCCGCCCAACGAGCCGCCTTGAGCTCCTCTGGTGAGCTCCTAGTCGATCCCCCTCCCTTTTCTCTCGCGCCCGAGCCCCGTTTTCCCAATGCCGTTGCCGGAGCTCCGTCGTTGCTGTCGAGCTTCCCACCGTCCGCCTACTGCCTCTCGGGCTCGTCCGAGCACGTCGCCGTGCTCGTGGCGTCGCGTAGGAGCCGCCAAGCCCTTGCATTCGTCGTTTGCGTGCTTGTGGGCTCGATCCCAAGATCCTCTTGCTCCGGCCGCCGCTTGCTGTCGTCGCCGCTATTGCATAGGACCTCCTCGACCCCAGCCAACCCTGCCATTGGTCGCGGTGTCGAACAGCCGTTCGAACGCGACCCCTCGCGCTCGTTTTGGTGGTCTGTGGGCGAATCCCGATCGTCGCCCGAGCCGCCCCACCGCGGAAATGGCCACCGCCGACTAGCCGCCGGCGCGCTGACGTGGCCATTCAACGGGGGTCGCTAATGATGCCCATGTGGGACTGACTGGTGGGCCCCGCGCTTAATTAACCTCGGATTAGATTAAGTGCTAATTAAACTGGCTTGATAAGACACTAACACGGGGTCCCACCGCCTAACTAATGACAAATTAATTAAACTAAACCGGATTAACCCCCGCTGTCTACGACAGGTGGGGCCAGCCACTGTTCCAGTGGATAAGCCTGGCTGAGTCAGCTGTTGACTCAGCCAGCAGGCCCCACATGTCAGCATCTGTGGGCTGGCCGCTGACTGGACCGTTGACCCAGTCCACCTGGCCCACTGGTCAGCCTCTCTGGTGCACTTCTGTGTACACAGAGCTGGGTACATTTAGCATTTTACTATTTAATTTCGAATTAGAATTAATTCCAGAAAATTTCAGAAAATCAATAAAACTTTGAAAAATCATATAAATTAAACCGTAGCTCGGATGAAAATAATTTATATATGAAAAATGATTAGAAAAATATGAAGAATCCGAATATGTGATCAAAATGCGTGTCCATCCCTCCTATCTAGCTGAACATGGAACTTTTTGCCTGTTTTCGATAAATGCATAGTGCATGACCTTGATAAAATAAATCCAAATAAATTCCTAAATTATCTAAAACAACTATGTTGGTGCAATACTTGCGCTCTTGTGTTTTGCAGATTGTTGACAGAAACAGGTGTCGACTGATTTGTTTCCTAGTGCACACAGAGAGAAATAGTTCATGCAGTACCGAAGAGAATGCTGTCTCCGTTGTACAGTTCGAGGAACTTCACCGAAGAATATCTACACCGCAGAGAAGAATGAGCTACATCCTTTGAAGACTTGTAGACGAGAAGAATGAAGTGAAGGAGTTAACCCCTCGAAGATTTATTGCTGACGCAAAGCAATTGGTTCGGTGATTATGTCCGAAGAAAATTGACTGTAGCGATGGGAGGCAAAGATGAAGTGAAGACGTAGCGTTCTTTTCGTTGTTCTTCTTCCATTTATTTGAGTCATAGGACCTCCGTACTATTAAGAGGGGTATAGGTTCTCGAAGCTTAGATCCGCTGTGATGCTTAGCCCAAACCTATGCGAGACTGAGAGAAATCTCTTTATGCTTTGAATGATTACCTGCCAGCAGAAGACGTTGTTCTTCGTTGCTGCAGGAGATATCTTTCGAACTGAGGAGTTAGCATTACTTGCTCCGCAAGTAATGCTACCGTTGTCCTCAATTTCCGACCGTTGGACTCGTTTCGTTCGCCCGTTGGCTGCTCTACATGTCCAATTTGGTCATTTCCCATCAGGGAAGGCTGCGGCTATAAATAGCCACCCCGCTCCAACGTTGCCGTTGGCTGCTCCGCTTAAGATTTCTGAGAAGATTGATTGAGCATCCCCTCTCCGAGTGATTTGAGTTTAAGATCCACCGAGAAAAAATCAAGAGCCAAAACTTAGAGAGTGGTTGAGCATCACAGTAGTTCTGAGTTAGAGTTCTTGTACCTATTACTCTTGAGAGATGCGCACTCTCTAGATGGATAGGTGTCGGCTCGAGTGTCGAAGAGTAATTGTCTTCACCGAGGAAGATCTTCAGCAACCAAGAGTCATTGTCGTTTGCGAAGAAGTCTGTCGAAGGTTTGGAGATCGCCGACAAGTATCTACCATGAGTGAAATCAACTGGAGTCTGATCAGCTCCGAGTTGAAGGAGAATAGGGCGAGGAGAGTTTATGCTCTGTGTTAAATCACAAGCCCTCCAACCAGACGTAGTCCTTTGGCAGAAGGGCGAACTGGTCTACCAAATTCTTCTATCGCCATCGAGCACCACTGGTTCACTTTCCATTTCTGCATTTCCTTCAGCAGTTTACATTCGTGCTCGGTGCCGATAGTTGTATCTGATCAATGATAGTTCATCAATTGTTTGTCACATTCTCATCGTTCTTTTCCATCGTCTCAGGTTAATTTATTTCTCTTAGTATTTCTGTGTGTCCGCGTAATTACATTCAGTGCCGAATCTATTCACCTTGTTACCACTTCACGTGCATTTCCATCGTAGTCCATATATTGTTTTTCCTCATGCTGCTGGATCTGTTCGTATATTGCGAAACCTTCGTATCTGTCGAACCTGTGTTCGAATGATAACTGACTTCTACTTCGATAGGTATATTATTCTATAGCGAGCTCAATTAAATGTTATTCTACTGAACCATATTTCCGCTGCTGTGTTTGGGATCAGTTCAAAACTTTCGCAAAAAAATTTGAATCTCCCATTCACCCCCCCTCTGGTCGATATACTCTCGGTCCTAACAATTGGTATCAGAGCAGGTACTCCCTGTCTCTGTCGATTAAAGGTCTAACAACCTTGGAGTTTTGAGTATGTCATATGCATGTAGATCCTCGCATTCTGAAAGGTTTCCTACTTCGATGGAAATGATTATGTCTACTGGAAAGAGCGAATGAAAATCAGACTTCAAGCCATCAACATTGAACTTTGGCAGATTGTGGAAAATGGATACACTATTCAGCACCCTGATGCTCCCACTTCCGATGACAAAGCTAGAGTGCGATCGAATGCTCAAGCAAAAGATATCATCTGTGACAGTATCTCAAAAGACATTTTCATTCGGTTCCGAATGCTTGACTCTTCAAAGCAACTCTGGGATGCCATCAAGGATGTTCATGAAGAATCCATTGCTAGAACAGATCAACACACATATATGCTTCATGCCATGTTTGCTGGTTTCAGGAGTCTTCGTAGGGAAAGTGCTATGGAACTCACCGATCGGTTGACAAATATTGTTGAAAGACTTCGTCAACGAGGAGTAACAGATATCACTGATAGAGATGTAGTCAATAAGCTGCTGAGTGCTCTTGATGCAACCTTCGATCCAATCGTGGCTGAAATCAAGCAAAGACCAGACTATGAAGAACTTCACTATGTCGAGGTCATGACGCTGTTATTTATTCACGAAGAAAAGATGGAACTTGAAAATGGGCATCAAGAATCTTCTTTAGAAAGCGAAGGGGAAATACTTTCACACTATGGCAGTTCACAAGAAGAACATGTCGAGAATCAACACTCTATCACACGAGAACTCGAAATGCTCACGGAAAGACTTGGTGATCTCAGAAGACAAAATTTGTGTCTCACAAATGATGACGAAGTTGACTTGCCTGAATCTTCAAGAAGATTACCTCCGAAAGAAATAAAGTGTTTCAAGTGCAAACAATTCGGTCACTACATTGCAGACTGTCCTTGCTGGGAGCAAGATCAAAATCCTAGCAGCAGATGGATTTATCTTTACTGCTCTGGATTCACTCAAGTGGATCGTCACACTAAGCTCTCGAAGAAAAATGAATCTGCCGCATCCTCTTCGATGAGACCAGTCACTGACGCGCAAACGAGAGCGACCATTGAATCTAATCTGAAGAAATTATCGCAGTTGACTAGAGTGTGTGCAGAAATGAATATAGAATCTGAAGATGAAACATCGGAATCCGAATCAGAAGACGAAGAGTTTTACAGAAGCCTAGGAAGAGGAAATGCATTCGTCACCTATGAATCATCCGAGAAGTCTCTCGAATCAGACACTGATGATAATGCTTCAAGTGATGATGAACCTATCGCATTCTGTCTCATGGCAAAAACCTCAAAGGATCAGGTATCAGCAAAGCACCAAAAATCTATGACTAAATATTCTTCTGAATACATTGCCTATGCTAAACTTGTTAAGATTGCAAAATCTCAACAAGATGTGCTTGAAAAACTTGAGACGAATCTCAGGAAAACCAAAGGATTACTGGTCGAAGAGATGGAGAAGAATCAAGAGTTGACTGAAAAGCACGATGCTTTTTCTTCAACGATTGATGACCTTTTCGAACGATATGATTCTCTTACAGCCGACCACAAGAATTTATCAGATGAACTCCTTAGCAGGAATCAAGAACTCGAGTCACTAAAAGAGTCTTATAACGCACTCGCGAAAGAAAAAGCTTCTCTCTTCGCCGAGCAATCTAACAACCTTCCTGATGATTTTGTGCCTCCTTGCTCAAAATGCCTAGAACGTAGCAATGCTGTTTCGAATGCTGAAATATCCAATGCTACCATCGAGAATATTGCAACTACTTCAAATGACATTTCTAACTCCTCTTCCGAGAAATTTGCTGCTATCTCTGATGAAAATTGCAGGCTAAAGAACTTGCTTGAGACAGGGATGCAAAAAAGCCTCAGAGGACATCAAACACTATGTGATGTGCTCAAGAAGTCAATACTACACAGAAATCCCCGAAAGGAAGGTTTGGGTTTCGAAAGGAAACTCAACGTTGATGGAACCTACTGGACTCCCGAGCAGTATCCTCGGATGAGTTGGGTTCTTGCTAACAGCAAAACTCTCGAACCTGCACTCCTGTCTGGATATGACTCTCCCATTCCTGTTATTTCTGACGAGTCTAATGACTCAAACTACAAACTCTTCAAACAACATAATGGTAAGTTTTTCGCTCGGTATGTTGGGACTAACTGCAGGTCTAACTCACCCAAGAAGCAAATCTGGGTGAAGAAGTGCACCATTGAAAATTTATCTGTCACTGCTAACCTAAATATGCAGAGTAATTCTCTTCGAGGAAATAATAATCCCTCGCAGTATGGCAGTGCAACTTCCTCCAACAGATATTAGTCAAACTTTCAACAAAAGGAGTACATGCGTGTCTCCTCGAATCATTATGCTCATGTCTCTGGGAACAATTTTAATGCTTGTTCATATGATTATTCTCGGAACGCACAGGTGAACCACGGAAATCAACGAAGGAATGTCCTTGCTCAGTCAAGACAAATGAGGTCTGCACTGCCCACACAAGTGTGGGTTGCGATAAAGAACTAGCCCATTCTGCAGGAACTCTCTCAGTGATTCTTACCATTTATCCTTTGCCCTGAGAACTATATTGTTGGTGCTAGTTCTTTGTGTTATTTTCTCTTTGTCTATTGCTTATCTTCAAGCTGCCGTGTTTGTGTTTCGTGTGATAAACAACTCACTCATAGCTCCTCATTTGGTGCTTCTTCTCGTTTGGCTGAGTGTTTTGTTTCGGACCCTTTTATCCGTCTACTCTTTCTCTTCCAAATCATTGTTGTCCGTCGTAAGCATGCAATTTGATCTGAAGAAGATCTCTCTCCGACGTCCTTGGTCGCGAAAGGAATCTACTTCGAACTTTTATCCACTTTTGGCGTTCAACCCTTCAAACCTTTCGACATCCCGCTCTCTTCCTGAGTTTCTCGTAGAAAACGGTTACCACGTGCCCACGATCTCCACTATCGTTATCGTGTCCGTCGAATGCGGAACGTCCCGCAACTGTTGGCCGTAGATTTAGGAGAAGAGGTTCTGCTCTCCTGCTATATATACACCCCTCGTCGCGTCTTCTTCCTCATCCGCACAAACCCTCGTTTCACCATCACCCGAGCCCGAGCTCGAAGCAACGCCGGCGAGAAGCTCCGCCGTGCAACTCCGGTGAAGTCTCGTCACAGCTGATCACGCCGGTGCGGAAATCCATCCTCCCGCATTGCCGTAGTTGTTCTAAGTTGCCAAGTTAGGATGCTTAGATCCGGAACTGCTCCTCTCCATCTCTCTGTTCTTAGGGCAATTCTTACCGATGCAATTTTCTTTGATTTATTTCTCTGCGGTAGATCTTTTGGAATCACTAGGATTTGACTGGTACGGTTTGTAGATCTTCCTCGTACTGGTTCTGCTCATTTAGGGTTCATGTTTAATTATCCGAAAGATTAGATAGCTATCAACCGGCCTAGAATTTGTCTGTGGCTAGCTTGTAAAATCTATCGATGATATCTTTCTGATTACCATGAGTTCCTTGTCGGGCTTCTTCAAAATCATTTTTCGTTCAAAAGTTATCTATGCATGCTTATGACCCTACCTCTGTTTTTCCCTCGCATCTATTCTATTTCACAGGTTGGTCATGTCACAGAGTTCAGTAGAGCATTCAGATTCTGAAGGATATTTGCCTCAGTTTCCACCAAGGTATGAACAAATGAGAATGACTGGAGGAGGAAAATCCTCGAAGCCACCCAAGGCTCCGAAGAAGAGACAAGAATCCGTGTCCGAAGGAGATACTGAGGAAATTCCCTCTGCTCACAGTCAGCCCCAGGATGAATTGGTCACTAACGCTCTAACCATCTTCTCCGATGGAAATCCCAAAAAGGGCGGTCGTGGCAAAGAAAAGAACACCACTGCAGAGATGTATGATCCCGACAGTTACAGAACTCCACCTGAAGGAGAATCAACAACAGATCGCAACAACAGGCTCCAAAGGATTCGCCGCCACTGGGCTGGCAAATGGCACCGATATGAAAATGTTCGCGAGAAGTACCTGTTTCTTTTTGCTTTCACTCCAACACGGAATGACTGCATTGCCGAAAATTGCATTGGCCCGGATGATAAAAAAGTCAGACCACCGCAGCCAGCAGATGCTCATCCCGACTCCCTCAAAACTATCGCTGATTTTCCCGAGGAAGTAGCTAAGAGGGCGAAGGCCAAAGCCAAGCGTGAAGCTAGAGAAGCTAAGAAGAATCAAGTTGAAGCGAAAAACGTCGCGCTGACCCAGCAAGACGTACAGAAGAAGAAGGAACGGGCATTAGCATCTAAGGAAAGCAAATCTAAGAAATCAGTTTCCCCTCGTGCACCATGAAAGAAAACTCTTGCCAAGAGAATCAAGAAGGCAGCTCCTGACTCGTCTGATGAGTCATCCAGAGAAGATACCCCTGATGAAATTCCATTATATGATCGACCTGCCATTCTCAACAAGCCATCCAAGAGCCCCTCTCCAGTGAAAGCTTTACCCTCTCCAAGGAGATCACCCAGGCATGCTCCCATTCCGTCCACTGTCAAACCGTCGGGTTCTGCAGCTCCGAGAACTTTGACTAGCACTACAGCGAAGAGAAAGCTGCAATCTGAAGAAAATACTGATGTGGCTGCTAAGAAGACCAGAGTCACTGTTCCTGCTCCCACAGAGGAAGAGAAGTATGATTTCAACTTCATGATCGATGTGATTGACAGTGCTGCATATGATGCAAAAGCTGATAATGTAAGCCGTCTGGGACTGCCTGATGATGTTGCCGAAATGGTAATGAAGCATTTTATCGAGCTGAGGAAAATCTCCAAGAAACTGAACAAAGCTGTCAAAGACAAGCAGGCTATCGAGAAAATGAGAAATGAGGCCAAGACCGAATCCGAAATGAAAAAGATGAACAAAGAAATTGTTGAACTCACCAAGGCCCTCAGCGTCTTGCGCAATGAGAAAATTGAGTGGCACTCACGCTTGCACATGGAAGTATCTCAACTGTGTGACAGGAAAAATGAGGATATTGAACGCAAGGCAGATCTCGCTCGAAGAAGAATTCAGGAAGAAAAATGTCAGAAGGCTAGGGCGAGAGTAAGCAGGCCAAAAACTAACAAAGACCGGCGCCTTCAGAATGTCACTGGTGATCCTACACTGGATTCCCATGTACCCTTGCAGCAGGTTCCTCCATCTCCACCTCACGAGGATGAACTCATGCAGCAAGTTGGCGCTGACGAGGTTATCATTCCTGCGCCAGTAGCCTAAGAGCAACATGAAGTTGTTGATATATTCCTGGAAAGGACTGAAGAGGAATATGCACCTCCCAAGCAGCAATCCCCAGTTGACGAAGTTGATGAGGAGATTGAAGTTGAGAAAGCAGATCCATCGCCGCCGAGAACATTGCAAGCAGAGCCCTCCGAACAAAATAAGGAGGAAAATGACAAGATTGAGGGGGAGCTAAATGCTAAACACCCCCGGTCACATCATCTGATGCCCCTGCCCGGATGGATATTGATCCTGCTCCTCTTACCACTGCACCACTCTTGGTAGAGGAAGAAAAGAAATCTGATGAGCCGATGGCTCGAGAAGAAATTGTCCCACCAGCTGCGTCTCATGCAACCGAGAAAGAAGTTGTCGTGCCTCCCGCTGAAGAGAACGCAAGGAAAGAAAAGGCCGTTGAGCCCGAAAGTCAGAAAGATGCCGAAGGAGTTCCGGCAAGCAAGAACAGTGGTCAGACAAGTTCCTCGAAGCCATCAGCACGAGAAAAATCGAGGAAGCCTCATGCTCCTCTCAGGCCTATTGAGGAAGATGTGCCTACGCCTGATGATGTTCGGACCCAGTCTATGGCCGATGAAGAACCGCTGAGAAATCCGTTGGAAACCTTCCTGTTGTTTCCTGTCGATGATGGCCCAAATGGTCCAGCTTTCAATGAGCAGTTTCATCGTTCGAAACTTGCATTCTTTGGGACCAGCCCATATGATGGAGAAAGAACTTCCTTATCACCAAGATTCTGGACAAAGGAACAGGCCGTGTATTATGCTCGCATTCTGTATGGCAAGAATTGCATATTCGAGCATAAGATTCTGGATTTCGCTGAGCTCGAAAGTTTACCTTGCTTCCATCCCACCATCAAGCAGATTGAACAGGTCTTCCTGAAGAGTTTTCTTCGTTTCAATCATGGCTGGAATCGTGAAGTTATCCTTCAGTTCTACGCCACTCTTTATATCTCAGGAGATCTGGCAAACAGCAGTACTTGGATCCTCGAATGGATGACCGAGGAAGAAATGATCAAATGCTCGGCTGACCAGTTTTTGGCACTGTTAAATCTACCTCAGTGCGAATTTGATGCCTCACGGGAACACAGACTGCACTATTGGGAAGTATCCGAAGCTGAACTCCATATGCTGATGGACCCCAAACTTGTTGGTGATGAATGTTCCGAGGCAAATCCTAAGAATCTGGCCTATGAGAACAAAGTTTTGTTCTATATCCTGTGCAACTCTCTCACGCCAACAAACAGGCCCGAAATCATTCATGGCATCGTGGCAAATGCACTTCAAGCTACAGCTCATGGCATTCGGTTTGATATTCCAGAACTTCTCATTCGCAACTTGGCCTATGCAGCTGATAGCCCTCAAGTCTTGAAGCCATATGCACCATGGGTCATGTTCGCCATTGAGCAGCTTCTCGAGAAAAAGCATTTCTGCCCATTTGTCCCGAAAGTGTTCATGCCACCAGTTCGAGACACTCTTCAGTTTGTAAAAGACACTGGCAAGGGGAAGACACCCATTAATGCCACTGCTTCTTCCCCTGCTACAGCTCCGAAGGTCAAGAAGGTCACAGTTGAAATCCCTCATGAAGAAAATCCCTCACTATATGAGATTTGTCTTCGCACTCAGCAAGCCCTGGAAAGTCACATCAAGCTGGACCGCAAAGAAAAAGTGGAAATGATGACTGAGATCAATCTGCTTCACAATTATGCTCGACAAGCTCTGCTGTATGAGAAAGAACAGAAGAACCGCTCGTGGACCCTACTGCGCAAGCATTATTCTCACAAACAACTGTCTGCCAAGGGAATCAAGAAAGATTATGATCATCTGGAGCTGTTTGAAGTTCCTCGCATCCGAAGGCAAACCCCAGTGCTTCCTCAGCGCTCTGCCTCCACCGACCTGCTGTTTGTTGAAACGATGATGAACTTGAAGACACAGCAGGCACATATATATACAAGCCAGATGTACCTCAAATGGCTTCTCCCGACGCTGATCCCGAAGCCCGTGTTGCATCTCCGACTCCTATTTAGGCTTCGACCATCGCTCGTTCTGCTTCGCCAAACAGTTTGAGTTCTGGGGATTCTTCGGACGAGTAGTTCTTCGCATGCATTCTCTTTCCTTTTTGACACTTGTTGACAAAAAGGGGGAGAAGAACATCGAGAGATAGAAAAGGGGGTTATTTGCAGGGTGTTTCCATTCGCCATTTGCTCTTCTTTCGAACAATTTGCTTTTTATCGTTGAACCTTTTGGTCGTGGAACTTAATCTCACCGCCTGTGGTGTTGGTATACTGCGTCGTCATGTACCGTTAATAACCCCTGCAATGCTATATTTGCTTCCAGTTATTTGTTTGCAGGTTCTATCGAATGCTTACTTCGTTGCAATGATTATCCTCGATATTTATTTTTCGCACAAGGTTAAGTGAAAGCCTTTCAAGGAGGCTCGGAACTCATGTCTCTCGAAAAGAGGGATCTTACTCCTTGAAACTAACGATGCAGGAGAAGAGAAGTCACTTCAGAGTAAAATTACTCGTGATTCAAAAGAGAATTCTTTCTATCTATCTGACAAGCTATTTTCCCTCGCATATGTCTATGGGATCATCTTTGTTGCAGGAAAACATTGTCTGAAGCATATCCACTCTGAGCAAAATACTTGTGACTCCTTTGCTCTGATTATTCCTCGAACATCTAATTTGCAGGGAATCTATATCTCGTGTGGAATTTAACTGTGTTCTGAGAAAATCTTCATGGCGTATCCTTCGCCACAGCATTTTTCATATTATCCTCGCTATCTAACAAATCTATCTCAAAGGTTGTGTGTGGCTGGAAATACCTCAGACACCGTCGAGTGCATTATTTGAAACTACGAATGAGATCATCTGCCAATGTCACTCTAACGAAGATTCACCTCGCTACCTTCCCTATTATCTCCTATGGTCACTCCAATCAGAATGATGCATATCTTCAGGGGGAGCGTGTTTATCTTCGTATTTATCTCTCGTCTTTCACCTTCCTTCACATTCCATTTCATTCTTTCATCTATCTTTCGATGTGTTCTATTTTATCAACAATCGTCCAAAAAGGGGGAGATTGTTGGTGCAATACTTGCCCTCTTGTGTTTTGGAGATTGTTGACAGAAATAGGTATGGACTGATTTGTTTGCTAGTGCACACAGAGAGAAATAGTTCATGCAGTACCGAAGAGAATGCTGTCTCTGGTGTACAGTTCGAGAAACTTCACCGAAGAATATCTACACCGCAGAGAAGAATGGGCTACATCCTTTGAAGACTTGTAGACGAGAAGAATGAAGTGAAGGAGTTGACCCCTCGAAGATTTATTGCTGACGCGAAGCAATTGGTTCGGTGATTATGTCCGAAGTAAATTGACTGCAGCGATAAGAGGCGAAGACGAAGTGAAGACATAGCGTTCTTTTCATTGTTCTTCTTCCATTTATTTGAGTCATAGGACCTCCGTACTATTAAGAGGGGTATAGGTTCTCGAAGCTTAGATCCGCTGTGATGCTTAGCCCAAAGCTATGCGAGACTGAGAGAAATCTCTTTATGCTTCGAATGATTACCTGCCAATAGAAGACGTTGTTCTTCGTTGCTGCAGGAGATATCTTTCGAACTGAGGAGTTAGCAATACTTGCTCCACAAGTAATGTTACGGTTGTGCTCGATTTCCGACCGTTGGACTCGTGTCGTTCGCCCGTTGGCTACTCTACATGTCCAATTTGGTCATTTCCCATCAAGGAAGGCGGCGGCTATAAATAGCCACCCCGCTCCAACGTTGCCCGTTGGCTGCTCTGCTTAAGATTTCTGAGAAGATTGATTGAGCATCCCCTCTCCGAGTGATTTGAGTTTAAGATCCACCGAGAGAAAAATCAAGAGCCAAAACTTACAGAGTGGATGAGCATCACAGTAGTTCTGAGTTAGAGTTCCTGTACCTATTACTCTTGAGAGCTG
Source organism: Elymus sibiricus (assembly GCA_039707655.1). Lineage (NCBI taxonomy): Eukaryota > Viridiplantae > Streptophyta > Magnoliopsida > Poales > Poaceae > Elymus > Elymus sibiricus. The sequence goes on along the minus strand of CM077672.1, from coordinate 500,430,729 downwards.
CGCACTCTCTAGATGGATAGGTGTCGGCTTGAGTGTCGAAGAGTAATTGTCTTCACCGAGCATGATCTTTAGCAACCAAGAGTCATTGTCGTTTGCGAAGAAGTCTGTCGAAGGTTTGGAGATCGCCGACAAGTATCAACCACGAGTGAAATCAACTGGAGTTTGATCAGCTCCGAGTTGAAGGAGAATAGGGCGAGGAGAGTTTATCCTCTGTGTTAAATCACAACCCCTCCAACCAGACGTAGTCCTTTGGCAGAAGGGCGAACTGGTCTACCAAATTCTTCTGTCGCCATCGAGTACCACTGGTTCGCTCTACATTATTGCATTTCCTTCAGCAGTTTACATTCGGGCTCGGTGCCGATAGTTGTATCTGATCAATCATAGTTCATCAATTGTTTGTCACATTCTCATCGTTCTTTTCCATCGTCTCAGGTTAATTTTTCTCTCTTCGTATTTCTGTGTGTCCGCGTAATTACATTCAGTGCCGAATCTATTCACCATGTTTCCACTTCACGTGCATTTCCATCGTAGTCCATATATTGTTTTACCTCATGCTGCTGGATCTGTTCGTATATTGCATAACCTTCGTATCTGTCGAACCTGTGTTCGAATGATAACTAACTTCTACTTCGATAGATATATTCTTCTATCGCGAGCTCAATTAAATGTTATTCTACCGAACCATATTTCCGCTGCTGTGTTTGGGATCAGTTCAAAACTTTCGCAAAAAAATTTGAATCTCCCATTCACCCCCCTCTGGTCGATATACTCTCGGTCCTAACAAACTATATAGGCATTATATCACCTCTGCATATCATTTAAGCATGTCATGCATCGTTGTTGCATTGTTGCCGTGAATTTACTGTTTCTACCTCCTCCTTCTCTCCCGATAGACAACGAGACCGCCGCCGACGCAGCTGAGTACGACTACGCTCTAGACGACCAGCCTTCGGACGACCAGCCCCTCTCAGCAGAGCTTCCAGGCAAGCAACCCCCCTTGACGCATGCCTATATCACCTATTCCTTCTCCCTCCTGCTTGCATTAGAAAATTGCTACTACTTCGCTTTATCCTATTCTGATGCATAGCCTGTTCTTGTAACTGTTATTGATACCTGCCTGTTATCCAAACCGCTTAGTGTAGGTTGGATGGTAAACCATCTGTGGCCCCTCTTCCTTACTGTAGTTGCCCCACTATAGTACCTGTGCCCCGATCGATGTGATCGAACGGGCTGAAAACAGCACATCACCGCACATTCCCCCTAAGTTGTCCGACTCTGCAGAGCTGGCATCGAGTGCTGAGGGTGATACCTCTTATCTCACTACCGATGATGCCTCTGTAGAATAGCTATCCGGTTGTGGGATACCGAGGGTGATTCCTCTTTCCTCACCTCTGATAAAGCTTCTGTCGTGCAACTCCTCGAGTGGGAATCCTTCGAGGGTGATTCCTTGGATCCCTTCTCGATACTTTGGACACACGGATACTTCGACCTTTGTTGCAGGCGGGTCGACCCCGAGGGGTACCTGCGGGGGAAATATGAAGTCGGGTTTGACAGGAGGGCACCCGCGAGAGATTATTGTGGCGGAATGACAGGGCAGGCGGAGACCACCTAGGAGAGAGGTGGGCCTGGTCCCTGTTCGTGATCCGTGTGTTACCAAGTCGGAGCGACAGGAATCCTGATCGTATCTGCGAGTTACTAAATACGCCTAACGGATTTGGCTATTTGATCTGAGTTGGCCACTGGCCTATACGCACTACCACCACGTGGGATAATGGTTATGGGACCCTCTACGTCGTAGGTATCAGCCGAAAGCTCTTCAGACATCATAGCTCAGAGATGTGGGTTGATTGCTGGGGCGGGCTGGTTACGTCACTGTGTATACAGTGTCACGCCTAGGCCCTGGCCAGTCACGCAACGTGCAGGAGTGCAAAGGGCGATGGCCCAAGACCCCTTCGCACTTAGGATTTAGACCGGCGTGCTGACCTCTCTACGGAGCCTAGGTAGGACCGCGTCATGTCAATTACCCGAGGCCGAGCATTACCCAGCAAGTGTGTCCGGCTAGATGTAATGGAGCGTGTTGGGTAACAGTAGTGCACCCCTGCAGGGAAGTGATCTATTCGAATAGCTGTGTCCACTGTAACAGGACGCTCGGAGTTGTATCCTGATCCACTACAACTACAAATTGATGCTGATTCAATATTAAACTGTTAATACTGCTCCCGGGATCGTTTTCTCGCAGGGAGTCGAGAAAGGATCTCAGGGCGTTACTATTATACAACCACTATTATATGCTACTGTGTTCTACTCTCTTCTGATGCTGCAAGATTGCTTCAAGATGCTAGTCTTCGATAGGCTAGGCTCCTCCCCCTCTATTCTGGCATTCTGCAGTTCAGTCTAAAGATATAGCCCCATTCCTTTGATACCGATGCATATTTAGCATAGTTCTGATGTAAATCTTGCGAGTACTTTGGATGAGAACTCACGGTTGCTTTGCTTCCCTTTTGCCCCATACCCGATCCTTGCGACCAGATGACGGAGCCCCGGAGCCAGACGCCACCGCAGTAGCTTACTACAAGGAGAGTCCCGGAGGCACGTACTACTGGGTTGAGCCAGCCGACCAGGAGTAGTTCGGAGGCCCTAGGCAGGAGGCCTTCGCCTTTTCAATCAGTGTCGCTGTTTTTGCTAGCCTTCTTAAGGCAAACTCGACTAACTATGTCTGTACCCCGATATTATTTGTGTGTATGACTTATGTATCCGGGCCCTCATGACCCCTGGTTTGTAATATGAAGATTTATGTTTAAATTTGAGTTTAGAGTTGTGTTGTGATATCTTCCCGTGAGTCTCTGATCTCGACCGTGCACGTTTGCGTGTATGATTAGTGCACGGTCGAGCAGGGGCGTCACAAGTTGGTATCAGAGCCGACTGCCTGTAGGAAGCCCCCTTCCAATTCCTTGGTCGAAGTTGAGTCTAGTCTTTGAAAAACTATTTTACTAACAGTGTTGTGTGGCTTACGGGCCCACGATGCACATGGATGGGATTAGGATCTTTTATTCCTCTTCCTTTGTCTGGGATTCTACTCTCTCTTCTATTCGGGTTAAAAAAAATTACTAACTCTGACTCTAGGTTCTCGTGATCACGTCCACCCGGAGCATTGATTATCTGCAAATTACTTCCTTAAATGCATGATGTAAAAATTCACTCACTGTCATTTGACAATCTTGAAATTTCCTCTGTCTCATATGGATCGCTTGTTTCCGCCGCGCCCTGCGACGCAGCTTGTACTTCGGACTTGGGCTCGTGATGCCCCTGGTTTTCCAGCTGTCCTGATCGCCCTCCTGACCAGATTGGGCTACCGCTGGTACCCCGAGTACATGGTTTACGAGGATTTCCGCGAGTTCAATCAGGAGCAGTACCATGTTGATGTTCGTATCTTTGATCAATGGGACAACTCAGACACTGAGTTGCACACTTTTCACGGTATCGGCGTGACGATTGATATGGCAGTCCATGATGCTGCCCATTATGCTGTCGCACATCTCCGTGGGGAGCATAGTCGCTTGGATGACTCCGAGTTCCGATACATCCCGTATGCCCCTGATGGAGATGCTACCGAATACTACACAGCTATCTGTGCCCCTTACGAGCGACGTCGATACGACCCGCAGGTTTTGATTCAGTGCACTCAGGCTCTGGATCGCACTTCCCGGGCTCTTGCCATCGAGTTATTTGCCACTCAAGCACGTCTCTACGATGCTATGACACAGTTGCTGCCAGCTATTCGTGCTGGGATACATCCAGAGTACATCCTTTACCCACGCAGGACTCAGATGCCGGCAGGTATCGATTGGCCTGCTGTTGGAGGTCACACACCTGCACGTGAAACTCTTCTCCCAGTTCGAGACCGGGTTCTGCATCAGAGTGCACACGGAGAGCAGGACTTTGCTGCCATGAGCACTCATCGTCCGCACCTGCAGTTACCCTGTTTCAGTGGTTTTCCCCGACGTTGATGTAGCCTTTGCTATGTCTCGTTGTGTATTCCTCACCGCATGCCTGCGCGCCGCCTAGTATGTCTAGCTGTTTATTTTTCCGAACTTATGATGTCCGCGTGTAACCGACTCTGTGTATGGATCTGTACGTCTTAATTGACTACTGTTATGTATCTATTGCACTACTTATTCATTGTCGTGTTACATCATGTTTGTCGCTAAACACTTGCAGTTGATTTTACTAACCTACCCCCTGTGAAATCTTTAGCAGGATGGTTAGACTAGGTGGTCGTGGTCGTGGCCGTGCTTCTGAACAGCCACCACCGCCAGACTATATGGCAACTATGATGCAGCAATTCGAGCTGAACCGCCAGTTCATGGTTGGAATCATGGCTCAGTTCCCACAACAGAACCAGAATGCTCAGAATCAGCCACCCGCCCCAATAACTCTGCAGGAGTTTGTGCGTCTTAGCCCTACTATTTTCCGCAACTCTGATCAGCCACTGGATGCTGATGACTGGCTTCGCGACATCGCCTTCGAGATGGAATCTGACAATGTCGCCCCTGACAACCTTGTCACCTTCACGTCCTACTTCCTGAAGGGCCCCGCTGCTCAATGGTGGTCCACCCATAGGCGTTCACTACCTGAGGGGACAGTCATTACCTGGGTCGAGTTTTAGACTGCTTTCCGTGCCCGTTACATTCCTCAGGGAATCATGGACCGGAAGAAGACAGAGTTTCGCAACCTTACTCAGGGCAATAAGACTGTCGAAGCTTATCAGCAGGAGTTTCTTAACTTGTCCCGCTATGGCGAAGAAGACATTCCAGCTGATGCTCGTAGACAGGAGAAATTCCGTAGTGGACTCCACCCAGACCTCAAGCTTGCACTTGCTGCTCAAGACTTCACCGACTTTGCCACCATCGTGAACAAGGCTATCCTGGTGGAGACCGCTCAGATGGAGCACAAGGAGTCACAGAAGCGCCACCGTGACATTGGCTCATCTTCGAGCTTAGGACAAAGGCGTAAAATCTGGATTCCCAACAGCATGTACCGTCCAACTGCCCCTGCGCCAAGGCCCTCCTATGAGGCACCTCGTTTGCCTCCTCCACCACCGAGGCAGCCGAGAACTCAAGCTGCTCCTCTTCGTCCTGAAGATGTTCTGTGTTTCAAGTGCCGCCGCCCAGGTCACCTTGCCAAGGACTGCCGCCAAAATCAGAATCAGTTGGCACTTCTTCGTAATGGCCGTGGCAATGGTCGTGGCAACAATCAGACCGGCAACTATAATACTGGGTCTTCTGCTTATGGTCGTGGACAGGCATACAACATTGATATCGAAGAAGTTTAGGATCAACCTGCCACTGTGATGGGTACCCTTGTCGTTAACTCAGTACCCGCTTCTATTTTATTTGATTCAGGAGCATCGCATTCATTCATGTCAGAAGCATTTGCATTATCACATGACATTGCATTTGAAAAGATGAACCTACCAATAGTTGTCCGTACCCCTAGAGGTCATTGTCACACCTCTATGATGGTTCACAATGTCCCTGTTGAAATCGAAGAATTTGAATTCCTTGTTTCACCCATCATCTTGAAATCTTCCACGATAGACCTCATTCTGGGAATGGATTGGTTGAAAGCTCACATTGCTTTGATCAACTGTGCCACTAAAGTCGTCCAACTTCTTCACCCCTCCAATGAGATAGTGAACTACACCGCCCGAATTACCCAGAATACCGAAGCTCAGATATATGCTCTGAATGCTTTGAATGCTTCACCTCTTGAGGGAATTGAGAACGTTCCAGTCGTTCACGATTTTCCGGACGTCTATCCAGAAGAACTTCCTGGAATACCCCCTGTTAGAGCCGTTGAATTCGTCATCGACTTAAAACCAGGCACCACTCCTATTGCCGAGCGCCCATACAAGATGCCGCCGCATGAGCTCCTTGAACTTAAGGAGGAAATTGACAAGTCACTTAAAAATGGTTTCATCCGCCCCAGTTCTTCTGCTTGGGGAGCACCTTCGCTCTTTGTTAAGAAGAAGGATGGAACTAACCGATTGCTCCAGGACTATCGGCCTATTAACCAAGCAACAATCCAGAACAAATATCCACTTCCTCGGATCAACGATCTTTATGATCAGCTTGCTGGATCCTCTATGTTCTCTAAACTCGACTTAAGGTTGGGTTACCATCAAATCCGAGTTCGTAAAGAGGATATTCCGAAGACCGCTTTCGTTACTCGTTATATATCATACGAGTACACCGTTAAGTCCTTCGGATTAACTAATGCTCCAGCAACTTTCTCTCGATTGATGAACTATATCTTCATTGACTACCTCGACATATTCGTCGTGGTTTATTTGGATGATATCCATATATATTCCAAGAATGAAGAAGAACACGCCGAACAACTTCGGCTTGTATTGGAGAAACTTTGAGAACACCAGCTATATGCCAAATACTCTAAGTGTGAATTCTGGTTATCTGAGGTGATATATCTTGGTCATGTGATTTCCAAAGATGGCATTGCTGTTAACCCTGAACGAGTTCAGGCTATTCTGGACTAGACTCCTCCGCAAACTGTTAAGCAAGTCAGAAGTTTTCTTGGTCTCGCTAGTTATTGCCGCCGATTCGTCAAGAACTTCTCCGAAATTGCTAAGCCACTGACTGATTTGCTCCACAAGGGTAAGAAGTTTGAGTGGACGGACAAGTGCCAAGAAAGTTTTCAGACACTTAAAGATAAGTTAACATCTGCCCCAGTGCTAGCACCCCCAGATACCCACAAGGACTTTGTGATATATTGCGACGAATCCCGTCAAGGATTAGGCTGTGTCCTAATGCAAGAGCGCAAAGTGATTGCTTATGGCTCTCGTCAGTTGCGTCCCCACGAAGATAAGAATCCACCACATGATCTCGAGTTAGCCGCAGCTATTTATGCTCTGAAGCTGTGGCGACAATACCTTCTCAGTAATCGTTGCGAGATATACACGGACCACCAAAGTCTGAAGTATCTGTATACTCAACCAGATTTGAACCTCCGTCAACAAAGGTGGCTCGAGACAATAGCTGATTATGACATGGATATTTCTTATACCCCTGGCAAGGCTAATGTAATGGCCGATGCTTTGAGTCGCAAGTCTTATTGCAACAATCTCATGGTTCGGCAAGCACAACCCCTTCTCTACGAAGAACTTCGCAAGTTGAACCTTCACATTGTCCCACAGGGTCATCTCAATACCCTGGTTGTTGAACCAGATCTCGAGGACCTCATCAAGCATATACATAAAGCTGACTCTGAGGTCGAGAAAATTAAGCGCGATCTCAAAAAGGGAAAGCCCTCATTCTTCACTATTGATGCTGATGGCACCTTGTTCTTCAAAAATCGCTTAGTGGTTCCCAGAAAGGACAATCTGGATCTGACCCCGCGTGTCATGAAAGAAGCTCATGATACACCTCTTTCAATTCACCCTGGTAGTAGCAAGATGTACCAAGACATTCGACAGAGATATTGGTGCCCTGATATGAAGCGAGACATTGCTCGCTATGTTGCTGAGTGTGACGTTTGTCGTCGCATCAAAGCAGAACATCAAAGGCCTGCTGGAACTCTACAACCCCTTGATATTCCTGAATGGAAATGGGACAAAGTCAAAATGGATTTCATTACTGGTTTTCCCAGATCGCAGAAGGGTCATGATGCCATCTTTGTCGTCATTGACCGATTCTCAAAGGTTGCTCACTTTCTTCCTGTCAAGGAGACAATCACTGCTAGCCAGTTAGAAGACTTGTATGTTTCCAGAATTGTGTCACTCCACTGTGTTCCGTCAGAGATCAGTTCAGATCGTGGCAGCCTCTTTACCTCAAGATTTTGCGACAGTTTCCAAGAAGCTATGGGAACTCATCTGTCTTTCAGCCCCGATTTTCACCCCCAGTCTCAGGGACAAGTTGAATGAGTCAATCAAGTGCTTGAAGATATGCTTCGAGCTTGTGTCATCTCATTCGGTAAGACATGGGAGGAATCTCTCCCGTATGCCGAATTCTCTTACAACAATAGATATTAGGCTAGTTTGAAGATGGCACCCTTTGAAGTTCTTTATGGACGTAAGTGTCGAACCCCTCTGAATTGGTCAGAAACTGGGGAACGGTCACTCTTCGGTCCGGACATTATTCAACAAGCTGAAGAACAAGTACGCATTGTCCGTGAACATTTGAAAACTGCTCAGTCTCGTCAGAAGAACAATTATGACCGAAAACACCAGGTAATGGTCTACCAACCTGGCGAACAAGCTTACCTTCGTGTCACTCCGATGAAGGGCACTAATCGATTTGGAATCAAGGGCAAGTTAGCTCCTCGCTACATTGGCCCGTTCCGTATTCTCGCCTGTCGAGGAGAAGTGGCATATCAATTGGAATTGCCGTCGAACCTTTCTCAAGTGCATGATGTCTTTCATGTGTCACAACTTCGTCGCTGCTTCAAGGACCCTATCCGAGCAGTGGATCATGAAATGCTTGAATTGCGGGACGATCATTCTTATCAAGAGTATCTGATCCACATTCTTGATCAAGCTAAACGACGAACCCGTCAGAAGGCAATCAAGTTCCTTAAAGTTCAGTGGTCGAATCATTCAGAAGATGAAGCCACTTGGGAACGCGAGGATCGTCTTTGTGAAGAATACCTCGCTTTCTTTCAGCCTACCTCTTAAATCTCGGGACGAGAATTTCTTTTAGAGGAGGAGAATTGTAACACCCCATGTAATTAAGCTACAGTGATCACCTTTTGATAATGCCAAGTCATGATGATTAACAAGTCTTGATCACAATTAGAATCATATCTCATTTCAAATTCCCATTCAAATTGAAAATCAAATATGAAGTGCAAATAAAAGTTGTTCCAATTTGAAAACAAAAATGTTCATTATTAGCAAATAATCCATAACTAATTGTGTTAACAAAAACAACATCACCTAAATTCCCTAGATAACTCTAACAACATGAAACAGTACCAAAACAGCAATAATTAATCCATTTCATTTAATTAAAAATCAAATGAAATCATTTATTCACCAAACCTTTTCCTGGAAGTACTAGATATTGCCTAGTATTTGTTTTGACCAATTACATCTTTTTCAAAAATCAATTTGGGGCCTAACATTTTGCAAAACAGAAGAAATGGGAAAATGCAGAAAAGAAAAAGAAAAACGGAAGCGCTACACTGTGCGTTTGGGCTTTATGTCAACAGTACCCCGCGGTCCGGCCCAGCCGGGTCTTCTCCCACCTTCGGCAGTTGTCGGCTGGCGCGCGCGCCCGAGCGCCGATCGCCACGCGCCGGCCATCCCGTGGCTCCCCGGCGCCGAAAAGGCCGTCCCCGACGCCCTAGGGTTCACCCTCGCCCTCTCCCCCTCGCAGCTGCCCCTCTCTCGTCCCAGATCTGCCATGGCGAGCTCACCCAAAAGTCGCCGTCGCCATGGCCGTGCCATACCCGTAGCCACCGAGCTCCTCCCACCTCGCCGTTGAGTCCTGGAGCTCCGCCGTGAACGTCTGCATCAACTACACCGCCGGATCAGGGCCGGGAGACCATCACGGCGTCGCATTCTTCCTCTTCCTCCCATACGGCCAACCAACTCCGCCGCGTCGATCCGCTGCCCTTGCTGCTACTAAGCCGCCCAACGAGCCGCCTTGAGCTCCTCTGGTGAGCTCCTAGTCTATCCCCCTCCCTTTTCTCTCTCGCCCGAGCCCCGTTTTCCCAATGCCGTTGCCGGAGCTCCGCCGTTGCTGTCGAGCTTCCCGCCGTCCGCCTAGTGCCTCTCGGGCTCGTCCGAGCACGTCGTCGTGCTCATGGCGTCGCGTAGGAGCCGCCAAGCCCTTGCGTTCGTCGTTTGCGCGCTTGTGGGCTCGATCCCGATCTCCTCTTGCTTCGGCCGCCGCTTGCTGTCGTCGCCGCCGTTCCATAGGACCTCCTCGACCCCAGCCAACCCTGCCATCGGTCGCGGCATCGAACAGCCGTTCGAACACGACCCCTCGCACTCGTTTTGGTGATCTGTGGGCGAATCCCGTTCGCCGCCCGAGCCGCGCCTCCGCGGAAATGGCCACCGCCGACTAGCCGCCGGCGCGCTGACGTGGCCAGTCAACAGGGGTCGCTAATGACGCCCATGTGGGACTGCCTGGTGGACCCCGCGCTTAATTAACCTCGGATTAGATTAAGTGCTAATTAAACTGGCTTGATAAGACAATGACACGGGGTCCCACCGCCTAACTAATGACAAATTAATTAAACTAAACCGGATTAACCCCCACTGTCTATGACAGGTGGGGCCAGCCACTGTTCCAGTGGATAAGCCTGGCCGAGTCAGTGACTCAGCCAGCAGGCCCCACATGTCAACCTCTGTGTGCTGGCCGCTGACTGGACCGTTGACCCAGTCCACCTGGCCCACTGGTCAGCCTCTCTGGTGCACTTCTGTGTACATAGAGCTGGGTACATTTAGCATTTTCCTATTTAATTTCGAATTAGAATTAATTCCAGAAAATTCCAGAAAATCAATAAAACCTGTGTTCGAATGATAACTGACTTCTACTTCGATAGATATATTCTTCTATAGCGAGCTCAATTAAATGTTATTCTACCTAACCATATTTCCGCTGCTGTGTTTGGGATCAGTTCAAAACTTTCGCAAAAAAATTTGAATCTCCCATTCACCCCCCCTCTGGTCGATATACTCTCGGTCCTAACAAACTAGATAGGCATTATATCACCTCTGCATATCATTTAAGCATGTCATGCATCGCTGTTGCATTGTTGCCGTGAATTTACTGTTTCTTCCCCCTCCTTCTCTCCCGATAGACACCGAGACCGCCGCCGACGCAGCTGAGTACGACTACGCTCCAGACGAGCAGCCTTCAGACGACCAGCCCCTCTCAGCAGAGCTTCCAGGCAAGCAACCCCCCTTGACGCATGCCTATATCACCTATTCCTTCTCCCTCCTGCTTGCATTAGAAAATTGTTACTGCTTTGCTTTATCCTATTCTGATGCATAGCCTGTTCTTGTAACTGTTATTGATACCTGCCTGTTATCCAAACCGCTTAGTGTAGGTTGGATGGTAAACCATCTGTGGCCCCTCTTCCTTACTGTAGTTGCCCCGCTTTAGTACCTGTGCCCCGATCGATGTGATCGAACGGGCTGAAAATAGCACATCACCGCACATTCCCCCTAAGTTGTCCGACTCTGCAGAGCTGGCATCGAGTGCCGAGGGTGATACCTCTTATCTCACTACCGATGATGCCTCTATAGAATAGCTATCCGGTTGTGGGATACCGAGGGTGATTCCTCTTTCCTCACCTCCGATAAAGCTTCTGTCGTGCAACTCCTCGAGTGGGAATCCTTCGAGGGTGATTCCTCGGATCCCTTCTCGATACTTTGGACACACGGATACTTTGACCTTTGTTGCAGGCGGGTCGACCCCGAGGGGTACCCGTGGGGGAAATATGATGTCGGGTTTGCCAGGAGGGCACCCGCGAGAGATTATTGTGGCGGAATGACAGGGCAGGCGGAGACCACCTAGGTCCCTGTTCGTGATCCGTGTGTTACCAAGTCGGAGCGACAGGAATCCTGATCGTATCTGCGAGTTACTAAATACGCCTAAAGGATTTGCGTATTTGATCTGAGTTGGCCACTGGCCTATACGCACTACCACCACATGGGATAATGGTTATGGGACCCTCTACGTCGTATGTATTAGCCGAAAGCTCTTCAGACGTCACAGCTCAGATATGCGGGCTGATTGCTGGGGTGGGCTGGTTACGTCACTTGTGTATACAGTGTCGCGCCTGGGCCCCGACCAGTCACGCAACGTGCAGGAGTGCAAAGGGCAATGGCCCAAGACCCCTTTGCACTTAGGATTTAGACCGGTGTGCTGACCTCTCTGCTGAGCCTAGGTAGGACTGCGTCGTGTCGATTACCCGAGGCCGGGCATTACCCAGCAAGTGTGTCCGGCCAGACGTAATCGAGCGTGTTGGGTAACAGTAGTGCACCCCTGCAGGGAAGTGATCTATTCAAATAGCCTTGTCCAAGGTAACAGGATGCTCGGAGTTGTATCCTGATCCACTACAACTACAAACTGATGCTGATTCAATATTAAACTGTTAATACTACTCTCGGGATCATTTTCTCGCAGGGAGTCGAGAAAGGATCTCAGGGCGTTACTATTATACAACCACTATTATATGCTACTGTGTTCTACTCTCTTCTGATGCTGCAAGATTGCTTCAAGATGCTAGTCTCCGATAAGATAGGCTCCTCCCCCTCTATTCTTGCATTCTGCAGTTCAGTCCAAATATATAGCCCCATTCCTTTGATACCGATGCATATTTAGCATAGTTCTGATGTAAGTCTTGCGAGTACTTTGGATGAGTACTCACGGTTGCTTTGTTTCCCTTTTGCCCCATACCCGATCCTTGCGACCAGATGACAGAGCCCCGGAGCCAGACGCCACCGCAGGAGCTTACTACCAGGAGAGTCCCGGAGGCACGTACTACTGGGTTGAGCCAGCCGACCAGGAGTAGTTCGGAGGCCCTAGGCAGGAGGCCTTCGCCTTTTCGATCAGTGTCGCTGTTTGTGCTAGCCTTCTTAAGGCAAACTCGACTAACTATGTCTGTACCCAGATATTATTTGTGTGTATGACTTATGTATCCGGGCCCTCGTGACCCCTGGTTTGTAATATGAAGATTTATGTTTAAATTTGAGTTTAGATTTGTGTTGTGATATCTTCCCGTGAGTCTCTCATCTCGACCGTGCACGTTTGCGTGTATGATTAGTGCACGGTCGAGCAGGGGCGTCACAATCTCCCCCACTTCTAAAAAGTTTTTACAAAAAAATACAAAAATATTTTCTGTTTGCCTTTTTCTTGTTTGCTTCTTTGCTTGCTCGTTTTCTTGTTTGTGTAGTCACGATGCCCCGAGAAAATTATCATGATACTTCTTATTATAAAATTTTGACTGAAATCAAGCAAAATACTAAAGAATACATGACTACGTAGTTTGAGCACAACAATTTTTTTACCGAAGAACTCAAAGAACACTCTACTTTGTTGGATGCTATTGCAAAACAACTCGATGATGTTAGTGAAGAAGTTGCTAATCTTCAATCTCAATTTGCTCATGCTAAAAATTTCCTAGGAAATTTTTTTGATGCGCAAGCTACGCTAGTAAATCAAATGGCAGGTAAGCCGGAATCACTAGCATGTAGTAATGATGAGGATATTAAAATGATTGGTGTTTCATCTATTGATTCCTTGTTTAGCAACATGAAACTTGATGAAAAGGGGACTAAAGTAGAGTCAACTTTAGCCAGAAGGCGTCCCCATAATTCGGAGGGTGAAAATCTTGATGAAAAAATTGATAAAAGTGGGTCTGGAGAGGTAAAAACTTTAACTAGTGATGTGCCCACTCTCTTGGATTACAAAGACTTTAATTATGATAGTTGTTCTTTGATTGAGTGTATTTCTTTGTTACAATTCATGCTAAATTCACCCAACGCTTATGAACAAAATAAGGCTTTTACTAAAAACATCGTAGAAGCGATGATGAAAGCATTAGAAGAAAAGCTAGAACTAGAAATTTCAATTCCTAGAAAATTATATGATGAGTGGGAACCCACCATTAAAGTTAAAATTAAAAATTATGAATGCAATGCTTTATGTGATTTGGGTGCTAGCATTTCCACAATTCCAAAATCTCTATGTGATGTGCTAGGTTTTACCAATACAGATGAATGTTCTCTTAATTTGCATCTTGCGGATTCTACTATTAAAAAGCCATTGGGTAGACTTAATGATGTTCTTATTCTTGCAAATAGAAACTATGTGCCCGTTGATTTTATTGTACTTGACATTGATTGCAATCCGTCTTGCCCCATAATACTTGGTAGACCGTTCTTACGAACTATTGGTGCTATTATTGATATGAAAGAAGGTAATATAAGATTTAAATTTCCACTAAAGAAAGGGATGGAACACTTCCCAAGGAAAAGAATTAAAGCACCCTATGAATCCATTATGAGGGCCACTTATGGAATCAACTTGAAGGATGACAACACTTGAAACTATGCATTATGCCTAGCTAGGGGCATAAAATAATAGCGCTTGTTGGGAGGCAACCCAATGAATAAAATAAATTTTTAATTTTATTTCTGTTCTTGTGTGTTTACACAATTATGGTACTGTTATGATTGTGTTTTTATGTTTTAATTAGTGTTTGTGCCAAGTAAAGCCTTTGGGATGATTTGGAAGATAGTATAATTGATGTTGTTTGGAAAACAGAAAGTTTTGCGTCCAGTCCTGAAATTTTAATTCTGTACTAGAGCGTCAGAAAAATCTGAAATTTTTACACAGTATTGGTATATGAATTGCCCACGTTGTTCTAAGTTGTCAGAATTTTTAGAGTTACAGAAGGATAGCTTTTAAATAGATCTTTACAGACTGTTCTGTTTTAGACAGATTCTGTTTTTGTTGCATAGTTTGCTTATTTTGATGAATCTATGGATCGTATCGGGGGGTATGAGTCATGGAGAAGTTGGAGTACAGTAGCATTATGCCAATATTAAATATGAATCAATTTACTAAAGTACTTAAAGTTAAAGATTTATTTGATATACTAACGGATCTCACGAAGGTTTTGTTGAGTTTTGTGTGATTGAAGTTTTCAAGTTTTGGGTGAGTCACGATAGAAGAAGGAATAAGGAGTGGCAAGAGCCTAAGCTTGGGGATGCCCAAGGCACCCCAAGGTAATATTCAAGGAAGACTCAAGCGTCTAAGCTTGGGGATGCCCCGGAAGGCATCCCCTCTTTCTTCTACTAACTATCGGTAATTTTACTTGGAGCTATATTTTTATTCGCCACATGATATATGTTTTGCTTGGAGCGTCGTGTATTATATGATTCTTTTTTTTGTTTGCTTTTTATTTTTTCACAATCATTTTTGCTGGATACACCTATTTGAGAGAGCCACACGTTTGTCATGATTTGTTAGAATACTCTATGTGCTTCACTTAAATCTTTTGAGCTAGGCAGTTGCTCTAGTACTTCACTTAAATCTTTTTGAGCACGGTGGTGGCTATATTTTGAAGAAATATTTGAACTCTCATGTTTCACTTATATTATTTTCAGAGTTGATAAGATTAAATTTTGAAGAAATATTTGCACTCTCACGCTTCACTTATATCTTTTTGAGAGTTGATAATAGTAATGATAATTTGCACAAGATATGAATTTGGTCCCAAAGTGATGAATATTCAAGAGGAATATAATAAAAACTTTCATGAAAGATCATTGGATATGATAAGTTTGATTCCTTCCAGTAGTTTTGCGATATGGAGATGATAATATGTGAGTCATGTTAGTAAGTAATTGTGATTTAGTAAGAATATTGGTGTTAAGGTTTGTGATTCCCTATGCATGCACATAAAGTCAATAGTTATGCAACGAAATTATGTCCTACTTATGGTGCATTATTCGGTGTTAGTTATGTTCAATGCATGTTTATGACCGTTTTCGCTTTTTGATTGGTCGCTTCTCAATCTATTTGCTAGCCTTCATTTGTACTAAGCGGGATTACTGCTTGTGCATCCAACTCCTTAAACCCAAGTTGTGCCAAATGAGTTCACCATACCTACCTATATGCGGTATTTCCATGCCGTTCCAAGTAAATTTGCATGTGCCAACTCTAATTTTTCAAAATAATTTTCCGTTTTGTGTGCCCGTACCGCTCATGAAGCGGGAGGGGGTGGCCAATATTTTCCATGCTAGGTGTGTTATTCTCACGATGAGTGTTTATTCACTTGTCATTGCACGAGAGAGTGGCAGGTAATAGGGATGCCTAGTCCCGAAATGAGTTTTTTTAATATGATGATAATAATAAATTCCTTGGAAAGTGTTGGTATGGAGGGCACCCGTGGATACGGCTAGCCATGGATTGTGAAAGAATGGTGGAAAGGAAATAAACTTTATTTTTTGTTTGGGAACCGCCTATAATGTGTCTAGCATGGAAGATATTGGGAATTCTCGGTCGTTTTCGTTGACACGAAAAGCATGCCTCTCAAAATAATTTTATCTCTCTAATTTAAGGCTTGAGCTCTGGCACATTTGCAAATCTCTGCTTCCCTCTGCGAAGGGCCTATCTATTTACTTTTATGCAATTTTTATTTTTATTTTGAATCTCCATCTTCTCTTACAAAGCACTAACTAGAGAGCACTATTGTCATACTTGTGCATTGTGTGTAGCTAATATTGAGTGTGTTTCATGAATGGATCAATGATTGAGCATAATGGGCTAGGGATAACTTTCTTTAGAGTTGATATTCTGAAAGGCATGGTTGCTTGTTAGTATGATTGAGTATTTATGTCTTCATGTCAAACTATAGACTATTGCTTTGAATCATCCAAATGTCCATGCTACAAAAGAAAAGAGTATATGATGAATATGATAGGTAGCATTCCACATAAAAAATTCTGTTTTTATCATTTACCTACTCGAGGACGAGCAGGAATTAAGCTTGGGGATGCTTGATACGTCTCCAACGTATCAATAATTTTTTATTGTTCCATGCTATTATAGTATCAATCTTGGATGTTTTATATACACTTACAAGCAATTATATATCAATTTTTGGGACTAACCTATTAACTAAGTGCCCAGTGCCAGTTGCTGTTTTTTGCCTGTTTTTTGTTTTCCAGAATATCAGTACCAAACGAAGTCCAAATGCCACGAAATTTTTTGGAGATTTGTTTCTGGACATAAGAGACACTAGAAGCTTCGGGAGAGGGCCAGAAGACAGAGGAGGTGGCCACGAGCCACCAGGGCGCGCCCCGGGGGTGTGGCGCGCCCTGGTGCCTCGTGGGCCCACCTCTGCTCTGTTTGACCTAATTCCACCTCTATAAATTCTCTAAAATCGGGAAACCAACAGAGGAGTCCACAAAATACTTTTTCCTCCGCCGCAAGTTCCTGTTCTCGAGAGATCCCATGTGGAGGCTTTTTCCGGCACTCTGCCGGAGGGGGGTTCGATCATGGAGGGGCTCTACATCAACCTTGCTGCCCTTCCGATGATGCGTGAGTAGTTTACCACAGACCTTCGGGTCCATAGTTAGTAGCTAGATGGATTCTTCTCCCTTTTTGATCTTCAATACAATGTTCTCCTTGATGTTCTGGGAGTTCTATCCGATGTAATCACTTTTTGCGGTGTGTTTGTTGGGATCCGATGAATTGTGAGTTTATGATCAGATTATCCATGAATATTATTTGAGTTTTCTCTAAACTCTTTTATGCATGATTGTTATAGTTTCGTATTTCTCTCTGGTCTATTGATTTGGTTTGGCCAACTAGATTGATTTATCTTGCAATGGGAGAGGTGCTTTGTAATGGGTTCGATCTTGCGGTGCTCAATCCCAGTGACAGAAAGGGACATGACACGTATGTATCGTTGCTATTAAGGGTAAAAAGATGGGGTTTATTCATGCGTGAGTTTACTTTGTCTACCTCATGTCATCTTGCTTAAGGCGTTACTCCGTTCTTTATGAACTTAATACTCTAGATGCATGCTGGATAGCGGTCGATGAGTGGAGTAACAGTAGTAGATGCAGAATCGTTTCGGTCCACTTGTCTCGGATGTGACGCCTATATACATGATCATTGCCTTGGATATCGTCATGATTATTTGCTTTTCTATCAATTGCCCAACAGTAATTTGTTCACCCACCGTATGCTATTTTCAAGAGAGAAGCCTCTAGTGAAAACTATGGCCCCCGGGTCTACCTTAATCATATATTGAAAATCCTAAAAATACCTTGCTGCAATTTTACTTTATTTATTTTATTTTGTATTTTTTCGATCTATCTATCTATCACCATACAATTTAATCTTGCAATTAACCGCCAACGGATTGACAACCCCTTGTTCGCGTTGGGTGCGAGGATTTGTTGTTTTGTGTGCAAGTACTGCTAACGAGTTGTTGCGTGATTCTCCTACTAGATTGATAACCTTGGTTTGATAACTGAGGGAAATACTTATCTCTACTATACTGCATCATCCCCTCCTCTTCGGGGAAATCCCAACGCAGCTCACAAGTAGCATTGTGGAGTTCTTTTTGTCAAGAAGAAAGACGACACAGAACGACTTTGCGTCGATTACCGCCCCTTGAATAAGAAGACAATCAAGAATAAGTATCCACTTCCAAACATCTATGAGCTATTCGAGCAGCTGAAAGGTGGAAAGGTGTTCTCCAAGATCGATCTCCGTATGGGTTACCACCAGATTTGAATTCATGAAGAAGACATTCCGAAAATAGCTTTCCGGACAAGCTTTGGTTCTTATGAATACACAGTCATGTCCTTCGGCCTTGCCAATGCACCTCCTACTTTCTCTCATGTGATGAACTATGTGTTCAATCCATACACCAACGAGTTCATTCTTGTCTATCTCGATGACATTCTGGTTTTCTCCAAGACCGAAGAAGATCATGCAAAACATTTGTGGCTAGTGCTTGATAAGCTAAGGGAACATCGGTTCTATGCCAAGTTCTCAAAGTGCTAATTCTGGCTCGATGAGGTACTCTACCTCGGTCACATTATCTCTGCCAAGGGCATCGCAGTTAATCCTGAGAAGGTTGAAGCAATCATCAACTGGTAGCCCCCTCAAAATGTCAAGCAACTTCGAAGCTTTCTCGGGCTTGCAAGTTATTGCAGAAGATTTGTGGAAAACTTCTCCAAGATTGCCAAGCCTCTGTCGAACCTCCTTCAGAAAAATGTCAAATATGCTTGGACTCCAGAGTGTGACATTGCCTTCAACACAGTCAAAGAAAAACTCAGTTCTGCTCCGGTGCTCACCCCTCCTGATGAATCCAAGCCATACCAAGTGTTCTGCGATGCCTCTTTGCAAGGTCTCGGTGGTCTTCTTATGCAAGACAAGAAGGTGGTCGCATATACTTCTCATCAGTTGAAGCCGAATGAGAAGAACTACCCCACTCACGATTTGGAGTTGGCGGCAGTTGTCCATGCTTTGATCACCTGGAGGCATCTCTTGTTAGGCAGGCAAGTTGAAGTCTTCACCGACCACAAGAGCCTGAAATACATATTCACGCAGCCCAACCTCAATCTCCGTCAAACCCGATGGGTGGAGATGATTCAAGAATATAATCCAAGCATTGACTATACCCTAGGCAAAGCAAATGTCATTGCAGATGCACTAAGCAGAAAGGCATAGTGCAACAGCCTCATTCTCAAGCCAATCCAGCCCGACCTCTGTGAAGCATTCCGGAAGCTAAACCTCCAGTTCATCCCTCAAGTCTTTCTCGCTAACCTCCAAGTCACTCCAACCTTGGAGGATCAGATCCACCAAGCTCAACTTCTTGATACCATGGTGAAGAAGGTGAAAGAGGGTCTTGCCAAGGGCATTGCCAAGTACAAATGCTATCGCATTGATGACAAAGGCACCCTGTTCTTCGAGGACCGGCTAGTGGTTCCTAAGGGTGATCTGAGGAGAGTTATCATGGATGAAGCACAAAATTCCCTTTTGTCCATCCATCCAGGCAGCTCCAAGATGTATCATGATCTCAAGTCAATTACTGGTGGACTCGTATGAAACATGAGATTGCCAGTTCGTAAACGAGTGCGATGTTTCCTGCAGAGTGAAGGCAGAACACCAGCGTCCAGCAGGACTTCTTCAACCTCTCCCTATTTGGGAATGGAAATTCGATCACATAGAGATGGACTTTGTCACCGGCTTTCCCAAATCCAAGAAAGGGAATGACGCTATCTTCGTGGTCATTGACAAGCTCACAAAAGCCGCTCACTTCTTGCCAGTCAAGGAATCGATCACAGCAGCTCAGTTGGCAGAGTTGTACACTTCCAGAGTGGTCTCCTTGCATGGTATTCCTCAGCTCATCACCTCAGATCATGGAAGCATCTTCACTTCCAGATTTTGGGATTCCTTCCAGCTAGCTATGGGCACAAAGATTCATTTCAGCACAGCTTTTCACCCTCAAACAAGTGGTCAACTCGAGAGAGTCAGCCAAATTCTCGAGGATATGCTAAGGGCATGTGTCATCTCTTTTGGCATGAAGTGGGAAGATTGCCTTCCATTTGCCGAGTTCTCCTACAAGAACAGTTTCCAAGCAAGCTCGGGCAAGGCCCCATTTGAGATTCTCTATGGTAGAAAGTGCCGCACTCCCCTCAATTGGTCCGAGACCGGTGAACGTCAACTTCTTGGCAATGACATGATTTCAGAAGCTGAAGAGATGTGTCGTGTTATCCGTGAGAATCTAAAAGCAGCGCAATCGCACCAGAAGAGCTATTATGATAGCAAGCACCGTGATTTGGCCTTCGAGATTGGAGACCATGTCTATCTCCGTGTATCCCCTATGAAAGGCACTCAGCGATTCGGTATCAAAGGAAAGCTTGCTCCAAGATACGTGGGCCCTTTCAAGATAATTGGCAAAAGAGGCGATCTTGCCTACCAGCTTGAGCTACCTTCCAACTTCTCAAATGTGCATGATATGTTTCACGTGTCACAACTCCGCAAGTGTTTCAAGACACCCGAGTGCACCATTGATTTTGAAAACATCGAACTCCAAGAGGACTTATCCTACCGAGAGCATCCAGTTGCCATTCTCGAAGAAACTGAGCGCAAGACTCGCAACAAGTCTATCAAGTTCCTGAAAGTGATGTGGTCACATCATTCCGATCGAGAAGCTACTTGGGAGCGCGAGGACCACCTCCGTTCCGAGTATCCAGATTTGTTTCGTTCCTAGATCTCGGGGCGAGATCCTTTCATAGTGGGGGAGAGTTGTAACACCCCAAGTGTGATCCTTCCATCTTTGTACCCTCAACCTTGTGTCTTGTATGGATTTTGTCATGTTGATTATAATAAAATGTTGCATCTTCATTATTGTGTTTTCTTTTCTTTCACTCAAGCATTTCATCTTCATATAAGTGGCCATGTGCATTGCATCCATTATCTATTGTGTTGCTCATGTTTGTATTGTGGGTGGTCATCCCCTTCTTGCTCTCACCCAACTTCTTTGAGGTGTCATCGATGCACACCACTTCCACCATCATCTTCTCCAAAATCTTCTTCTTTCCAAGTTTATTCATGTGGATATTTTTTCTGTCCCAATTTAATGTCCACTGTTTTCCTAAATTCTCTAAACCATGTTTAATTCCACTCCTCCAAGTTTCAGCATTTTGGAAATGTTTTGGCCAGATTCAAAAATGGCTCTAGTTTGAATTAAATTCAAACTTGAATTATTTAACTGTCTTTAAATAATGCCAGGACAATTTATTAAAATACTACATAAATCTAGGACTCCAGGGATATTTTCCTCTCTCTCTCAAACCTCTCATAACCCCCTGCACATTTCTGTCTATTTTCTGTCTGAGGAAATTGAAAGAAAAAGAAAGGCAGAGGGGAGAGAGCAGCAGTAGTGCAGCCCAGCAGCCCAGCAGCAAGCGCGGCCCAGCTCAGCCTCACGCGCCCTCTCTCTCTGTCTATTCTCACCCAGCCGCGTGCTCACCCCCGCTGGGGCGCAGCCACGTGGCCTGGCCGGCCCCACCTGTCAGCGACCGCGCCCGCGCTCTGACCCACCTTTTCTTCCTCCTCGGTCCCACTCGCTCTCGCGCACATGGCCGCGGCCGAGCGCACGCGAGCTCCACCTGCTCGCCCTAGCCCCTAATTAAAGCCATTCCCGTGTCCACCCACTCCCTAGGGTTCCCCTCTTCCGTCTGCTGCCGCCGCCAGGTGAGATTGGCCACCATAGCCGTCGCCCCCTTCGCATCGGAGCGCACGGCCATGGCGCCGCCGTGACCGTCGACCACCTCCGCCTCGCCAAGTGTGTCCATCGCCTTCCCTGTCGTCGACTACGTCGCCTACGTCCTCTACAGCCCCGCGGGACGCCAAGTCCGACGCCATCCCCTTCGTCTTCTTCTGCTCCGTCCGCCACTCGTCTCCGGCAAGTACCGACCGCCTCCAACCACCTTTCGATCAACGGAGCTCACCTCCGAGCTCTTGGTGAGCAGACGAACCTCCCGGCCCTTTTCCCTTTCGTATTTGCACACCATAGCGCCGTTGACGTCATGCGCCCGAGCGCGCCGCCGAGGGACCTTGTCGCCGGCGAGCCTCCCGTGTCTTCCGCGTAGGGTGCGTAGGTCCAACCAGTTCGCCTCTACGCGTAGGTCCGATCTGTGCCTTCCGCCGTGCCAAAGGGTCACCGGAGCCCACTCCGGCGAGGCCGCCCGCCGCTCTGCTCGCCGCCGGGCATTCGGTCGAGCACCTTGAGTGCGCCACCCACCTAGCCCTTCTTCTGTCTCGCTGACAGGGAGCCCCCCTGCGCCCCCCCCCCCCCCCGTCAGCCACCGCAAGCTTCACCCTACCACGTGGACCCAAGGGCCCACCAGCCAGTCTCTGCGGCTAGGAGCCCCTGGGTACCCATAGCCGCCCAGCCATTTTGTTTTTTTTCCTGATTTGGCTTTTCCCTTTTTGGCATATTTTCCAAATCCGGCGCCTTCCAAATTTGGCATATTCCAAATCTGGAATATTGCATTTATCCAATTTTCGACAGTGTGTATATGTTCATTTTGAGCATTTTTCAAACATGACCATATGCCTATGATATATAAAAATGGGGTAGAAAAATCCAAATAATCCATCTGTGGCATTAGTTTTGTCATTTGAGCAAGTTTGTGTCCATGAAATTTTAGCATAAATTGCCATTTTGTCTTTTTTGTGTGAATTAATGCAAATGTCATATGAGTATCTTGTCAACATGAGTTTGGAGCATTTTTATGTCTTATTGCTGGTAGTATTTATCTCATGCCATGATATGCCATGATGTGACTTCCACAAGCTTGTAAACATGCCTATACAATGTTCTTGTTTTGAACTATTTAAAAAATTCCACCAAGTCAAAACTGCCTGTGATTAAAACTTGCCACATTGCCTTGATGGTTCCCACTAGTCCATAGCTCTTTTGGATATGATCAGTAAACATGAGTTGTTCGATGTTACCAGTACTTTTATGCCATGCCATTTGATGCCATGTAAAACTCTTGAAGCATGCCTTAATATTGCTCTAAACATGCGAGTCAATGTAACAGTTTGCTGTCAACAATAAGTTACATATTGTGAGCTTAATTGTGAATGATCCATGCTTCCTATGAATTTGTGCCAATGTAATGAAATGATCATTGCCATGTAAAAGGTAGGTGCATACCAATTTCTTGCATTTTGGAGCTGTTATGCTTGCTGTAGAACCATGTGAATACTGCCTGTCAATGTTGCTGTTAGCATATGCCCTGTTATTTTCACCAAGTCATAATCTGTTACAGCATCTTTGCATCTTGTTCTTTTCATTCCATTTAATCTGTGATGCTAATGAACTTGAACCTATGGAATGAAATGCTGTGCATTTAGTATACTTCAGACACATATCTTGTTTGAGCCTATTGGAGTAATGTAGCTTGCTGTTTCGATGTGTGCAAGTTGACATGTTGCTGTTAGTGGCAGATTGCATTGCATATTTGTTTTGGTCACCATTTGAGTTCTATGCATCCATTCTTCATGATCTTTATATCCACTAGATGACCCGTTGCGCCGATGGCGCAAGGGGCGAGGGCAAACCAAGGGTTCAAACCATCCACGTTAGAATATTTAGTCAACAGTTGTAGCATAAGAAAATATATATTTAGAGAGAAGGTATTTACATCAGGTTGACGTTCTATTTCTTACATCACAGGGCATACAAAAGTGCACATCTTAGCAAGACTTAGCTCGAACTAATTCTTACCGGCATTTGAGAAGGTTAGGTAGGTTTAGATCATCTATAGTTATAATGTTTATTGTTTGCATGTAAAGCAGGGCACTAAGGCTTGCCGATTCGATAGCTCCTTCCTAGTGGTATTACGATGCCTAATCCGATGCCATTGATAAAAGAAACATTCAGCGAGAACAAAGAAGGGCGTTTAAATTTGTGATCTATTTTGAAATATGTGAAGTCTAAAATTTAGCACGGTACGTTCAGAACCGCACTCTTGTGTAATGATAAATTTTTCCGCTGACCGAAGTACTTCAAATATTGACTTAAATGATGTGGGAAAATGTCACAAAACTATGTAACAAATACTGGTTGTATACTATCATTTCTTTGTTTTTTGTGGGTAATATCGTGTGCGTTTAATTTGCTATAAATACATATACTTTTTTATGCCGCGTGAAAATAACCCACTGAATGCTTGATTACCGACAGGAAAAATTAGAGCAGGCTAAATTTTAAATCAAGGAACAAAATTGGAAGAACCCAACGAAGGAGCTAAGAGGAACAAAATTATTACAAGTAATTACCTAAAATAAGAGCATGCTTTGTATATGGCTGAAAGTAGCATGTTTTATAGTCAGTCGACGGCATAACACAATCATATTAACATAGGATTCATCAGCAGAAGGAAATGCACGACAATGAATATAGAGAAATGATGACATAGAAGTGCTATGGATAGTAGGTTCGATAGACGCAACTACAAATAATAAATTGGTAATACAAGACTAACTAAACGACTGCAGATAAGGTAGGGAATACAGAATGTCTTGAAAGATGATACATCACATAGATAGGCATCACATATATGCAGCTAAGGTAGTACCCCTAAAGCATAACAGACCGCCTTAGAGCTAAACGGTGCCTATGGTGATCACACATCGTTGTTGTAGCCGTCACCCATGTCATCACCATGAATATCACCGTAGCTTGTATCTGAGTCTGAATCATATGGATATATACCTTTCTGCTGCAGTGAGAGGCATGTTGTGCTTGTAATGTTCTGAAGCGCAACCACCACATCATGAATCTCAAGAGTACTCTGCTTTAGATTAGAGACAGGCATTGAGGCAGCAGGGTCTAAGGCAACGCCAGCAAGATCATGGATTTTGTTTGAGGCAATGCCAGCTAGATCATGGATTTTGTTTGATGTAGCACGCACTTCTTCCACATAGTCGCACGCCGTTCTAGTTATCTGGTTGATGGTTTTGTTGTGCTATTTAATTTCTTCTGATTTTTCTAACAGCCTGTCTGATACTCTTGCATATGCCTTTTT
The DNA here is from genome assembly GCA_039707655.1 of Elymus sibiricus. NCBI lineage: Eukaryota > Viridiplantae > Streptophyta > Magnoliopsida > Poales > Poaceae > Elymus > Elymus sibiricus. The sequence goes on along the minus strand of CM077672.1, from coordinate 500,405,621 downwards.
CTGTTGATCTAGCTGATAATAGTTATAGTCAACAAGCACCTTCTTCTCTCTGGTTTCCATGTATTCGATGGCTAGATCAGATGCACGATTCATTGATGTTTCCCCATCCTCACACATAGGGCTTAACAGTCTAGTCCGGCGTGCTGAAGTGCGGAAACGTTTTTTTGTATGGCGAAATTCAATCTGTGATCTATATCCAACCTGCTCAAGCTGATGCACATGGTAGACTGGTTTAGGGAGCCCGAGCTTCTCAAACATTGCTTTAGCCAGAGATGTGGTGGACAGCTCAACCAACTCCATGAGGATGGTTTCAAAAGATAAACCCAGAGGGCTGGCACAAGGTATAAATGTACTGTGCATTAAGAACAATGAGCAATGAAGCATTAGAATGCATATGCACCAAGAATTTAAAAACCCTTTAGCAAACCCATGATGAAATGAAGCAATAATACCATCAAGATACTACAGAGTTAAGTAATGAAATTAATTTAGGAAGAAAATGGTATCTATGGATACAGAAAGCAACCATTTTTCGATAGCCTAGGTAAATCACAGGCATCAATCATGTAGCATGCTAGAATGAAATGAAACAACTAGACAAAGACTATGCTGAATATTTCAGAATAAATCAAGGCTATTAAATTATCTATCCTACTGGCCTTATGCAAATATAACATTCATAGGCATCCACCAGTACACAAAGCACATTTAAAACCAGATGGGGAGTGACTAAACATGTTTTTTTGTGGCCATACACCAGGAACAGAGATGGATCTGGAACAGAAAAATATCTATCTCATTGCCCTTAATAAATGAAGTGCTTATTAAGAACAATGACCAGTAAAATTTTAGCATCCATATGTACTAACAATTTAACACAATACCGTAAACATAACTGCAGGGGTACGAAATGAAATTGATTCAGGGATGGAACGGTATCTACAGATACAGGGTGTCAAATGTTGTGAACTGTAAGCATGAAATGAAATACCCGTACAAATATTTTAGCATTTGTTTGAGAAGAAACCAGGGCTAGTAAATGATATACCCTAGTGGGAATACAAAACAATAGTCTTCGTTGGCATGCATCAGCACATCAAGCATATTTAAAACAGAAGGAGCAGGCTGGAGAGAGTACACCGCTCACACTCATATTGGACAGTAACCCAACATCAGCACACAGCTCATGAAAGTACAAAAACAGTAAGCTACAAGACATGTAACGGTGTAGCATCAAGCACATGTCCAGAGACAGGATAATAACAATAATACCATGAATCAACAATAATGCAAGCAAGGAGCTTGTATAACTGAATTTTTTTATATAGCCCAGTGGCAATGTACACGACAAATACCCATGATGTTCTATCTCTCTCAGCAATGACTACACTAAATTGGAAATACACAGACATAACTATAAAAAATCCAAATGATAGAAAGAATAAACTTAAAGGAGCTAAAAATTGCAATCTGTCGAAACCAATCTGGCATGCAACATCTGCCGCTGCACAAGGACATTACGGTCAATAACAATAGCAGAACGTCCACAGCAAGTGTTTCAGCCAAAAGAAGAGCAGGGCGAGCAAGCTCCCTATAAGTTGACATGCACTCATAGTTATAGTCTAAAATCACCAACCCATACAACCCCTGTAAGAAACAAATCGCTTGGAAACAACACCGAGAGGCAACCACATCCAACAGATGCATATAGGAACACCTCACAACAAACATCCTGCCATAGATAATAAATACCCAAAAATAGGCCCGCCCAAGCAAGAAAGTAGAAAAGAACACCCGAAACAGAAAAGTCTGTCTAGCATGGAAATTTTTGTGCAGCAGTACGTATCATCAGCTAAGCACATCCTAATATGTATTAGTGGGCAGGAAACACATCAGACTACTAATCAGCAGGTAGGAAACACATCATACCATGCATCAGCGGGCACAAATAAAAGAAGCAACGAGAACAACCGGTCAGCACAAAAGGTAGAAGAAAGGCAGAAGAAACACACATGTGAAGGAGACGTCCGTGAAAGAGCCAACGAATAGCCAAATGACCAGCAGACCTAAACGATGACCCTCAAAACCCAGTAAAGCTCACAACTACACCGAGGAAACATAACCTAGACGACTATAAAATAAGCAGTCATGGTGTATGGAAAATAAATGAAACAGGAGCAAGCAAATGAACATAATAAGTTGTGTAGTACAAGCAGACATGGTATATATGGATAATACACTGAAACATTAGTAGAAAGAGCAAACAGAACATGCCCATGATAAGCTGTAACATATTACAAGTATAGGCGGTACATGGAAAAGGGGCTGAAACATCAGCAAGAAGAGTAAACAAAACCAAACTATTAGTCTCTCCTGGTCAAGCTTCGAGTGCTAGCTTCAGAACATGTGGCATCAGATAACACCTCACTATTCATCATCAACCATGCAACTAAACATAATAAACTGTTTTTTAACACTTCACTATCAAAAACACTAACACCTCACAATCAAAATAACAAAAACCCAAAACATCTCCTTTTCAGACCTAACACTTCATCCATCCATACAGTAGAAACCCAACAACAATTAACAGGCCGTAAACATACTAAAAGGTAACACTTGACTACCAAAAATCACTAACACTTCATTATCAAAAAGGCCTTTCGGACTCAACACCTCATCCATCCATCCAGCCGGAACCAACAACAAATTAACAAGCGCTTGCTTATCCATCTAGTAGGAACTGATACGTCTCCAACGTATCTATAATTTATGAAGTATTCATGCCATGTTTATAACAATTTTATATGGTTTTGGTATGATTTGAATAGAACTAACCCGGACTGACGTTGTTTTCAGCATAACTACCGTGGTGTTGTTTTTTATGCAGAAATAAAAGTTCTCGCAATTGGACGAAACTTTTTGACGATTTTTTTGGGACCAAAAGAGACCCCCGAAGCTTCGTGGAAGGACCAGAAGCCTCACGAGGAGCCCATAAGGCAACACGGCGCGCCCTGGGGGGGTCGTGTGATGTTGCCTTGTGGGGCCCTCGTAGCTCCTTTTCGCGTGATTCCAACGCTGAAAAATCCTATAAATAGAGAAACCCCAAGAAATAAACCTAGAACTTTGACGACGCCGCCGCAAGCCTCTGTACCGAAGAAATGTCATTTGGAGCCCTGTTCTGGCACCCTGCCGGAGGGGGGAATCATCACCGGAGGCCATCTTCATCATCCCGGCGGTCTCCGTGACGAGGAGGGAGTAGTTCATCCTCGGGGCCGAGGGTATGTACTAGTAGCTATGTGTTTGATCTCTCTCTCTCTCTCGTGTTCTTGATTTGGCACGATCTTGATGTATCGCGAGCTTTGTTAATATAGTTGGATCATATGGTGTTTCTTCCCTCTCTATCTTCTTGTGATGAATTGAGTCTTTCCCTTTGAGGTTTCGTTATTGTCGGATTGAATATTTCAGATTTGAGAACACTTGATGTATGTCTTGCATGTGGATACCCGTGGTGACAATGGGGTATTCTATTGAGTCACTTGATGTATGTTTTGGTGATCAACTTGCGGATTCCCGTGACCTTGAGGTAATCTAGGCATAGGGGTTGATTGCACGTTTTCATCTTCTTTTCTCCGATAGAAACTTTGGGGAGCTTTTTGGAGTTCTTTGTGTGGATTGAATATTATGAATCTGAAGTTGTTTTGATGCATATCGAATAATCAACTCACGGATACTTGTGGTGACATTGGAGTATCTAGGTGACATTAGGGTTGGTTGATGCGTATCATATGGTGTTATTTTAGTACAAACTCTAGGGCTATTTGTGACACTTATAGGGATGGCTCAATAGATTGATCGGAAAGGATAAATTTGAGGTGGTTTCATACCCTACAACAATTTCTATCTTATGTTCTCCGCTAATAGGAATTTTGGAGTGATTCTTTGTTGCACATTGAGGGATTGTTATATGATTCAATTATGTTAGCATTGTTGAGAGATTGCACTAGTGAAAGTATGAACCCTAGGCCTTGTTTTCAAGCATTGCAATACCGTTTGTGCTCCGTTTTATTACTTGCTACCTTGCTGTTTTTTTATTTTCAGATTACAAAAACCTATATCTACTATCCATACTACACTTGTATCACCATCTGTTCGCCAAACTAGTGCACCTATACAATTTACCATTGTATTGGGTGTGTTGGGGACACAAGAGATTTCTTGTATTTGATTGCAGGGTTCTTTGAGAGAGACCATCTTCATCCTACACCTCCCACGGATTCATAAACCTTAGGTCATCCACTTGAGGGAAATTTGCTACTGTCCTACAAAACTCTGCACTTGGAGGCCCAACAACGTCTACAAAAATAAAAGTTGCGTAGTAGACATCAGGAACACACAAGCAACTAACAAGCCATGCTAATCTACAGCAAGTAAGACAAAAAAACAGCAATTGCATGAAGTATGGAAGGTAGAAGAAACCTACCTAAGGTCAAACCTTGGCAAGGGAAAAGCAAGCAGACGAGCCGTCGGGCGAGCCAAGCTATAATAGGACCTACAACAGAAAATAAAATAATCATTTAGAGAAGACAAGCAAGCGACACACAAGGCAAGAGCAAGAAGAAAGCCAAAGGAAAACAATGGATCAAGCCATCTCTGAACAAAGAACTGGAAAGATGACATAGGTGACCTGGCAGCAATGCACGAATCTAAAAACACATCATGTGTAACTGACCACATAATCAGATATGCAAAAAAAATAGACTAAACCCAGAAAGGCAACATAGATTTACTTGCTCATACCCAACAAGCAACCCTGTAGAGAAATCAACCGCACCACATAGCAAGAAACCAACATGCAAGGAAATCAGTCGCAGCAAGAAGCACAATTGAATCTAATAATCACCCCGTGAAAGAATCTAATTCGAGGAGAGGAAAAAAAGCCAGATCAACCTAAAGAGGCATTTTATCGAGCAGGTGAAGAGCACAATAGAAAGAACGGAGCTCACCTTCCAACAAACATAGCGACCAGGCGTACAACAGAGAGCGAGGAAGCAAATCAGCAGCCGTTGTCCTAGGAACAACAAGAGAAGAAGGAAAAGACAAGAACAAATCAGTGGATAATGCGACCACTGGAGACACAAAGTCGATCTGTTGGAAGAAGAGGCACATCATACCCTAACCAAACGCAGCGGCGGCGGCGATAGGGAGGAAAGCCATTGGCATGAGCAAGACAACGGCAGGCGATGATGGCGAGCGACGACGGCGAGGTGAGACAGACGAAGACGTGGAGACTGGTGATATGAAGCTTGCTGGGAAAGGAGAGAACTAGACGGACAGGGTAAAGGAGAGAGAGGCGTGCGTCTCCCTGCCAGCAACAGTGAGCACAGGCATTGTAACTCTTAAACAAACCCAGAAGAGAACGACCACCCCACCGACATGTAGGGACAAGCACGTGGTGGGCCCACGTGCAGCGACACAGGGCGACTCAAGCCCAAGTAGCAACCAGGACCAGCAGAGGCACATCTTTATCCATCGAACAAAACGTAGCACCTCAGGCCACCTCGTTTCACTCGGCAGCACACCTACCCAAAGAGGCCGACGAGTGGGCCCAATAGTACTGAACTGGAAGAGCCCCCAGCTGGGTGCACGTCAGGAGGGTGAGAGTAGGTGCGCGCCAATCCACCCATCCGCCCATGGAAACCGCCCAATCCCAGGCCGCCCACGACTGGCGCGATTAAATTTTCTTCACCTACGCATCACGCACGCACACAGGGCACACACACCGCCAGACCGGTCCTGCGAGAAGCAGAGGCCCACAGGTCATCCTCATGAGCAAGAAAAAGTCAAAAAAAATCCAGCCACCCCACGTTAGATGGCCTGCAACCCACGATCGCCCCTGCCTCCAACCCACGATCACCGCTGCGTACCCCTTCGAACACAAGCACGCATGCATGCTGTGACTGTAAACTGGCCCCACAAGGAAGGGTGGCCCAGTCGTCATCCACTCTAACCCAAACAGGCAACGTACAGGAAAACGAACGAACGGATGTTTAACAGCGAGGTTAAAATTACAAATCAAGTACAGGTCAGAGTAGAACGGGCGGAGCAGATTCATCTGAAAACACAATGGCCTCAGGTATGCGGGTAGCCTAGCGACATTTATATGTAAAATTTCAACTCAAATCTTCCATTCTTTCCAGTGGCATGCTTGGGTTGCCAAGATTTTTCCCATATCCATCCTATCCTCGCCATTTCCTTACCGATATCATTTCTCCGTACCGAGAGAACCGTAACTCCATTTGATATGATCTTTATATGCATTTGCATCGATTTCTTGTGTAGAATATGTATTTGCCATCATCTTGCATGCTAAAATAATTAAACTTGTTGTTCTGTCCAGATCACTAATTCCAACAATATTGCATATGAAGTGTTTCTTGATTTATGTTTCACATGGGTCAAGGCTTCATTTAAATTGACTAGAGTAGGGTGCCACGTTACTTTATTTGAAACTTGACATGCATCATCTTGTTTGTGCATTTATGCCATGGTTGTATGTTTATTGGATGCTTGTTTCTTTCTTATGGGTAGTACCGGGAGACGAGTCTGAGTTCGAGGATCCGGTTGAGAACGTTTACGAGGAGCCGAGTTACTATCCCACCGAGGACACTTCAGGCAAGATGATCATTACCTGGATATCACTACTATCTTTGCTTGCTAGTTGTCTCGTTGCTATCGTTATGTTGCGCTTCCTACCACTTGTGTGTCAACCTCCCATATGCCATGATACAGCCTCTAACCACTCTTACCCAGCAAATCGTTATTTGGCTATGTTACCGCTTTGCTCAGCCCCTCTTATAGCGTTTTAGTTGTAGGTGCAGTGCAGGTTGTTCCATGTTGGAACATGGATATCTGGGGATATCACAATATCTCTTATTTAATTAATGCATCTATATACTTGGTTGTGTGTGGAAGGCTCGGCCTTTTGCCTGGTGTTTTGTTCCACTCATGCCGCCTTAGTTTCCGTAATACCGGTGTTATGTTCCTTGATTAGCGTTCCTAACATGTTCGGGGTATATGGGGACCCCTTGATAGTTCGCTTTGAATAAAACTCTTCCAGCAGGACCCAACTTTGGTTTTAATTTGCCTAATAACAACTAAAACTGCATAGGGAGTAATTAACCCGCGGATAATTAATCAACAACCCGGGCCAGTGCTCCTCATGAGTGTTGGTCCAAAACGGGCAGAATGTGGGGCCACCGCGGGGCAACTTGAGGTCTGGTTTCACTCGTAGGCTGACCTATCCGATCGTGGCCTGATTTCGAGATACACGCGGCTCCAATCGGGGTGTCGGTACGTCGGGAGGTCTAGCTGGACTTGTTTTACCATTGTCGAAATGTCTTGTGCACCGGAATTCCGAGGATACTTCGGGCTATCTCGAGATTGAGGTCTTTCCACCGCGGCTTGTGAGAGTTTGTGATGGACTAAGTTGGGACACCCCTGCAGGGTTAAATCTTTCGGAAAGCCGTGCCCGCGGTTATGTGGCGACTTGAAAATTTATAACCTCCGTTTGTAGTGAACTTGACACTAAATCCTATTAAAATACACCAACCGCGTGCCTAACCGTGATCGTCTCTTTTCGAGGGAGTTTGGGAAGAGAATACGGTGGGGTTATGTTTGAACCGTAAGTAGGTGTTCAGGATCACTTCTTGATCATTACTAGCTTGCGCCCGATTATGCATAGTTATTCTTCTTATTCCTGTACTCGTAAGTTAGCCACCATACATGCTTAGTGCTTGCTACAACCTCACCACTTATCCATATCATATCTATTAAGCTTTGTTAGTTTTGATACCTTGGGTGATGAGATTGATGAGTCCCCGTGGCTCACAGATTACTACAACAACAGCTGCAGGTACTTCTGAGACAAACGCAGGTAATGGTACCGAGCTCCAGTGGGAGTACGATGAGGAATGTGCTCGCATGTACGTGACGCTGCCAGATAATCCGTAGTGGTTCCTAGTCGAACGATCGGGCAATAGCAGGGTGGATTAGTTCTTTTCGTTTGATTTCATCCGTAGTCGGATACTGCTTTCATTTGGATGAATGTATGAATGATTGATATATTTATGCTGTAGCATGTGGCGAGTGTAAGACTTTATCTGTACTCTCATCTATTCAGTACATGGTTTGTGCGAAGATATCCACCTTGCGAAGTGTCTTGATATGCGCTTCTATCCTTGGCGGGTCGCCCCAGACTCCTGAAAATAGTACCGCATATTGGGCATTACATATCTACTCTTTTTCTTTCAATGTATTTGCCGCAATTTTGAATTCATTTGGTTGTAAACTATGAGATTTTTATTTATTGCGTTGTAAAAACTACGTGACTTATTTGTTTAATCATATCCAATGTTTTATTTTTATTTGTTTGTTTGATTTATATGTATAGAATGTCAAATAGAGAAAATTTGGCAAATACAATCGGCGAGCCGGACTAAATGGGTCGGCTGGTCGGGCGCACTACCCAAAAATGTGCGGACTAGGGCGGACGGCATCGCCCCTACAGCCAACCCAAACGGACAAAAAGCGGACAAATTATGCGTCCCGTCTGAGTCGGCGCGTTGGAGTTGGCCTAATGACCCTGTTGAGATATGGGTTAAAAGAAGGAAAACGTTTGTTTTAAACCGACTGAAGTTTGGCTCGCGTCAACCGCGTCGCTAGCCGTCCGATGGAGCTTTGATCTAAAACGCACGCGACTGCGCGCCAACCGTAACAGCTCTTGCGTCCGCACACCACGCGTCCATGGGCCCACCAGCCGCTCGTTCTTATCTCCAACACGAGGCCTGAGCCACCCATTTTCCCCTTTCTTCCCCACATCACTGCTCCTCTCTCGCCGATTTCTCATGAATTCTCCGCCATGAGCGCTGCTCCTCCCAGTGCTGCTCTGCTCCAATCGCTGCTCCAAATCGGTGTTTTGCCGGTGCGCGGTGCTGCATATCACCATTGCTGCAACGATTGCCTGTTACATCCGTCGTCGTTGCATGGACATCTCTTGCAGCGGGTCGTCCTCGCCGGCGACGCCTGCGGCAAACGCATTCAGTGCTGCGTTGCAGAGCGGCGATGTGGTAAGCAGTGCTGCGACGCGGCCGGTGTTGCAACAGGGGACTCGCCGGCTTTTGTGCAGCACCACCCTTGATGCGGAGCTCCGCCGGCGCTGCAATGGAGCTCCGCCGGGGCTGTAATGAAGCGCCGTCGGCGCTGCATTGGGAACTTCGCCGGGCGCCGTGGTGTTGCGTTGGAGCTCTTGTCGCGCCGTTGAGAGCTGCAATGGAGCTTCGCGGGGTGCCATCGATGCTGCATTGAAGCTTTCACGCGCTCGGTGCTGTCCAGGTGTTGCCGCGATCGAACGGCGACGAACGCGCAGATCGGCTGACTGGTAGCAGCCGCCATAAAAGAAACACCCATTGGGCACGGAGACCCGCACTAACATAATGGTTGCTCAAATGATGTTTTTGTGAAGAATGGTTCTGGAATTGTTTTGTGCTGGAACTTTAAATTTGTTAATTGATGTACGTTATTTTTATGCATAAACCAATCTTGTTAATATGTTTTTGTGACATTATTTGCTGCAAAAATTCATGTCGTGTTACTGCTTGCTCACGGGCTTGGGGTCTCCATGGGTACCCCGAAACCCAGCAGAGTCGGGTATGTATGAAAGTGGTATCCTAGGTCGGGTTTGGGTGTTGGGTACGGGCCGAACAGAATCTGGAGTCGTGTGCACGGATTTTGGTATCCACTAGTGCATGTTGCCATCTTGATGTGAGCCTGCAGTGGCGGAGCTTTCAGCCCAAAGCTGGGCAGGCCAAACAAAAGAAAATAGATTGTGGGCTGTTGTTTGAAGGCCAAGAAGTAGATGCATAGTGTATAAAATCACATGGCTGGGCGGGCACGACCCATTGGTCCTTGCTGTAGCTTCGCCAGTGCTGACGTGGGAGACATCTATTGGTCCCGCCGAGCTCTCACCGCGTCGTAGTGGAGTCCAAAAATAAAATGAATAATATCAAAGTTTAAAATGTAAAACTCTTGAATTTTCTATTTTTAGTGTTGACAGATAATTGTGTATGTCCTATGTATACCTACGTACGTGTATTAGGTGTAGTGTCCCGCTTGTTTCCCAAGCTTGTATTCTATATTTAGGGTAATAGCTGTGGATGAAACTACTCCTGTACATGTTATATATGGGCACCCTATGAGGTCAATACAATTGTCTTGCACAAATCATTATTCTATATGGTATCGGAGCCAAAAGGTTTGGAGTTCAAGACCCGGCTGGCGCAATTTAAAAAAAAAAATTACAGCCCACTTTCGGTCCACATTTAGGCATTAGGGGGGCACACATGAGGGAGAGTGTTGACGTATAAATGCATAGCTGACATTTCCCCATCAGCTTGAGCGTTTGGGTGAACTGCCTGGTGCGTGCAGTTTTACATTTAGGAATGTAATTGCTAATTTATGTGGACCATAGATATTCATATTTCTGGTAAAATTTCTCAATTATTTTTCATAACTGCTCCAGGTACCCAGTATATATTTAAGCAGACATTTTTTAGAGACTTCAATAAATAGCATTCCTTTATTGATGACAATGCATGAACGCAATCACGCATGAGTTGTTTTTTTTTTTTTTTGAGAAGAATCACGCATGAGTTCACCGCACTAGCACCCAGGGCCGGCCCTGAGGGGGGGCGGGAGGGGCGGCCGCCCCGGGCCCCCGCGAAGTTAGGGGGGCCCTCCCAGGTATTACGCGGCAGGTAGCAGCTGTAATCACGGTAAGCTTCCTTAGTTGTCTTCGTTCTCGCCGGTCGCGAGTAGCGGATCACGGTACGCTTCATAAATTGTTTTTTGAGACACGGTAGTTGGGCTTATACGGCTGTACATTGCACTTAAAAAATGGTTATTAGGCCTAGCACTTGGTTGTACGTTACTAGGGCCTCGCATCTGATGCACATAACTTTACTCAAAAAGATAAAAAAAACTGCTAAGAATAACGCGCGTCAATTAGGATCCAGCCGCTTGGAGCCAACATCACGCGCATCAAACCTAGCGCCCGCCGCCTTTCACCTCCGTCCAGATCGCCACAGATCGCCATAGATGACCCAGGGAAGCTTTGTTTGAGGAGGAGGCCCCGATTGCAAGCAATAGGAATGGGCGCTGGATTCCGGCCACTACCGAAATTAATCTCTATGCCGACAGCCTTATGCCGTCGGCATAGGCCTTTTACCGTCGGCATACCCCTATGCGGACGGCTCCCGTCGGCATATCCCCGTCGGCGTCGATCTCGACGGCGTAGTCTTGTCAGACCGTCGGCATAGAAGTGCCGTCAGCATACACGGTTATGCCGACGGTATCCGTACGGCCGTCGGGATAGAAACCCCATCGGCAAAAAAATCCGCCGGACGGGCACTGACGGCGCCGTGACCTGGCGGCACCAATAAAATGAGAACACGTGGCGCAGCTAAGCCGATGGCAATGCCATCGGCATAGGTTTAAATATATGCCGACGGCATTGCCGTCGGCTTAGCTGCGCCACGTGTCGCCTTACCCAGCCTTCAGGCAGTGTCCTATGCCGACGGCCTAACCGGCGGCATAGATTTATATCTATGCCGACGGTTAGGCCGTTGGCATATACATGCCACGTGCCAATCGCTGGGATATCCTAGTCGTGGCCATGCCGACGGCAATGCCGTAGGCATAGTTCTCCTCTGTTTTTTTAGAGCTACTCTGTTTTTGCATTTACAATTCAAATTCATAGCACAATTCATAGCAAAATTCACAGCACAATTCAAATACATTCACAGCACAATTCACATCTACATAATATGAAAGATCATCATCATCATCATCTCAAGATCATCATCATCATCATCGTCGAAACTTAATAAACATGAGTACGAGACATGGACATCATCATCGTCATCTAAAGAACACTAGGAAGAAGTATGGAACATGGAAAACATCATCATCTAGCGAAGATTAGGATCATCGCCGCCAGCACCGCCAAGACGAGCACCACCTAGCCAGACCGGAGTGACTGGGCTCTCTGAACCAGGAGTCGAGCCACGAAATGATCCACCGGTTCCCTACATATTTGAAAAGAGATTGTAAGGGTAAATAGGATAGTGTTGAATCAACGAGAACTAGTTGGTGAATAGTTAGGCAATGTACTAACCGGAGTCCCACTGCCTAGTGCCACCCATTCATCAAACGTGGGCACGTGTGGGGGTTCTCCAGAAGGTGGTGATGCGGGTCCCATTGGTGGTGGATCCGTGCGGTTTTGCATAGACGACCACATAGCCTAGTTGTTAGTTAACCAAGCAAACACGAAGGTCAAAAGAAATGAAAGTGCAAAATTTAGGTTGGTTCTAAGTGGGCAAAACTAACCGCCATCATCAGACGGTTGTAATCCTCGTTTGCCTTTACTCGTTGCAAGTACTCCCGCACCTCGACATGCTTAAGCTCGACAAAGGCCTTATATGCCTACAAAATTTAGGTTGTTTTTAAGTGGGCACTGCTGAAAATAAAGTGAGAAAGTGAGAAAAAAAGAAGATAAGGGGGGAAATACTTACAGCATGCTAGCTGGCTAAGCTAGGATGCGAACGGCCCGTACTGCCGCTCGGGCTCGGGTTGGTAGCTCGGAGCCGTGTGTAGGAGACAGAAGGAGTGATCACGCCATCGAGGCACGGGTAGCGGCCATGATACTTCAGCTGGATGGCCACCACCGCCGTCTCGTCGGTCTGAGACAGGATGGGGTCAGCAACATCTGAACCAGGATTTAACCTGGTAAACGACTCCGAGTAGGACTCCAGGTTCTTCTCGGTATTGCCGTAATACTCGCTCTCGCCGTCCTTGCGCTTACTCCGCGCACGGGCCAGCTTCCACGACTCCATGTCTGAGAGCGGCTTCTTCAACTTGCCCTCCTGCAACGTCAAACAGAAGTTAGCCATACATAAGAACATGACGGTAAAAAGAAAAGAAAAAGAATGTATCCTGGTAAACCTGGATGGCCTTGTAGCGCCAGTGGTTCCTGTTTCCTTGGCCGTGTGTTCCGTCGGTTCCACGATTAGCCCGGTTCTTTGTGCTCTTGGTAGCAAACTCTTCATCCTCACCGAGCCACCTATCCACCAAACTCGCCCATCCGTCATCCTTTCCGTAGCACCAAGTAGGAATAACCTAAATAATGGAAGCATGACATATCATCACGAAACAATGAAATTGACTGTTTATACGTCGGAATGAAAAGTATGTAATACTTACCATCATGTACTGCTCCCTTCTCAAGGTAAGCCGCTGCTTCTGCGCTTCTTTCTTGGTCATCTTTTGACCAAGGTAGTTGTGGTAGTAGTGCGAGATGGCAACCCAGCGCACCTCGTACTGAATCTGGCGAGTTTTCTTCCTCGCAGCCGCCACCAAGACCATGTCGGCTCTGGCCTTGTGCTCCTCAAGAACCTTATAGAATTGCTACAATCATGCATAAAACCAGAATGAAACAAGGCATGAGTTAAGTGACTCGATGATAAAGTATGAACGAAACTCAAGACGAGTGATTCTGAAGAGAAGTTACCCAAAATTTATTGATCACGGCCTTAGCGGCCGTCCCGTACTCCGCGAGGCTGGCAGCCTCGTAGTGGTCCCAGCTCGTGGCCAAAACCCGCAGCTCCGGGTCCCTGTCTGGCCGCGGGCAGAATAGGCCCGGCCAAAAATCCTTTAATAGGATAGTGATAATGCCGTTCGGTTTACGGCCCTCTCCAAGAACTTTCCAATTGCTGCAAAAGAAACAAAAAATTAGCATGTGTACAATAAAAATGTTAGTATGTGTTCAAACTATGATTGAGAGGCACTTAATCTGTCCCCGCGGGTTCAATGAGCCACTTCTTCTCCTCGGTCGCAGGAGGTGTAGGTAGTTCTGCAACACCACGCAGCCACCCCTTCGGATCACCCGGCGGCAAGTTACCCCACACCTCGCCACCACCCTACCCTCCAGAACCCTCCCCTCCACCACCCTCCTCCTCGCCCTCCTCCTCCTCCTCCTGAACGAACTCCTCCTCGCCCTCCTCGTCCTCCTCCTCCTCACGAACCTCCTCAGACTCAGAGGGTGCATCAGTATAGGAGGTCCTCGAAGACGACCCCCCTATGTCGGACACGGACCGCGGTTTCTTGACCGGACCGCATCTCGACCCACCACCTCCTCCTCTAGGGGCTCTCCCACCACCCCCTCCTCCTCTAGGGGCTCTTCCCCCAACCCCTCGACCTCCCTGTGAGGTGTCATCCTCAAGTAGTCGGGTGGGAGGCTGACGGGGTCATCCACTCCGACTAAGACCTCCTTTTAATTTGCTTAGGAAACCTGCGCCGCTGGACTTGCCCATGATTAGAAAACCTGCATTGAGAAGAGAATAAACAGTTAGTAAGGATAACAAATAAATATGCATACAAAAAAGCACATTAATAACAAAAAAGCACATTAAGCATACAGAAAAGAACATTAACAAAATATGCAATGTATAAGCATGCTATATATATATATATATATATATATATATATATCTTTTTTGGCAAAGGAAGGAAGCATATTAATAAACCATACAAAAAAACTTACATTTCCTAGAACCCATATGAATCATCACTATTGTAATCTATTTGTCGACCGGTCTCATCATCACTATCACGCATATCGTCTTCGTTGTCTGACGGAGGTGGAGGCTCTTCCTCGTCGTCAGCGTCTTCATTTAACTTCTCAAGCATAATTATGTCTCTTTGATTCACAATTGCCTCACCATCATTCCGTGCATCGTCATCGTTTGGGTCCACATCAACATAACCCAAGTCATCATCATCCTTGTTTCGGACCACATCATCATGTTGCTCTTGAAAGAATACTCCCTCGTATGTCATGGGGTTTATGTTGTAGTAATCATCATCGTTCGGGTCCGGTAGCTTACCATGTGGTGACACCTTGAACACAACTTCCCAACCCTTTAGATACTCTTTCTGGCATGGGTAGGGCAGATAATAAACTTGTGTGGCCTGGGTAGCCACAATAAAGAGATCAGCTCCGGCATAGACGGTTGATGGTTTAACTTCGACTAAACCAACGGAAGGCGTATGTCTCAGACCTTTATTGGGGTCGAACCATCGGCATTTGAACACAACGAGACTTAGGGTTTCGCGCCCACGGTTGAATGTAAGCTCGTATATTTTTCCTACCCTTCCATAGTACTCTACTTTATTATCTCCTTCGGTGAAGACTCCAGTATTTATAGTTTTGGGATCAGGCCGACTGTTCTGGTGCTCCTCTGTATGGAAGCGATAACCATTCACGTCATACTTTTCGCATGTCATGACCCGACTGTTAAAACCCATGGAAACCCATCTCAATTCTTCATCCATTGATGTGTTCGGATCTTTTCCCTACAAGTTTAATTGAAATTGTAGGGTGCATTAGTTCCGATAACTAATAAATGTTGGGTGCACTAGGTAATAGGGAAGTGTGAAAATTTACTTTCTCCATGAACCAAGCAACAAATTTTTTCCTTCCATCAGCACCCTTTCGAAGAAGAGTAAGTGCCTCCGCTTCAGTAGGAGGCATCATTCCCATCCACTCTTCATCAACGAATCGACTAAAAGAAGAAAAGCGGTATTAGATCGAGGCAAAGTGAACATAACGAATTGACTAAAAGAATGGTGCAACGGTATTACCTAATCCACTCATCCTCAACTTCCTTGATGTTGTGCAAGACATAGAACATGACGTCCTCCCACTCATGCCGTGGCATGATATAAGGTTTCGAGCATCCAGCCTTGCCACCTTGCCCGCTGAATAGAGGGAGCTTGGGTTTATACTTGGGCTCTTCTGTATTGTATCGAGACACCTTATTATGCAGAGTGGGAACGTGGTCTGGATAGTACGCTGTCCTGAGATCTGCCACCTCCTCTAGGATAACTGCCTCAGCTATGGAAGCTTCAATCTTAGCTTTGTTTCCACATTTGTGTCGAAGATGTTTGTTCTGTCTCTCAGGGCCGTACTGCCAACGATTCTGCACAGGGCCCCCCAACAATACCTTGTTCGCGAGGTGCAAAATGAGATGTGTCATCGGAGTAAAGAAGCCTGGCGGAAAGATCTTCTCTAGCTTGCATATCAACGCCGGCGCCTTCTTATGCAATTCTTTTATCATCGTGGGACATACTTCTTTAGCACAAAGCGTGCGGAAGAAATGGCTTAGCTCCGCAAGCACACGCCAGACACGCTCGGGGACATAGCCTCGAAACATCACCGGCATAATCTGCTCAATCCATACATGATAGTCATGACTCTTGAGCCCGGTGACTTTGCCTGTTAAAAGATTGACTCCGTTACTTGTATTCGATGCATAACCATCAGTGAACTTCACAACGTGTTTCAGCCACTTGAATGCCTCCATCTTATCATCCTTTTTAAGGACGAAGTCAGCATCTGGCTTGAACCAAGATTTCGACCGCCTGTGGGAGGCCGCATGTTCAGACGTGGCCTATCACAAATATTCTGTTGATCGACTCTAGCATTAACGTTATCCTTTGTCTTATCAGGAATGTTGAGGATCGTGCGAAAAAGGGCCTCTGCGACATTCTTTTCGGTGTGCATCACATCGATGTTATATGGAAGTTTGAGGTCCTTGAAATAGGGAAGCTGCGTGAAGGGGGTAATGTGAGTCCAGTTGTGCATCTCACCATATCCTTCAAAACCTTTGGCTTTTCCTTTGCCTTTCCCTTTCCCCTCGCCCTCGCCTTCGCCTGTGCCTTTGGCTTTGGCTTTGGCTTTGGCTTTGGCTTTGGCTTTGGCTTTCCCTTCGCCGGCAGGCTCAAGAGCTTTCAGCTGAGCAAGCACATCCGCACCCGAAAACGTTGGAATCTCGTTTACTTCATGGACAACTAGGCCTTTCGTGAAGTTCTTCTTGTCTTCCCTGTCAGGATGGTCTGGAGGGAGGAATTGTCGATGCAGGTCAAAGGCAACATACTTGCCACCCTTCTTCAGCCAAATAAAACGCAAGGCCTGCATGCACACTGGGCATGGCATCTTCCCACTTGTACACCATCCGCAGAATAGGGCATAGCCGGGAAAGTCATGCATGCAATACTGCAGCCAAACTTTCATCAAGAAATTTTTCTGCAGATGTCGATCGTATGTCAACCTCGGGAAGTACCAAGAATGGTGCAAATCATCCACCAACGGCTGCATAAACACACTCAAATTCTTCCCCGGATATTCAGGCCCCGAAATTATCAGCGACAGGAACATGGTCTTGCGTTGCATTATGGCGCAGGGAGGGAGATTCAGCGGAATAACAAACACGGGCCAGCAGCTGTAAGGATTAGACGACATACCATATGGATTGAACCCATCACCAGATATAGCAATTTTGACATTCCCAGCCTCGGCTGCTTCCTCAGGGTATTCTGTGTCGAATGACTTCCATGCTTCACCTTCTGATGGATGTACGATTTTATCTGCATGGTACCTTTTCCCTTCCTTGTGCCACTTCATCATTTTGGCAGACTCCTCGGTGATGAAAAGGCGCTGTAGTCTTTCTATGAAATGGAGATACCGAAGAACCTTTGCAGGGATGGCTAGCTGCTTCTTCTCACCCTGCTCATCGAGCACCTCAATATACCGAGAGGAACCGCACTTCCTACAGTAGTTGTCATTCGCATACTCGTGCCTAAACAAAAGGCAATTCTTTGGACAAACATGTATTTTCTCATAATCCATAGAGAGCGCCTTCATGATTTTATTCGTAGCATACATGCTTTTCAGCAGTTCATGGCCCTCAGGGAGGCTGTTAGCCCATACTCCCAGAAATGCTTCGAAGCAACCTCGGGTACAGCCGTACTCCGCCTTGACTGCCATCAGTTGCGAGATGGCATCCAGCTGAGAGAGCTTGGCACCCTCATAAAGAGGTTTCTTTGACGAGGCCAAGATATCCAGGAAGGCTTTTGCGTTTTCCTCCGGCTCCTCCGGTTCATTCGCTGAAAGTGTCGCAGCTGCTGTCTGTGCAGCACAGACATCATCTAGCAAGTCTCTAACCCCATCGTCCTCATGACCAGCGATGTGTTGTCGTATCACCTCCTCTCTACCACGGTCCCGCTGGGCAAAGTTTATCGGCATGTTAAAGTTTGAAATAAATCCATTCGTGCGAAGGTGCAAAGTCATCTCCTCCTGATCTCTACGGATACGTCTCTTACATTTGGCACAGGGGCATTCTGGCACCATTCTCATTGGACGACGGAATATCTCCTTCAAAAACACATCGGTTCTCTCGGCCCACTCTGTTGTTACTTGATTCCGACGGAAAAAACCATTGTACGTCCATTGATTATCTGCCATCTCTGCTTTATTGGGAGGCACACACCAAAATTAAGGATTCGTTTAAATTAATCACATCAATGTTTTATTTTCTACCGGATTGACGAGCAACGACATTGAATCCACCTACATCTCTAATAGGTAAAGATGGGTCCTAATCCCACCCGAGGATGTGTAGATTGAGTATGTTCTCCTTGCTCTACCCCATTCCGAGACAAAATTTCGGCAGCACCTCCCCGCTGTTCTCCAGATACACGTCCCGGCAAAAACCCGAGAGAATGTGCATCCGAAGAACAACGGAGAGGCGCTGCCAAAATTTTGTCTCGGAATGGGGTAGAGCATGGAGAACGTACCCAATCTACCCATACTCGGGCTGTCCGTGGAAAACGCTGGACAATCCGAATGAGTTACGGTGATAAATATGCAATTGAATGCATATTTATCGATGCAACACTTTCGTACGGGAGACGCCTAGGTTACGCGACTTGACGTGAAAGTGAAATCTAGTGACATGAAAAAAAAGCGGAGGAGGAGATGGAATTGTAGCTCACCCTCGGATGTAGAGGATGTAGTCGATCAGCGGAGGGACGATCGTGGACCAACAGCTCCAGCGTCGACGATCACTCCACGGAGATGCAACACCACAAATCCTGTAAGTTCCACCGAGTGAAAAAAAATTAGGTCATCGCATCACATAAATCATAGACACTTCAAACTATGAAAAAAAACATAGTGCTAATGACATCTAGTGAAGATTTTAGATCATCATGATACTTCAAATCCTAATTTCTCTGTCAAGTGTGAAATTTTGTTCTTCAATTTTTTTAGCAAGATGATCATGATGAAGTAACCACTCATCATATCCCAATTTTGGAGCACATCTCACATAGCTATTTAACAACATCTCAAATTGCAAAATAAAGCTTCATTAACTATTTTAGAAACTAAGTGTCTCGAATTGCTTCTTTAACTATGAATCAACATGACCTAACACTAACTTGACCAATATCCTATATGCATTCTGAAATTCTGCCCTGTTGTGTGTTCTTCTTTACATACAGATATGCTTTTAGCTTCAATATTGGTCGTGACATGCCTTGCACGCGCACGGTTACTACTAGTGCACAGAATCCTCGTCCATCTCCTATGATGGTAAATCCATCATCATCCACTAGTGAAACTTCTTACCCCTACATAACTATCCGGCATAATCACAAGTAACATTCTTCGATATAGATCATGGATGCTCAGGGTGCAGTGAATGTAAGTACTTGGATGCTCAGGTTAAAGTAAAGTAGCACACGAGCAGGCAATGCAAACACGCAATCAATCGGCGAAACCCATCGACAACCTAGAGACAAATCATGTGCACCTACATTATATATGAACAAAAAAAATCATCATATTAATATTTACATATACATACACATACATACATACACATGATTAATAAACACTAAGCATCTACATATACATTATATATGAACAAAAAAAATTCATCATATCAATATTTACATATACATACACATACATACATACACATGATTAATAAACACTAAGCATCTACATATACATTATATATGAACAAAAAAAATTCATCATATAAAAAAATGCACAGCGGGCCGGGGCGGCGGCGGCTCACAGCGGGGGCGGCGAGGGCTCGGGGAGGAGGGAGACGATGGCGACGGCGACGGCGACGACGGGGCAGGGGCGCGGAGACGGCGACGGCGACGGCGGGGGCGGGCCGGGGCAGGGGCGCGGGCTCGGGGGCGACGACGGCGACGACGGGGCAGGGGCGCGGCGACGGCGACGGCGGGGGTGGCGGACGGCGTCAGGGCAGCCTGGCGGCGTTGATGTGCTCGGCGTCATCGAGGGAAACTGCGGATGAACTATGAAAATTTCCTAAGTGTGGGCTTATATACCCCAACCTTTAGTCCCGGTTGGTGACACCAACCGGGACGAAAGGCCCCCTTTCGTCCCGGTTGGAGCCACCAACCGGGACTAAAGGTCAATTTCAACAGCCCAAAGGGCGGGAAGCAGAGACCTTTAGTCCCGGTTGGTGGCTCCAACCGGGACGAAAGGAGGGCATTGGTCCCGGTTGGTGGCTCGAACCGGGACCAAAGGCACCCTTTCGTCCCGGTTCGAGCCACCAAGCGGGACCAATAGCCTGGCACAGCGGTGTGGTGGGAGTTTAGTCACACCTCGCTAGTTGAGAGAGGGCGGCACTGGTTTATAAGGCACGCTGCGGCTGAGCTTTCGAGCTCCTCTCTAATGCAGGCAGTACTTGCCTAACCTTTGTCAGTGCCACATTGGGCCTGTTGGGCCCGCGGGCCTGCATCCTGGCCCATGTACAGATGGGTTTCTAGTCATATGCAGGCCGTGGTGGCCCAGTAGGCGGTATTTTTTTATTTTTTATGTCATTTTAGTTTGCTATTAAAGTTTTTTACATAAAATACTTTATGAAAATACTTTTTGCTATTAAAGTTTTTAACAAAAAATACTTTGGTAATTTTAGTTGCATAAATTTTATATAATTTTAAGTTAATATTATTTTGATAATAACTAGAGGTTTATAAAAGCTTTTTAGTTGATTCTTTTTGCTATTGAAGAATATTATAGTTTTGTTTTAGTTGATCATAACAAAATATTTTAATTGATTCTTTTTAGTTCATTCTTTTTGCTATTAGAGTTTTATAAAAGCTTTTTAGTTCTTTCTTTTTGCTATTAGAGTTTTTTTTAGCTAAATGACCCTGAAATTGAAAAGCACTACAAATGAACTCTGAAAAGGTTGAAAGTTGGCATGGTTTCATCATTTCACCCACATAGCATGTGCTAAAAAGTTGAGAGGGTCTTGACTCTTCAGACATGCCACCGCATGTTAAGACATGTGTGAGGACCCGTCGCGATGCTCTGGTGGCATTGCTACCCCCCCCCCCCCCCCCCAAGGCACCCGGCAGGCCTAACCCTGGACCAGTTGACCCGTAGATCTACGCCTTTGACTTTCACCGGACGGGGTTTGACCAATAGACTTCTCCACCTGGTTGTGATAGGTCAGCCCATGGGAACACTCCGGAACAAGATCCGGGCCCAACCCACCACCGGATCCCCTCCGTGTCGGCCCGACGCGGCCGTTTCCCCCCTCCAAGCGCCGGCGGCAGCGCCGTCCGTGAAGGGGGTCACACTCCGGAGCCGCGTGTCGGGTGTTTGCACCCGCCACCACACTTCCAGACATGTATGAGGGACCAGCGCAAGATTTTGTGGCATAGCTACCCCACGAAGGCCCCCGACCACACCTGAAGCTGTGGCGACAATACCTTCTCAGTAATCGTTGCGAGATATACACGGACCACCAAAGTCTGAAGTATCTGTATACTCAACCAGATTTGAACCTCCGTCAACAAAGGTGGCTCGAGACAATAGCTGATTATGACATGGATATTTCTTATACCCCTGGCAAGGCTAATGTAATGGCCGATGCTTTGAGTCGCAAGTCTTATTGCAACAATCTCATGGTTCGGCAAGCACAACCCCTTCTCTACGAAGAACTTCGCAAGTTGAACCTTCACATTGTCCCACAGGGTCATCTCAATACCCTGGTTGTTGAACCAGATCTCGAGGACCTCATCAAGCATATACATAAAGCTGACTCTGAGGTCGAGAAAATTAAGCGCGATCTCAAAAAGGGAAAGCCCTCATTCTTCACTATTGATGCTGATGGCACCTTGTTCTTCAAAAATCGCTTAGTGGTTCCCAGAAAGGACAATCTGGATCTGACCCCGCGTGTCATGAAAGAAGCTCATGATACACCTCTTTCAATTCACCCTGGTAGTAGCAAGATGTACCAAGACATTCGACAGAGATATTGGTGCCCTGATATGAAGCGAGACATTGCTCGCTATGTTGCTGAGTGTGACGTTTGTCGTCGCATCAAAGCAGAACATCAAAGGCCTGCTGGAACTCTACAACCCCTTGATATTCCTGAATGGAAATGGGACAAAGTCAAAATGGATTTCATTACTGGTTTTCCCAGATCGCAGAAGGGTCATGATGCCATCTTTGTCGTCATTGACCGATTCTCAAAGGTTGCTCACTTTCTTCCTGTCAAGGAGACAATCACTGCTAGCCAGTTAGAAGACTTGTATGTTTCCAGAATTGTGTCACTCCACTGTGTTCCGTCAGAGATCAGTTCAGATCGTGGCAGCCTCTTTACCTCAAGATTTTGCGACAGTTTCCAAGAAGCTATGGGAACTCATCTGTCTTTCAGCCCCGATTTTCACCCCCAGTCTCAGGGACAAGTTGAATGAGTCAATCAAGTGCTTGAAGATATGCTTCGAGCTTGTGTCATCTCATTCGGTAAGACATGGGAGGAATCTCTCCCGTATGCCGAATTCTCTTACAACAATAGATATTAGGCTAGTTTGAAGATGGCACCCTTTGAAGTTCTTTATGGACGTAAGTGTCGAACCCCTCTGAATTGGTCAGAAACTGGGGAACGGTCACTCTTCGGTCCGGACATTATTCAACAAGCTGAAGAACAAGTACGCATTGTCCGTGAACATTTGAAAACTGCTCAGTCTCGTCAGAAGAACAATTATGACCGAAAACACCAGGTAATGGTCTACCAACCTGGCGAACAAGCTTACCTTCGTGTCACTCCGATGAAGGGCACTAATCGATTTGGAATCAAGGGCAAGTTAGCTCCTCGCTACATTGGCCCGTTCCGTATTCTCGCCTGTCGAGGAGAAGTGGCATATCAATTGGAATTGCCGTCGAACCTTTCTCAAGTGCATGATGTCTTTCATGTGTCACAACTTCGTCGCTGCTTCAAGGACCCTATCCGAGCAGTGGATCATGAAATGCTTGAATTGCGGGACGATCATTCTTATCAAGAGTATCTGATCCACATTCTTGATCAAGCTAAACGACGAACCCGTCAGAAGGCAATCAAGTTCCTTAAAGTTCAGTGGTCGAATCATTCAGAAGATGAAGCCACTTGGGAACGCGAGGATCGTCTTTGTGAAGAATACCTCGCTTTCTTTCAGCCTACCTCTTAAATCTCGGGACGAGAATTTCTTTTAGAGGAGGAGAATTGTAACACCCCATGTAATTAAGCTACAGTGATCACCTTTTGATAATGCCAAGTCATGATGATTAACAAGTCTTGATCACAATTAGAATCATATCTCATTTCAAATTCCCATTCAAATTGAAAATCAAATATGAAGTGCAAATAAAAGTTGTTCCAATTTGAAAACAAAAATGTTCATTATTACCAAATAATCCATAACTAATTGTGTTAACAAAAACAACATCACCTAAATTCCCTAGATAACTCTAACAACATGAAACAGTACCAAAACAGCAATAATTAATCCATTTCATTTAATTAAAAATCAAATGAAATCATTTATTCACCAAACCTTTTCCTGGAAGTACTAGATATTGCCTAGTATTTGTTTTGACCAATTACATCTTTTTCAAAAATCAATTTGGGGCCTAACATTTTGCAAAACAGAAGAAATGGGAAAATGCAGAAAAGAAAAAGAAAAACGGAAGCGCTACACTGTGCGTTTGGGCTTTATGTCAACAGTACCCCGCGGTCCGGCCCAGCCGGGTCTTCTCCCACCTTCGGCAGTTGTCGGCTGGCGCGCGCGCCCGAGCGCCGATCGCCACGCGCCGGCCATCCCGTGGCTCCCCGGCGCCGAAAAGGCCGTCCCCGACGCCCTAGGGTTCGCCCTCGCCCTCTCCCCCTCGCAGCTGCCCCTCTCTCGTCCCAGATCTGCCATGGCGAGCTCACCCAAAAGTCGCCGTCGCCATGGCCGTGCCATACCCGTAGCCACCGAGCTCCTCCCACCTCGCCGTTGAGTCCTGGAGCTCCGCCGTGAACGTCTGCATCAACTACACCGCCGGATCAGGGCCGGGAGACCATCACGGCGTCGCATTCTTCCTCTTCCTCCCCTACGGCCAACCAACTCCGCCGCGTCGATCCGCTGCCCTTGCTGCTACTAAGCCGCCCAACGAGCCGCCTTGAGCTCCTCTGGTGAGCTCCTAGTCTATCCCCCTCCCTTTTCTCTCTCGCCCGAGCCCCGTTTTCCCAATGCCGTTGCCGGAGCTCCGCCGTTGCTGTCGAGCTTCCCGCCGTCCGCCTAGTGCCTCTCGGGCTCGTCCGAGCACGTCGTCGTGCTCATGGCGTCGCGTAGGAGCCGCCAAGCCCTTGCGTTCGTCGTTTGCGCGCTTGTGGGCTCGATCCCGAGCTCCTCTTGCTTCGGCCGCCGCTTGCTGTCGTCGCCGCCATTCCATAGGACCTCCTCGACCCCAGCCAACCCTGCCATCAGTCGCGGCATCGAACAGCCGTTCGAACACGACCCCTCGCACTCGTTTTGGTGATCTGTGGGCGAATCCCGTTCGCCGCCCGAGCCGCGCCTCCGCGGAAATGGCCACCGCCGACTAGCCGCCGGCGCGCTGACGTGGCCAGTCAACAGGGGTCGCTAATGACGCCCATGTGGGACTGCCTGGTGGACCCCGCGCTTAATTAACCTCGGATTAGATTAAGTGCTAATTAAACTGGCTTGATAAGACAATGACACGGGGTCCCACCGCCTAACTAATGACAAATTAATTAAACTAAACCGGATTAACCCCCACTGTCTATGACAGGTGGGGCCAGCCACTGTTCCAGTGGATAAGCCTGGCCGAGTCAGTGACTCAGCCAGCAGGCCCCACATGTCAACCTCTGTGTGCTGGCCGCTGACTGGACCGTTGACCCAGTCCACCTGGCCCACTGGTCAGCCTCTCTGGTGCACTTCTGTGTACATAGAGCTGGGTACATTTAGCATTTTCCTATTTAATTTCGAATTAGAATTAATTCCAGAAAATTCCAGAAAATCAATAAAACCTGTGTTCGAATGATAACTGACTTCTACTTCGATAGATATATTCTTCTATAGCGAGCTCAATTAAATGTTATTCTACCGAACCATATTTCCGCTGCTGTGTTTGGGATCAGTTCAAAACTTTCGCAAAAAAATTTGAATCTCCCATTCACCCCCCTCTGGTCGATATACTCTCGGTCCTAACAAACTAGATAGGCATTATATCACCTCTGCATATCATTTAAGCATGTCATGCATCGCTGTTGCATTGTTGCCGTGAATTTACTGTTTCTTCCCCCTCCTTCTCTCCCGATAGACACCGAGACCGCCGCCGACGCAGCTGAGTACGACTACGCTCCAGACGAGCAGCCTTCAGACGACCAGCCCCTCTCAGCAGAGCTTCCAGGCAAGCAACCCCCCTTGACGCATGCCTATATCACCTATTCCTTCTCCCTCCTGCTTGCATTAGAAAATTGTTACTGCTTTGCTTTATCCTATTCTGATGCATAGCCTGTTCTTGTAACTGTTATTGATACCTGCCTGTTATCCAAACCGCTTAGTGTAGGTTGGATGGTAAACCATCTGTGGCCCCTCTTCCTTACTGTAGTTGCCCCGCTTTAGTACCTGTGCCCCGATCGATGTGATCGAACGGGCTGAAAATAGCACATCACCGCACATTCCCCCTAAGTTGTCCGACTCTGCAGAGCTGGCATCGAGTGCCGAGGGTGATACCTCTTATCTCACTACCGATGATGCCTCTATAGAATAGCTATCCGGTTGTGGGATACCGAGGGTGATTCCTCTTTCCTCACCTCCGATAAAGCTTCTGTCGTGCAACTCCTCGAGTGGGAATCCTTCGAGGGTGATTCCTCGGATCCCTTCTCGATACTTTGGACACACGGCTACTTTGACCTTTGTTGCAGGCGGGTCGACCCCGAGGGGTACCCGTGGGGGAAATATGATGTCGGGTTTGCCAGGAGGGCACCCGCGAGAGATTATTGTGGCGGAATGACAGGGCAGGCGGAGACCACCTAGGAGAGAGGTGGGCCTGGTCCCTGTTCGTGATCCGTGTGTTACCAAGTCGGAGCGACAGGAATCCTGATCGTATCTGCGAGTTACTAAATACGCCTAAAGGATTTGCGTATTTGATCTGAGTTGGCCACTGGCCTATACGCACTACCACCACATGGGATAATGGTTATGGGACCCTCTACGTCGTATGTATTAGCCGAAAGCTCTTCAGACGTCACAGCTCAGATATGCGGGCTGATTGCTGGGGTGGGCTGGTTACGTCACTTGTGTATACAGTGTCGCGCCTGGGCCCCGACCAGTCACGCAACGTGCAGGAGTGCAAAGGGCAATGGCCCAAGACCCCTTTGCACTTAGGATTTAGACCGGTGTGCTGACCTCTCTGCTGAGCCTAGGTAGGACTGCGTCGTGTCGATTACCCGAGGCCGGGCATTACCCAGCAAGTGTGTCCGGCCAGACGTAATCGAGCGTGTTGGGTAACAGTAGTGCACCCCTGCAGGGAAGTGATCTATTCAAATAGCCTTGTCCAAGGTAACAGGATGCTCGGAGTTGTATCCTGATCCACTACAACTACAAACTGATGCTGATTCAATATTAAACTGTTAATACTACTCTCGGGATCATTTTCTCGCAGGGAGTCGAGAAAGGATCTCAGGGCGTTACTATTATACAACCACTATTATATGCTACTGTGTTCTACTCTCTTCTGATGCTGCAAGATTGCTTCAAGATGCTAGTCTCCGATAAGATAGGCTCCTCCCCCTCTATTCTTGCATTCTGCAGTTCAGTCCAAATATATAGCCCCATTCCTTTGATACCGATGCATATTTAGCATAGTTCTGATGTAAGTCTTGCGAGTACTTTGGATGAGTACTCACGGTTGCTTTGTTTCCCTTTTGCCCCATACCCGATCCTTGCGACCAGATGACAGAGCCCCGGAGCCAGACGCCACCGCAGGAGCTTACTACCAGGAGAGTCCCGGAGGCACGTACTACTGGGTTGAGCCAGCCGACCAGGAGTAGTTCGGAGGCCCTAGGCAGGAGGCCTTCGCCTTTTCGATCAGTGTCGCTGTTTGTGCTAGCCTTCTTAAGGCAAACTCGACTAACTATGTCTATACCCAGATATTATTTGTGTGTATGACTTATGTATCCGGGCCCTCGTGACCCCTGGTTTGTAATATGAAGATTTATGTTTAAATTTGAGTTTAGATTTGTGTTGTGATATCTTCCCGTGAGTCTCTCATCTCGACCGTGCACGTTTGCGTGTATGATTAGTGCACGGTCGAGCAGGGGCGTCACAATCTCCCCCACTTCTAAAAAGTTTTTACAAAAAAATACAAAAATATTTTCTGTTTGCCTTTTTCTTGTTTGCTTCTTTGCTTGCTCGTTTTCTTGTTTGTGTAGTCACGATGCCCCGAGAAAATTATCATGATACTTCTTATTATAAAATTTTGACTGAAATCAAGCAAAATACTAAAGAATACATGACTACGTAGTTTGAGCACAACAATTTTTTTACCGAAGAACTCAAAGAACACTCTACTTTGTTGGATGCTATTGCAAAACAACTCGATGATGTTAGTGAAGAAGTTGCTAATCTTCAATCTCAATTTGCTCATGCTAAAAATTTCCTAGGAAATTTTTTTGATGCGCAAGCTACGCTAGTAAATCAAATGGCAGGTAAGCCGGAATCACTAGCATGTAGTAATGATGAGGATATTAAAATGATTGGTGTTTCATCTATTGATTCCTTGTTTAGCAACATGAAACTTGATGAAAAGGGGACTAAAGTAGAGTCAACTTTAGCCAGAAGGCGTCCCCATAATTCGGAGGGTGAAAATCTTGATGAAAAAATTGATAAAAGTGGGTCTGGAGAGGTAAAAACTTTAACTAGTGATGTGCCCACTCTCTTGGATTACAAAGACTTTAATTATGATAGTTGTTCTTTGATTGAGTGTATTTCTTTGTTACAATTCATGCTAAATTCACCCAACGCTTATGAACAAAATAAGGCTTTTACTAAAAACATCGTAGAAGCGATGATGAAAGCATTAGAAGAAAAGCTAGAACTAGAAATTTCAATTCCTAGAAAATTATATGATGAGTGGGAACCCACCATTAAAGTTAAAATTAAAAATTATGAATGCAATGCTTTATGTGATTTGGGTGCTAGCATTTCCACAATTCCAAAATCTCTATGTGATGTGCTAGGTTTTACCAATACAGATGAATGTTCTCTTAATTTGCATCTTGCGGATTCTACTATTAAAAAGCCATTGGGTAGACTTAATGATGTTCTTATTCTTGCAAATAGAAACTATGTGCCCGTTGATTTTATTGTACTTGACATTGATTGCAATCCGTCTTGCCCCATAATACTTGGTAGACCGTTCTTACGAACTATTGGTGCTATTATTGATATGAAAGAAGGTAATATAAGATTTAAATTTCCACTAAAGAAAGGGATGGAACACTTCCCAAGGAAAAGAATTAAAGCACCCTATGAATCCATTATGAGGGCCACTTATGGAATCAACTTGAAGGATGACAACACTTGAAACTATGCATTATGCCTAGCTAGGGGCATAAAATAATAGCGCTTGTTGGGAGGCAACCCAATGAATAAAATAAATTTTTAATTTTATTTCTGTTCTTGTGTGTTTACACAATTATGGTACTGTTATGATTGTGTTTTTATGTTTTAATTAGTGTTTGTGCCAAGTAAAGCCTTTGGGATGATTTGGAAGATAGTATAATTGATGTTGTTTGGAAAACAGAAAGTTTTGCGTCCAGTCCTGAAATTTTAATTCTGTACTAGAGCGTCAGAAAAATCTGAAATTTTTACACAGTATTGGTATATGAATTGCCCACGTTGTTCTAAGTTGTCAGAATTTTTAGAGTTACAGAAGGATAGCTTTTAAATAGATCTTTACAGACTGTTCTGTTTTAGACAGATTCTGTTTTTGTTGCATAGTTTGCTTATTTTGATGAATCTATGGATCGTATCGGGGGGTATGAGTCATGGAGAAGTTGGAGTACAGTAGCATTATGCCAATATTAAATATGAATCAATTTACTAAAGTACTTAAAGTTAAAGATTTATTTGATATACTAACGGATCTCACGAAGGTTTTGTTGAGTTTTGTGTGATTGAAGTTTTCAAGTTTTGGGTGAGTCACGATAGAAGAAGGAATAAGGAGTGGCAAGAGCCTAAGCTTGGGGATGCCCAAGGCACCCCAAGGTAATATTCAAGGAAGACTCAAGCGTCTAAGCTTGGGGATGCCCCGGAAGGCATCCCCTCTTTCTTCTACTAACTATCGGTAATTTTACTTGGAGCTATATTTTTATTCGCCACATGATATATGTTTTGCTTGGAGCGTCGTGTATTATATGATTCTTTGCTTTGTTTGCTTTTTATTTTTTCACAATCATCTTTGCTGGATACACCTATTTGAGAGAGCCACACGTTTGTCATGATTTGTTAGAATACTCTATGTGCTTCACTTAAATCTTTTGAGCTAGGCAGTTGCTCTAGTACTTCACTTAAATCTTTTTGAGCACGGTGGTGGCTATATTTTGAAGAAATATTTGAACTCTCATGTTTCACTTATATTATTTTCAGAGTTGATAAGATTAAATTTTGAAGAAATATTTGCACTCTCACGCTTCACTTATATCTTTTTGAGAGTTGATAATAGTAATGATAATTTGCACAAGATATGAATTTGGTCCCAAAGTGATGAATATTCAAGAGGAATATAATAAAAACTTTCATGAAAGATCATTGGATATGATAAGTTTGATTCCTTCCAGTAGTTTTGCGATATGGAGATGATAATATGTGAGTCATGTTAGTAAGTAATTGTGATTTAGTAAGAATATTGGTGTTAAGGTTTGTGATTCCCTATGCATGCACATAAAGTCAATAGTTATGCAACGAAATTATGTCCTACTTATGGTGCATTATTCGGTGTTAGTTATGTTCAATGCATGTTTATGACCGTTTTCGCTTTTTGATTGGTCGCTTCTCAATCTATTTGCTAGCCTTCATTTGTACTAAGCGGGATTACTGCTTGTGCATCCAACTCCTTAAACCCAAGTTGTGCCAAATGAGTTCACCATACCTACCTATATGCGGTATTTCCATGCCGTTCCAAGTAAATTTGCATGTGCCAACTCTAATTTTTCAAAATAATTTTCCGTTTTGTGTGCCCGTACCGCTCATGAAGCGGGAGGGGGTGGCCAATATTTTCCATGCTAGGTGTGTTATTCTCACGATGAGTGTTTATTCACTTGTCATTGCACGAGAGAGTGGCAGGTAATAGGGATGCCTAGTCCCGAAATGAGTTTTTTTAATATGATGATAATAATAAATTCCTTGGAAAGTGTTGGTATGGAGGGCACCCGTGGATACGGCTAGCCATGGATTGTGAAAGAATGGTGGAAAGGAAATAAAATTTATTTTTTGTTTGGGAACCGCCTATAATGTGTCTAGCATGGAAGATATTGGTAATTCTCGGTCGTTTTCGTTGACACGAAAAGCATGCCTCTCAAAATAATTTTATCTCTCTAATTTAAGGCTTGAGCTCTGGCACATTTGCAAATCTCTGCTTCCCTCTGCGAAGGGCCTATCTATTTACTTTTATGCAATTTTTATTTTTATTTTGAATCTCCATCTTCTCTTACAAAGCACTAACTAGAGAGCACTATTGTCATACTTGTGCATTGTGTGTAGCTAATATTGAGTGTGTTTCATGAATGGATCAATGATTGAGCATAATGGGCTAGGGATAACTTTCTTTAGAGTTGATATTCTGAAAGCCATGGTTGCTTGTTAGTATGATTGAGTATTTATGTCTTCATGTCAAACTATAGACTATTGCTTTGAATCATCCAAATGTCCATGCTACAAAAGAAAAGAGTATATGATGAATATGATAGGTAGCATTCCACATAAAAAATTCTGTTTTTATCATTTACCTACTCGAGGACGAGCAGGAATTAAGCTTGGGGATGCTTGATACGTCTCCAACGTATCAATAATTTTTTATTGTTCCATGCTATTATAGTATCAATCTTGGATGTTTTATATACACTTACAAGCAATTATATATCAATTTTTGGGACTAACCTATTAACTAAGTGCCCAGTGCCAGTTGCTGTTTTTTGCCTGTTTTTTGTTTTCCAGAATATCAGTACCAAACGAAGTCCAAATGCCACGAAATTTTTTGGAGATTTGTTTCTGGACATAAGAGACACTAGAAGCTTCGGGAGAGGGCCAGAAGACAGAGGAGGTGGCCACGAGCCACCAGGGCGCGCCCCGGGGGTGTGGCGCGCCCTGGTGCCTCGTGGGCCCACCTCTGCTCTGTTTGACCTAATTCCACCTCTATAAATTCTCTAAAATCGGGAAACCAACAGAGGAGTCCACAAAATACTTTTTCCTCCGCC
Organism: Elymus sibiricus; assembly: GCA_039707655.1. Taxonomy (NCBI): domain Eukaryota; kingdom Viridiplantae; phylum Streptophyta; class Magnoliopsida; order Poales; family Poaceae; genus Elymus; species Elymus sibiricus. The sequence goes on along the minus strand of CM077672.1, from coordinate 500,373,876 downwards.
GCAAGTTCCTGTTCTCGAGAGATCCCATGTGGAGGCTTTTTCCGGCACTCTGCCGGAGGGGGGTTCGATCATGGAGGGGCTCTACATCAACCTTGCTGCCCTTCCGATGATGCGTGAGTAGTTTACCACAGACCTTCGGGTCCATAGTTAGTAGCTAGATGGATTCTTCTCCCTTTTTGATCTTCAATACAATGTTCTCCTTGATGTTCTGGGAGTTCTATCCGATGTAATCACTTTTTGCGGTGTGTTTGTTGGGATCCGATGAATTGTGAGTTTATGATCAGATTATCCATGAATATTATTTGAGTTTTCTCTAAACTCTTTTATGCATGATTGTTATAGTTTCGTATTTCTCTCTGGTCTATTGATTTGGTTTGGCCAACTAGATTGATTTATCTTGCAATGGGAGAGGTGCTTTGTAATGGGTTCGATCTTGCGGTGCTCAATCCCAGTGACAGAAAGGGACATGACACGTATGTATCGTTGCTATTAAGGGTAAAAAGATGGGGTTTATTCATGCGTGAGTTTACTTTGTCTACCTCATGTCATCTTGCTTAAGGCGTTACTCCGTTCTTTATGAACTTAATACTCTAGATGCATGCTGGATAGCGGTCGATGAGTGGAGTAACAGTAGTAGATGCAGAATCGTTTCGGTCCACTTGTCTCGGATGTGACGCCTATATACATGATCATTGCCTTGGATATCGTCATGATTATTTGCTTTTCTATCAATTGCCCAACAGTAATTTGTTCACCCACCGTATGCTATTTTCAAGAGAGAAGCCTCTAGTGAAAACTATGGCCCCCGGGTCTACCTTAATCATATATTGAAAATCCTAAAAATACCTTGCTGCAATTTTACTTTATTTATTTTATTTTGTATTTTTTCGATCTATCTATCTATCACCATACAATTTAATCTTGCAATTAACCGCCAACGGATTGACAACCCCTTGTTCGCGTTGGGTGCGAGGATTTGTTGTTTTGTGTGCAAGTACTGCTAACGAGTTGTTGCGTGATTCTCCTACTAGATTGATAACCTTGGTTTGATAACTGAGGGAAATACTTATCTCTACTATACTGCATCATCCCCTCCTCTTCGGGGAAATCCCAACGCAGCTCACAAGTAGCATTGTGGAGTTCTTTTTGTCAAGAAGAAAGACGACACAGAACGACTTTGCGTCGATTACCGCCCCTTGAATAAGAAGACAATCAAGAATAAGTATCCACTTCCAAACATCTATGAGCTATTCGAGCAGCTGAAAGGTGGAAAGGTGTTCTCCAAGATCGATCTCCGTATGGGTTACCACCAGATTTGAATTCATGAAGAAGACATTCCGAAAATAGCTTTCCGGACAAGCTTTGGTTCTTATGAATACACAGTCATGTCCTTCGGCCTTGCCAATGCACCTCCTACTTTCTCTCATGTGATGAACTATGTGTTCAATCCATACACCAACGAGTTCATTCTTGTCTATCTCGATGACATTCTGGTTTTCTCCAAGACCGAAGAAGATCATGCAAAACATTTGTGGCTAGTGCTTGATAAGCTAAGGGAACATCGGTTCTATGCCAAGTTCTCAAAGTGCTAATTCTGGCTCGATGAGGTACTCTACCTCGGTCACATTATCTCTGCCAAGGGCATCGCAGTTAATCCTGAGAAGGTTGAAGCAATCATCAACTGGTAGCCCCCTCAAAATGTCAAGCAACTTTGAAGCTTTCTCGGGCTTGCAAGTTATTGCAGAAGATTTGTGGAAAACTTCTCCAAGATTGCCAAGCCTCTGTCGAACCTCCTTCAGAAAAATGTCAAATATGCTTGGACTCCAGAGTGTGACATTGCCTTCAACACAGTCAAAGAAAAACTCAGTTCTGCTCCGGTGCTCACCCCTCCTGATGAATCCAAGCCATACCAAGTGTTCTGCGATGCCTCTTTGCAAGGTCTCGGTGGTCTTCTTATGCAAGACAAGAAGGTGGTCGCATATACTTCTCATCAGTTGAAGCCGAATGAGAAGAACTACCCCACTCACGATTTGGAGTTGGCGGCAGTTGTCCATGCTTTGATCACCTGGAGGCATCTCTTGTTAGGCAGGCAAGTTGAAGTCTTCACCGACCACAAGAGCCTGAAATACATATTCACGCAGCCCAACCTCAATCTCCGTCAAACCCGATGGGTGGAGATGATTCAAGAATATAATCCAAGCATTGACTATACCCTAGGCAAAGCAAATGTCATTGCAGATGCACTAAGCAGAAAGGCATAGTGCAACAGCCTCATTCTCAAGCCAATCCAGCCCGACCTCTGTGAAGCATTCCGGAAGCTAAACCTCCAGTTCATCCCTCAAGTCTTTCTCGCTAACCTCCAAGTCACTCCAACCTTGGAGGATCAGATCCACCAAGCTCAACTTCTTGATACCATGGTGAAGAAGGTGAAAGAGGGTCTTGCCAAGGGCATTGCCAAGTACAAATGCTATCGCATTGATGACAAAGGCACCCTGTTCTTCGAGGACCGGCTAGTGGTTCCTAAGGGTGATCTGAGGAGAGTTATCATGGATGAAGCACAAAATTCCCTTTTGTCCATCCATCCAGGCAGCTCCAAGATGTATCATGATCTCAAGTCAATTACTGGTGGACTCGTATGAAACATGAGATTGCCAGTTCGTAAACGAGTGCGATGTTTCCTGCAGAGTGAAGGCAGAACACCAGCGTCCAGCAGGACTTCTTCAACCTCTCCCTATTTGGGAATGGAAATTCGATCACATAGAGATGGACTTTGTCACCGGCTTTCCCAAATCCAAGAAAGGGAATGACGCTATCTTCGTGGTCATTGACAAGCTCACAAAAGCCGCTCACTTCTTGCCAGTCAAGGAATCGATCACAGCAGCTCAGTTGGCAGAGTTGTACACTTCCAGAGTGGTCTCCTTGCATGGTATTCCTCAGCTCATCACCTCAGATCATGGAAGCATCTTCACTTCCAGATTTTGGGATTCCTTCCAGCTAGCTATGGGCACAAAGATTCATTTCAGCACAGCTTTTCACCCTCAAACAAGTGGTCAACTCGAGAGAGTCAGCCAAATTCTCGAGGATATGCTAAGGTCATGTGTCATCTCTTTTGGCATGAAGTGGGAAGATTGCCTTCCATTTGCCGAGTTCTCCTACAAGAACAGTTTCCAAGCAAGCTCGGGCAAGGCCCCATTTGAGATTCTCTATGGTAGAAAGTGCCGCACTCCCCTCAATTGGTCCGAGACCGGTGAACGTCAACTTCTTGGCAATGACATGATTTCAGAAGCTGAAGAGATGTGTCGTGTTATCCGTGAGAATCTAAAAGCAGCGCAATCGCACCAGAAGAGCTATTATGATAGCAAGCACCGTGATTTGGCCTTCGAGATTGGAGACCATGTCTATCTCCGTGTATCCCCTATGAAAGGCACTCAGCGATTCGGTATCAAAGGAAAGCTTGCTCCAAGATACGTGGGCCCTTTCAAGATAATTGGCAAAAGAGGCGATCTTGCCTACCAGCTTGAGCTACCTTCCAACTTCTCAAATGTGCATGATATGTTTCACGTGTCACAACTCCGCAAGTGTTTCAAGACACCCGAGTGCACCATTGATTTTGAAAACATCGAACTCCAAGAGGACTTATCCTACCGAGAGCATCCAGTTGCCATTCTCGAAGAAACTGAGCGCAAGACTCGCAACAAGTCTATCAAGTTCCTGAAAGTGATGTGGTCACATCATTCCGATCGAGAAGCTACTTGGGAGCGCGAGGACCACCTCCGTTCCGAGTATCCAGATTTGTTTCGTTCCTAGATCTCGGGGCGAGATCCTTTCATAGTGGGGGAGAGTTGTAACACCCCAAGTGTGATCCTTCCATCTTTGTACCCTCAACCTTGTGTCTTGTATGGATTTTGTCATGTTGATTATAATAAAATGTTGCATCTTCATTATTGTGTTTTCTTTTCTTTCACTCAAGCATTTCATCTTCATATAAGTGGCCATGTGCATTGCATCCATTATCTATTGTGTTGCTCATGTTTGTATTGTGGGTGGTCATCCCCTTCTTGCTCTCACCCAACTTCTTTGAGGTGTCATCGATGCACACCACTTCCACCATCATCTTCTCCAAAATCTTCTTCTTTCCAAGTTTATTCATGTGGATATTTTTTCTGTCCCAATTTAATGTCCAGTGTTTTCCTAAATTCTCTAAACCATGTTTAATTCCACTCCTCCAAGTTTCAGCATTTTGGAAATGTTTTGGCCAGATTCAAAAATGGCTCTAGTTTGAATTAAATTCAAACTTGAATTATTTAACTGTCTTTAAATAATGCCAGGACAATTTATTAAAATACTACATAAATCTAGGACTCCAGGGATATTTTCCTCTCTCTCTCAAACCTCTCATAACCCCCTGCACATTTCTGTCTATTTTCTGTCTGAGGAAATTGAAAGAAAAAGAAAGGCAGAGGGGAGAGAGCAGCAGTAGTGCAGCCCAGCAGCCCAGCAGCAAGCGCGGCCCAGCTCAGCCTCACGCGCCCTCTCTCTCTGTATATTCTCACCCAGCCGCGCGCTCACCCCCGCTGCGGCGCAGCCACGTGGCCTGGCCGGCCCCACCTGTCAGCGACCGCGCCCGCGCTCTGACCCACCTTTTCTTCCTCCTCGGTCCCACTCGCTCTCGCGCACATGGCCGCGGCCGAGCGCACGCGAGCTCCACCTGCTCGCCCTAGCCCCTAATTAAAGCCATTCCCGTGTCCACCCACTCCCTAGGGTTCCCCTCTTCCGTTTGCTGCCGCCGCCAGGTGAGATTGGCCACCATAGCCGTCGCCCCCTTCGCATCGGAGCGCACGGCCATGGCGCCGCCGTGACCGTCGACCACCTCCGCCTCGCCAAGTGTGTCCATCGCCTTCCCTGTCGTCGACTACGTCGCCTACGTCCTCTACAGCCCCGCGGGACGCCAAGTCCGACGCCATCCCCTTCGTCTTCTTCTGCTCCGTCCGCCACTCGTCTCCGGCAAGTACCGACCGCCTCCAACCACCTTTCGATCAACGGAGCTCACCTCCGAGCTCTTGGTGAGCAGACGAACCTCCCGGCCCTTTTCCCTTTCGTATTTGCACACCATAGCGCCGTTGACGTCATGCGCCCGAGCGCGCCGCCGAGGGACCTTGTCGCCGGCGAGCCTCCCGTGTCTTCCGCGTAGGGTGCGTAGGTCCAACCAGTTCGCCTCTACGCGTAGGTCCGATCTGTGCCTTCCGCCGTGCCAAAGGGTCACCGGAGCCCACTCCGGCGAGGCCGCCCGCCGCTCTGCTCGCCGCCAGGCATTCGGTCGAGCACCTTGAGTGCGCCACCCACCTAGCCCTTCTTCTGTCTCGCTGACAGGGAGCCCCCCTGCGCCCCCCCCCCCCCCCGTCAGCCACCGCAAGCTTCACCCTACCACGTGGACCCAAGGGCCCACCAGCCAGTCTCTGCGGCTAGGAGCCCCTGGGTACCCATAGCCGCCCAGCCATTTTGTTTTTTTTCCTGATTTGGCTTTTCCCTTTTTGGCATATTTTCCAAATCCGGCGCCTTCCAAATTTGGCATATTCCAAATCTGGAATATTGCATTTATCCAATTTTCGACAGTGTGTATATGTTCATTTTGAGCATTTTTCAAACATGACCATATGCCTATGATATATAAAAATGGGGTAGAAAAATCCAACTAATCCATCTGTGGCATTAGTTTTGTCATTTGAGCAAGTTTGTGTCCATGAAATTTTAGCATAAATTGCCATTTTGTCTTTTTTGTGTGAATTAATGCAAATGTCATATGAGTATCTTGTCAACATGAGTTTGGAGCATTTTTATGTCTTATTGCTGGTAGTATTTATCTCATGCCATGATATGCCATGATGTGACTTCCACAAGCTTGTAAACATGCCTATACAATGTTCTTGTTTTGAACTAGTTAAAAAATTCCACCAAGTCAAAACTGCCTGTGATTAAAACTTGCCACATTGCCTTGATGGTTCCCACTAGTCCATAGCTCTTTTGGATATGATCAGTAAACATGAGTTGTTCGATGTTACCAGTACTTTTATGCCATGCCATTTGATGCCATGTAAAACTCTTGAAGCATGCCTTAATATTGCTCTAAACATGCGAGTCAATGTAACAGTTTGCGGTCAACAATAAGTTACATATTGTGAGCTTAATTGTGAATGATCCATGCTTCCTATGAATTTGTGCCAATGTAATGAAATGATCATTGCCATGTAAAAGGTAGGTGCATACCAATTTCTTGCATTTTGGAGCTGTTATGCTTGCTGTAGAACCATGTGAATACTGCCTGTCAATGTTGCTGTTAGCATATGCCCTGTTATTTTCACCAAGTCATAATCTGTTACAGCATCTTTGCATCTTGTTCTTTTCATTCCATTTAATCTGTGATGCTAATGAACTTGAACCTATGGAATGAAATGCTGTGCATTTAGTATACTTCAGACACATATCTTGTTTGAGCCTATTGGAGTAATGTAGCTTGTTGTTTCGATGTGTGCAAGTTGACATGTTGCTGTTAGTGGCAGATTGCATTGCATATTTGTTTTGGTCACCATTTGAGTTCTATGCATCCATTCTTCATGATCTTTATATCCACTAGATGACCCGTTGCGCCGATGGCGCAAGGGGCGAGGGCAAACCAAGGGTTCAAACCATCCACGTTAGAATATTTAGTCAACAGTTGTAGCATAAGAAAATATATATTTAGAGAGAAGGTATTTACATCAGGTTGACGTTCTATTTCTTACATCACAGGGCATACAAAAGTGCACATCTTAGCAAGACTTAGCTCGAACTAATTCTTACCGGCATTTGAGAAGGTTAGGTAGGTTTAGATCATCTATAGTTATAATGTTTATTGTTTGCATGTAAAGCAGGGCACTAAGGCTTGCCGATTCGATAGCTCCTTCCTAGTGGTATTACGATGCCTAATCCGATGCCATTGATAAAAGAAACATTCAGCGAGAACAAAGAAGGGCGTTTAAATTTGTGATCTATTTTGAAATATGTGAAGTCTAAAATTTAGCACGGTACGTTCAGAACCGCACTCTTGTGTAATGATAATTTTTTCCGCTGACCGAAGTACTTCAAATATTGACTTAAATGATGTGGGAAAATGTCACAAAACTATGTAACAAATACTGGTTGTATACTATCATTTCTTTGTTTTTTGTGGGTAATATCGTGTGCGTTTAATTTGCTATAAATACATATACTTTTTTATGCCGCGTGAAAATAACCCACTGAATGCTTGATTACCGACAGGAAAAATTAGAGCAGGCTAAATTTTAAATCAAGGAACAAAATTGGAAGAACCCAACGAAGGAGCTAAGAGGAACAAAATTATTACAAGTAATTACCTAAAATAAGAGCATGCTTTGTATATGGCTGAAAGTAGCATGTTTTATAGTCAGTCGACGGCATAACACAATCATATTAACATAGGATTCATCAGCAGAAGGAAATGCACGACAATGAATATAGAGAAATGATGACATAGAAGTGCTATGGATAGTAGGTTCGATAGACGCAACTACAAATAATAAATTGGTAATACAAGACTAACTAAACGACTGCAGATAAGGTAGGGAATACAGAATGTCTTGAAAGATGATACATCACATAGATAGGCATCACATATATGCAGCTAAGGTAGTACCCCTAAAGCATAACAGACCGCCTTAGAGCTAAACGGTGCCTATGGTGATCACACATCGTTGTTGTAGCCGTCACCCATGTCATCACCATGAATATCACCGTAGCTTGTATCTGAGTCTGAATCATATGGATATATACCTTTCTGCTGCAGTGAGAGGCATGTTGTGCTTGTAATGTTCTGAAGCGCAACCACCACATCATGAATCTCAAGAGTACTCTGCTTTAGATTAGAGACAGGCATTGAGGCAGCAGGGTCTAAGGCAACGCCAGCAAGATCATGGATTTTGTTTGAGGCAATGCCAGCTAGATCATGGATTTTGTTTGATGTAGCACGCACTTCTTCCACATAGTCGCACGCCGTTCTAGTTATCTGGTTGATGGTTTTGTTGTGCTATTTAATTTCTTCTGATTTTTCTAACAGCCTGTCTGATACTCTTGCATATGCCTTTTTCTGTTGATCTAGCTGATAATAGTTATAGTCAACAAGCACCTTCTTCTCTCTGGTTTCCATGTATTCGATGGCTAGATCAGATGCACGATTCATTGATGTTTCCCCATCCTCACACATAGGGCTTAACAGTCTAGTCCGGCGTGCTGAAGTGCGGAAACGTTTTTTTGTATGGCGAAATTCAATCTGTGATCTATATCCAACCTGCTCAAGCTGATGCACATGGTAGACTGGTTTAGGGAGCCCGAGCTTCTCAAACATTGCTTTAGCCAGAGATGTGGTGGACAGCTCAACCAACTCCATGAGGATGGTTTCAAAAGATAAACCCAGAGGGCTGGCACAAGGAATAAATGTACTGTGCATTAAGAACAATGAGCAATGAAGCATTAGAATGCATATGCACCAAGAATTTAAAAACCCTTTAGCAAACCCATGATGAAATGAAGCAATAATACCATCAAGATACTACAGAGTTAAGTAATGAAATTAATTTAGGAAGAAAATGGTATCTATGGATACAGAAAGCAACCATTTTTCGATAGCCTAGGTAAATCACAGGCATCAATCATGTAGCATGCTAGAATGAAATGAAACAACTAGACAAAGACTATGCTGAATATTTCAGAATAAATCAAGGCTATTAAATTATCTATCCTACTGGCCTTATGCAAATATAACATTCATAGGCATCCACCAGTACACAAAGCACATTTAAAACCAGATGGGGAGTGACTAAACATGTTTTTTTGTGGCCATACACCAGGAACAGAGATGGATCTGGAACAGAAAAATATCTATCTCATTGCCCTTAATAAATGAAGTGCTTATTAAGAACAATGACCAGTAAAATTTTAGCATCCATATGTACTAACAATTTAACACAATACCGTAAACATAACTGCAGGGGTACGAAATGAAATTGATTCAGGGATGGAACGGTATCTACAGATACAGGGTGTCAAATGTTGTGAACTGTAAGCATGAAATGAAATACCCGTACAAATATTTTAGCATTTGTTTGAGAAGAAACCAGGGCTAGTAAATGATATACCCTAGTGGGAATACAAAACAATAGTCTTCGTTGGCATGCATCAGCACATCAAGCATATTTAAAACAGAAGGAGCAGGCTGGAGAGAGTACACCGCTCACACTCATATTGGACAGTAACCCAACATCAGCACACAGCTCATGAAAGTACAAAAACAGTAAGCTACAAGACATGTAACGGTGTAGCATCAAGCACATGTCCAGAGACAGGATAATAACAATAATACCATGAATCAACAATAATGCAAGCAAGGAGCTTGTATAACTGAATTTTTTTATATAGCCCAGTGGCAATGTACACGACAAATACCCATGATGTTCTATCTCTCTCAGCAATGACTACACTAAATTGGAAATACACAGACATAACTATAAAAAATCCAAATGATAGAAAGAATAAACTTAAAGGAGCTAAAAATTGCAATCTGTCGAAACCAATCTGGCATGCAACATCTGCCGCTGCACAAGGACATTACGGTCAATAACAATAGCAGAACGTCCACAGCAAGTGTTTCAGCCAAAAGAAGAGCAGGGCGAGCAAGCTCCCTATAAGTTGACATGCACTCATAGTTATAGTCTAAAATCACCAACCCATACAACCCCTGTAAGAAACAAATCGCTTGGAAACAACACCGAGAGGCAACCACATCCAACAGATGCATATAGGAACACCTCACAACAAACATCCTGCCATAGATAATAAATACCCAAAAATAGGCCCGCCCAAGCAAGAAAGTAGAAAAGAACACCCGAAACAGAAAAGTCTGTCTAGCATGGAAATTTTTGTGCAGCAGTACGTATCATCAGCTAAGCACATCCTAATATGTATTAGTGGGCAGGAAACACATCAGACTACTAATCAGCAGGTAGGAAACACATCATACCATGCATCAGCGGGCACAAATAAAAGAAGCAACGAGAACAACCGGTCAGCACAAAAGGTAGAAGAAAGGCAGAAGAAACACACATGTGAAGGAGACGTCCGTGAAAGAGCCAACGAATAGCCAAATGACCAGCAGACCTAAACGATGACCCTCAAAACCCAGTAAAGCTCACAACTACACCGAGGAAACATAACCTAGACGACTATAAAATAAGCAGTCATGGTGTATGGAAAATAAATGAAACAGGAGCAAGCAAATGAACATAATAAGTTGTGTAGTACAAGCAGACATGGTATATATGGATAATACACTGAAACATTAGTAGAAAGAGCAAACAGAACATGCCCATGATAAGCTGTAACATATTACAAGTATAGGCGGTACATGGAAAAGGGGCTGAAACATCAGCAAGAAGAGTAAACAAAACCAAACTATTAGTCTCTCCTGGTCAAGCTTCGAGTGCTAGCTTCAGAACATGTGGCATCAGATAACACCTCACTATTCATCATCAACCATGCAACTAAACATAATAAACTGTTTTTTAACACTTCACTATCAAAAACACTAACACCTCACAATCAAAATAACAAAAACCCAAAACATCTCCTTTTCAGACCTAACACTTCATCCATCCATACAGTAGAAACCCAACAACAATTAACAGGCCGTAAACATACTAAAAGGTAACACTTGACTACCAAAAATCACTAACACTTCATTATCAAAAAGGCCTTTCGGACTCAACACCTCATCCATCCATCCAGCCGGAACCAACAACAAATTAACAAGCGCTTGCTTATCCATCTAGTAGGAACTGATACGTCTCCAACGTATCTATAATTTATGAAGTATTCATGCCATGTTTATAACAATTTTATATGGTTTTGGTATGATTTGAATAGAACTAACCCGGACTGACGTTGTTTTCAGCATAACTACCGTGGTGTTGTTTTTTATGCAGAAATAAAAGTTCTCGCAATTGGACGAAACTTTTTGACGATTTTTTTGGGACCAAAAGAGACCCCCGAAGCTTCGTGGAAGGACCAGAAGCCTCACGAGGAGCCCATAAGGCAACACGGCGCGCCCTGGGGGGGTCGTGTGATGTTGCCTTGTGGGGCCCTCGTAGCTCCTTTTCGCGTGATTCCAACGCTGAAAAATCCTATAAATAGAGAAACCCCAAGAAATAAACCTAGAACTTTGACGACGCCGCCGCAAGCCTCTGTACCGAAGAAATGTCATTTGGAGCCCTGTTCTGGCACCCTGCCGGAGGGGGGAATCATCACCGGAGGCCATCTTCATCATCCCGGCGGTCTCCGTGACGAGGAGGGAGTAGTTCATCCTCGGGGCCGAGGGTATGTACTAGTAGCTATGTGTTTGATCTCTCTCTCTCTCTCGTGTTCTTGATTTGGCACGATCTTGATGTATCGCGAGCTTTGTTAATATAGTTGGATCATATGGTGTTTCTTCCCTCTCTATCTTCTTGTGATGAATTGAGTCTTTCCCTTTGAGGTTTCGTTATTGTCGGATTGAATATTTCAGATTTGAGAACACTTGATGTATGTCTTGCATGTGGATACCCGTGGTGACAATGGGGTATTCTATTGAGTCACTTGATGTATGTTTTGGTGATCAACTTGCGGATTCCCGTGACCTTGAGGTAATCTAGGCATAGGGGTTGATTGCACGTTTTCATCTTCTTTTCTCCGATAGAAACTTTGGGGAGCTTTTTGGAGTTCTTTGTGTGGATTGAATATTATGAATCTGAAGTTGTTTTGATGCATATCGAATAATCAACTCACGGATACTTGTGGTGACATTGGAGTATCTAGGTGACATTAGGGTTGGTTGATGCGTATCATATGGTGTTATTTTAGTACAAACTCTAGGGCTATTTGTGACACTTATAGGGATGGCTCAATAGATTGATCGGAAAGGATAAATTTGAGGTGGTTTCATACCCTACAACAATTTCTATCTTATGTTCTCCGCTAATAGGAATTTTGGAGTGATTCTTTGTTGCACATTGAGGGATTGTTATATGATTCAATTATGTTAGCATTGTTGAGAGATTGCACTAGTGAAAGTATGAACCCTAGGCCTTGTTTTCAAGCATTGCAATACCGTTTGTGCTCCGTTTTATTACTTGCTACCTTGCTGTTTTTTTATTTTCAGATTACAAAAACCTATATCTACTATCCATACTACACTTGTATCACCATCTGTTCGCCAAACTAGTGCACCTATACAATTTACCATTGTATTGGGTGTGTTGGGGACACAAGAGATTTCTTGTATTTGATTGCAGGGTTCTTTGAGAGAGACCATCTTCATCCTACACCTCCCACGGATTCATAAACCTTAGGTCATCCACTTGAGGGAAATTTGCTACTGTCCTACAAAACTCTGCACTTGGAGGCCCAACAACGTCTACAAAAATAAAAGTTGCGTAGTAGACATCAGGAACACACAAGCAACTAACAAGCCATGCTAATCTACAGCAAGTAAGACAAAAAAACAGCAATTGCATGAAGTATGGAAGGTAGAAGAAACCTACCTAAGGTCAAACCTTGGCAAGGGAAAAGCAAGCAGACGAGCCGTCGGGCGAGCCAAGCTATAATAGGACCTACAACAGAAAATAAAATAATCATTTAGAGAAGACAAGCAAGCGACACACAAGGCAAGAGCAAGAAGAAAGCCAAAGGAAAACAATGGATCAAGCCATCTCTGAACAAAGAACTGGAAAGATGACATAGGTGACCTGGCAGCAATGCACGAATCTAAAAACACATCATGTGTAACTGACCACATAATCAGATATGCAAAAAAAATAGACTAAACCCAGAAAGGCAACATAGATTTACTTGCTCATACCCAACAAGCAACCCTGTAGAGAAATCAACCGCACCACATAGCAAGAAACCAACATGCAAGGAAATCAGTCGCAGCAAGAAGCACAATTGAATCTAATAATCACCCCGTGAAAGAATCTAATTCGAGGAGAGGAAAAAAAGCCAGATCAACCTAAAGAGGCATTTTATCGAGCAGGTGAAGAGCACAATAGAAAGAACGGAGCTCACCTTCCAACAAACATAGCGACCAGGCGTACAACAGAGAGCGAGGAAGCAAATCAGCAGCCGTGGTCCTAGGAACAACAAGAGAAGAAGGAAAAGACAAGAACAAATCAGTGGATAATGCGACCACTGGAGACACAAAGTCGATCTGTTGGAAGAAGAGGCACATCATACCCTAACCAAACGCAGCGGCGGCGGCGATAGGGAGGAAAGCCATTGGCATGAGCAAGACAATGGCAGGCGATGATGGCGAGCGACGACGGCGAGGTGAGACAGACGAAGACGTGGAGACTGGTGATATGAAGCTTGCTGGGAAAGGAGAGAACTAGACGGACAGGGTAAAGGAGAGAGAGGCGTGCGTCTCCCTGCCAGCAACAGTGAGCACAGGCATTGTAACTCTTAAACAAACCCAGAAGAGAACGACCACCCCACCGACATGTAGGGACAAGCACGTGGTGGGCCCACGTGCAGCGACACAGGGCGACTCAAGCCCAAGTAGCAACCAGGACCAGCAGAGGCACATCTTTATCCATCGAACAAAACGTAGCACCTCAGGCCACCTCGTTTCACTCGGCAGCACACCTACCCAAAGAGGCCGACGAGTGGGCCCAATAGTACTGAACTGGAAGAGCCCCCAGCTGGGTGCACGTCAGGAGGGTGAGAGTAGGTGCGCGCCAATCCACCCATCCGCCCATGGAAACCGCCCAATCCCAGGCCGCCCACGACTGGCGCGATTAAATTTTCTTCACCTACGCATCACGCACGCACACAGGGCACACACACCGCCAGACCGGTCCTGCGAGAAGCAGAGGCCCACAGGTCATCCTCATGAGCAAGAAAAAGTCAAAAAAAATCCAGCCACCCCACGTTAGATGGCCTGCAACCCACGATCGCCCCTGCCTCCAACCCACGATCACCGCTGCGTACCCCTTCGAACACAAGCACGCATGCATGCTGTGACTGTAAACTGGCCCCACAAGGAAGGGTGGCCCAGTCGTCATCCACTCTAACCCAAACAGGCAACGTACAGGAAAACGAACGAACGGATGTTTAACAGCGAGGTTAAAATTACAAATCAAGTACAGGTCAGAGTAGAACGGGCGGAGCAGATTCATCTGAAAACACAATGGCCTCAGGTATGCGGGTAGCCTAGCGACATTTATATGTAAAATTTCAACTCAAATCTTCCATTCTTTCCAGTGGCATGCTTGGGTTGCCAAGATTTTTCCCATATCCATCCTATCCTCGCCATTTCCTTACCGATATCATTTCTCCGTACCGAGAGAACCGTAACTCCATTTGATATGATCTTTATATGCATTTGCATCGATTTCTTGTGTAGAATATGTATTTGCCATCATCTTGCATGCTAAAATAATTAAACTTGTTGTTCTGTCCAGATCACTAATTCCAACAATATTGCATATGAAGTGTTTCTTGATTTATGTTTCACATGGGTCAAGGCTTCATTTAAATTGACTAGAGTAGGGTGCCACGTTACTTTATTTGAAACTTGACATGCATCATCTTGTTTGTGCATTTATGCCATGGTTGTATGTTTATTGGATGCTTGTTTCTTTCTTATGGGTAGTACCGGGAGACGAGTCTGAGTTCGAGGATCCGGTTGAGAACGTTTACGAGGAGCCGAGTTACTATCCCACCGAGGACACTTCAGGCAAGATGATCATTACCTGGATATCACTACTATCTTTGCTTGCTAGTTGTCTCGTTGCTATCGTTATGTTGCGCTTCCTACCACTTGTGTGTCAACCTCCCATATGCCATGATACAGCCTCTAACCACTCTTACCCAGCAAACCGTTATTTGGCTATGTTACCGCTTTGCTCAGCCCCTCTTATAGCATTTTAGTTGTAGGTGCAGTGCAGGTTGTTCCATGTTGGAACATGGATATCTGGGGATATCACAATATCTCTTATTTAATTAATGCATCTATATACTTGGTTGTGTGTGGAAGGCTCGGCCTTTTGCCTGGTGTTTTGTTCCACTCATGCCGCCTTAGTTTCCGTAATACCGGTGTTATGTTCCTTGATTAGCGTTCCTAACATGTTCGGGGTATATGGGGACCCCTTGATAGTTCGCTTTGAATAAAACTCTTCCAGCAGGACCCAACTTTGGTTTTAATTTGCCTAATAACAACTAAAACTGCATAGGGAGTAATTAACCCGCGGATAATTAATCAACAACCCGGGCCAGTGCTCCTCATGAGTGTTGGTCCAAAACGGGCAGAATGTGGGGCCACCGCGGGGCAACTTGAGGTCTGGTTTCACTCGTAGGCTGACCTATCCGATCGTGGCCTGATTTCGAGATACACGCGGCTCCAATCGGGGTGTCGGTACGTCGGGAGGTCTTGCTGGACTTGTTTTACCATTGTCGAAATGTCTTGTGCACCGGAATTCCGAGGATACTTCGGGCTATCTCGAGATTGAGGTCTTTCCACCGCGGCTTGTGAGAGTTTGTGATGGACTAAGTTGGGACACCCCTGCAGGGTTAAATCTTTCGGAAAGCCGTGCCCGCGGTTATGTGGCGACTTGAAAATTTATAACCTCCGTTTGTAGTGAACTTGACACTAAATCCTATTAAAATACACCAACCGCGTGCCTAACCGTGATCGTCTCTTTTCGAGGGAGTTTGGGAAGAGAATACGGTGGGGTTATGTTTGAACCGTAAGTAGGTGTTCAGGATCACTTCTTGATCATTACTAGCTTGCGCCCGATTATGCATAGTTATTCTTCTTATTCCTGTACTCGTAAGTTAGCCACCATACATGCTTAGTGCTTGCTACAACCTCACCACTTATCCATATCATATCTATTAAGCTTTGTTAGTTTTGATACCTTGGGTGATGAGATTGATGAGTCCCCGTGGCTCACAGATTACTACAACAACAGCTGCAGGTACTTCTGAGACAAACGCAGGTAATGGTACCGAGCTCCAGTGGGAGTACGATGAGGAATGTGCTCGCATGTACGTGACGCTGCCAGATAATCCATAGTGGTTCCTAGTCGAACGATCGGGCAATAGCAGGGTGGATTAGTTCTTTTCGTTTGATTTCATCCGTAGTCGGATACTGCTTTCATTTGGATGAATGTATGAATGATTGATATATTTATGCTGTAGCATGTGGCGAGTGTAAGACTTTATCTGTACTCTCATCTATTCAGTACATGGTTTGTGCGAAGATATCCACCTTGCGAAGTGTCTTGATATGCGCTTCTATCCTTGGCGGGTCGCCCCAGACTCCTGAAAATAGTACCGCATATTGGGCATTACATATCTACTCTTTTTCTTTCAATGTATTTGCCGCAATTTTGAATTCATTTGGTTGTAAACTATGAGATTTTTATTTATTGCGTTGTAAAAACTACGTGACTTATTTGTTTAATCATATCCAATGTTTTATTTTTATTTGTTTGTTTGATTTATATGTATAGAATGTCAAATAGAGAAAATTTGGCAAATACAATCGGCGAGCCGGACTAAATGGGTCGGCTGGTCGGGCGCACTACCCAAAAATGTGCGGACTAGGGCGGACGGCATCGCCCCTACAGCCAACCCAAACGGACAAAAAGCGGACAAATTATGCGTCCCGTCTGAGTCGGCGCGTTGGAGTTGGCCTAATGACCCTGTTGAGATATGGGTTAAAAGAAGGAAAACGTTTGTTTTAAACCGACTGAAGTTTGGCTCGCGTCAACCGCGTCGCTAGCCGTCCGATGGAGCTTTGATCTAAAACGCACGCGACTGCGCGCCAACCGTAACAGCTCTTGCGTCCGCACACCACGCGTCCATGGGCCCACCAGCCGCTCGTTCTTATCTCCAACACGAGGCCTGAGCCACCCATTTTCCCCTTTCTTCCCCACATCACTGCTCCTCTCTCGCCGATTTCTCATGAATTCTCCGCCATGAGCGCTGCTCCTCCCAGTGCTGCTCTGCTCCAATCGCTGCTCCAAATCGGTGTTTTGCCGGTGCGCGGTGCTGCATATCACCATTGCTGCAACGATTGCCTGTTACATCCGTCGTCGTTGCATGGACATCTCTTGCAGCGGGTCGTCCTCGCCGGCGACGCCTGCGGCAAACGCATTCAGTGCTGCGTTGCAGAGCGGCGATGTGGTAAGCAGTGCTGC
The DNA here is from genome assembly GCA_039707655.1 of Elymus sibiricus. NCBI lineage: Eukaryota > Viridiplantae > Streptophyta > Magnoliopsida > Poales > Poaceae > Elymus > Elymus sibiricus. The sequence continues at coordinate 500,356,594 of CM077672.1, read as the reverse complement.
GACGCGGCCGGTGTTGCAACAGGGGACTCGCCGGCTTTTGTGCAGCACCACCCTTGATGCGGAGCTCCGCCGGCGCTGCAATGGAGCTCCGCCGGGGCTGTAATGAAGCGCCGTCGGCGCTGCATTGGGAACTTCGCCGGGCGCCGTGGTGTTGCGTTGGAGCTCTTGTCGCGCCGTTGAGAGCTGCAATGGAGCTTCGCGGGGTGCCATCGATGCTGCATTGAAGCTTTCACGCGCTCGGTGCTGTCCAGGTGTTGCCGCGATCGAACGGCGACGAACGCGCAGATCGGCTGACTGGTAGCAGCCGCCATAAAAGAAACACCCATTGGGCACGGAGACCCGCACTAACATAATGGTTGCTCAAATGATGTTTTTGTGAAGAATGGTTCTGGAATTGTTTTGTGCTGGAACTTTAAATTTGTTAATTGATGTACGTTATTTTTATGCATAAACCAATCTTGTTAATATGTTTTTGTGACATTATTTGCTGCAAAAATTCATGTCGTGTTACTGCTTGCTCACGGGCTTGGGGTCTCCATGGGTACCCCGAAACCCAGCAGAGTCGGGTATGTATGAAAGTGGTATCCTAGGTCGGGTTTGGGTGTTGGGTACGGGCCGAACAGAATCTGGAGTCGTGTGCACGGATTTTGGTATCCACTAGTGCATGTTGCCATCTTGATGTGAGCCTGCAGTGGCGGAGCTTTCAGCCCAAAGCTGGGCAGGCCAAACAAAAGAAAATAGATTGTGGGCTGTTGTTTGAAGGCCAAGAAGTAGATGCATAGTGTATAAAATCACATGGCTGGGCGGGCACGACCCATTGGTCCTTGCTGTAGCTTCGCCAGTGCTGACGTGGGAGACATCTATTGGTCCCGCCGAGCTCTCACCGCGTCGTAGTGGAGTCCAAAAATAAAATGAATAATATCAAAGTTTAAAATGTAAAACTCTTGAATTTTCTATTTTTAGTGTTGACAGATAATTGTGTATGTCCTATGTATACCTACGTACGTGTATTAGGTGTAGTGTCCCGCTTGTTTCCCAAGCTTGTATTCTATATTTAGGGTAATAGCTGTGGATGAAACTACTCCTGTACATGTTATATATGGGCACCCTATGAGGTCAATACAATTGTCTTGCACAAATCATTATTCTATATGGTATCGGAGCCAAAAGGTTTGGAGTTCAAGACCCGGCTGGCGCAATTTAAAAAAAAAAATTACAGCCCACTTTCGGTCCACATTTAGGCATTAGGGGGGCACACATGAGGGAGAGTGTTGACGTATAAATGCATAGCTGACATTTCCCCATCAGCTTGAGCGTTTGGGTGAACTGCCTGGTGCGTGCAGTTTTACATTTAGGAATGTAATTGCTAATTTATGTGGACCATAGATATTCATATTTCTGGTAAAATTTCTCAATTATTTTTCATAACTGCTCCAGGTACCCAGTATATATTTAAGCAGACATTTTTTAGAGACTTCAATAAATAGCATTCCTTTATTGATGACAATGCATGAACGCAATCACGCATGAGTTGTTTTTTTTTTTTTTTGAGAAGAATCACGCATGAGTTCACCGCACTAGCACCCAGGGCCGGCCCTGAGGGGGGGCGGGAGGGGCGGCCGCCCCGGGCCCCCGCGAAGTTAGGGGGGCCCTCCCAGGTATTACGCGGCAGGTAGCAGCTGTAATCACGGTAAGCTTCCTTAGTTGTCTTCGTTCTCGCCGGTCGCGAGTAGCGGATCACGGTACGCTTCATAAATTGTTTTTTGAGACACGGTAGTTGGGCTTATACGGCTGTACATTGCACTTAAAAAATGGTTATTAGGCCTAGCACTTGGTTGTACGTTACTAGGGCCTCGCATCTGATGCACATAACTTTACTCAAAAAGATAAAAAAAACTGCTAAGAATAACGCGCGTCAATTAGGATCCAGCCGCTTGGAGCCAACATCACGCGCATCAAACCTAGCGCCCGCCGCCTTTCACCTCCGTCCAGATCGCCACAGATCGCCATAGATGACCCAGGGAAGCTTTGTTTGAGGAGGAGGCCCCGATTGCAAGCAATAGGAATGGGCGCTGGATTCCGGCCACTACCGAAATTAATCTCTATGCCGACAGCCTTATGCCGTCGGCATAGGCCTTTTACCGTCGGCATACCCCTATGCGGACGGCTCCCGTCGGCATATCCCCGTCGGCGTCGATCTCGACGGCGTAGTCTTGTCAGACCGTCGGCATAGAAGTGCCGTCAGCATACACGGTTATGCCGACGGTATCCGTACGGCCGTCGGGATAGAAACCCCATCGGCAAAAAAATCCGCCGGACGGGCACTGACGGCGCCGTGACCTGGCGGCACCAATAAAATGAGAACACGTGGCGCAGCTAAGCCGATGGCAATGCCATCGGCATAGGTTTAAATATATGCCGACGGCATTGCCGTCGGCTTAGCTGCGCCACGTGTCGCCTTACCCAGCCTTCAGGCAGTGTCCTATGCCGACGGCCTAACCGGCGGCATAGATTTATATCTATGCCGACGGTTAGGCCGTTGGCATATACATGCCACGTGCCAATCGCTGGGATATCCTAGTCGTGGCCATGCCGACGGCAATGCCGTAGGCATAGTTCTCCTCTGTTTTTTTAGAGCTACTCTGTTTTTGCATTTACAATTCAAATTCATAGCACAATTCATAGCAAAATTCACAGCACAATTCAAATACATTCACAGCACAATTCACATCTACATAATATGAAAGATCATCATCATCTCAAGATCATCATCATCATCATCTCAAGATCATCATCATCATCATCGTCGAAACTTAATAAACATGAGTACGAGACATGGACATCATCATCGTCATCTAAAGAACACTAGGAAGAAGTATGGAACATGGAAAACATCATCATCTAGCGAAGATTAGGATCATCGCCGCCAGCACCGCCAAGACGAGCACCACCTAGCCAGACCGGAGTGACTGGGCTCTCTGAACCAGGAGTCGAGCCACGAAATGATCCACCGGTTCCCTACATATTTGAAAAGAGATTGTAAGGGTAAATAGGATAGTGTTGAATCAACGAGAACTAGTTGGTGAATAGTTAGGCAATGTACTAACCGGAGTCCCACTGCCTAGTGCCACCCATTCATCAAACGTGGGCACGTGTGGGGGTTCTCCAGAAGGTGGTGATGCGGGTCCCATTGGTGGTGGATCCGTGCGGTTTTGCATAGACGACCACATAGCCTAGTTGTTAGTTAACCAAGCAAACACGAAGGTCAAAAGAAATGAAAGTGCAAAATTTAGGTTGGTTCTAAGTGGGCAAAACTAACCGCCATCATCAGACGGTTGTAATCCTCGTTTGCCTTTACTCGTTGCAAGTACTCCCGCACCTCGACATGCTTAAGCTCGACAAAGGCCTTATATGCCTACAAAATTTAGGTTGTTTTTAAGTGGGCACTGCTGAAAATAAAGTGAGAAAGTGAGAAAAAAAGAAGATAAGGGGGGAAATACTTACAGCATGCTAGCTGGCTAAGCTAGGATGCGAACGGCCCGTACTGCCGCTCGGGCTCGGGTTGGTAGCTCGGAGCCGTGTGTAGGAGACAGAAGGAGTGATCACGCCATCGAGGCACGGGTAGCGGCCATGATACTTCAGCTGGATGGCCACCACCGCCGTCTCGTCGGTCTGAGACAGGATGGGGTCAGCAACATCTGAACCAGGATTTAACCTGGTAAACGACTCCGAGTAGGACTCCAGGTTCTTCTCGGTATTGCCGTAATACTCGCTCTCGCCGTCCTTGCGCTTACTCCGCGCACGGGCCAGCTTCCACGACTCCATGTCTGAGAGCGGCTTCTTCAACTTGCCCTCCTGCAACGTCAAACAGAAGTTAGCCATACATAAGAACATGACGGTAAAAAGAAAAGAAAAAGAATGTATCCTGGTAAACCTGGATGGCCTTGTAGCGCCAGTGGTTCCTGTTTCCTTGGCCGTGTGTTCCGTCGGTTCCACGATTAGCCCGGTTCTTTGTGCTCTTGGTAGCAAACTCTTCATCCTCACCGAGCCACCTATCCACCAAACTCGCCCATCCGTCATCCTTTCCGTAGCACCAAGTAGGAATAACCTAAATAATGGAAGCATGACATATCATCACGAAACAATGAAATTGACTGTTTATACGTCGGAATGAAAAGTATGTAATACTTACCATCATGTACTGCTCCCTTCTCAAGGTAAGCCGCTGCTTCTGCGCTTCTTTCTTGGTCATCTTTTGACCAAGGTAGTTGTGGTAGTAGTGCGAGATGGCAACCCAGCGCACCTCGTACTGAATCTGGCGAGTTTTCTTCCTCGCAGCCGCCACCAAGACCATGTCGGCTCTGGCCTTGTGCTCCTCAAGAACCTTATAGAATTGCTACAATCATGCATAAAACCAGAATGAAACAAGGCATGAGTTAAGTGACTCGATGATAAAGTATGAACGAAACTCAAGACGAGTGATTCTGAAGAGAAGTTACCCAAAATTTATTGATCACGGCCTTAGCGGCCGTCCCGTACTCCGCGAGGCTGGCAGCCTCGTAGTGGTCCCAGCTCGTGGCCAAAACCCGCAGCTCCGGGTCCCTGTCTGGCCGCGGGCAGAATAGGCCCGGCCAAAAATCCTTTAATAGGATAGTGATAATGCCGTTCGGTTTACGGCCCTCTCCAAGAACTTTCCAATTGCTGCAAAAGAAACAAAAAATTAGCATGTGTACAATAAAAATGTTAGTATGTGTTCAAACTATGATTGAGAGGCACTTAATCTGTCCCCGCGGGTTCAATGAGCCACTTCTTCTCCTCGGTCGCAGGAGGTGTAGGTAGTTCTGCAACACCACGCAGCCACCCCTTCGGATCACCCGGCGGCAAGTTACCCCACACCTCGCCACCACCCTACCCTCCAGAACCCTCCCCTCCACCACCCTCCTCCTCGCCCTCCTCCTCCTCCTCCTGAACGAACTCCTCCTCGCCCTCCTCGTCCTCCTCCTCCTCACGAACCTCCTCAGACTCAGAGGGTGCATCAGTATAGGAGGTCCTCGAAGACGACCCCCCTATGTCGGACACGGACCGCGGTTTCTTGACCGGACCGCATCTCGACCCACCACCTCCTCCTCTAGGGGCTCTCCCACCACCCCCTCCTCCTCTAGGGGCTCTTCCCCCAACCCCTCGACCTCCCTGTGAGGTGTCATCCTCAAGTAGTCGGGTGGGAGGCTGACGGGGTCATCCACTCCGACTAAGACCTCCTTTTAATTTGCTTAGGAAACCTGCGCCGCTGGACTTGCCCATGATTAGCAAACCTGCATTGAGAAGAGAATAAACAGTTAGTAAGGATAACAAATAAATATGCATACAAAAAAGCACATTAATAACAAAAAAGCACATTAAGCATACAGAAAAGAACATTAACAAAATATGCAATGTATAAGCATGCTATATATATATATATATATATATATATATATATATATATATATATATATATATATATATATCTTTTTTGGCAAAGGAAGGAAGCATATTAATAAACCATACAAAAAAACTTACATTTCCTAGAACCCATATGAATCATCACTATTGTAATCTATTTGTCGACCGGTCTCATCATCACTATCACGCGTATCGTCTTCGTTGTCTGACGGAGGTGGAGGCTCTTCCTCGTCGTCAGCGTCTTCATTTAACTTCTCAAGCATAATTATGTCTCTTTGATTCACAATTGCCTCACCATCATTCCGTGCATCGTCATCGTTTGGGTCCACATCAACATAACCCAAGTCATCATCATCCTTGTTTCGGACCACATCATCATGTTGCTCTTGAAAGAATACTCCCTCGTATGTCATGGGGTTTATGTTGTAGTAATCATCATCGTTCGGGTCCGGTAGCTTACCATGTGGTGACACCTTGAACACAACTTCCCAACCCTTTAGATACTCTTTCTGGCATGGGTAGGGCAGATAATAAACTTGTGTGGCCTGGGTAGCCACAATAAAGAGATCAGCTCCGGCATAGACGGTTGATGGTTTAACTTCGACTAAACCAACGGAAGGCGTATGTCTCAGACCTTTATTGGGGTCGAACCATCGGCATTTGAACACAACGAGACTTAGGGTTTCGCGCCCACGGTTGAATGTAAGCTCGTATATTTTTCCTACCCTTCCATAGTACTCTACTTTATTATCTCCTTCGGTGAAGACTCCAGTATTTATAGTTTTGGGATCAGGCCGACTGTTCTGGTGCTCCTCTGTATGGAAGCGATAACCATTCACGTCATACTTTTCGCATGTCATGACCCGACTGTTAAAACCCATGGAAACCCATCTCAATTCTTCATCCATTGATGTGTTCGGATCTTTTCCCTACAAGTTTAATTGAAATTGTAGGGTGCATTAGTTCCGATAACTAATAAATGTTGGGTGCACTAGGTAATAGGGAAGTGTGAAAATTTACTTTCTCCATGAACCAAGCAACAAATTTTTTCCTTCCATCAGCACCCTTTCGAAGAAGAGTAAGTGCCTCCGCTTCAGTAGGAGGCATCATTCCCATCCACTCTTCATCAACGAATCGACTAAAAGAAGAAAAGCGGTATTAGATCGAGGCAAAGTGAACATAACGAATTGACTAAAAGAATGGTGCAACGGTATTACCTAATCCACTCATCCTCAACTTCCTTGATGTTGTGCAAGACATAGAACATGACGTCCTCCCACTCATGCCGTGGCGTGATATAAGGTTTCGAGCATCCAGCCTTGCCACCTTGCCCGCTGAATAGAGGGAGCTTGGGTTTATACTTGGGCTCTTCTGTATTGTATCGAGACACCTTATTATGCAGAGTGGGAACGTGGTCTGGATAGTACGCTGTCCTGAGATCTGCCACCTCCTCTAGGATAACTGCCTCAGCTATGGAAGCTTCAATCTTAGCTTTGTTTCCACATTTGTGTCGAAGATGTTTGTTCTGTCTCTCAGGGCCGTACTGCCAACGATTCTGCACAGGGCCCCCCAACAATACCTTGTTCGCGAGGTGCAAAATGAGATGTGTCATCGGAGTAAAGAAGCCTGGCGGAAAGATCTTCTCTAGCTTGCATATCAACGCCGGCACCTTCTTATGCAATTCTTTTATCATCGTGGGACATACTTCTTTAGCACAAAGCATGCGGAAGAAATGGCTTAGCTCCGCAAGCACACGCCAGACACGCTCGGGGACATAGCCTCGAAACATCACCGGCATAATCCGCTCAATCCATACATGATAGTCATGACTCTTGAGCCCGGTGACTTTGCCTGTTAAAAGATTGACTCCGTTACTTGTATTCGATGCATAACCATCAGTGAACTTCACAACGTGTTTCAGCCACTTGAATGCCTCCATCTTATCATCCTTTTTAAGGACGAAGTCAGCATCTGGCTTGAACCAAGATTTCGACCGCCTGTGGGAGGCCGCATGTTCAGACGTGGCCTATCACAAATATTCTGTTGATCGACTCTAGCATTAACGTTATCCTTTGTCTTATCAGGAATGTTGAGGATCGTGCGAAAAAGGGCCTCTGCGACATTCTTTTCGGTGTGCATCACATCGATGTTATATGGAAGTTTGAGGTCCTTGAAATAGGGAAGCTGCGTGAAGGGGGTAATGTGAGTCCAGTTGTGCATCTCACCATATCCTTCAAAACCTTTGGCTTTTCCTTTGCCTTTCCCTTTCCCCTCGCCCTCGCCTTCGCCTGTGCCTTTGGCTTTGGCTTTGGCTTTGGCTTTGGCTTTGGCTTTGGCTTTCCCTTCGCCGGCAGGCTCAAGAGCTTTCAGCTGAGCAAGCACATCCGCACCCGAAAACGTTGGAATCTCGTTTACTTCATGGACAACTAGGCCTTTCGTGAAGTTCTTCTTGTCTTCCCTGTCAGGATGGTCTGGAGGGAGGAATTGTCGATGCAGGTCAAAGGCAACATACTTGCCACCCTTCTTCAGCCAAATAAAACGCAAGGCCTGCATGCACACTGGGCATGGCATCTTCCCACTTGTACACCATCCGCAGAATAGGGCATAGCCGGGAAAGTCATGCATGCAATACTGCAGCCAAACTTTCATCAAGAAATTTTTCTGCAGATGTCGATCGTATGTCAACCTCGGGAAGTACCAAGAATGGTGCAAATCATCCACCAACGGCTGCATAAACACACTCAATTTCTTCCCCGGATATTCAGGCCCCGAAATTATCAGCGACAGGAACATGGTCTTGCGTTGCATTATGGCGCCGGGAGGGAGATTCAGCGGAATAACAAACACGGGCCAGCAGCTGTAAGGATTAGACGACATACCATATGGATTGAACCCATCACCAGATATAGCAATTTTGACATTCCCAGCCTCGGCTGCTTCCTCAGGGTATTCTGTGTCGAATGACTTCCATGCTTCACCTTCTGATGGATGTACGATTTTATCTGCATGGTACCTTTTCCCTTCCTTGTGCCACTTCATCATTTTGGCAGACTCCTCGGTGATGAAAAGGCGCTGTAGTCTTTCTATGAAATGGAGATACCGAAGAACCTTTGCAGGGATGGCTAGCTGCTTCTTCTCACCCTGCTCATCGAGCACCTCAATATACCGAGAGGAACCGCACTTCCTACAGTAGTTGTCATTCGCATACTCGTGCCTAAACAAAAGGCAATTCTTTGGACAAACATGTATTTTCTCATAATCCATAGAGAGCGCCTTCATGATTTTATTCGTAGCATACATGCTTTTCAGCAGTTCATGGCCCTCAGGGAGGCTGTTAGCCCATACTCCCAGAAATGCTTCGAAGCAACCTCGGGTACAGCCGTACTCCGCCTTGACTGCCATCAGTTGCGAGATGGCATCCAGCTGAGAGAGCTTGGCACCCTCATAAAGAGGTTTCTTTGACGAGGCCAAGATATCCAGGAAGGCTTTTGCGTTTTCCTCCGGCTCCTCCGGTTCATTCGCTGAAAGTGTCGCAGCTGCTGTCTGTGCAGCACAGACATCATCTAGCAAGTCTCTAACCCCATCGTCCTCATGACCAGCGATGTGTTGTCGTATCACCTCCTCTCTACCACGGTCCCGCTGGGCAAAGTTTATCGGCATGTTAAAGTTTGAAATAAATCCATTTGTGCGAAGGTGCAAAGTCATCTCCTCCTGATCTCTACGGATACGTCTCTTACATTTGGCACAGGGGCATTCTGGCACCATTCTCATTGGACGACGGAATATCTCCTTCAAAAACACATCGGTTCTCTCGGCCCACTCTGTTGTTACTTGATTCCGACGGAAAAAACCATTGTACGTCCATTGATTATCTGCCATCTCTGCTTTATTGGGAGGCACACACCAAAATTAAGGATTCGTTTAAATTAATCACATCAATGTTTTATTTTCTACCGGATTGACGAGCAACGACATTGAATCCACCTACATCTCTAATAGGTAAAGATGGGTCCTAATCCCACCCGAGGATGTGTAGATTGAGTATGTTCTCCTTGCTCTACCCCATTCCGAGACAAAATTTCGGCAGCACCTCCCCGCTGTTCTCCAGATACACGTCCCGGCAAAAACCCGAGAGAATGTGCATCCAAAGAACAACGGAGAGGCGCTGCCAAAATTTTGTCTCGGAATGGGGTAGAGCATGGAGAACGTACCCAATCTACCCATACTCGGGCTGTCCGTGGAAAACGCTGGACAATCCGAATGAGTTACGGTGATAAATATGCAATTGAATGCATATTTATCGATGCAACACTTTCGTACGGGAGACGCCTAGGTTACGCGACTTGACGTGAAAGTGAAATCTAGTGACATGAAAAAAAAGCGGAGGAGGAGATGGAATTGTAGCTCACCCTCGGATGTAGAGGATGTAGTCGATCAGCGGAGGGACGATCGTGGACCAACAGCTCCAGCGTCGACGATCACTCCACGGAGATGCAACACCACAAATCCTGTAAGTTCCACCGAGTGAAAAAAATTTAGGTCATCGCATCACATAAATCATAGACACTTCAAACTATGAAAAAAAACATAGTGCTAATGACATCTAGTGAAGATTTTAGATCATCATGATACTTCAAATCCTAATTTCTCTGTCAAGTGTGAAATTTTGTTCTTCAATTTTTTTAGCAAGATGATCATGATGAAGTAACCACTCATCATATCCCAATTTTGGAGCACATCTCACATAGCTATTTAACAACATCTCAAATTGCAAAATAAAGCTTCATTAACTATTTTAGAAACTAAGTGTCTCGAATTGCTTCTTTAACTATGAATCAACATGACCTAACACTAACTTGACCAATATCCTATATGCATTCTGAAATTCTGCCCTGTTGTGTGTTCTTCTTTACATACAGATATGCTTTTAGCTTCAATATTGGTCGTGACATGCCTTGCACGCGCACGGTTACTACTAGTGCACAGAATCCTCGTCCATCTCCTATGATGGTAAATCCATCATCATCCACTAGTGAAACTTCTTACCCCTACATAACTATCCGGCATAATCACAAGTAACATTCTTCGATATAGATCATGGATGCTCAGGGTGCAGTGAATGTAAGTACTTGGATGCTCAGGTTAAAGTAAAGTAGCACACGAGCAGGCTATGCAAACACGCAATCAATCAGTGAAACCCATCGACAACCTAGAGACAAATCAGGTGCACCTACATTATATATGAACAAAAAAAATCATCATATCAATATTTACATATACATACACATACATACATACACATGATTAATAAACACTAAGCATCTACATATACATTATATATGAACAAAAAAAATTCATCATATCAATATTTACATATACATACACATACATACATACACATGATTAATAAACACTAAGCATCTACATATACATTATATATGAACAAAAAAAATTCATCATATAAAAAAATGCACAGCGGGCCGGGGCGGCGGCGGCTCACAGCGGGGGCGGCGAGGGCTCGGGGAGGAGGGAGACGATGGCGACGGCGACGGCGACGACGGGGCAGGGGCGCGGAGACGGCGACGGCGACGGCGGGGGCGGGCCGGGGCAGGGGCGCGGGCTCGGGGGCGACGACGGGGCAGGGGCGCGGCGACGGCGACGGCGGGGGTGGCGGACGGCGTCAGGGCAGCCTGGCGGCGTTGATGTGCTCGGCGTCATCGAGGGAAACTGCGGATGAACTATGAAAATTTCCTAAGTGTGGGCTTATATACCCCAACCTTTAGTCCCGGTTGGTGACACCAACCGGGACGAAAGGCCCCCTTTCGTCTCGGTTGGAGCCACCAACCGGGACTAAAGGTCAATTTCAACAGCCCAAAGGGCGGGAAGCAGAGACCTTTAGTCCCGGTTGGTGGCTCCAACCGGGACGAAAGGAGGGCATTGGTCCCGGTTGGTGGCTCGAACCGGGACCAAAGGCACCCTTTCGTCCCGGTTCGAGCCACCAAGCGGGACCAATAGCCTGGCACAGCGGTGTGGTGGGAGTTTAGTCACACCTCGCTAGTTGAGAGAGGGCAGCACTGGTTTATAAGGCACGCTGCGGCTGAGCTTTCGAGCTCCTCTCTAATGCAGGCAGTACTTGCCTAACCTTTGTCAGTGCCACATTGGGCCTGTTGGGCCCGCGGGCCTGCATCCTGGCCCATGTACAGATGGGTTTCTAGTCATATGCAGGCCGTGGTGGCCCAGTAGGCGGTATTTTTTTATTTTTTATGTCATTTTAGTTTGCTATTAAAGTTTTTTACATAAAATACTTTATGAAAATACTTTTTGCTATTAAAGTTTTTAACAAAAAATACTTTGGTAATTTTAGTTGCATAAATTTTATATAATTTTAAGTTAATATTATTTTGATAATAACTAGAGGTTTATAAAAGCTTTTTAGTTGATTCTTTTTGCTATTGAAGAATATTATAGTTTTGTTTTAGTTGATCATAACAAAATATTTTAATTGATTCTTTTTAGTTCATTCTTTTTGCTATTAGAGTTTTATAAAAGCTTTTTAGTTCTTTCTTTTTGCTATTAGAGTTTTTTTTAGCTAAATGACCCTGAAATTGAAAAGCACTACAAATGAACTCTGAAAAGGTTGAAAGTTGGCATGGTTTCATCATTTCACCCACATAGCATGTGCTAAAAAGTTGAGAGGGTCTTGACTCTTCAGACATGCCACCGCATGTTAAGACATGTGTGAGGACCCGTCGCGATGCTCTGGTGGCATTGCTACCCCCCCCCCCCAAGGCACCCGGCAGGCCTAACCCTGGACCAGTTGACCCGTAGATCTACGCCTTTGACTTTCGCCGGACGGGGTTTGACCAATAGACTTCTCCACCTGGTTGTGATAGGTCAGCCCATGGGAACACTCCGGAACAAGATCCGGGCCCAACCCACCACAGGATCCCCTCCGTGTCGGCCCGACGCGGCCGTTTCCCCCCTCCAAGCGCCGGCGGCAGCGCCGTCCGTGAAGGGGGTCACACTCCGGAGCCGCGTGTCGGGTGTTTGCACCCGCCACCACACTTCCAGACATGTATGAGGGACCAGCGCAAGATTTTGTGGCATAGCTACCCCACGAAGGCCCCCGACCACACCCGTAGACATGCGAGGAACAATCCGGAAAGAGGAATTTTTCCACTTACTTCTGCATCTCAAAAAATTATGAAAAATGACTACACATCCTATATCACATGTGTCTGCACCGTGTAAAAAACTCATGATTTTATCACCCTCCGGGTGTTCAGGAATATTCACGCAGCACCAAAACCGCAGGACGTCACTCCGGTGTCATCGCCGTTCGTGAGGGGGGCCACACCCCGGAGACGCGTCTTGACTCTTCAGACTTGCCACCGCATGTTAAGACACGTGTGAGGACCCGTCGCGATGCTCTGGTGGCATTGCTACCCCCCCCCCCAAGGCCCCCGGCAGGCCTAACCCTGGACCAGTTGACCCGTAGATCTACGCCTTTGACTTTCGCCGGACGGGGTTTGACCAATAGACTTCTCCACCTGGTTGTGATAGGTCAGCCCATGGGACACTCCGGAACAATGTCCGGGCCCAACCCACCACAGGATCCCCTCCGTGTCGGCCCGACGCGACCGTTTCCCCCCTCCAAGCGCCGGCGGCAGCGCCGTCCGTGAAGGGGGTCACACTCCGGAGCCGCGTGCCGGGTGTTTGCACTCGCCACCGCACTCGTAGAAACAATCCGATGGATGTACATATAAAATTTGTCTCGTTTGGCCAAGGAATGAAAAATATACAAAATAGTCAAACAAAAGGGTGTTTTCTGTAAATCTAAAGCAAACATGATTTAAGTTTGTTCAAATTTGAAAACACAGTACAGCAACAGAATCTTTACAAGATTTTGATAACAAACCATATTAAATTTGTCAAATCGATGCAAGTATCAATTACTTATGATTTTAACAAAGTATAAGGACCTATATGCAAAAGTACATGAGGTCACAGTTATAACATACTCAAAAAGAAAAACAAACTGGATATTCATAATCTATGGAAAATTCTACCCCAAATCGATATATAATTTGTGTATGTTTAAGTTTGGATAAGTCTGATTTCAACCTAAAAATGAAAATAAATTAGATAAGTCAGATTCACTAGTACTGCCACGTGGCAGTCCCTGGTGGTTCCTGGTCGAAGGCTATGCCTACGGCAAAGCCGTCGGCATATGTGCAAAGATATGCCGACGGCTATCGGCATAGCTCTCCCACGTGGCAGCTCGAGCTATGCCGACGGCCTCCGTCAGTGCCGTCGGCATACCCCCGACGGCGTCAGCTGGCCGTCGCATGTGGGGTCGCCTGGGCCGCTTATATACCGACGGCTGCGCTATACCGACGGCCGCCGTCGGCACAGTCCGGTATATGCCGACGGCCTTTGTATGCCTACGGTTGCCGTCGGCATATATCTGTCTGTGCCGACGGCTTTTCTATGTCGACGGCTTTCCACAGGCCGTCGGCATACGTCTACTTATGCCGACGGCCCCGACAAAATGCCGTCGGCAACTGCCCTTATTCCGGTAGTGGGCGGCGCACCGGAACGTCGTCTGTGGACATGGGCTTTTCCGGCCGGTCGAAGTCTTCCACGGTAAGCCTCATTAATCGCTATATTTTTACAGTTTAACAATGAGATTTGTAGTGCATATCTCGAAGAGATTATGAACAGAGTTATGTCTTAGATGCTGATTTTGAGGAGTAGTTTTCCAATGAAATGTTCAGTGACCATATAGATGTGGTAATTAATTCTTGATTTACTCATTTGCACAACTAGATAAGCGTAACTTTAGCACTGTTTGATTTCATTTTCAAAGATACGGAGATGGAGTAATATTTGCATACCATTCATATTAATTGGCTCCTCCTTCTTAATTTCTCATAAACTGCTATTTAGAATAATTATACATATTTCTTTTAGAACTATTTACGGCCTTGTGGCACCTCAAATATATTTATGTACTCATATAATTATACTATAAGCCTGGCACTAAACATGGCTTTGCACTCCCGTGAGAAAAATATGGCTTTGTATTGCTAAAGATGTCTTGTCATAGATACACAACACTTCTTTTATCTATTTCCTCCATAAGTCATCATATATGCAGTGATTACATAAATATCGACTGTTATGGCATTTATATTAAGGGGCCTCAATTTTTTGTTTCGCCCCAGGCCCCTAAAAACTCAGGACCGGCCCTGCTAGCACCAGTACTGTAGCAGCTAGCAGGATGATTGCTGCTTATAAGCTTATTCACAGAGACACGCCATAGCAAGCGGTTCAGATCAGGCGACAGACGGGGAGATCCAGACGAGCTCGATGTCGACGAAGTGCCCGCCGGCGATGCCCACCACCGTCATCTCCCGGTCGCCCAGCGAGTACACGCCGATGGCATGCCGCGCCGTCGTCCCCTCGTTCCGCTGCGCGAAGTACACGCAGTTCTTCCGAACCCCCGACGCCGCCGGTGACACGGACACCGAAGCCGCCGGTCCCACGAACACTGCCTTCCCGCCGGGCAGCTCCGTCGGCAGGAACGGCCGCACCTCCACCTCAACCGAATACCTCGGCCGGCACGAACACCGCCTTATGCCTTGCACTACTTTCCTCGCCACCAGGAGGACCTCCCCGTCGGACTCTACCAGGTACACCCGCCACCGCTCCCAGTTGTACAGCTGGTGCCCGACCTCCTCCCCGTGCAGCTCGCATACCGCCGCCACGCGCGCGCGGAGGTTGGCGCGGTAGGCAAAGACCGCGCCGTCGTCGGCCAGCGGGCACAGCAGCCCGCGCCAGAACGCAATGTCCTGGAAACCCCTGTGCCCCGAGCCAGCGGCGTCGATCATGGTCCTGCAGGAGGCGGACATGATGCTGTCCGGCCGGACGAGCTCGACCGTGCTGCCCGAGCGGCTGAGCAGGGCAGCCACCCAGCCGGGGGAGGTGGGCGGCGTGGAGAGCACGACCTTGGCGACCAGAAAACCGAGGGCCCGGGCCAGGGCGACAGACTCGCCGGAGAATACGTTGCAGAGCGCGAGGCCGCGGTCCCCGTCTGAGGCCATCACGAGCCAGCCGCCGATCTGGCCGCAGCACCGGCCGGCCGGGAGGGCGAAAGGGAGGATCTCGCGGCGCATGAGGCTGAAGACGGCAAGACCGCCACCGGATCTTGGGCAGCGGAGGAGGAGATGTGGGGCCTCGAAGGGCGCCGGGAATGGGGCAGGAGCGGCCCGCGCGCAGGAGCGCCACGTGGAGCAGACGAGCCGGACCGCGACGCGGCCGAGCGGGTTGACGGAGCGGAAGACCTTCTCCAGGAGCTCCGGTGGGAGGTCTGACCAGGCGTAGGACTCCGTCTGCCACCGGCGGGGATTGCACGGGAAGGGAATGTAACACCCCAAAAATTTAACCATATTTTTATTAAATAATATTTGGCCAGAAATAAAATTTTGTATTATAATAGGTCTTTTATTAATTTTAGAGTAGTTTCTATTTTCTGTTTTCAAAATTCTTCCCTCCATTTAGAATTTTTTGTAAAATATTATGGGCTTTGGAAGTTTTCCAAATTCATTTCATTTATATTTTAATAACAGCAGGAGTTATTTTCATAATAAAATTTTGCAAAAGATAATTCTTTTAAAGGCATTTTTAATACTTTAAATGCCTCCGTTGCACTATAACTATTTTAAATAATTCTTTAAAAATTCCACAAAAATTATGAGGGGTCATGTGATACCTATAGATCACTTTTATGCAAAAACTCATCTTGGTGTTTTGAAAATTTTCAGTGAAACATCCTCTTTTCTTTACTAGTCCATATTCAGCTTTGAACTACAACCTCTAATCCTTCCTAAGAAACCCTTAAGTCCTGAAGACCAGCTCCAATTACCTCTTTTTAGTTCACCAAATAAAATCCCCAAGTTTCTGTCCAGAACACAAATTTTTCCAAACTTGCACTAGCAAGTTTCTCCTTTTCGCAAAACAACTCCACCACCATCTTTATCTTCTAAAGAGACACCATCCTGCCAATTTTCATACTCATCAGAAGCACCTAGATCACCTTAGCATTCTGTCAAACACCTTTTGGGCATGACAGAAATTTGGTCTCCTTCTAAACTACATTTGGCATTTGCTTCTCCTGCCAAACCACCATGTCCAGTAGCTCCATTACAGAGTGACTCATCATCATGCCAAATTCCAAATTCAAATAAGTTCATTTGGCCACTGTGGCAATTCATCGAACGCCTGGTGTGCATGCACAGAGCACGAGCAGAGTGCTCGTTTTGCAGGCATCGGCACCGCCACGCGTGGCCTCCCTGCTGCCTCCCCCGCATGTTTTTCTTCTCCTCTAGCTTCACGGGCAATCCACCGCCCTCACCGACACCTTCCCTCGTCTCCTAGCGCCGGCCAACGCCGGTCAACCGCCGTCCAGCGCCGCCCGACGAAGCCCACCCTGCCACGTCCCTGCCCTCTTAATTGCCAGCGACCAGAGCTTAGCTGAAGCTCACCGACCACCTCATCGACTCGCTGACACTGGCCACCGCCCGCAACCACCTTTTCGGCGCCATCAATGGCCGCCCGCAGCCGTGCCGTTCTCTGTAAGCCACGGCACCGCCTCCCCCTCCCTATAAAAAAGCCTCCCGAGCTTGCTACACTCCCGAGCATGCCTCCTCTCCTCTCTGAAAACCACCCCGAGCAGCCAATCGAGCCGAGGCGGTCGTCTTCCTCGTCTCCGGCAACCACGGTCGCCGCCTCTATCCAGTAGATTCCGACGCCGTCTGAGCCTCCCCTTCTCCACTCTCTCCACCAATGGCCTCCTGGAGCATCCGCGAACCCATCCCACCCTTTAATTTCACCGGGGAAGTACCGTGGACAAAACCTCTCCTTCACCGACGGCCGCCGTCCGCTGCGAAGCTCGCCGCCGACGACCCCGTACTCCCTGGCGACCACGAAGGGTACCCAGATGGTTGCCTTGATCTCCTGATCACGCTCGTGCACTCAGCTCGCCGTGGGTCGCCGCCGACAGCCGCGCTCTCCTCTGTTCCCGCGCGGTGACGACGAAGACCAGTCAAACCTGACTGGTGGGCCCGCGGGACCCACCGTTAGTGACTGGAACTCACGCCCGCGCTGGCTAAGTGGAGGCGGGTTTCTCTGGGGCCGTCTTCGCTCGGGGAAGACGTACTTCCACAACTACGCCATCGACGTCATCAGCCTCCCGCGCAGTCGAGCGGCTGGGCTCGGCCCAGTAGCGCCATGTGACTAAATCGCGCTCAGGGCGCGTCTCTGCCCTTTTCCCTTTTCTTTTTCAGCAGTTTTCAAATATTTCCACAGCAACCGTTTCAAATCCAAATTTGATGATTCAAATTTCTAAATACTCCTAAAATCTAGCTCTATTAATCTAGCTAGGGTGAACATTTTCCATAAGTTTATCTCTGCTGGATTTATTAAATAAGTCCAATTCTTTATTTCTTTCAACTTAGAAACTCTCTAGGAAAATCATATGAACTCCAGATAACTTGATTCTTTTTCTGAAATTCCTAATTTTTCATCTAGTTTATTTTAGTATTTATTTGAAAAATTTCCAAACAAATTTTTAATACTGTTTTAGCTCTATGAGGTAATTGCAATATTTTTGAAAATAGGAATAATGGAGGGAAGAGAATTTTTCAAAACTTTTGGAGTGCACCCAATATTTCTGCATGATCAAGGCAAGCATCTTGAACACTTGATATGGTGATTGCATGGTTAAATGTTTGCTAGGATAATTGAATCATACATATGTTGAATTCAAATAAAATTTGCATGCATATAGTGTTGGCATATTTTCTCGTATCGTACAACGTGTGCTTGTCAGATTGATTTACAGTAGTGGGCAACACTCTAGCCAGATTGATTTCATCCTCTCGAGAAGAGAAGACAGGCGTGCATGCCTAGACTGTAAGGTGATACCTGGAGAGAGTGTTGTCCCTCAGCATAAGCTTGTGGTTGCTGACCTCTGCTTTCGGATTCGTGTCCAGCGGGACAAGCGTGCCAAAGTCGCTAGAACGAAGTGGTGGAAGCTCAAGGGGGAGGTAGCTCAGGCGTTCAGGGAGAGGGTCATTAAGGAGGGCCCTTGGGAGGAAGGAGGTGATGTAGACAACATGTGGATGAAGATGGCGACTTGCATTCGTAAGGTGGCCTCAAAGGAGTTTGGAGTGTCCAGGGGAAGTAGAAGAGAAGCTAAAGATACCTGATGGTGGAACGATGATGTCCAGAAGGCAATTAAGGAGAAGAAAGAGTGTTTCAGACGCCTATATCTGGATAGGAGTGCAGACAACATAGAGAAGTACAAGATGGCAAAGAAGGCCGCAAAGCGAGCTGTGAGTGAAGCAAGGGGCCGGGCGTATGAGGACCTCTACCAACGGTTAGACACGAAGGAAGGCGAAAGGGACATCTATAAGATGGCCAAGATCCGAGAGAGGAAGACGAGGGATGTTGACCAAATCAAGTGCATCAAGGACGGAGCAGATCAACTCCTGGTGAAGAACGAGGAGATTAAGCATAGATGGCGGGAGTACTTTGACAAGCTGTTCAATGGGGAGAGTGAGAGCTCTACCATTGATCTGGACGACTCCTTTGCTGATACTAGCAGGCTTTTTGTGCGGCGAATCCAGGAGTCGGAGGTCAAGGAGGCTTTGAAGAGGATGAAAGGAGGCAAGGCGATGGGCCCTGATTGTATCCCCATTGAGGTGTGGAGAGGCCTCGGGGACATAGCGATAGTATGGCTAACCAAACTTTTCAACCTCATTTTTCGGGCAAACAAGATGCCAGAAGAATGGAGACGGAGTATATTAGTACCAATCTTCAAGAACAAGGGGGATGTTCAGAGTTGTACTAATTACCGTGGAATTAAACTGATGAGCCATACAATGAAGCTATGGGAGAGAGTCATTGAGCACCGCTTAAGAAGAATGACAAGCGTGACCAAAAATCAATTTGGTTTCATGCCTGGGAGGTCGACCATGGAAGCCATTTTCTTGGTACGACAACTTATGGAGAGATATAGGGAGCAAAAGAAGGACCTGCATATGGTGTTCATTGACTTGGAGAAGGCCTATGATAAGATACCGCGGAATGTTATGTGGTGGGCCTTGGAGAAACACAAAGTCCCAGCAAAGTACATTACCCTCATCAAGGACATGTACGATAATGTTGTGACAAGTGTTCGAACAAGTGATGGCGACACTGATGACTTCCCGATTAAGATAGGACTGCATCAAGGGTCAGCTTTGAGTCCTTATCTTTTTGCCTTGGTGATGGATGAGGTCACAAGGGATATACAAGGAGATATCCCATGGTGTATGCTCTTTGCGGACGATGTGGTGCTAGTCGATGAGAGTCGGAAGGGGGTCAACAAGAAGTTGGAGTTATGGAGGCAAACTTTGGAATCGAAAGGTTTTAGACTTAGTAGGACTAAAACCGAGTACATGAGGTGCGCTTTCGGTACTACTAGGCACGAGGAGGAGGAGGATGTTAGCCTTGATGGGCAGGTGGTGCCGCAGAAGGACACCTTTCGATATTTGGGGTCAATGTTGCAGAAGGATGGGGATATCGATGAAGATGTGAACCATCGAATTAAAGCCGGATGGATGAAGTGGCGCCAAGCTTCTAGCATTCTCTGTGACAAGAGGGTGCCACAAAAGCTAAAAGGCAAGTTCTATAGGACGGCGGTTCGACCCGCAATGTTGTATGGCGCTGAGTGTTGGCCGACTAAAAGGCGACATGTGCAACAGTTAGGTGTGGCGGAGATGCGCATGTTGAGATGGATGTGTGGCCACACAAGGAAGGACCGAATCCGGAATGATGATATACGAGATAGAGTTGGGGTAGCGCCAATTGAAGAGAAGCTTGTCCAACATCGTCTGAGATGGTTTGGACATATTCAGCGCAGGCCTCCAGAAGCCCCAGTACATAGCGGACGGCTAAAGCGTGCTGATAATGTCAAAAGAGGCCGGGGTAGACCGAACTTGACATGGGAAGAGTCCGTAAAGAGAGACCTGAAGGATTGGAGCATCACCAAAGAACTAGCCATGGACAGGGGTGCGTGGAAGCTTGCTATCCATGTGCCAGAACCATGAGTTGGTCGCGAGATCTTATGGGTTTCACCTCTAGCCTACCCCAACTTGTTTGGGACTAAAGGCTTTGTTGTTGTTGTTGTTGTTGTTGTTGTACAACGTGTGCTTGTCATGACTAACTTGCAGGAGCAGGCATAAGAGAAATACAGTTACTGATAGAAGGGTGATCACGTCGGAGCGTGATCATGCCTTGCTGGTTATGCATGTTGGGACATGCAAGGGCTGTGGCCCTGCCTTGGAGTTACTGTGGAAAGAACACTATATTGTGCTAACTACTGCAGGAAAATACATAAGCCTCCTGTGTCGACCGTAGATCCAGTCTTGTTCCGGTAACCCCCATACTTGTTCGTGCTGCCACTTGTCCCTGCCACAGGTAGGGTATGGTTTAGTAAGTTGATAACCCCTTTCCTGCACACACCACACAGAGGGGCCATAGTGAAAGATACCATTCGCCCATGGTAGGCATGTCACTTGGTCAGGGGGCCTGGGTGTCTCCGGTTGTAGCCGGAGAGGGGTAGCACCCCTGTTTGAGCGCCGATATAAATATTGTGATCCCATGCTATTCGAGATTGTAGTCTCCCCGTCTTAGAGTTTATCTTGAACGATGCCTTCGGTGATTCCTGGCATCAGGAAAGTTAATCTAGTGTGTACTGGTTAGGTGTGTTTTCAACCCAAAGGTCATAATGGGAATTAGTCAGCGTCTCGGTGTTGACTAAGGAAATCATTTACTTGTGGGTAAAGAGTGCACCCTCAGCAGAGTTTTAAAACCTATTGGAATAGCCGTGTCCGCGGTTAAGGACTACAGTCTGGGTTGGTCAAGTGTCGGTCTTAGTGTCGGTCTCCGGAGGAAATAATTAAATTGAGCATGAATTATTTTGCAGTATGATTAATGCTACTATTGATAATATCATGAATATTATTGATGATTTGAATATTATTATGGACTGACCGTTTCTCTTATTTTTTTATTTTTTTGAGTATCTCATGGGCTGGCTAGACTACCTGGGATACTCATTTATTTTCAAGACCTCTCGAGGCGTCGCTTGAGTTCTCAGGCGGTCCTGTCTCGCCCGATTCTCTTTTAGACACCCGTTTGACATTTCTTTTCAACACCTACCGTGGCGTCACTTTTAGACACCCGACTGGCATTTCTTTTCAAGAACTCTCGTGGCGTCGCTTGAGTTCTCGGGCGGTCCTGTCTCGCCCGATTCTCTTTTAGACACCCGATTGGCATTTCTCTTGGATATTCGGGCGGTCTTGTCTCGCCCGATTCTCCACCTTATATTTTCTTTTGGATTCTCGGACGGTCCTGTCTCGCCCGATTATCCACTTTTAAGTTTCCTTGTTTGTCACTAACATTTCATATTTATTCTTCAGCACCATAGTAATATTCATCATGCCATGCTTTAATTTCGTTCAGCATATGCATATAATTTAACCCATCATGATCATATGCATTCGGTATATCTTTTGTTCATTATGTTTGCGAGTACATTCAAACGTACTCACAGGCTTATCCCTGGCTATTTAATTGGCCAGGTCAGGATTTCGACAAGGAATATTACCACGACATCTATGCGGAGCCTAGGATAGCGGCCACGCGGGATAGGACTTATCCTGGTCAGCCGTTTCTGTGGGAATGGAGCCCCATCGATGTTGGAGAGCCACGAGTCGCTCCCGTCACAAGAAATTATTGTTGTATCATTATACCTTTATGGTCTTGTATCCCCTTTTTGTAATTACTTGGTAATCTGTAACAAGGACGTGTCCACCAGTAACAGTAACTCTGGGCTGGTGACGACACGAGGGGTTAATTTTTGGGATATCATGTCCCGGAAATCCGGCCCCGACAGGGAAGCCATCATAACTCACACCGACCACTGAGCTTAGCTTTGGCCACTCCTCTGCCTGCATTTCTTTTTTTTCGAAGGCCATCATGGCTACCTTTATTGATTGAAAATAGGAATTACATCATCCACGAGTTTAGAGACTAGACAGCCCGGAGGCTCATCCGTCCAGCTATAAGAAGTCTTATTACAATGGCGGCTGCTACGCGTAAGCCGGCTGATCTTAGAAAAGATCAACCGCCTGCGCAGCCGTCTGATTTACGCGTAGGTGGCCGTTAGATCGCAGGCTCCCAACAGCACGTCTTCCTCTTCTTTCTTCGCATTCTTCTCTCGCAATGCCCAGTCGTTGGAAGCAGCAGCCTGTCCCTGGCAGGCAATGCAGCGCTGCCGTTCGCCGGAGTCTCATCTGGTCGCAGCAACCCGGCCATCGGCCACAGACAATGCTCCGACGCAACATCGGCCGGCCCGGCGATGCTCCAACGCAGCCCCAGAGCCCCGGCAATGCTTCATCGCAGCACCAGCGAACCCGACGATGCTTCATCGCAGCTCCGGCGCCTCGGCAATGCAGCATCGAAACACCGGCGGATGCTGCTAGGCAGCACGCGGCGGCGACGGTGGATGCTGCTACGCAGCACGCGGCGTCGAGGGCGGCGCATGCTGCGAGGCAGCGGCGGCGACGGCGGATGCAGCGACAGCACGCGGCGGCGACGGTGGAAGCTGCTATGCAGCACGCGGCGGCGACGATGGATGCAGCGACAGCACGCGGCGGCGGCGGCGCATGCTGCTATGCAGCACGCGGCGGCGGCGAGCGCATGCTGCAATGCAGCAGCGGCGACGATGGATGCAGCGACAGCACGCGGCGGCGACGGCGCAGTTCCGACGGCGTATGCTGCGTTGGAGCATCCTGTGTGGTAGTGCTAGTGGCCAGGGATGGGAAGCAGCCATGGCTGCCATGCACTTGGAGAAAGACCAGAGCAGTTAAAGAAGATCGAGCGGCTCACAAGCTCGCTTCAAAGGATAAGGTTGGGTCCATGGTAAAGCGTGGCATAGGTGTAATGATTGAGAAGCGTGTGTACCGCAGGATGAGCTTCATCGGATGGCTCGGATACGGCTTACGGAAAGCAAAGATCAGTCGGTTTACATAAAGAGTTTTCCTATTACAATAAGTATAATTAGCTAGCACACGCGCCGCTTGATTCGACATATGAAAACAATGCTTAAACTTGACCTTATCGATCTATATCTATACATAATATTAAAGGAAGAAATCTTTTTTAGTTCTCCTTCCGACACCCATTTATATACCTAATATTAAAGGGAGGAACGTTTTGACACCCTTTATATCCGTTAATTTTTTATAACCACAAAGATTGACGGCTGAGATATAAAGAAGAATCGTTTCTCCCTCCTGGCCAACGAAGCCGGCCCATGTGCAAGCAAATTTCACACGCATGCATGGCAGGTTTCTCATCTGACTTTTGCACATGCACGTCTCACCTGTTTCAGTTGGAGTCACGTCCGGCTTATTCCCCGTAATCCAATCAAATTGCCTTCTTCCTGGTTGTTCATATATGAGAATCGGCCAAACCTGTTCCGATGCCACGCAATCTATTTTGGGAAACACTTGTTTTCCACCGGCTGAAAAGAACGAAACATCAACCGCATCCCTCTTCCGCCACGTGGCCTGTGAGCCATCGCACCGGTTTTCTCTCTCTCTAGCTTATCTCCAAAGCCACACGATTTCTGCCTCCAAAGACGTGAGACCACATCCGTTCCCTTTCCTTCGCCCCTGGCGTGGATCTCATCGGTGTTGCTTTTCTCCTCCTTTTTTGCTGCAGCCCGACCGGAGGACGGGTCACGCGCCGGAGGGCGCCGCGCGCTCCTTGGCCGGGATGTGCGCCTCTCGAAGGTGTGCTGGCCGCCGCTTCTGGCGGTTGCCGCTGCCGTCGGCAGTCGCCCCACCAGAGGACAGGTCACGTGGAAGCGACGCCTTTGGCCGTGATGCAGGGCGCTGCCGCCTGTGCAGGGGAGGAGGCCACGCCACCGCCGGCCGCGGGATAGCCGTGGCTGCAGCGGAGTGTCGGCCACGTGCCGTGCGTCGAGCCAGAGCATGGGAGGGCGCTGCCCACCTCTGTTGCAGGGATACGTCACATAAGTGCCGTATCGGTGCAGGATACTGCACTAGGACGGGGATACGCCCGGATACGCAAGGGATACACGTATCCCTACGTATCACGTTTTTTGCGAATTAAAATAAAAAGAAAAAATAGGGATACGGCTGGGACACGGAGGGATACATCAGGGATACTTTAGGCCTGTTACCACTTGATCTCCAGCCCATCAAAAGGCCTACTCACGGAGTCACGATGGGTAAATAAACCTAATCGCTGGAGTCCATCGTGCCGTCACCTGCAGTTGCCAGATCGTGAGGGCTCGAGACGCATCTCCAGACTCCCTTCTGCCGCCGCCGGCGGCACCTCACAGCTCGCCGACTGCATCCGTTCTCCAACTCCAAGTCGGCAAGTCTTCCCCGTCCTGAATCTGTACGCAAGTAAGCTACTAAGCTTCAATCCATTGCTTCAAGTTCTCTGTTTTTAGGCATGCTATGGATTAGGATTTAGGGGAGAACGAATTTCACTTATTTATCTATTTTTCCAATGTTAGGGAATGGCGTCTAGGTCGAACAATCAATCCTCTGTTGCTCAATCCTCTGTTGCTCGTTCTGGGACTGGGTCTGGTAGTAACGGCGCTGATGATTCCGAGGAGAACCAATATACCAATCCTAAATATCCCTTATGGATTCATGTTACAAGATACAATGTTAGTGGTGAGTCTGGTCGTGGTGGAAATTCAAGATTTAAATGCCACTATTGTGATGGAGATTTCCCAGGGAGTTATTCAAGAGTGAGAGCACATCTTCTGAAGGTTTCGGGTTCTGGTGTGAAGATATGCAACAAGATTGCTCCTCCTGTCCTCGAGCAACTTCGCAAGGAAGACCGTGAAGCTAGTCAAGCTGCAGCCAATACCGCACCAAAGAATCAATTAATCAAACTTCCTCCTTATGAAAATACGAGTTTGCCATCAACAAAGAAAAGAAAGGGAAAGCAAACCAACATTGCTGATAGTTTTACTGCTGAAGAGAGACACATTGCCGATTCTCATATTGCAAGAATGTTCTATACAGGAGGTTTGCATATTAACCTTATAATTGTGTTGTACTGTACTACTGTTGTGCACTTTTCAAGGATGTTAATTTTGTATTATTGTTGGGCACTTTTATTTTGCAGCTCTTCCCTTCAATTTGGCAAGAAACCCAGAATATCGTGCCTCCTACAGTTATGTTGCAAACACAAAATTGGGTGGGTATGTGCCTCCATCATATGATGCATTGAGGACCACACTTCTGCAAAAGGAGAGGTTACATGTTGACAAGATGCTTGAGCCTATTAAGTCGACTTGGCCCTTCAAAGGAGTGAGTATAGCAACTGATGGGTGGTCTGATCCTCAAAGGAGGCCTATTTTAAATTTCATAGCTATGACAGAGGGTGGTCCAATGTTCCTAAAAGCACTCAATACTGAAGGAGAGGTTGTTTTACATTCTGTTTTGGTTGTGCTTGTGCAAGTTTCATTGTTGTTGTTGCTGAATGTTTTTAGCATTTATTTGATACAGGTGAAAAGCAAGGAATATATCTTCGATAGGTTGAAGGAAGTAATTGAAGAGGTTGGATCAAAGAATGTGGTCCAAGTTGTCACTGACAATGCAGCAAATTGCAAATATGCTGGTTTGAGAATTGAAGGGCACTACAAGAACATTTTCTGGACTCCATGTGTTGTGCACACTTTCAACCTTGCAATGAAGGACATATGTGATCTGAAGGATGGTGGCAATGCTGAACTTATATGGATAAAACAAGCTGGTGATGATGCCTTCTATGTCAAGCACTATATCATGAATCATGGCATGAGGTTGTCCATGTTCAACTATTTCAGCAAACTCAAATTTTTGGCAATTGCAGAGACAAGATTTGCAAGTGTCCATATCATGCTGAAGAGGTTAATGTTAGTCAAGCCATCACTTGAGAAAATGGTTCTTTCTGATGAGTGGAATAATTACAAAGAGGATGATTTAGAGAAAGCAGCACATGTGAAGCAAATGATTCTTAATGAGGTGTGGTGGGATAAAATCAAGTTTATTATTGCCTTCACTGAGCCCATTTACTCAATGATAAGGGTAGCCGACACGGATAAGTCTACTCTCCATCTGATCTATGAGATGTGGGACACCATGATAGAGAAGGTGAAAGTCGCTATCTATCGGGGGGAAAGAAAGGAGCATTGGGAAGAATCACCATTTCATGATGCTGTTCATGATATTTTGATATATCGCTGGACCAAGAGTTACACACCTCTCCATTGCATGGCACACTCTGTGAACCCAAAGTACTACACATCAAGCTGGATTGAGGAAGTCCCTGGTCGTGTAAACCCTCATAACGATGCTGAAATCACTGAAAACAGGAACAAATTCTTTAAGAAGTTCTTTACAAATACAGATGACATGAGGAGAGTGAAGCAACAGTTTGCTGATTTCTCTCTTTGTATGAATGCATTTGAAGATCCTGAAGCAATAGAGGATAGGGCTCACTTCGATCCAAAGCAGTGGTGGGGTACTTATGGAGTTCACGCCCCAGAGTTGAGAGATTTAGCCTTGATGCTACTCGGGCAGCCACCATCATCCTCTTGCTGTGAGAGGAACTGGAGCACATATTCTAATATCCATAGCTTGAAGAGAAATAGGATGACTCCTGAACGAGCTGAGGATTTGGTGTTTGTGCACAGCAACTTGCGTCTCCTTTCAAGAAAATCCAAAGATTATGAAAGTGGGCCAAGCCGAATGTGGGATGTTGGTGGAGATGGTCTTGATAGCTTTGATGGTGCTGGCATTCTTGAAGGCGCTGACCTCGCACTTGATGAGCCCGAATTTGAGCAAGAGATGGTGGGAGAGGAAGAAGCTTGACGCCTCCCCTTCAACAACACATTTACTTCATATTTCTATTTCCATTCCACGTACTTTTTATTTATTTGCATTGTTGAACAATTGTCGTGTGCTGCTGTGTGAACTACTGGATTTTTTTACGCATTCATACATATACTCGCCGTATCCCCGTAAGCCTATTTTTAGAAAATGCCGTTTTCCAGTATCGCCGTATCCGTATCCCCGTACCCGTATCCCCGTACCATGTAACATAGCTGCCCACCATGGCCGGGGCGGGGCGCAACACTGTGGTGGTTGGCGCTGCACCGACGTCGGGAGGAGGAAGGATGGGGTCGACGTCTGCCGTGTGCTACGTCTCACCAGCCGTCATGTGATTCGTCTTCCTAAGCTCTAGTGCCCAACTCGGTGGCCTACCCCATCCTCACACCCTTACCAAGGAAACGTGAGTAGGAGATGACTCTCCCCATGGCCGGTGTTGTTGATCCAAGGGATGTTTGCCGCTGCGGCGAGCGAGGGCGGTGGGCGGTGGCTGGTGCTGTGGAGGTGATGCTACAAATATGACCACCGGTGCTTCAAGACCGACCACCGCTGCATTACAGCTCCGGCGGCGTCGACGACCACTGCATCAGAGCTCCAATGGCGCAGCTCCTGCGGCGTCGACTCCGACGGCCGCTGCATCGCAGCTCAATTCCGGTGGACTCGTGGCCGCTGCATCGCAGCTCCGGCGGCGTCACGCCCGCTGCATCGCTACTTCGGCCGCGTCGTGGCCGCTGCATCGCAGCTCCGGCCGCGTCGTGGCCGCTGCATTGCAGCTCCGGCGGCATCGACGACCGCTGCATCGGAGCTCCAATGGCGCAGCTCCTGCGGCGTCGACTCCGACGGCCGCTGCATCGCAGCTCAGCTCCGGTGGAGTTGTGGCTGCTGCATCGCAGCTCCGGCGGCGTCACGCCCGCTGCATCGCAGCTTCGGCAGCCTCGACTCCGACGGCCGCTGAAGCGCAGCTCCGGCCGCGTCATGGCCGCGGCATTGCAGCTCCGGCGGCATCGACGACTGCTGTATCGTAGCTCTGGCGACCGCTGCATCACAGCTCCGGCGGCGTTGACGCCCGCTGCATCACAACTCGGCCGGCCGTTGCATCGCAGCTCCGGCGGCGTCGCGGCCACTGCATGTATGGATGGATGGAGTGCGACAATGGGTGCTGCATGGATGGTGCCTCTGCTACGCGAGAGAGAAGATGTGCGTTGAGGGCAAGTGCAATCAGCGAACGGCTACGATGTGCAGGATCGTACGGTTATCAAGGCGGCTGATAACTGCGAGCTTATCAGCCGGCTTACGCCTAGCATCGGCCGTCTATTTTTCGAGCCCCCGAATCCTTACTGAGTGTCACACTCGGCAAAAGGGTGTTTTCGCTGCGCTGCACTGTTTTAGTTGTTGGTGTTAATCTTGTTGTATAGGTTTAGTTTCATGTTTATTTCTGATTGCATGATGTTAGAGCTAGCTGTATGCATGTAAATATGGCAGAGGGGCATCGGCAAGAGAGCACAGCACGCAGCGATAGAGGGAGTGCAGTGCAGCGGCTAGACTGCCAGCCATTAGTCGAGTACTTGCATACACATGTTGGCAAGAATTAGTCAAGGAGATTAGTGGTCATGTTCAGCTGCATGCACGTACATGTGGAGTACCAGCATCTAAGTCAGCGAGCAGTTGGACGTGGAGCTAGAAGCGGATCGATGCAGGTGTGGTGCCGCCGGACTAGCTCCTAAACTGCAGACTTGGTAGTGACTCAACGTGTGCGTGTGTATAGGTAGTAGTGGAGTAAAAGTCGGATCAAGCCGGTTGTGGCTTGGCCAGTGCGTTGCATGTTTCCCTATTTAAACCATTGTACCCAGGTTGTTAACTCAAGAGAAAGAGAGTCAGAAAAGGCACAAGTTGTGCGGTGCCAAAACTCCCGTGTACTCTTCTTCTATCTTGTGTGCGTGAGTTCATCTCCTACCCTGGGCAGAGCCATCAATTGGCATCAGAGCCATGGTGAGTGAAGGTTCGCGCACTCCGTCACCGGGTCGCCGCCGTGTCTCGGCTTCGCAGGTGCGCCGCGGCCGGAGCCCGACGCGGCGTGGTTGCCGCGAGGTGGTGGTGCAGCAGGAGGTCATCCACCAGGCCAGCAGCACCGTCGTCTACCCGCTGCTGACGGCGACGAACTACTTCGAGTGGTCGCTGATCATGAAGGTGAACATGGAGGCCCAACGCGTGTGGGACGCCATCGAGGGAGGCGGGAGCTTCAGCCAGGACAGGGCGGCGCTTGCGGCAATTTTGCGAGCCGTGCCGCAGGAGATGCACTCCACGCTTGCCGTGAAGGCAACGGCAAAGGAGGCATGGGATGCCATCAAGATCATGCGGGTCGGCGATGCCCGCGTCCGTGAGGCCAAGGCGCAGACTCTCCTCAAGGAGTTTGATGCCATCCGCATGAGGAGCGGCGAGACCCTCGACGAGCTCGCCATGCGCATGAACGGGATCGCCAACAAGCTGCGCACGCTCGGCGAGAACCTCGACGAGGTGAAGGTCGTGAAGAAGCTTCTCCGCATCGTGCCGTCCAAGTATACCCAGGTAGCTATTGCCATTGAACAGCTTCTTGATCTTAAAACCATGTCCATGGAAGAGCTTGTGGGAAGGCTCAAAACGGCGGAGGACCGGAGCGACTTGGACGAGGGCGCCAGCAACTACGACCAGGGTGGTGGGAGTCGCCTACTCCTCACGGAGGAGGAGTGGCTTGCTCGCCACCGCAGAGGCGCCGGCAAGAAGAAGGGAAACTTCGACATTCGCAAGGTCCGCTGCTACACTTGTCAAGAGTACGGGCATTACTCCAGGGACTGTACCAAGCCGAAGAAGGAGCGGGCGCTTCTCACCGACGCGACCGCCGACGACGAGCCGGGGCTGCTGTGATGCTACGGCATGGGAGTTCCCAATAAAAGACAACAAGATTAAGGGGGTGATTGTTGGTGTTAATCTTGTTGTATAGGTTTAGTTTCATGTTTATTTCTGATTGCATGATGTTAGAGCTAGCTGTATGCATGTAAATATGGCAGAGGGGCATCGGCAAGAGAGCACAGCACGCAGCGATAGAGGGAGTGCAGTGCAGCGGCTAGACTGCCAGCCATTAGTCGAGTACTTGCATACACATGTTGGCAAGAATTAGTCAAGGAGATTAGTGGTCATGTTCAGCTACATGCACGTACATGTGGAGTACCAGCATCTAAGTCAGCGAGCAGTTGGACGTGGAGCTAGAAGCGGATCGATGCAGGTGTGGTGCCGCCGGACTAGCTCCTAAACTGCAGACTTGGTAGTGACTCAACGTGTGCGTGTGTATAGGTAGTAGTGGAGTAAAAGTCGGATCAAGCCGGTTGTGGCTTGGCCAGTGCGTTGCATGTTTCCCTATTTAAACCATTGTACCCAGGTTGTTAACCCAAGAGAAAGAGAGTCAGAAAAGGCACAAGTTGTGCGGTGCCAAAACTCCCGTGTACTCTTCTTCTATCTTGTGTGCGTGAGTTCACCTCCTACCCTGGGCAGAGCCATCATTAGTTGTCGAGTTTGCATACGACCTCGGATGAAGATGATCCAAAAATCAAAGTTGTTCATTTTGACGAGAAGAATAATTTTCATGTTGAGCACCTTTTCATTTTAGGGAATCTTAATAACATTTTTTCCATGCCAAAATATGCTGTCAACAGATGCCTGTGCAAGTGCAAACGAAGTCCAAAAAACATGGAACTTGGCATGGTGCTATCCATTGGCCTTGAAAGTTTTTATATACTCAATATACACCATTACTTGATTCATGCCAAAATTTGGTATCTTTGAGGGTCCGTTTGCTATATTTAATTCATTGAATGCATTTCTAGACATTTAGTGAATATAATTCAAATTTGAAGTGCAAGAGCATGAAAACCATGACTTGAAAAATCCTATTTGTGTTCTTGAGTCTATGTTGAGGCCATATACAAGAAAAGGAAAGGAATTCCAAATATGAATGTGCCAAGACATGACCCTGAACATGGAGTTTATTGGATTTTCAATTGCGAAAAACATGAACGAAGTCCGAAAAGCATGAAATTTGGCATGATGACATCATATGACACGTAGAGGTTGTGGTAATTTTTTTAGAAGGTTTCACAAAAGTTGTGACGTACACTACTTAGAAACCGTATTATCTCCGAGTAAGAATCATGATTTTGAGAGGGAACGGGTCAGCTTGGAAGGCGATGCGATCGCTTCTTCATCCGTTGGCCTTGAAATTTTTTGTACACTCAATATACACCATTACTTGATTCATGTCAAAAGTTGACATCTTTCGGGGCCCGTGTCCTATATTTAAGCCATTAAATGCATTTCGAGGCATTTGGTGAATATAATTTAATTTGAACTGCAAGTGCATGAAGGGGTTGGCAAATTTGGTTTGAAAAATCTTATTTGTGTTCTTGAGTCTACGTTGAGGCCTTATACAAGAAAAGAAAAGGAATTCCAAACATGAGTGTGCCAAGACATGCCCCCGAACATGGTGTTTGTAGGTTTTTACATTTCGAAAAATGCAAACGAAGTCCGAAAAGCATGAAGCTTGGCATGGTGCCATCATATGACACCTAGAGGCCGTGGTAAAAAATTGAGAAGTTTTCGCAAAAGTTATGACGTCCACTGCTTACAAACCACACCATCTACGAGGAAAAATCATGTTTTCGAGAGGGAACGGGTCAGCTTTCAAGGCGATGCGACCGTTGCTTCGTTCGTTAGTCTTGAAATTTTTTGTACACTCAATATACACCATTACTTGATTCATGTCAGAATTTGGCATTTTTCGGGGCTTGTTTGCTATATTTAAGCCATTAAATTCATTTCAAGGCATTTAGTGAATATAATTCAAATTTTAACTGCAAGCGCATGAAAAAGTTGGCAAATTTGGTTTCAAAAATATTATTTGTGTTCTTGAGTCTATGTTGAGGCCATATACAAGAAATGGAAAGGAATTTCAAACATGAGTGTGCCAAGACATGCCCCCGAACATGGAGTTTGTTTGTTTTTAAATTTTGAAAAATGCAAACGAAGTCCGAAAAGCATGAAACTTGGCATGGTGCCACAATATGACACCTAGAGGCCGTGGAAATTTTTTGGGAAGTTTTCGCGAAAGTTATGACATACACTGCTTACAAACCGCACCATCTCCGAGGAAGAATCATGGTTTCGAGAGAGAACGGGTCAGCTTTCAAGGCGATGCGACCGTTGCTTCATCCGTTGACCTTGAAATTTTTTGTACACTGAATATACACCATTACTTGATTCATGTCAAAATTTGGCATTTTTTGGGGTCCGTTTGATATATTTAAGCAATTAAATGCATTTCTTGTCATTTAGTCAATATAATTCAAATTTGAACTGTAAGTGCTAGAAAAAGTTGGCAAATTTTGGTTCAAAAATCCTATTTGTGTTCTTGACTCTATTTGTATGCCTTATACAAGAAAAAGAAAGGAATTCCAAATATGAGTGTGCCAAGACATGCCCCTGAACATAGAGTTTGTTGATTTTTAAATTTCAAAAAATACAAACGAAGTCCGAAAAGGATGAAACTTGGCATGGTGCCATCATATGACACCTATATACCGTGGTAAAAACTTGAGAAGTTTTCGCAAAAGTTATGACATACACTGCTTACAAACCGCACCATCTCCGAGGAAGAATCATTGCTTCGAGAGGCAACGGGTCAGCTTTCAAGGCGATGTGACCGCTTCTTCGTTCGTTGGCTTTGAATTTTTTTTTATACAATCAATATACACCATTACTTGATTTGTGTCAAAATTTCGCATCTTTCGGGGTCCGTTTGCTATATTTAAGCGATTAAATGTATTTATAGGCATTTAGTGAATATAATTCAAATTTTAACTGCAGGTGCATTAAAAAGTTGGCAAATTTGGTTTGAAAAATATTATTTTTCTTCTTGAGTATATGTTGAGGCCTTATTGTCGTGGTGATCTCACGGCAGATGCCATATGATGGCTTATCGAGGGTGGAGCCGAGGAGCGTCGGTGGGTTCTGGAGACGAGATCGGGCACAAGCGGTGCGAGACACATGATGTACCCAGGTTCGGGGCCCTCCGAGGGAGGTAACACCCCTAGTCCTGCTGAATGCACTGATGTGAGCTCGAGGGCTACAATGGTGCTCCTGGAGCTGTTTGTGTAGAGGAGGAAGAAAGAGCTAGCTCTCCTCCTTGCCTCATGTGAGTGTGTGTGTGCGTGAATGAGCCGACCCCCCCTCTAGGGGGGCTCCTGGGAGGTCTTATAGCCTGACCTCCCAGGTTACAATGGATAGAATAAGATGGGCGGGGCCCTGTCGCTAGCGACTCTGGCCACCCGCAGGGCCCGCTGGCTGCGGGGCCCGTCGACTGTAACCCGTCGCCGCTGGCGTCACGGAGTGGTCGGCACTGTGCCTCCACTGTGCCGGGCCGCGCTGACGTCAGTCGCCTGGGTCAGCAAGGCAGGTGGTACTATAGCCACGCTCTCCCCGTCGTGGGAGAGGTCTTGTCGTACGGTTGGATTGGACGGGCGCTGACCTCGCCAGAGCCGGCTGAGGCCAGCTGGCCCGGACGTGGCGCCGCGCCCAGCCGACTTACAGCTGGGGAGCCGGCTGGAGGGCCAGCCGGACCGAGGGGCATGGCCGCCTCGATGTTTTGAAATGTCGTCTTGTCTCCTTGAGCCTAACCGGGGGTCATCCCCCCGTCAGTAGCCTTCGAGCCTCCGGGTGACTCGAAGAGTCGGGCGGAGGGTCTCCGCTGTTTGTCTTTAAGGTTGCCTATGGCAGCCGGCGCATCTTTTTTCCAGTGGGGGCGCGCCAGCGCACCCACAGGGTGTAGCCTCCGAGCCTCCGGGTGACTCGAAGAGTCGGGCAGAGGGTCTTCGCTTTCTCATGTTGTCCCGTGAGGGCCGGGCTGGCTGACAGGCACGGAGCGCCGCCGGGCGTGGACGCGGAGTCCGCTAGCTGGTGGGCGCGGACGCGGAGTCCGCCGGCTGGTGGGCGCGGGGCCTTGCCGGGCGCGGACGCGGCTTCTGCCAACTGGTGGGCACGGGGCCCTATCGGGCGTGGACGCGGAGTCCGCCGGCTAGTGGGCGCGGGGCCTTGCCGGGTGTGGACGCGGAGTCCTCCGGCTGGTGGGCGAGGACGCGGAGTCTGCCGGCTGGTGGGCGCGGGGCCAGGTGAAAACACTAAGTAAAACACTAGGGAGGCCAGGTGAACATTTATATGCATGGCTGATGCAGCCGGCTGGGCGGCGAGGATGCAGTCGGATTGTCCAAGCCGCTTTCTCCCTCATCGTTTTTCGTGTGCAAGCGACCTGTAGCTTTTGCTCTTGCCAACCGGGTTGCGGTCTGTAGCTGAAACCGAAGAGTGGGCCTTTGGTGTGGCGACTGGAAAAGGGAGCTACTTGGGCGAGCTGGACAATATTTAGCTGGGCGGCGACTGAGCCCCTGGGGCCAAGGACCAGCCTCCGTGCGTCGCCCGAGGAGGTCCGAGCTAGCGCGCCGGGCGCAGATCGCCCAGTAGGCGCTAGCCTGAGCAACTCGCAAAGGAGTAAAGACGGGAAAGCATAAGCGTGACTTAGCTGTTTTCATGCCCCAGGCGGGGACGCAGTCCGGGTGGTTGGAGCGGCGACGTCCGAGTCCGCGGAGCCAGACGAGACCGGGGCGGGGCCTGCAAAGGCGAAGCCGGACGTGGCGACGACGCCTGAGGAGGCGGGGCCGGACGTGGCGACGGCGCCTGAGGAGGCGGGGCTGGACGAGGTGGCGGCTCCTGAGGAGGCGGGGCCGGGCGAGGCGGCGGCGCCTGAGAGGCGGAGCCGGGCGAGGCGGCGGTGCCTGAAGAGGCGGAGCCAGACGGAGCCGAGCTGGCTCGACGGCGCTGATGCTGAGGAGCAGGCGGAGGCACCCGAGGAGGCGGAGCCGGGCGAGGAGGCGGTGCCTGAGGAGGCGGGGCCGAACGAGGCGGCGGTGCCTGAGGAAGCGGAGCCGGGCGAGGCGGCGGTGCCTGAATAGGCGGAGCCGGACGGAGCTGAGCCGGCTCAACAGCGCTGATGCCGGGGAGCAGGCGGCGGCGCCCGAGGAGGCGGAGCCGGGCGAGGCGACAGTGCCTGAGGAGGCGGGGCTGGACGAGGCGGCAATGCCTGAGGAGGCGGGGCCGGACGAGGCGGCGGTGCCTGAGGAAGCGGAGCCGGACGGAGCTGAGCCGGCTCGACGGTGCTGATGCCGGGGAGCAGGCGGCGCAGCCCGAGGAGGCAGAGCCGGGTGAGGCGGCGGTGCCTGAAGAGGCAGAGCCGGACGGAGCTGAGCCAGCTCGACGGCGCTAATGCCGGGGAGCAGGCGGCGGCGCCCGAGGAGGCGGAGCCGGACGAGGCGGAGCCGGGCGAGGCGGCGGTGCCTGAAGAGGCGGAGCCGGCTCGACGACGCTGATGCCGGGGAGCAGGCGGCGGCACCCGAGGAGGCGGGGCCGGACGAGGCGGCGGTGCCAGAGGATGTGGAGCCGGACGAGGCAGCGGTGCCTGAGGAGCCGGGGCCGGACGAGGCGGCGGTGTTGTGCTGTCAGCACGGTCTCCTTGCTCTACCCCATTCCGATACAAAATTTCGGCAGCACCTCCCCGTTGTTCTCCAGATACACGTCCCGGCAAAAACCCGAGAGAATGTGCATCCGGAGAACAACGGAGAGGCGCTGCCAAAATTTTGTCTCGGAATGGGGTAGAGCATGGAGAACGTACCCAATCTACCCATCCTCGGGCTGTCCGTGGAAAACGCTGGACAATCCGAATGAGTTACGGTGATAAATATGCAATTGAATGCATATTTATCGATGCAACACTTTCGGACGGGAGACGCCTAGGTTACGCGACTTGACGTGAAAGTGAAATCTAGTGACATGAAAAAAAAGCGGAGGAGGAGATGGAATTGTAGCTCACCCTCGGATGTAGAGGATGTAGTCGATCAGCGGAGGGACGATCGTGGACCAACAGTTCCAACGTCGACGATCACTCCACGGAGATGCAACACCACAAATCCTGTAAGTTCCACCGAGTGAAAAAAAATTAGGTCATCGCATCACATAAATCATAGACACTTCAAACTATGAAAAAAAACATAGTGCTAATGACATCTAGTGAAGATTTTAGATCATCATGATACTTCAAATCCTAATTTCTCTGTCAAGTGTGAAATTTTGTTCTTCAATTTTTTTTAGCAAGATGATCATGATGAAGTAACCACTCATCATATCCCAATTTTGGAGCACATCTCACATAGCTATTTAACAACATCTCAAATTGCAAAATAAAGCTTCATTAACTATTTTAGAAACTAAGTGTCTCGAATTGCTTCTTTAACTATGAATCAACATGACCTAACACTAACTTGACCAATATCCTATATGCATTCTGAAATTCTGCCCTGTTGTGTGTTCTTCTTTACATACAGATATGCTTTTAGCTTCAATATTGGTCGT
Organism: Elymus sibiricus; assembly: GCA_039707655.1. Lineage (NCBI taxonomy): Eukaryota > Viridiplantae > Streptophyta > Magnoliopsida > Poales > Poaceae > Elymus > Elymus sibiricus. Next base: position 500,319,638 of record CM077672.1, on the reverse strand, counting down.
GACATGCCTTGCACGCGCACGGTTACTACTAGTGCACAGAATCCACGTCCATCTCCTGTGATGGTAAATCCATCATCATCCACTAGTGAAACTTCTTACCCCTACATAACTATCCGGCATAATCACAAGTAACATTCTTCGATATAGATCATGGATGCTCAGGGTGCAGTGAATGTAAGTACTTGGATGCTCAGGTTAAAGTAAAGTAGCACACGAGCAGGCAATGCAAACACGCAATCAATCGGCGAAACCCATCGACAACCTAGAGACAAATCATGTGCACCTACATTATATATGAACAAAAAAAATCATCATATCAATTTTTACATATACATACACATACATACATACACATGATTAATAAACACTAAGCATCTACATATACATTATATATGAACAAAAAAAATTCATCATATCAATATTTACATATACATACACATACATACATACACATGATTAATAAACACTAAGCATCTACATATACATTATATATGAACAAAAAAAATTCATCATATAAAAAAAATGCACAGCGGGCCGGGGCGGCGGCGGCTCACAGCGGGGGCGGCGAGGGCTCGGGGAGGAGGGAGACGATGGCGACGGCGACGGCGACAACGGGGCAGGGGCACGGCGACGGCGACGGCGGGGGCGGGCCGGGGCAGGGGCGCGGGCTCGGGGGCGACGACGGCGACGACGGGGCAGGGGCGCGGCGACGGCGATGGCGGGGGCGGCGGACGGCGTCAGGGCAGCCTGGCGGCGTCGATGTGCTCGGCGTCATCGAGGGAAACTGCGGATGAACTATGAAAATTTCCTAAGTGTGGGCTTATATACCAGAACCTTTAGTCCCGGTTGGTGACACCAACCGGGACGAAAGGCCCCCTTTCGTCCCGGTTGGAGCCACCAACCGGGACTAAAGGTCAATTTCAACAGCCCAAAGGGCGGAAAGCAGAGACCTTTAGTCCCGGTTGGTGGCTCCAACCGGGACGAAAGGGGGGCATTGGTCCCGGTTGGTGGCTCGAACCGGGACCAAAGGCACCCTTTCGTCCCGGTTCGAGCCACCAACCGGGACCAATAGCCTGGCACAGCGGTGTGGTGGGAGTTTAGTCACACCTCGCTAGTTGAGAGAGGGCAGCACTGGTTTATAAGGCACGCTGCGGCTGAGCTTTCGAGCTCCTCTCTAATGCAGGCAGTACTTGCCTAACCTTTGTTAGTGCCACGTTGGGCCTGTTGGGCCCGCGGGCTTGCATCCTGGCCCATGTACAGATGGGTTTCTAGTCGTATGCAGGCCGTGGTGGCCCAGTAGGCGGCATTTTTTTATTTTTTAAGTCATTTTAGTTTGCTATTAAAGCTTTTTACATAAAATACTTTATGAAAATTCTTTTTGCTATTAAAGTTTTTAACAAAAAATACTTTGGTAATTTTAGTTGCATAAATTTTATATAATTTTAAGTTAATATTATTTTGATAATAACTAGAGGTTTATAAAAGCTTTTTAGTTGATTCTTTTTGCTATTGAAGAATATTATAGTTTTGTTTTAGTTGATCATAACAAAATATTTTAATTGATTCTTTTTAGTTCATTCTTTTTGCTATTAGAGTTTTATAAAAGATTTTTAGTTCTTTCTTTTTGCTATTAGAGTTTTTTTTAGCTAAATGACCCTGAAATTGAAAAGCACTACAAATGAACTCTGAAAAGGTTGAAAGTTGGCATGGTTTCATCATTTCACCCACATAGCATGTGCTAAAAAGTTGAGAGGGTCTTGACTCTTCAGACATGCCACCGCATGTTAAGACATGTGTGAGGACCCGTCGCGATGCTCTGGTGGCATTGCTACCCCCCCAAGGCCCCCGGCAGGCCTAACCCTGGACCAGTTGACCCGTAGATCTACGCCTTTGACTTTCGCCGGACGGGGTTTGACCAATAGACTTCTCCACCTGGTTGTGATAGGTCAGCCCATGGGAACACTCCGGAACAAGATACGGGCACAACCCACCACAGGATCCCCTCCGTGTCGGCCCGACGCTGCCGTTTCCCCCCTCCAAGCCCCGGCGGCAACGCCGTCCGTGAAGGGGGTCACACTCCGGAGCCGCGTGCCGGGTGTTTGCACCCGCCACCGCACTTCCAGACATGTATGAGGGCCCAACGCAAGATTTTGTCTCATAGCTACCCCACGAAGGCCCCCGACCACACCCATAGACATGCGAGGAACAATCCGAAAAGAGGAATTTTTCCACTTACTTCTGCATCTCAAAAAATTATGAAAAATGACTACACATCCTATATCACATGTGTCTGCACCGTGTAAAAAAACTCATGATTTTATCACCCTCTGGGTGTTCAGGAATATTCACGCAGCACCAAAACCGCAGGACGTCACTCCGGTGTCATCGCCGTCCGTGAGGGGGACCACACCCCGGAGACGCGTCTTGACTCTTCAGACATGCCACCGCATGTTAAGACACGTGTGAGCACCCGTCGCGATGCTCTGGTGGCATTGCTACCCCCCCCCCCCCCAAGGCCCCCGGCAGGCCTAACCCTAGACCAGTTGACCCGTAGATCTACGCCTTTGACTTTCGCCAGACGGGGTTTGACCAATAGACTTCTCCACCTGGTTGTGATAGGTCAGCCCATGGGAACACTCCGGAACAAGATCCGGGCCCAACCCACCACAGGATCCCCTCCGTTTCGGCCCGACGCGGCCGTTTCCCCCCTCCAAGCGCCGGCGGTAGCGTCGTCCGTGAAGGGGGTCTCATTCTGGAGTCGCGTGCCGGGTGTTTGCACCCGCCACCGCACTTCCAGACATGTATGAGGGCCAACGCAAGATTTTGTGGCATAGCTACCCCACGAAGGCCCCCGACCACACCCGTAGACATGCGAGGAACAATCCGGAAAGAGGAATTTTTCCACTTACTTCTGCATCTGAAAAAATTATGAAAATTGACTACACATCCTATATCACATGTGTCTGCACCGTGTAAAAAACTCATGATTTTATCACCCTCCGGGTGTTCAGGAATATTCACACAGCACCAAAACCGCAGGACGTCACTCCGGTGTCATCGCCGTCCGTGAGGGGGGCCACACCCCGGAGACGCGTCTTGACTCTTCAGACATGCCACCGCATGTTAAGACACGTGTGAGGACCCGTCACGATGCTCTGGTGGCATTGCTACCCCCACCCCTCCCCAAGGCCCCCGGCAGGCCTAACCCTGGACCAGTTGACCCGTAGATCTATGCCTTTGACTTTCGCCGGACGGGGTTTGACCAATAGACTTCTCCACCTGGTTGTGATAGGTCAGCCCATGGGAACACTCCGGAACAAGATCTAGGCCCAACCCACCACAGGATCCCCTCCGTGTCGGCCCGACGCGGCCGTTTCCCCCCTCCAAGCGCCGGCGGCAGCGCCGGCCGTGAAGGGGGTCACACTCCGGAGCCACGTGTCGGGTGTTTGCACCCGCCACCGCACTTCCAGACATGTATGAGGGACCAGCGCAAGATTTTGTGGCATAGCTACCCCACGAAGGCCCCCGACCACACCCGTAGACATGCGAGGAACAATCCGGAAAGAGGAATTTTTCCACTTACTTCTGCATCTCAAAAAATTATGAAAAATGACTACACATCCTATATCACATGTGTCTGCACCGTGTAAAAAACTCATGATTTTATCACCCTCCGGGTGTTCAGGAATATTCACGCAGCACCAAAACCGCAGGACGTCACTCCGGTGTCATCGCCGTCCGTGAGGGGGGACACACCCCGGAGACGCGTCTTGACTCTTCAGACTTGCCACTGTCGTGGGAACGACTCCGACAGTACGAAGGGGGTCGGGTAAAGGAGCATGATCTACCGAGATGCATATGGGTGACACGGTGGTTTTAGCGAGTTCGGGCCTCTCACGGTGGAGATAACAGCCCTACGTCTCGTTCTCCGGAGAGGCTTTGTTTTATCTAAGCATATATCCGGAGATTACAATGTGTGTGGGAGAGAGCGGACAACGGATCCCCTGCCCGAGCTAAGTCCGGAGACTAGTAGAAAAGAGAGAGAGGTAGAAGAAAGAGCCCCCCAGTCTAATGGTGGGGGGTGGCTTATATAGAGTGCGCCACCCCTTCACCTCCTATGTTACAAAGTGGGGCATTGATGCCGTAACGCCAGATGGTGCTTCGACTGCCTTGTTGACTGTCGGTCTTCGCACATCCGAGTGAACCATACGACCGAGTGAACCATACGTCTACTTATGCCGACGGCCCCGACAAAATGCCGTCGGCATAGAAAGTGCCGTCGGCAACTGCCCTTATTCCGGTAGTGGGCGGTGCACCGGAACGTCGTCTGTGGACATGGGCTTTTCCGGCCGGTCGAAGTCTTCCACGGTAAGCCTCATTAATCGCTATATTTTTACAGTTTAACAATGAGATTTGTAGTGCATATCTCGAAGAGATTATGAACAGAGTTATGTCTTAGATGCTGATTTTGAGGAGTAGTTTTCCAATGAAATGTTCAGTGACCATATAGATGTGGTAATTAACTCTTGATTTACTCATTTGCACAACTAGATAAGCGTAACTTTAGCACTGTTTGATTTCATTTTTAAAGATACGGAGATGGAGTAATATTTGCATACCATTCATATTAATTGGCTCCTCCTTCTTAATTTCTCATAAACTGCTATTTAGAATATTTATACATATTTCTTTTAGAACTATTTACGGCCTTGTGGCACCTCAAATATATTTATGTACTCATATAATTATACTATAAGCCTGGCACTAAACATGGCTTTGCACTCCCGTGAGAAAAATATGGCTTTGTATTGCTAAAGATGTCTTGTCATAGATACACAACACTTCTTTTATCTATTTCCTCCATAAGTCATCATATATGCAGTGATTACATAAATATCGACTGTTATGGCATTTATATTAAGGGGCCTCAATTTTTTGTTTCGCCCCAGGCCCCTAAAAACTCAGGACCGGCCCTGCTAGCACCAGTACTGTAGCAGCTAGCAGGATGATTGCTGCTTATAAGCTTATTCACAGAGACACGCCATAGCAAGCGGTTCAGATCAGGCGACAGACGGGGAGATCCAGACGAGCTCGATGTCGACGAAGTGCCCGCCGGCGATGCCCACCACCGTCATCTCCCGGTCGCCCAGCGAGTACACGCCGATGGCATGCCGCGCCGTCGTCCCCTCGTTCCGCTGCGCGAAGTGCACGCAGTTCTTCCGAACCCCCGACGCCGCCGGTGACACGGACACCGAAGCCGCCGGTCCCACGAACACCGCCTTCCCGCCGGGCAGCTCCGTCGCTGCATCCCACTCGCGCCACGTCGGCAGGAACGGCCGCACCTCCACCTCAACCGAATACCTCGGCCGGCACGAACACCGCCTTATGCCTTGCACTACTTTCCTCGCCACCAGGAGGACCTCCCCGTCGGACTCTACCAGGTACACCCGCCGCCGCTCCCAGTTGTACAGCTGGTGCCCGACCTCCTCCCCGTGCAGCTCGCATACCGCCGCCACGCGCGCGCGGAGGTTGGCGCGGTAGGCGAGGACCGCGCCGTCGTCGGCCAGCGGGCACAGCAGCCCGCGCCAGAACGCGATGTCCTGGAAACCCCTGTGCCCCAAGCCAGCGGCGTCGATCATGGTCCTGCAGGAGGCGGACATGACGCTGTCCGGCCGGACGAGCTCGACCGTGCTACCCGAGCGGCTGAGCAGGGCAGCCACCCAGCCGGGGGAGGTGAGCGGCGTGGAGAGCACGACCTTGGCGACCAGAAAACCGAGGGCCCGGGCCAGGGCGACAGACTCGCCGGAGAATACGTTGCAGAGCGCGAGGCCGCGGTCCCCGTCTGAGGCCATCGCGAGTCAGCCGCCGATCTGGCCGCAGCACCGGCCGGCCGGGAGGGCGAAAAGGAGGATCTCGCGGCGCATGAGGCGGAAGACGGCAAGACCGTGGCCGGATCTTGGGCGGCGGAGGAGGAGATGTGGGGCCTCGAAGGGCGCCGGGAATGGGGCAGGAGCGGCCCGCGCGCAGGAGCGCCACGTGGAGCAGACGAGCCGAACCGCGACGGGGCCGAGCGGGTCGACGGAGCGGAAGACCTTCTCCAGGAGCTCCGGTGGGAGGTCTGGCCAGGCGTAGGACTCCGTCTGCCACCGGCGGGGATTGCACGGGAAGGGAATGTAACACCCCAAAAATTTAACCATATTTTTATTAAATAATATTTGGCCAGAAATAAAATTTTGTATTATAATAGGTCTTTTATTAATTTTAGAGTAGTTTCTATTTTCTGTTTTCAAAATTCTTCCCTCCATTTAGAATTTTTTGTAAAATATTATGGGCTTTGGAAGTTTTCCAAAATCATTTCATTTATATTTTAATAACAGCAGGAGTTATTTTCATAATAAAATTTTGCCCAAGATAATTCTTTTAAAGGCATTTTTAATACTTTAAATGCCTCTGTTGCACTATAACTATTTTAAATAATTCTTTAAAAATTCCACAAAAATTATGAGGGGTCATGTGATACCTATAGATCACTTTTATGCAAAAACTCATCTTGGTGTTTTGAAAATTTTGAGTGAAACATCCTCTTTTCTTTTCTGGTCCATATTCAGCTTTGAACTACAACCTCAATTTTTATTGCTCCAAAAATTCTACAATTTTCCCCACCTCTAATCCTTCCTAAGAAATCCTTAAGTCCAGAAGACCAGCTCCAATTACCTCTTTTTAGTTCACCAAATAAAATCCCCAAGTTTCTGTCCAGAACAGAAATTTTTCCAAACTTGCACTAGCAAGTTTCTCCTTTTCGCAAAACAACTCCACCACCATCTTTATCTTCTAAAGAGACACCATCCTGCCAATTTTCATACTCATCAGAAGCACCTAGATCACCTTAGCATTCTGTCAAACACCTTTTGGGCATGACAGAAATTTGGTCTCCTTCTAAACTACATTTGGCATTTGCTTCTCCTGCCAAACCACCATGTCCAGTAGCTCCATTACAGAGTGACTCATCATCATGCCAAATTCCAAATTCAAATAAGTTCATTTGGCCACTGTGGCAATTCATCGAACGCCTGGTGTGCATGCACAGAGCACGAGCAGAGTGCTCGTTTGGCAGGCATCGGCACCGCCACGCGTGGCCTCCCTGCTGCCTCCCCCGCATGTTTTTCTTCTCCTCTAGCTTCACGGGCAATCCACCGCCCTCACCGACACCTCCCCTCGTCTCCTAGCGCCGGCCAACGCCGGTCAACCGCCGTCCAGCGCCGCCCGACGAAGCCCACCCTGCCACGTCCCTGCCCTCTTAATTGCCAGCGACCAGAGCTTAGCTGAAGCTCACCGACCACCTCATCGACTCGCTGACCCTGGCCACCGCCCGCAACCACCTTTTCGGCGCCATCAATGGCCGCCCGCAGCCGTGCCGTTCTCTGTAAGCCATGGCACCGCCTCCCTCTCCCTATAAAAAAGCCTCCCGAGCTTGCTGCACTCCCGAGCATGCCTCCTCTCCTCTCTGAAAACCACCCCGAGCAGCCAATCGAGCCGGGGCGGTCGTCTTCCTCGTCTCCGGCAACCACGGTCGCCACCTCTATCCAGTAGATTCCGACGCCGTCTGAGCCTCCCCTTCTCCACTCTCTCCACCAATGGCCTCCTGGAGCATCCGCGAACCCATCCCACCCTTTAATTTCACCGGGGAAGTACCGTGGACGAAACCTCTCCTTCACCGACGGCCGCCGTCCACTGCGAAGCTCGCCGCCGACGACCCCGTACTCCCTGGCGACCACGAAGGGTACCCAGATGGTTGCCTTGATCTCCTGATCACGCTCGTGTACTCAGCTCGCCGTGGGTCGCCGCCGACAGCCGCGCTCTCCTCTGTTCCCGCGCGGTGACGACGAAGACCAGTCAAACCTGACTGGTGGGCCTGCGGGACCCACCGTTAGTGACTGGAACTCACGCCCGCGCTGGCTAAGTGGAGGCGGGTTTCTCTGGGGCTGTCTTTGCTCGGGGAAGACGTACTTCCACAACTACGCCATCGACGTCATCAGCCTCCCGCGCAGCCGAGCGGCTGGGCTCGGCCCAGTAGTGCCATGTGACTAAATCGCGCTCAGAGCGCGTCTCTGCCTTTTCCCTTTTCTTTTTCAGCAGTTTTCAAATATTTCCACAGCAACCGTTTCAAATCCCAATTTGATGATTCAAATTTCTAAATACTCCTAAAATCAAGCTCTATTAATCTAGCTAGGGTGAACATTTTCCATAAGTTTATCTCTGCTGGATTTATTAAATAAGTCCAATTCTTTATTTCTTTCAACTTAGAAACTCTCTAGGAAAATCATATGAACTCCAGATAACTTGATTCTTTTTCTGAAATTCCTAATTTTTCATCTAGTTTATTTTAGTATTTATTTGAAAATTTTCCAAACAAATTTTTAATACTGTTTTAGCTCTATGAGGTAATTGCAATATTTTTGAAAATAGGAATAATGGAGGGAAGAGAATTTTTCAAAACTTTTGGAGTGCACCCAATATTTCTGCATGATCAAGGCAAGCATCTTGAACACTTGATATGGTGATTGCATGGTTAAATGTTTGCTAGGATAATTGAATCATACATATGTTGAATTCAAATAAAATTTGCATGCATATAGTGTTGGCATATTTTCTCGTATCGTACAACGTGTGCTTGTCATGACTAACTTGCAGGAGCAGGCATAAGAGAAATACAATTACTGATAGAAAGGTGATCACGTCGGAGCGTGATCATGCCTTGTTGGTTATGCATGTTGGGACATGCAAGGGCTATGGCCCTGTCTTGGAGTTACTGTGGAAAGAACACTATATTGTGCTAACTACTGCAGGAAAATACATAAGCCTCCTGAGTCGACCGTAGATCGAGTCTTGTTCTGGTAACAACCATACTTGTTCGTGCTGCCCCTTGTCCCTGCCACAGGTAGGGTATGGTTTAGTAAGTTGATAACCCCTTTCCTGCACACACCACATAGAGGGGCCATAGTGAAAGATACCATTGGCCCATGGTAGGCATGTCACTTGGTCAGGGGGCATGGGTGTGTCCGGTTGTAGCCGGAGAGGGGTAGCACCCCTGTTTGAGCGCCGATATAAATATTGTGATCCCATGCTATTCGAGATTGTAGTCTCCCCGTCTTAGAGTTTATCTTGAACGATGCCTTCGGTGATTCCTGGCATCAGGAAAGTTAATCTGGTGTGTGCTGGTTAGGTGTGTTTTCAACCCAAAGGCCGTAATGGGAATTAGTCAGCGTCTCGGTGTTGACTAAGGAAATCATTTACTTGTGGGTAAAGAGTGCACCCTCAGCAGAGTTTTAAAACCTATTGGAATAGCCGTGTCCGCGGTTAAGGACTACAGTCTGGGTTGGTCAAGTGTCGGTCTTAGTGTCGGTCTCCGGAGGAAATAATTAAATTGAGCATGAATTATTTTGCAGTATGATTAATGCTACTATTGATAATATCATGAATATTATTGATGATTTGAATATTATTATGGACTAACCGTTTCTCTTATTTTTTATTTTTTTGAGTATCTCATGGGCTGGCTAGACTACCTGGGATACTCATTTATTTTCAAGACCTCTCGAGGCGTCGCTTGAGTTCTTAGGCGGTCCTGTCTCGCCCGATTCTCTTTTAGACACCCGTTTGACATTTCTTTTCAAGACCTACCGTGGCGTCACTTTTAGACACCCGACTGACATTTCTTTTCAAGACCTCTCGTGGCGTCGCTTGAGTTCTCGGGCGGTCCTGTCTCGCCCGATTCTCTTTTAGACACCCGATTGGCATTTCTCTTGGATATTCGGGCGGTCTTGTCTCGCCCGATTCTCCACCTTATATTTTCTTTTGGATTCTCGGACGGTCCTGTCTCGCCCGATTATCCACTTTTAAGTTTCCTTGTTTGTCACTAACATTTCATATTTATTCTTCAGCACCATAGTAATATTCATCATGCCATGCTTTAATTTCGTTCAGCATATGCATATAATTTAACCCATCATGATCATATGCATTCGGTATATCTTTTGTTCATTATGTTTGCGAGTACATTCAAACGTACTCACAGGCTTGTCCCTGGCTATTTAATTGGCCAGGTCAGGATTTCAACAAGGAATATTACCACGACATCTATGCGGAGCCTAGGATAGCGGCCACGCGGGATAGGACTTATCCTGGTCAGCCGTTTCTGTGGGAATGGAGCCCCATCGATGTTGGAGAGCCACGAGTCACTCCCGTCACCCGTCACCAGAAATTATTGTTGTATCATTATACCTTTATGGTCTTGTATCCCCTTTTTGTAATTACTTGGTAATCTGTAACAAGGACGTGTCCACCAGTAACAGTAATTCTGGGCTGGTGACGACACGAGGGGTTAATTTTTGGGATATCATGTCCCGGAAATCCGGCCCCGACAGGGAAGCCATCATAACTCACACCGACCACTGAGCTTAGCTTTGGCCACCCCTCTGCCTGCATTTCTTTTTTTTCGAAGGCCATCATGGCTACCTTTATTGATTGAAAATAGGAATTACATCATCCACGAGTTTAGAGACTAGACAGCCCGGAGGCTCATCCGTCCAGCTACAAGAAGTCTTATTACAATGGCGGCTGCTACGCGTAAGCCGGCTGATCTTAGAAAAGATCAGCCGCCTGCGCAGCCGTCTGATTTACGCGTAGGTGGCCGTTAGATCGCAGGCTCCCAACAGCACGTCTTCCTCTTCTTTCTTCGCATTCTTCTCTCGCAATGCCCAGTCGTTGGAAGCAGCAGCCTGTCCCTGGCAGGCAATGCAGCGCTGCCGTTCGCCGGAGTCTCATCTGGTCGCAGCAACCCGGCCATCGGCCACAGACAATGCTCCGACGCAACATCGGCCGGGCCGGCGATGCTCCAACGCAGCCCCAGAGCCCCGGCAATGCTTCATCGCAGCACCAGCGAACCCGACGATGCTTCATCGCAGCTCCGGCGCCTCGGCAATGCAGCATCGAAACACCGGCGGATGCTGCTAGGCAGCACGCGGCGGCGACGGTGGATGCTGCTACGCAGCACGCGGCGTCGAGGGTGGCCCATGCTGCGATGCAGCGGCGGCGACGGCGGATGCAGTGACAGCACGCGGCAGCGACGGTGGAAGCTGCTACGCAGCACGCGGCGGCGACGACGGATGCAGCGACAGCACGCGGCGGCGGCGGCGCATGCTACTATGCAGCACGCGGCGGCGGCGAGCGCATGCTGCAATGCAGCAGCGGCGACGATGGATGCAGCGACAGCACGCGGCGGCGACGGCGCAGTTCCGACGGCGTATGCTGCGTTGGAGCATCCTGTGTGGTAGTGCTAGTGGCCGGGGATAGGAAGCAGCCATGGCTGCCATGCACTTGGAGAAAGACCAGAGCAGTTAAAGAAGATCGAGCGGCTCACATGCTCGCTTCGAAGGATAAGGTTGGGTCCATGGGAAAGCGTGGCATAGGTGTAATGATTGAGAAGCGTGTGTACCGCAGGATGAGCTTTATCGGATGGCTCGGGACACGGCTTACGGAACGCAAAGATCAGTCGGTTTACATAAAGAGTTTTCCTATTACAATAAGTATAATTAGCTAGCACACGCGCCGCTTGATTCGACATATGAAAACAATGCTTAAACTTGACCTTATCGATCTATATCTATACATAATATTAAAGGAAGAAATCTTTTTTAGTTCTCCTTCCGACACCCATTTATATACCTAATATTAAAGGGAGGAACGTTTTGACACCCCTTTATATCCGTTAATTTTTTATAACCACAAAGATTGACGGCTGAGATATAAAGAAGAATCGTTTCTCCCTCCTGGCCAACGAAGCCGGCCCATGTGCAAGCAAATTTCACACGCATGCATGGCAGGTTTCTCATCTGACTTTTGCGCATGCACGTCTCACCTGTTTCAGTTGGAGTCACGTCCGGCTTATTCCCCGTAATCCAATCAAATTGCCTTCTTCCTGGTTGTTCATATATGAGAATCGGCCAAACCTGTTCCGATGCCACGCAATCTATTTTGGGAAACACTTGTTTTCCACCGGCTCAAAAGAACGAAACATCAACCGCATCCCTCTTCCGCCACGTGGCCTGTGAGCCATCGCACCGGTTTTCTCTCTCTCTCTAGCTTATCTCCAAAGCCACACGATTTCTGCCTCCAAAGACGTGAGACCACATCCGTTCCCTTTCCTTCGCCCCTGCCGTGGATCTCATCGGTGTTGCTTTTCTCCTCCTTTTTTGCTGCAGCCCGACCGGAGGACGGGTCACGCGCCGGAGGGCGCCGCGCGCTCCTTGGCCGGGATGTGCGCCTCTCGAAGGTGTGCTGGCCGCCGCTTCTGGCGGTTCCCGCTGCCGTCGGCAGTCGCCCCACCAGAGGACAGGTCACGTGGAAGCGACGCCTTTGGCCGTGATGCAGGGCGCTGCCGCCTGTGCTGGGGAGGAGGCCACGCCGCCGCCGGCATGGGAGGGCGCTGCCCACCATGGCCGGGGCGGGGCGCAACACTGTGGTGGTTGGCGCTGCACCGCCGCCCTATGATGTGGCTCCACGTCGGGAGGAGGAAGGATGGGGTCGACGTCTGCCGTGTGCTACGTCTCACCAGCCGTCATGTGATTCGTCTTCCTAAGCTCTAGTGCCCAACTCGGTGGCCTACCCCATCCTCACACCCTTACCAAGGAAACGTGAGTAGGAGATGACTCTCCCCATGGCCGGTGTTGCTGATCCAAGGGATGTTTGCCGCTGCGGCGAGCGAGGGCGGTGGGCGGTGGCTGGTGCTGTGGAGGTGATGCTACAAATATGACCACCGGTGCTTCAAGACCGACCACCGCTGCATTACAGCTCCGGCGGCGTCGACGACCACTGCATCAGAGCTCCAATGGCGCAGCTCCTGCGGCGTCGACTCCGACGGCCGCTGCATCGCAGCTCAGTTCCGGTGGAGTCATGGGGCATCGCAGCTCCGGCGGCGTCACGCCCGCTGCATCGCTACTTCGGCCGCGTCGTGGCCGCTGCAGCGCAGCTCCGGCCGCGTCGTGGCCGCTGCATTGCAGCTCCGGCGGCATCGACGACCGCTGCATCGGAGCTCCAATGGCGCAGCTCCTGCGGCGTCGACTCCGACGGCCGCTGCATCGTAGCTCAGCTCCGGTGGAGTTGTGGCTGCTGCATCGCAGCTCCGGCGGCGTCACGCCCGCTGCATCGCAGCTTCGGCCGCCTCGACTCCGACGGCCGCTGAAGCGCAGCTCCGGCCGCGTCATGGCCGCGGCATTGCAGCTCCGGCGGCATCGACGACCGCTGTATCGTAGCTCTGGCGACCGCTGCATCACAGCTCCGGCGGCGTTTTGACGCCCGCTGCATCACAACTCGGACGGCCGTTGCATCGCAGCTCCGGCGGCGTCGCGGCCACTGCATGTATGGATGGATGGAGCGCGACAATGGGTGCTGCATGGATGGTGCCTCTGCTGCGCGAGAGAAAAGATGTGCGTTGAGGGCAAGTGCAAGCAGCGAACGGCTACGATGTGCAGGATCGTACGGTTATCAAGGCGGCTGATAACTGCGAGCTTATCAGCCGGCTTACGCCTAGCATCGGCCGTCTATTTTTCGAGCCCCCGAATCCTTACCTATCCAGCCGTGGTCTCAGCCGGTACGACCTAGGGCTGCGGCAAGCTTCCAAGGTCCAGCGAGATGGGCGAGTGGAAGGTGTTAAACGAATACTACCCAGTCAAAGATCTCACGGCAGTGACAACCCACAGTACTGGAAAATTCGTTTTTTCCGAGTTTCAACGTCTTTTCCTAGTGCATTTCGTCGGGCACTCGGCAAACAAGGCCTTTGCCGAGTGTTGCTAAAAAACACTCGACAAAAAAGAGAAACTTGGCGAACAATTCTTTGCCGAGTGTTACACTCAGCAAACAAAAACACTCGGCAAAAGGGGTCTTTGCCGAGTGTCACACTCGGCAAAAGGGTGTTTTCGCTGCGCTGCACTGTTTTAGTTGTCGAGTTTGCATACGACCTCGGATGAAGATGATCCAAAAATCAAAGTTGTTCATTTTGACGAGAAGAATAATTTTCATGTTGAGCACCTTTTCATTTTAGGCAATCTTAATAACATTTTTTCCATGCCAAAATATGCTGTCAACAGATGCCTGTGCAAGTGCAAACGAAGTCCAAAAAACATGAAACTTGGCATGGTGCTATCCATTGGCCTTGAAAGTTTTTATATACTCAATATACACCATTACTTGATTCATGCCAAAATTTGGTATCTTTGGGGGTCCGTTTGCTATATTTAATTCGTTGAATGCATTTCTAGACATTTAGTGAATATAATTCAAATTTGAAGTGCAAGAGCATGAAAACCATGACTTGAAAAATCCTATTTGTGTTCTTGAGTCTATGTTGAGGCCATATACAAGAAAAGGAAAGGAATTCCAAATATGAATGTGCCAAGACATGACCCTGAACATGGAGTTTATTGGATTTTCAATTGCGAAAAACATGAACGAAGTCCGAAAAGCATGAAATTTGGCATGATGACATCATATGACACGTAGAGGTTGTGGTAATTTTTTTAGAAGGTTTCACAAAAGTTTTGACGTACACTACTTAGAAACCGTATTATCTCCGAGTAAGAATCATGATTTTGAGAGGGAACGGGTCAGCTTGGAAGGCGATGCGATCGCTTCTTCATCCGTTGGCCTTGAAATTTTTTGTACACTCAATATACACCATTACTTGATTCATGTCAAAAGTTGACATCTTTCGGGCCCGGTTTGCTATATTTAAGCCATTAAATGCATTTCGAGGCATTTGGTGAATATAATTTAATTTGAACTGCAAGTGCATGAAGGGGTTGGCAAATTTGGTTTGAAAAATCTTATTTGTGTTCTTGAGTCTACGTGGAGGCCTTATACAAGAAAAGGAAAGGAATTCCAAACATGAGTGTGCCAAGACATGCCCCCGAACATGGTGAATGACGACGCGTCCAGTAGAGTGACGGCGCGCGGGGCTGCCGAGTGACGATGGAGCGTCCGGCTGAAAGGCGATGCGCTGAGCTGCCGAGTGGATGACGACGCGTCCAGTAGAGTGACGGTGCGCGGGGCGGCCGAGTGACGATGGAGCGTCTGACTGAACGGCGATGCGCGGAGCTGTCGAGTGAATGACGACACGTCCAGTAGAGTGACGGCGCGCGGGGCTGCCGAGTGACGATGGAGCGTCCGACTGAACGGCGATGCGCGGAGCTGTCGAGTGAATGACGACGCGTCTAGTAGAGTGACGGCGCGCGGGGCTGCCGAGTGACGATGGAGCGTCTGACTGAACGGCGATGCGCGGAGCTGTCGAGTGAATGACGACGCGTCCAGTAGAGTGACGGCGCGCGGGGCTGCCGAGTGACGATGGAGCGTCCGACTGAATGTCGATGCGCGGAGCTGCCGAGTGATGACGACGCGTCCAGTAGAGTGACGGCGCGCGGAGCTGCCGAGTGACGCACTACTAGATATCCCATTATAACCGAGGGTGCAATTACCGTCGATTATTTAAGTTCACCGTCGGATAAAGTTATATCTAACGGTGCACCGTCGGCCATCTCCCGTCGGCTATTCTTCGTCGGCCATTGCACTAATAACCGACGGTACCGTCGTATAATTTCATGGCCAACGGTTATAAGCCGACGGTGAGCCGTCGACCATGTTTGGGCCAGCACCCTACTCACATTAATTGATGAACCTCATAGCCGAAGGTCCCCCGTCGGTTATTTAATTTCCGACGGTGCTTGCTTCCCGTCGGTTTTCGTAATAGCCAATGGTTCATTTGACCCACCGGGATAATTAATAACCAAGCGGAAAGGCAAACCGTTGGTTAATATGATTACTAAGGGTGGATACTCCCCTTTGGGGATTCAACAACATCATCAAATTAGGAAGTCATCGACAATCTAAATCCCCGTCATCGGCCATTAGTAACCCCTTGCGAATTGCTTTCACCAAGTGGTGTTGCATAACATAAAAGTGTGATTCATCACGACAATATTTTTAAATGTTGGCATTTCAAATACATACAGAAATACCCATGACCAAATAACATGTATTATATTTACCAAGACTTGTGACCAAATGCATACACATAAATCATCAAAAGCCTAATGAGTTTCATCCAGATTACATAGATCATAATGCCAAACAAAATACTCCATACAAGGGTCCGAACAGTTTGTATAACCTAAATTGTTGTAAATTTCGGAACTTCACTTTGTTGCATGACTATGCAGATCATTCAACTCATCACCATCATTGCTATAGTGATCATAATGCTCATCACTATATGGGTCAAAACGTTCATCGGTATATGTATCATCTCCTCGTGCCGTAGATATCATCCACGTCCTCATTAACATCGTGATCATTCTCACGGCTCGGACTGCCTCCAATATTGCTTCCCACTCGCTAAGAAATGATAAGAGTAGTTGTAAGATCAGGAAATTAGACCAGTAGCATCTCAAAGTTAATACATGGAAAGAAAAAAGGAACATTACTACATTTATATCCTTCTATTCTAAATGTTGACATAACCAAGCGAATATAAACTAAAGTAGCAAAATATTGATATCTAGCATGCAAAGTAATTGAATGTATGGGAGCAAGATGTCACATGAACAAGCAGATGACAAAAGAGGTAAATGAAAGAAATGCCACCCCTAGCAGGAATACATAATGTGAACTGGAGCCCTATGCTCTTAGTGCCACAAGAAAAATGACACCTAAGCACAAGCCCCTTACTGTAGTATGGACGTTTAAAGTACATTTCTGATAGTGAAAGCACTGTTTAACTATGTTATATAGAATTTTTGACATTACCATATAGGTGTCAACTCATGTGTCTACAAGTCAAGGATTTTTCCCCTACTAAATCATAGATAATGTTATATTGTACAATAGTTGCAGGCTTCATAAATAATTTGACAGTGGCTAAAAAAGACAGCACAAATGCTAATGCATTTCTGTTTGATATGACATTTACGTTTAGCAAGCTGATCCTGACGTTTTGTTTTCTTCATATGTAGTTAAATCAAGCAATCTCCTGGTGTGCATCTCCAAGACAATAAAAGGAAGTCCCGTAAATAATGTGAATGCTCTTTACAAATCTAAGTCCAGAGAACACATGCACAATGCCAAACCTGAGCAAACAAAATGACCGTACATTCTAATATTTTCTGAGTTCAGAGGACAAAAATCATAAGTGACATTCACACTGACCACTACAAGTGAATGTACGCCAGCTATGCACATCAAAAAATTCTTACCAAGATGGCACCACCGATGAGGCCACCATTGGCAGCCGTGCATTTGACATCATCTAGCTCAGCATAGAGGAAGACAGAATTCTGGTCGTCCGGCTGGAGCTCGCCCATGACCCCGGAGACGGACGTCCAGGTTGTTGATGCGGGGGTGCCGACCCTGCGCAGTCCACTACCTCTGGCTCTAGTCAAACTCGAGGTCGGCTCCCGTGTGAGCTGCAAATAGTTCGTACAACCTGAACATGAATACATAAAACATGAGAACGAGAGGAGGAGAGGAACTGGCCGGAGTTGCAACTTGCAAGAGAGGAACCAACCGAATCAGCGTGGCTACCTCTGCTGCCGCCCCAAGATGAGCTTCCACCGGATCTGATGGCCGAGCACTACTGCTGGCTCCCACCATTCTGAGGCCACCAGATCCCGTCTGGCCTCCGTGGTTGTCGCCGCTGTTGGTGACGGTGGAGCACAAGGCCGCCGGATCTACGGTAGGCGTGCGCCAGCTCTGGCCACACGTTGAGGGGCTAGTTAGGCGCCGGCTCTGGTTAGGTGCAGCAACGGCCGGGAGATCCTTGGAGAGAGGCGAGGGAGGTGACAAATAGTGGATGGAAGAGGAAAACGTGCAGGCGGCGGTTTCGGGAGAGACGAGGGAAACGAGGAGGGTCGACCGCACGATCCGGAGAGGTGGGGAAAACTGGGAGGGAGTAGACAGGTTTTTTTTTTTTTTAGATGATGAAGAGTAGTCAGGGTTTGGCTCGCTCGTGTGGCCGACTTTTTTTTTTTTGCGGGGGCAAAAGCATTTCATTAATTGATTATGGTTTTACATTCCTCGCTAAGGATAGTGCTAATCTCGTGTGGCCGACTTTAGAACATATATTTGTATTCTTTTGGATCAAATTCATCTTAACAAGACTTTATATTTCTATTATTAGGCTTCCAACTTACTTCAATTATGACGTTCGGAACTTGCACATATTCTTATTCTGTCATAATAACATACGAACGTGTTGGCGCACATCTTAGCGGGTGATGTAGCTCAGTGTGGTCCCATCGTCATGCAACCATGCATAGCTATCATGTTATTGATGCCATGGTGATTTTTTAGCCATGTCATTTAACAAAAGGAAAAACATCTAAATCGGTGAATTGATGGCGCAAGCGAGATAGGATGCCTCGCTCGCGATGCACATGCTGGTGGGCCCATGCACCGCCCTTTCGTTTTCCTTATCCATTGGCGAAAACTCACCCAGTCATTCGTTTGTTGATCTCGCCCGCGGCGGCCTTTTCCTCTTTTTTCCTAAAGCACGTATACGTACATCGCTTGATTCTCAGCAATGGCTGCCCTTTCCTCGCACATTGCAGCAAATGAGCATTTGTTGTACTGGCCGGCACAGCAAGCTTTTTTCTTCGGCAATGGCGTGGGGGACTAAGTGGGGAGGGGGCTGATCTTATGGTTGGGAGGCGACACATCGGACGGTGCGGGATGCGACCAATTGGGAGATCACGGCGAGATCGACCGACACAGAGTGTTGTCTTTAAAACAATATTGATCATATTTGTTCTTTTGGATAATATTTTATATAAATAGGACTTCCTACTTATTTTCTTAGGTTTCTCACATAGTACCATTTTTTTTATTTTGAAATACCGAACTCGTGCTTATTACAATTCAGGATATTAATTAGTACTTCATGACACATGTACATTTAATAAAAATGTGGAGACCGATGTCCTTCTAGAGCGTGAAGCTGTATTTAATGAAAATGTGGAGGTACCAAATCACAGAAGGACCCATAACTAGAAAGTAGCTAACTAGTCCCTTCTTTTTACAAAGAGGTCCCTAGAACAATGATGGAAAATGCGGTTTGTACGAGCACAACCTCACAGTTGTCGAGGACGACCCACTTGAGACGGCAATACCTCTGTGACTCCATGCCGCGAGCTCTTTGGAGAAGCAGCGATGCCTCCCTTTTACCTCCTTGGTCGGGAAGAAGAATAATGACCGTCCTTGGGCCACAAGAAGTGGTGGTGTGGTCAAGCAAAACAACACCCGATTGTAATAGTCGCACCAAAGCATCCCCCATGGATGAGCTCTATCCCGATCTAGAACTCCATATTTTTCCCACTTTGTGTTTGCCACGCAACAATCTAGGAAGAACAGGAACGAGCGGAACACCTGTAGAGCGTGAACCAGCCGAGCTTATTGAAGGAGATTCCAGCGACGATGCACTTCAGAGTAGCTGTCCAGCAACTAGTACCACCAGGACTATGAGCGTTCGTGAGCCACCAGCCATTACTCGGACACGGCAACAACACACTCCCCTTCGGCAAGACATCATGTGCCACAGTGTGACGATCGAACCTAGACCTAGACACCGTTCATACATGATGTTTTTTGATAAAGCATACAAGACGTTGTTGAGCGACTCATTTTCCTTCTCTACTCTGGTCGGTGACACCATCGGAGACAGCAGGGGATCGGGCCGGTGCCGGGTACTTCTTCTCGACTCTCAATGGGCTCTCTCCTCATGATACATTGTAAGTGCACATTTTTCAAATATGCCATTTTCAAAACTCGTTATTACATTGTTTTTGACCAGTCTTTTAACCATCATATTAACGAAAAATAATAATGAACTTACAATAGCGATGCTAGAACCTAATTGTTAGAAATTTACTTATATAGAAATTATTTGGAATATAACCATCGGTCGTTTCACATGTTTATCGCCGTCGTGCATTGAAACATATCACCGAGGGTGAAAATCAACCGTCGGTTATTGCTATCCCCCGTCGGCCATTTCCAGTCATAGCCGAGAGCTTTGGTTTGACCTTCGGTCATTAAATTTTACCGTCGGCTATTACATGTAATCCCCGTGGGTATATCCATAACCGTCGGATATTACAATGAACCGTCGGGCATTACATTGAATATCCGAGGGTTGGGTTTTCCCCGTCGGTAAATGCAATGCACCGTCGGTTATTACTAGTCATACATGTGAGTTGACAAAAACCGTCGGCCATTACCACCACCATCGGCTATTACTGTAAAGGCCGACGGCCCATCGGCTATTAGATTTCACCGTCGGGAATATGGGCATTTCTAGTAGTGACGATGGAGCGTCCGACTGAATGGCGATGCGCGGAGCTTGTTAGTGATGACGACGCGTCCAGTGGGGTGACGGCGCGCGGAGCTGCCGAGTGACGATGGAGCGTCCGACTGAATGGCGATGCGCGGAACTGCCGAGTGATGACGACGCGTCCAGTAGAGTGACGGCGCGTGGAGCTGCCGAGTGACGATGGAGCGTCCGACTGAATGGCGATGCGCGGAGCTGCCGAGTGATGACGACGCGTTTCGCTGAGTGGCGATGTGCGGAGCTGCCGAGTGATGACGACGCGTCCAGTAGAGTGACGGCGCGCGGAGCTGCCGAGTGACGATGGAGCGTCCGACTGAATGGCGATGCGCGGAGCTGCCGAGTGATGACGACGCGTCCAGTAGAGTGACGGTGCGCGGGGCGGCCGAGTGACGATGGAGCGTCTGACTGAACGGCGATGCGCGGAGCTGTCGAGTGAATGACGACGCGTCCAGTAGAGTGACGGCGCGCAGGGCTGCCGAGTGACGATGGAGCGTCTGACTGAACGGCGATGCGCGGAGCTGTCGAGTGAATGACGACGCGTCCAGTAGAGTGACGGCGCGCGGGGCTGCCGAGTGACGATGGAGCGTCCGGCTGAAAGGCGATGCGCTGAGCTGCCGAGTGACGAAGACGTGCCTCGCCGAGTGGCGATGCGCGGAGCTGCCGAGTGGCGAAGACGAGCCTCGCCGAGTGATGATGACGCGTCCAGTAGAGTGACGGCGCGCAGGGCTGCCGAGTGACGAGGGAGCGTCCGGCTGAGAGGCGATGCGCTGAGCTGCCGAGTGATGACGACGCGTCCAGTAGAGTGACGGCGCGCGGGGCTGCCGAGTGACGATGGAGCGTCCGGTTGAGAGGCGATGCGCTGAGCTGCCGAGTGGATGACGACGCGTCCAGTAGAGTGACGGTGCGCGGGGCGGCCGAGTGACGATGGAGCGTCTGACTGAACGGCGATGCGCGGAGCTGTCGAGTGAATGACGACGCGTCCAGTAGAGTGACGGCGCGCGGGGCTGCCGAGTGACGATGGAGCGTCCGGCTGAAAGGCGATGCGCTGAGCTGCCGAGTGACGAAGACGTGCCTCGCCGAGTGGCGATGCGCCGTCCGGCTGAAAGGCGATGCGCTGAGCTGCCGAGTGACGAAGACGTGCCTCGCCGAGTGGCGATGCGCGGAGCTGCCGAGTGGCGAAGACGTGCCTCGCCGAGTGACGATTGGCGGAGCTGCCGAGTGGCGAAGACGTGCCTCGCCGAGTGGCGATGCGCAGAGCTGCCGAGTCGAGCATGTCATCGAGGAGGCGTCCGACCAAATGACGGCGTGCGGGGCGGCCGAGTGCCTGCACATTAGTCATCTGGACAGAAATGCCATCGAAATAAACGTGGACGTTTCAGTGACGTTGTCACGTGGACGTTTAGTTGTCCGAGTGACCCTACCAGTTAGCAAGTATAGCTGCCATATTCGTGTTGGACAATAAACGCCCCTGCATTGATGCTAATTGGCGGGATTAAGGGCCATGGGTGGTTATGTATGCATGCATGCACGATTAAATGGCAGGGAAACTGCTTACTTGACGCGGCCCTTAATGAAAGGATTACCTCAGCGAAACGGTCAACTCACGTTGGAGATCACCACGTCCGTTCATGTACCTGCGCGCATTTCCTGCATGCACTAATCAAAGAGGAGGTGGCCCACTTACCTTGTATGGTTAATTGAAGAAAGGGCCATGGGCAGCAGCCGGTGACGAAGGGACGGACCGCGTGGCCCGGAGGCTTGAGCGGCTCCCTATTTCTGTGCCGTATCGGGTCTGCGTGCACGCCGGTGTGACCACGTCGGAGAAGCTGACGAGGGCGGTGTGCATCGCACCTGCGACGGCGGCGGGAGGGATGACTCCATCATGGAGATCGCTGCTGAACGGACGACCGGGCCGAGGAGCTCCGCGCCTCCGGCCAGGCTTGTGTCTCCACGGAGCAGGAAGGGAGGTGCGTCGCGGCATCGGTATCAGGCCGACAACGGGACTCAGGAACACCGCTGGAGGTGCGGTTCCAGCGCGGACGAATGTGCCAGAGGTCGGTGAAGCCGGACGGGGCAGTGGTTGATTTGGTGCCGGCGTCGTTTGTCGGCGATGAAGAAGACAGGCGACAACGTACTGGACAGGTCAGGCGCTCAGCCTCCATGGCGCTCATCCGAACGGTGCTCGGTGGCGCAGCGGCGCTGTCGCTGCTCTCTGGTTGATGTGAAGAAGAAGATGCAGTCGTTGTTCTCGCTGGTATCTTCTTTCTTTTTAGATTGATTGAAAACTCCACGGTACTTGGATCAAATTCTCCATTGATGATTGTTGATCGGCGGACGAAGATCAAAGAAACAAAACCATTTGCATCATGGCTCGATAGACGCCATGCCCCACGGTGGGCGCCAACTGTCGTGGGAACGACTCCGACAGTACGAAGGGGGTAGGTTAAAGGAGCATGATCTACCGAGATGCATATGGGTGACACGGTGGTTTTAGCGAGTTCGGGCCTCTCACGGTGGAGATAACAGCCCTACGTCTCGTGCTCCGGAGAGGCTTTGTTTTATCTGAGCATATATCCGGAGATTACAATGTGTGTGGGAGAGAGCGGAGAACGGATCCCCTGCCCGAGCTAAGTCCGGAGACTAGTAGAAAAGAGAGAGAGGTAGAAGAAAGAGCCCCCCAGTCTAGTGGTGGGGGGTGGCTTATATAGAGTGCGCCACCCCTTCACCTCCTATGTTACAAAGTGGGGCGTTGATGCCGTAACACCAGATGGTGCTTCGACTGCCTTGTTGACTGTCGGTCTTCGCACATCCGAGTGAACCATACGACCGAGTGATTGATTGTCTTCCGAGTGAAAGGTAACCGTCGAGTGGATGAGGAAAGTTTCCGAGTGGATGTTGTCGAGTGACTTGTATGTCTTGATGATTTCAGTCGGTGTCCTTCTTGTAGTCCTTGACTTTTCTAGGGTAATGTCCTTAAGTAGGGTATGCAGGTCAGGCCTATGACCCTACCCTAGGTACATATCCCCATCAGCCACCGCATGTTAAGACACGTGTGAGGACCCGTCGCGATGCTCTGGTGGCATTGCTACCCCCCCCCCCCCCCCCCCCAAGGCCCCCGGCAGGCCTAACCCTGGACCAGTTGACCCGTAGATCTACGCCTTTAACTTTCGCCGGACGGGGTTTGACCAATAGACTTCTCCACCTGGTTGTGATAGGTCAGCCCATGGGACACTCCGAAACAAGGTCCGGGCCCAACCCACCACAGGATCCCCTCCGTGTCGGCCAGACGCGACCGTTTCCCCCCTCCAAGCGCCGGCGGCAGCGCCGTCCGTGAAGGGGGTCACACTCCGGAGCCGCGTGCCGGGTGTTTGCACCCGCCACCGCACTCGTAGAAACAATCTGATGGATGTACATATAAAATTTGTCTCGTTTGGCCAAGGAATGAAAAATATACAAAATAGTCAAACAAAAGGGTGTTTTCTGTAAATCTGAAGCAAACATGATTTAAGTTTGTTCAAATTTGAAAACACAGTATAGCAACAGATTCTTTACAAGATTTTGATAACAAACCATATTAAATTTGTCAAATCGATGCAAGTATCAATTACTTATGATTTTAACAAAGTATAAGGACCTATATGCAAAAGTACATGAGGTCACAGTTATAACATACTCAAAAAGAAAAACAAACTGGATATTCATAATCTATGGAAAATTCTACCCCAAATCGATATATAATTTGTGTATGTTTAAGTTTGGATAAGTCTGATTTCAACCTAAAAATGAAAATAAATTAGATAAGTCAGATTCACTAGTACTGCCACGTGGCAGTCCCTGGTGGTTCCTGGCCGAAGGCTATGCCTACGGCAAAGCCGTCGGCATATGTGCTATGCCGACGGCCTCCGTCAGTGCCGTCGGCATAACCCCGACGGCGTCAGCTGGCCGTCGCATGTGGGGTCGCCTGGGCCGCTTATATACCGACGGCTGCGCTATACCGACGGCCGCCGTCGGCACAGTCCGGTATATGCCGACGGCCTTTGTATGCCTACGGTTGCCGTCGGCATATATCTGTCTGTGCCGACGGCTTTTCTATGTCGACGGCTTTCCACAGGCCGTCGGCATACGTCTACTTATGCCGACGGCCCCGACAAAATGCCGTCGGCATAGAAAGTGCCGTCGGCAACTGCCCTTATTCCGGTAGTGGGCGGTGCACCGGAACGTCGTCTGTGGACATGGGCTTTTCCGGCCGGTCGAAGTCTTCCACGGTAAGCCTCATTAATCGCTATATTTTTACAGTTTAACAATGAGATTTGTAGTGCATATCTCGAAGAGATTATGAACAGAGTTATGTCTTAGATGCTGATTTTGAGGAGTAGTTTTCCAATGAAATGTTCAGTGACCATATAGATGTGGTAATTAACTCTTGATTTACTCATTTGCACAACTAGATAAGCGTAACTTTAGCACTGTTTGATTTCATTTTTAAAGATACGGAGATGGAGTAATATTTGCATACCATTCATATTAATTGGCTCCTCCTTCTTAATTTCTCATAAACTGCTATTTAGAATAATTATACATATTTCTTTTAGAACTATTTACGGCCTTGTGGCACCTCAAATATATTTATGTACTCATATAATTATACTATAAGCCTGGCACTAAACATGGCTTTGCACTCCCGTGAGAAAAATATGGCTTTGTATTGCTAAAGATGTCTTGTCATAGATACACAACACTTCTTTTATCTATTTCCTCCATAAGTCATCATATATGCAGTGATTACATAAATATCGACTGTTATGGCATTTATATTAAGGGGCCTCAATTTTTTGTTTCGCCCCAGGCCCCTAAAAACTCAGGACCGGCCCTGCTAGCACCAGTACTGTAGCAGCTAGCAGGATGATTGCTGCTTATAAGCTTATTCACAGAGACACGCCATAGCAAGCGGTTCAGATCAGGCGACAGACGGGGAGATCCAGACGAGCTCGATGTCGACGAAGTGCCCGCCGGCGATGCCCACCACCGTCATCTCCCGGTCGCCCAGCGAGTACACGCCGATGGCATGCCGCGCCGTCGTCCCCTCGTTCCGCTGCGCGAAGTGCACGCAGTTCTTCCGAACCCCCGACGCCGCCGGTAACACGGACACCGAAGCCGCCGGTCCCACGAACACCGCCTTCCCGCCGGGCAGCTCCGTCGCTGCATCCCACTCGCGCCGCGTCGGCAGGAACGGCCGCACCTCCACCTCAACCGAATACCTCGGCCGGCACGAACACCGCCTTATGCCTTGCACTACTTTCCTCGCCACCAGGAGGACCTCCCCGTCGGACTCTACCAGGTACACCCGCCGCCGCTCCCAGTTGTACAGCTGGTGCCCGACCTCCTCCCCGTGCAGCTCGCATACCGCCGCCACGCGCGCGCGGAGGTTGGCGCGGTAGGCGAGGACCGCGCCGTCGTCGGCCAGCGGGCACAGCAGCCCGCGCCAGAACGCGATGTCCTGGAAACCCCTGTGCCCCGAGCCAGCGGCGTCGATCATGGTCCTGCAGGAGGCGGACATGACGCTGTCCGGCCGGACGAGCTCGACCGTGCTGCCCGAGCGGCTGAGCAGGGCAGCCACCCAGCCGGGGGAGGTGGCGGCGTGGAGAGCACGACCTTGGCGACCAGAAAACCGAGGGCCCGGGCCAGGGCGACAGACTCGCCGGAGAATACGTTGCAGAGCGCGAGGCCGCGGTCCCCGTCTGAGGCCATCGCGAGCCAGCCGCCGATCTGGCCGCAGCACTGGCCGGCCGGGAGGGCGAAAGGGAGGATCTCGCGGCGCATGAGGCTGAAGACGGCAAGACCGCCGCCGGATCTTGGGCGGCGGAGGAGGAGATGTGGGGCCTCGAAGGGCGCCGGGAATGGGGCAGGAGCGGCCCGCGCGCAGGAGCGCCACGTGGAGCAGACGAGCCGAACCGCGACGCGGCCGAGCGGGTCGACGGAGCGGAAGACCTTCTCCAGGAGCTCCGGTGGGAGGTCTGACCAGGCGTAGGACTCCGTCTGCCACCGGCGGGGATTGCACGGGAAGGGAATGTAACACCCCAAAAATTTAACCATATTTTTATTAAATAATATTTGGCCAGAAATAAAATTTTGTATTATAATAGGTCTTTTATTAATTTTAGAGTAGTTTCTATTTTCTGTTTTCAAAATTCTTCCCTCCATTTAGAATTTTTTGTAAAATATTATGGGCTTTGGAAGTTTTCCAAAATCATTTCATTTATATTTTAATAACAGCAAGAGTTATTTTCATAATAAAATTTTGCCCAAGATAATTCTTTTAAAGGCATTTTTAATACTTTAAATGCCTCTGTTGCACTATAACTATTTTAAATAATTCTTTAAAAATTCCACAAAAATTATGAGGGGTCATGTGATACCTATATATCACTTTTATGCAAAAACTCATCTTGGTGTTTTGAAAATTTTGAGTGAAACATCCTCTTTTCTTTTCTGGTCCATATTCAGCTTTGAACTACAACCTCAATTTTTATTGCTCCAAAAATTCTACAATTTTCCCCACCTCTAATCCTTCCTAAGAAATCCTTAAGTCCAGAAGACCAGCTCCAATTACCTCTTTTTAGTTCACCAAATAAAATCCCCAAGTTTCTGTCCAGAACAGAAATTTTTCCAGACTTGCACTAGCAAGTTTCTCCTTTTCGCAAAACAACTCCACCACCATCTTTATCTTCTAAAGAGACACCATCCTGCCAATTTTCATACTCATCAGAAGCACCTAGATCACCTTAGCATTCTGTCAAACACCTTTTGGGCATGACAGAAATTTGGTCTCCTTCTAAACTACATTTGGCATTTGCTTCTCCTGCCAAACCACCATGTCTAGTAGCTCCATTACAGAGTGACTCATCATCATGCCAAATTCCAAATTCAAATAAGTTCATTTGGCCACTGTGGCAATTCATCGAACGCCTGGTGTGCATGCACAGAGCACGAGCAGAGTGCTCGTTTGGCAGGCATCGGCACCGCCACGCGTGGCCTCCCTACTGCCTCCCCCGCATGTTTTTCTTCTCCTCTAGCTTCACGGGCAATCCACCGCCCTCACCGACACCTCCCCTCGTCTCCTAGCGCCGGCCAACGCCGGTCAACCGCCGTCCAGCGCCGCCCGACGAAGCCCACCCTGCCACGTCCTTGCCCTCTTAATTGCCAGCGACCAGAGCTTAGCTGAAGCTCACCGACCACCTCATCGACTCGCTGACCCTGGCCACCGCCCGCAACCACCTTTTCGGCGCCATCAATGGCCGCTCGCAGCCGTGCCGTTCTCTGTAAGCCACGGCACCGCCTCCCCCTCCCTATAAAAAAGCCTCCCGAGCTTGCTGCACTCCCGAGCATGCCTCCTCTCCTCTCTGAAAACCACCCCGAGCAGCCAATCGAGCCGGGGCGGTCGTCTTCCTCGTCTCCGGCAACCACGGTCGCCGCCTCTATCCAGTAGATTCCGACGCCGTCTGAGCCTCCCCTTCTCCACTCTCTCCACCAATGGCCTCCTGGAGCATCCGCGAACCCATCCCACCCTTTAATTTCACCGGGAAAGTACCGTGGACGAAACCTCTCCTTCACCGACGGCCGCCGTCCGCTGCGAAGCTAGCCGCCGACGACCCCGTACTCCCTGGCGACCACGAAGGGTACCCAGATGGTTGCCTTGATCTCCTGATCACGCTCGTGTACTCAGCTCGCCGTGGGTCGCCGCCAACAGCCGCGCTCTCCTCTGTTCCCGCGCGGTGACGACAAAGACCAGTCAAACCTGGCTGGTGGGCCTGCGGGACCCACCGTTAGTGACTGGAACTCACGCCCGCACTGGCTAAATGGAGGCGGGTTTCTCTGGGGCCGTCTTCGCTCGGGGAAGACGTACTTCCACAACTACGCCATCGACGTCATCAGCCTCCCGCGCAGCCGAGCGGCTGGGCTCGGCCCAGTAGTGCCATGTGACTAAATCGCGCTCAGGGCGCATCTCTGCCCTTTTCCCTTTTCTTTTTCAGCAGTTTTCAAATATTTCCACAGCAACCGTTTCAAATCCCAATTTGATGATTCAAATTTCTAAATACTCCTAAAATCAAGCTCTATTAATCTAGCTAGGGTGAACATTTTCCATAAGTTTATCTCTGCTGGATTTATTAAATAAGTCCAATTCTTTATTTCTTTCAACTTAGAAACTCTCTAGGAAAATCATATGAACTCCAGATAACTTGATTCTTTTTCTGAAATTCCTAATTTTTCATCTAGTTTATTTTAGTATTTATTTGAAAAATTTCCAAACAAATTTTTAATACTGTTTTAGCTCTATGAGGTAATTGCAATATTTTTGAAAATAGGAATAATGGAGGGGAGAGAATTTTTCAAAACTTTTGGAGTGCACCCAATATTTCTGCATGATCAAGGCAAGCATCTTGAACACTTGATATGGTGATTGCATGGTTAAATGTTTGCTAGGATAATTGAATCATACATATGTTGAATTCAAATAAAATTTGCATGCATATAGTGTTGGCATATTTTCTCGTATCGTACAACGTGTGCTTGTCATGACTAACTTGCAGGAGCAGGCGTAAGAGAAATACAGTTACTGATAGAAAGGTGATCACGTCGGAGCGTGATCATGCCTTGTTGGTTATGCATGTTGGGACATGCAAGGGCTGTGGCCCTGTCTTGGAGTTACTGTGGAAAGAACACTATATTGTGCTAACTACTGCAGGAAAATACATAAGCCTCCTGAGTCGACCGTAGATCGAGTCTTGTTCCGGTAACCCCCATACTTGTTCGTGCTGCCACTTGTCCCTGCCACAGGTAGGGTATGGTTTAGTAAGTTGATAACCCCTTTCCTGCACACACCACATAGAGGGGCCATAGTGAAAGATACCATTGGCCCATGGTAGGCATGTCACTTGGTCAGGGGGCATGGGTGTCTCCGGTTGTAGCCGGAGAGGGGTAGCACCCCTGTTTGAGCGCCGATATAAATATTGTGATCCCATGCTATTCGAGATTGTAGTCTCCCCGTCTTAGAGTTTATCTTGAACGATGCCTTCGGTGATTCCTGGCATCAGGAAAGTTAATCTGGTGTGTGCTGGTTAGGTGTGTTTTCAACCCAAAGGCCGTAATGGGAATTAGTCAGCGTCTCAGTGTTGACTAAGGAAATCATTTACTTGTGGGTAAAGAGTGCACCCTCAGCAGAGTTTTAAAACCTATTGGAATAGCCGTGTCCGCGGTTAAGGACTACAGTCTGGGTTGGTCAAGTGTCGGTCTTAGTGTCGGTCTCCGGAGGAAATAATTAAATTGAGCATGAATTATTTTGCAGTATGATTAATGCTACTATTGATAATATCATGAATATTATTGATGATTTGAATATTATTATGGACTAACCGTTTCTCTTATTTTTTATTTTTCTGAGTATCTCATGGGCTGGCTAGACTACCTGGGATACTCATTTATTTTCAAGACCTCTCGAGGCGTCGCTTGAGTTCTCAGGCGGTCCTGTCTCGCCCGATTCTCTTTTAGACACCCGTTTGGCATTTCTTTTCAAGACCTACCGTGGCGTCACTTTTAGACACCCGACTGGCATTTCTTTTCAAGACCTCTCGTGGCGCCGCTTGAGTTCTCGGGCGGTCCTGTCTCGCCCGATTCTCTTTTAGACACCCGATTGGCATTTCTCTTGGATATTCGGGCGGTCTTGTCTCGCCCGATTCTCCACCTTATATTTTCTTTTGGATTCTCGGACGGTCCTGTCTCGCCCGATTATCCACTTTTAAGTTTCCTTGTTTGTCACTAACATTTCATATTTATTCTTCAGCACCATAGTAATATTCATCATGCCATGCTTTAATTTCGTTCAGCATATGCATATAATTTAACCCATCATGATCATATGCATTCGGTATATCTTTTGTTCATTATGTTTGCGAGTACATTCAAACGTACTCACAGGCTTGTCCCTGGCTATTTAATTGGCCAGGTCAGGATTTCGACAAGGAATATTACCACGACATATATGCGGAGCCTAGGATAGCGGCCACGCGGGATAGGACTTATCCTGGTCAGCCGTTTCTGTGGGAATGGAGCCCCATCGATGTTGGAGAGCCACGAGTCGCTCCCGTCACCCGTCACCAGAAATTATTGTTGTATCATTATACCTTTATGGTCTTGTATCCCCTTTTTGTAATTACTTGGTAATCTGTAACAAGGACGTGTCCACCAGTAACAGTAATTCTGGGCTGGTGACGACACGAGGGGTTAATTTTTGGGATATCATGTCCCGGAAATCCGGCCCCGACAGGGAAGCCATCATAACTCACACCGACCACTGAGCTTAGCTTTGGCCACCCCTCTGCCTGCATTTCTTTTTTTTCGAAGGCCATCATGGCTACCTTTATTGATTGAAAATAGGAATTACATCATCCACGAGTTTAGAGACTAGACAGCCCGGAGGCTCATCCGTCCAGCTATAAGAAGTCTTATTACAATGGCGGCTGCTACGCGTAAGCCGGCTGATCTTAGAAAAGATCAACCGCCTGCGCAGCCGTCTGATTTACGCGTAGGTGGCCGTTAGATCGCAGGCTCCCAACAGCACGTCTTCCTCTTCTTTCTTCGCATTCTTCTCTCGCAATGCCCAGTCGTTGGAAGCAGCTTCTGGCGGTTGCCGCTGCCGTCGGCAGTCGCCCCACCAGAGGACAGGTCACGTGGAAGCGACGCCTTTGGCCGTGATGCAGGGCGCTGCCGCCTGTGCAGGGGAGGAGGCCACGCCGCCGCCGGCCGCGGGATAGCCGTGGCTGCAGCGGAGTGTCGGCCACGTGCCGTGCGTCGAGCCAGAGCATGGGAGGGCGCTGCCCACCATGGCCGGGGCGGGGCGCAACACTGTGGTGGTTGGCGCTGCACCGCCGCCCTATGATGTGGCTCCACGTCGGGAGGAGGAAGGATGGGGTCGACGTCTGCCGTGTGCTACGTCTCACCAGCCGTCATGTGATTCGTCTTCCTAAGCTCTAGGGCCCAACTCGGTGGCCTACCCCATCCTCACACCCTTACCAAGGAAACGTGAGTAGGAGATGACTCTCCCCATGGCCGGTGTTGCTGATCCAAGGGATGTTTGCCGCTGCGGCGAGCGAGGGCGGTGGGCGGTGGCTGGTGCTGTGGAGGTGATGCTACAAATATGACCACCGGTGCTTCAAGACCGACCACCGCTGCATTACAGCTCCGGCGGCGTCGACGACCACTGCATCAGAGCTCCAATGGCGCAGCTCCTGCGGCGTCGACTCCGACGGCCGCTGCATCGCAGCTCAGTTCCGGTGGAGTCATGGGGCATCGCAGCTCCGGCGGCGTCACGCCCGCTGCATCGCTACTTCGGCCGCGTCGTGGCCGCTGCAGCGCAGCTCCGGCCGCGTCGTGGCCGCTGCATTGCAGCTCCCGCGGCATCGACGACCGCTGCATCGGAGCTCCAATGGCGCAGCTCCTGCGGCGTCGACTCCGACGGCCGCTGCATCACAGCTCAGCTCCGGTGGAGTTGTGGCTGCTGCATCGCAGCTCCGGCGGCGTCACGCCCGCTGCATCGCAGCTTCGGCCGCCTCGACTCCGACGGCCGCTGAAGCGCAGCTCCGGCCGCGTCATGGCCGCGGCATTGCAGCTCCGGCGGCATCGACGACCGCTGTATCGTAGCTCTGGCGACCGCTGCATCACAGCTCCGGCGGCGTTTTGACGCCCGCTGCATCACAACTCGGACGGCCGTTGCATCGCAGCTCCGGCGGCGTCGCGGCCACTGCATGTATGGATGGATGGAGCGCGACAATGGGTGCTGCATGGATGGTGCCTCTGCTGCGCGAGAGAGAAGATGTGCGTTGAGGGCAAGTGCAAGCAGCGAACGGCTACGATGTGCAGGATCGTACGGTTATCAAGGCGGCTGATAACTGCGAGCTTATCAGCCGGCTTACGCCTAGCATCGGCCGTCTATTTTTCGAGCCCCCGAATCCTTACCTATCCAGCCGTGGTCTCAGCCGGTACGACCTAGGGCTGCGGCAAGCTTCCAAGGTCCAGCGAGATGGGCGAGTGGAAGGTGTTAAACGAATACTACCCAGTCAAAGATCTCACGGCAGTGACAACCCACAGTACTGGAAAATTCGTTTTTTCCGAGTTTCAACGTCTTTTCCTAGTGCATTTCGTCGGGCACTCGGCAAACAAGGTCTTTGCCGAGTGTTGCTAAAAAACACTCGACAAAAAAGAGAAACTTGGCGAACAATTCTTTGCCGAGTGTTACACTCAGCAAACAAAAACACTCGGCAAAAGGGGTCTTTGCCGAGTATCACACTCGGCAAAAGGGTGTTTTCGCTGCACTGCACTGTTTTAGTTGTCGACTTTGCATACGACCTCGGATGAAGATGATCCAAAAATCAAAGTTGTTCATTTTGACGAGAAGAATAATTTTCGTGTTGAGCACCTTTTGATTTTAGGCAATCTTAATAACATTTTTTCCATGCCAAAATATGCTGTCAACAGATGCCTGTGCAAGTGCAAACGAAGTCCAAAAAACATGGAACTTGGCATGGTGCTATCCATTGGCCTTGAAAGTTTTTATATACTCAATATACACCATTACTTGATTCATGCCAAAATTTGGTATCTTTGGGGGTCCGTTTGCTATATTTAATTCATTGAATGCATTTCTAGACATTTAGTGAATATAATTCAAATTTGAAGTGCAAGAGCATGAAAACCATGACTTGAAAAATCCTATTTGTGTTCTTGAGTCTATGTTGAGGCCATATACAAGAAAAGGAAAGAAATTCCAAATATGAATGTGCCAAGACATGACCCTGAACATGGAGTTTATTGGATTTTCAATTGCGAAAAACATGAACGAAGTCCGAAAAGCATGAAATTTGGCATGATGACATCATATGACACGTAGAGGCTGTGGTAATTTTTTTAGAAGGTTTCACAAAAGTTGTGACGTACACTACTTAGAAACCGTATTATCTCCGAGTAAGAATCATGATTTTGAGAGGGAACGGGTCAGCTTGGAAGGCGATGCGATCGCTTCTTCATCCGTTGGCCTTGAAATTTTTTGTACACTCAATATACACCATTACTTGATTCATGTCAAAAGTTGACATCTTTCGGGCCCGGTTTGCTATATTTAAGCCATTAAATGCATTTCGAGGCATTTGGTGAATATAATTTAATTTGAACTGCAAGTGCATGAAGGGGTTGGCAAATTTGGTTTGAAAAATCTTATTTGTGTTCTTGAGTCTACGTGGAGGCCTTATACAAGAAAAGGAAAGGAATTCCAAACATGAGTGTGCCAAGACATGCCCCCGAACATGGTGTTTGTAGGTTTTTACATTTCGAAAAATGCAAACGAAGTCCGAAAAGCATGAAGCTTGGCATGGTGCCATCATATGACACCTAGAGGCCGTGGTAAAAAATTGAGAAGTTTTCGCAAAAGTTATGACGTCCACTGCTTACAAACCACACCATCTACGAGGAAAAATCATGTTTTCGAGAGGGAACGGGTCAGCTTTCAAGGCGATGCGACCGCTGCTTCGTTCGTTAGTCTTGAAATTTTTTGTACACTCAATATACACCATTACTTGATTCATGTCAGAATTTGGCATCTTTCGGGGCTTGTTTGCTATATTTAAGCCATTAAATTCATTTCAAGGCATTTAGTGAATATAATTCAAATTTTAACTGCAAGCGCATGAAAAAGTTGGCAAATTTGGTTTCAAAAATATTATTTGTGTTCTTGAGTCTATGTTGAGGCCATATACAAGAAATGGAAAGGAATTTCAAACATGAGTGTGCCAAGACATGGCCCCGAACATGGAGTTTGTTTATTTTTAAATTTTGAAAAATGCAAACGAAGTCCGAAAAGCACGAAACTTGGCATGGTGCCATCATATGACACCTAGAGGCCGTGGAAATTTTTTGGGAAGTTTTCGCGAAAGTTATGACATACACTGCTTACAAACCGCACCATCTCCGAGGAAGAATCATGGTTTCGAGAGAGAACGGGTCAGCTTTCAAGGCGATGCGACCGTTGCTTCATCCGTTGACCCTGAATTTTTTTGTACACTCAATATACACCATTACTTGATTCATGTCAAAATTTGGCATTTTTCGGGGTCCGTTTGATATATTTAAGCAATTAAATGCATTTCTTGTCATTTAGTCAATATAAGTCAAATTTGAACTGTAAGTGCTAGAAAAAGTTGGCAAATTTTGGTTCAAAAATCCTATTTGTGTTCTTGACTCTATTTGTATGCCTTATACAAGAAAAAGAAAGGAATTCCAAATATGAGTGTGCCAAGACATGCCCCCGAACATAGAGTTTGTTGATTTTTAAATTTCAAAAAATACAAACGAAGTCCGAAAAGGATGAAACTTGGCATGGTGCCATCATATCACACCTATATACCGTGGTAAAAACTTGAGAAGTTTTCGCAAAAGTTATGACATACACTGCTTACAAACCGCACCATCTCCGAGGAAGAATCATGGCTTCGAGAGGGAACGGGTCAGCTTTCAAGGCGATTTGACCGCTTCTTCGTTCGTTGGCTTTGAATTTTTTTTATACAATCAATATACACCATTACTTGATTTGTGTCAAAATTTGGCATCTTTCGGGGTCCGTTTGCTATATTTAAGCGATTAAATGTATTTATAGGCATTTAGTGAATATAATTCAAATTTTAACTGCAAGTGCATTAAAAAGTTGGCAAATTTGGTTTGAAAAATATTATTTTTCTTCTTGAGTATATGTTGAGGCCTTATTGTCGTGGTGATCTCACGGCAGATGCCATATGATGGCTTATCGAGGGTGGAGCCGAGGAGCGTCGGTGGGTTCCGGAGACGAGATCGGGCACAAGCGGTGCGAGACACATGATGTACCCAGGTTCGAGGCCCTCCGAGGGAGGTAACACCCCTAGTCCTGCTGAATGCACTGATGTGAGCTCGAGGGCTACAATGGTGCTTCTGGAGCTGTTTGGGTAGAGGAGGAAGAAAGAGCTAGCTCTCCTCCTTGCCTCATGTGAGTGTGTGTGTGTGCGTGAATGAGCCGACCCCCCCTCTAGGGGGGCTCCTGGGAGGTCTTATAGCCTGACCTCCCAGGTTACAATGGATAGAATAAGATGGGCGGGCCCTGTTGCTAGCGACTCTGGCCACCCGCAGGGCCCGCCGGCTGCGGGGCCCGTCGACTGTAACCCGTCGCCGCTGGCGTCACGGAGTGGTAGGCACTGTGCCTCCACTGTGCCGGGCCGCGCTGACGTCAGTCGCCTGGGTCAGCAGGGCAGGTGGTACTATAGCCACACTCTCCCCGTCATGGGAGAGGTCTTGTCGTACGGTTGGATTGGACGGGCGCTGACCTCGCCAGAGCCGGCTGAGGCCAGCTGGCCCGGACGTGGCGCCGCGCCCAGCCGACTCGCAGCTGGGGAGCCGGCTGGAGGGCCAGCCGGACCGAGGGGCATGGCCGCCTCGATGTTTTGAAATGTCGTCTTGTCTCCTTGAGCCTAACCGGGGGTCATCCCCCCGTCAGTAGCCTTCGAGCCTCCGGGTGACTCGAAGAGTCGGGCGGAGGGTCTCCGCTGTTTGTCTTTAAGGTTGCCTATGGCAGCCGGCGCATCTTTTTTCCAGTGGGGGCGCGCCAGCGCACCCACAGGGTGTAGCCTCCGAGCCTTCGGGTGACTCGAAGAGTCGGGCAGAGGGTCTTCGCTTTCTCGTGTTGTCCCGTGAGGGCCGGGCTGGCTGACAGGCACGGAGCGCCGCCGGGCGCGGACGCGGAGTGTGCCGGCGGGTGGGCGCGGAGCGCCGCCGGGCGTGGACGCGGAGTCCGCTAGCTGGTGGGCGCGGACGCGGAGTCCGCCGGCTGGTGGGCGCGGGGCCCTGCCGGGCGCGGACGCGGCTTCCGCCAACTGGTGGGCACGGGGCCCTATCGGGCGTGGACGCGGAGTCCGCCGGCTAGTGGGCGCGGGGCCTTGCCGGGCGTGGACGCGGAGTCCTCCGGCTGGTGGGCGAGGACGCGGAGTCTGCCGGCTGGTGGGCGCGGGGCCAGGTGAAAACACTAAGTTAAACACTGGGGAGGCTAGGTGAACATTTATATGCATGGCTGATGCAGCCGGCTGGGCGGCGAGGATGCAGTCGGATCGTCCAAGCCGCTTTCTCCCTCATCGTTTTTCGTGTGCACGCGACCTGTAGCTTTTGCTCTTGCCAACCGGGTTGCGGTCTGTAGCTGAAACCGAAGAGTGGGCCTTTGGTGCCGTACTCAGTACTATGCCGACCTGGAAAAGGGAGCTACTTGGGCGAGCTGGACAATATTTAGCTGGGCGGCGACTGAGCCCCTGGGGCCAAGGACCAGCCTCCGTGCGTCGCCCGAGGAGGTCCGAGCTAGCGCGCCGGGCGCAGATCGCCCAGTAGGCGCTAGCCTGAGCAACTCGCAAAGGAGTAAAGACGGGAAAGCATAAGCGTGACTTAGATGTTTTCATGCCCCAGGCAGGGACGCAGTCCAGGTAGTTGGAGCGGCGACGTCCGAGTCCGCGGAGCCAGACGAGACCGGGGCGGGGCCTGCAGAGGCGAAGCCGGACGTGGCGACGGCGCCTGAGGAGGCGGGGCCGGACGTGGCGACGGCGCCTGAAGAGGCGGGGCTGGACGAGGCGGCGGCTCCAGAGGAGGCGGGGCCGGGCGAGGCGGCGGCGCCTGAGAGGCGGAGCCGGGCGAGGCGGCGGTGCCTGAAGAGGCGGAGCCGGACGGAGCCGAGCCGGCTCGACGGCGCTGATGCCGGGGAGCAGGCGGAGGCAACCGAGGAGGCGGAGCCGGGCGAGGAGGCGGTGCCTGAGTAGGCGGGGCCGAACGAGGCGGCGGTGCCTGAGGAAGCGGAGCCGGGCGAGGCGGCGGTGCCTGAATAGGCGGAGCCGGACGGAGCTGAGCCGGCTCGACGGCGCTGATGCCGGGGAGCAGGCGGCGGCGCCCGAGGAGGCGGAGCCGGGCGAGGCGACGGTGCCTGAGGAGGCGGGGCCGGACGAGGCGGCAATGCCTGAGGAGGCGGGGCCAGACGAGGCGGCGGTGCCTGAGGAAGCGGAGCCGGACGGAGCTGAGCCGGCTCGACGGTGCTGATGCCGGGGAGCAGGCGGCGCGGCCCGAGGAGGCAGAGCCGGGTGAGGCGGCGGTGCCTGAAGAGGCAGAGCCGGACGGAGCTGAGCCAGCTCGACGGCGCTAATGCCGGGGAGCAGGCGGCGGCGCCCGAGGAGGCGGAGCCGGACGAGGTGGAGTCGGGCGAGGCGGCGGTGCCTGAAGAGGCGGAGCCGGACGGAGCTGAGCCGGCTCGACGACGCTGATGCCGGGGAGCAGGCGGCGGCGCCCGAGGAGGCGGGGCCAAACGAGGCGGCGGTGCCTGAGGATGCGGAGCCGGATGAGGCAGCGGTGCCTGAGGAGCCGGGGCCGGACGAGGCGGCGGTGTTGTGCTGTCAGCACGGTCGCGCGGGGATAATGCTGATGTCGAGCCCCCGAGACCTGCGGAGGAGATGGCGGCGACGCCGCGACGCGCCTAGGCAATGCAGCGGCGGGACGCGGGCGAAGGTAGTCGGCGAGGAGGCGTCGCACGCGGTCGTGCCGGGGGCGTACTGATGTCGAGCCCCCGAGCCCTGCGGAAGAGATGGCGGCGACGCCGCGGTGCGTGATGACGAAGAGGGTCCCACCCGGACCGTGACTCCAGCCGCGGATCACCCCGCGGTGGGCGCCAACTGTCGTGGTGATCTCACTGCAGATGTCATAGGATGGCTTATCGAGGGTGGAGCCGAAGAGCGTCGGTGGGTTCCGGATACGAGATCGGGCACAAGCGGTGCGAGACACACGATGTACCCAGGTTCGGGCCCTCAGAGGGAGGTAACACCCCTAGTCCTGCTGAATGCACTGATGTGAGCTCGAGGGCTACAATGGTGCTCCTGCAGCTGTTTGGGCGGAGGATGAAGAATAAGCTAGCTCTCCTCCTTGCCTCGTGTGAGTGTGTGTGCGTGAATGAGCCGACCCCTCTCTAGGGGGCTCCTGGGAGGTCTTATAGCCTGACCTCCAAGACCTCCCAGGTTACAATGAATAGAATAAGAGGGGCGGGGCCCTGTCGCCAGCGACTCTGGCCACCGCGGGGCCCGCCGGCTGCTGGGCTCGTCGACTGTAGCCCGTCGCCGCTGGCATCATGGAGTGGTCGGCACTGTGCCTCCACAGTGCCAGGCTGCGCTGACGTCGGTCGCCCCGGGTCAGCGGGGCAAGTGGTACTGTAGCCACACTCTCCCCGTCGTGGGAGAGGTCTTGTCGTACGGTTGGATTGGACGGGCGCTGACCTTGCCAGAGCCGGCTGAGGCCAGCCGGCCCGCAGCTGGGGAGCCGGCTGGAGGGTCAGCCGGACTGAGGGGCGTGGGCTGCCCCGATGTTTTGAAATGTCGTTTTGTCACCTTGAGCCTACCCGGAGGTCATCCTTCGTCACTTATACAAAAAAACGAAAAGGAATTCCATACATGAGTGTGCCAAGACATGTCCCCGAACATGGAGTTTGTTTGTTTTTAAATTTCAAAAAATGCAAATGAAGTACGAAAAGCATGAAAAAAAAAGAACAAAAAGAAAATAAAGCAATGCAGAAAAAGAAAGAAAAAATGAGAAGAAAGAAAATTGAAAAATGAAAGAAACAAAGAAAGAGAAGAAAACAAAAAAAAGGAAAAGAAAAGAATTTGTTTTTCCGAGTGTTTTATAGAAGTAGCTCGGTAAAACTATCTTAGCAAAGAAACACAAATCTGCATACTCTTTCTTGATTGGTTGAAAGGGAAAAGGATGGATCGATGACGTGCCATCTATCAGACGCCTCTCTCCCTCCTTATCTCCCTTCTCTCTCAATCACAATCACACACCTCCTCTCATCTCTCTTCTGACACGACGCATGTGCACGCCTCGACAGCCACCCAAGAAGAGAGGAAGACCGGCGACTGCGACGGTGCCCGGCGCTGCGTTGTCTCCGGCAAGCCGCCCGCGGGTTGGCCGAGTTCATCATCGTGGGGAATGGTGGCGCCCAGATCGGTACGACGTCTCCGTGCTCCACAGCTTCAACCTGCCCATGGTCTTCTCCTGCGCCGGCGCGCGAGTTCCGGGGTGGAGACCTCGGCTGCTCCGACGGCAACCACGGCCCTTGCGGCGGACAGCACGCTGCGTGCGTGGCCATGGCATACACAACATGCTCTGCTAGCAGTGGTAGCAGCGAGCAACAACACGCCCAAACTACAAGTAGCAGCAGCATGCGCCAGCAAGCAGCGGCCAGCAGCGGCACGCGCAAGCAACAAGTAGCGGCATCACGCGACGGCAAGCATCATCAGCTCCTCTTCCCCGGCCGCCGCCGCCGCTCCTCTTCCTGTGGCTGTTGGATATTTACGTGGCTTGTTGCCGGAGATGCTCGCCGGAGATCAAAATTCCCACTAAATGACCAAAAATTAGCACACATCAAAATTTCCGCCACAATTTATCAAATCCGCGCAGGCACAGACTACGGTGTGGAGCTGCAGCTTGCGATCGATGGGAGAGGAGGTGATCATAGTTTTTACCAATGGGGTACGCTACATTCCTGGGCCAGATTGGCGATGGCCATGCCGTCTTCCTGGGTCTCTCAGAAGTCGAAGTCTTTGAGCAGCTTCCGGACCTGCTCGAGCGTGACGAAGAGCACCACGGTGAAGGGTCCCTGTCGCGTCACCGTCGGGATGAAGCCCTTGTACAGCGCCAGCGCGCCCTCCGACCGAACGGTCTTGATGGCGCAGTCGATCGCGCCGGCGTACGGCGGCGGGGCGCCCGGCTCCACCTTCATGTTCATGACCCTCGTCTTGACCACGTCCACGGGGCTGGACACCGGTCATTTAGGGGAGCACCTCCTTCCTCTCTCTCTCTCTCGTTCTCTCACTCTCTGAAACCCAGACAAAGAAGAACAGAGACAAGTTGTTTTTGTGCAGCGCAAGTTCTACTGCTTTTCTGTTTCCTTGATCCTTTTATTCAGTGATCGAGAGTAATGCCGAGATACTCGCAACAACCCCATCGTGCCCGCGCCATCCCACGGGCGAAGTCGTGCAGCTGGCTTCCTAACTATTTGCACGGGACACACAACGATCATGCCCTTCGTGCGTAACAGAAAACTGAAAACTAAAGAAAACTGAAACTACTGAACTTTCTGAAGAAAACTAACACCTATCGACTTGGCTGCCATAGCAGTGTTATTTGTGCGCAACTGAAATAACCAACATGGCTTTCAACATTTATTCAACATGGTTATTATTTCTTTAACTCAGTGTGGAATTATGCATATTATTGATGCATGTGACGGGGAATAATTGATGTGGAATTTCACTTGAGTGAGTAATATTCGAGGTGTCGAGGACGGTTGTGCTGAAATACAGTAGAGAAATTTATTGAGGTTGACTCCACTGGAATTTTATACGTACGTACGTGTTTTTGCCGGGACAGCACAGGGTGGAATAGCTGGGTTTGATTTGCAAGATCGGCTCTGCAGACTGTTGACCCACATGATTAGATTGGAAGTTGATCTCATACATCCTGTGGTTGGATGGTTAGGTGGACAGTGGTATGCCCAGCCCACCAGGGTTCAAATCCTGGTGCTCGCATTTATCCTGGATTTATTTCAGGATTTCCGGTGAAGCGCGTTCAGTGGGAGGAGACGTTCCGTCGATCTCAAGATGATATGCCGGCTCAGTCTCTCGAAGGTGCTCATAGGGGTAGGGTGTGCGTGTGTGCGTTCATAGGGATGAGTGTATGCACGTATATATGAGCGCTTGCGTCTATACTGTGTTAAAAAAAACATATAATCTGATCGTGGTACATGACTCACACATGTGTGCTAGGGACTAGTATATTTAGATTCGGAAAACTGACATGTTTGATCGTGATTGGTTGGTTACATTGCTTAGGAGTCATATGGAGTTTTTCGAAAACATATGAAAAATAATAAAAACACCTAGAAGTGGAATCTATAAATAGGTACCTACCATCTAGACTCAATATGCATTGTGAGTGGCACCATGGAAAAGGCAGAGAAATTAGAGCATGGTTAATGGTACAGCCAACTGCTGGCTATATGATGTTGTCATGTCATATATAGTGACCACTTATAGCCACTCATACAACAATGTTAGCTATAAGATTACTACTTTTTTTTGCTTTCTCTCTGTCTCTTTCCTCATATTTATTGCATTTGTCCAGAAGTAGGCATATAAATAGGCTCTTGCATGAAAGCTCACTCCCAACATTTTTCCTTGTCTCTCTCCTCCGTAGATGCAAAAGTGCCATGTAAGTGGGTTATAAGCCCATTATTATACTTGCTCTTAGAGGGTAAGACCCCGCAAATTCCAACACTGGTATCACGAGCGAGGTTGGGTCACGGTCGTCCTAATCCTAGTCGCCGGCCTACTCCACGCCGTCTCGATTCCATCCGCTGCCAACTCTGCCTCTGCCGCCGGTCGCCTCTAAATCCAGTGCAAACCCTGCCGTGGCGCTCGGGAGATTGATCTATCTACTATGTTGACCTGCAAGTCTGCGTCGTTTACCGTCCGCCCTTGTCTTCAGGCTTAAGCGCCCTGTCGATCCGGCCGATTGCTGTGCGTATGTGTCTATGTGATGTATGTACTGCTGTACACCCCCCGCGTGCAATCTACAATCAGGCACGGAATTGCTGGAAGTTTTTTCACGAGACTACATGGAGATCGAGGAAGACTAGTAGTACTAGTGCTACTCCTTGACTCGGTGCTCTGCCACGCACGCGATCGTGAACGGCGCAGCTACGCACGGAATTAGTAAGGTACCCACCTTTCACGTGATCAAGCCCAGCCTCCTCTTGCTTCTTTAATTTGCGCGCGGAACGAGGAAATCAATTCTGCTGGAGTACTTGCATGTTGACGTGAATTGAGGAATTGAGTCTCCTATTTACTTGAGTCACTAGTCCATCAGGTCTTTGGTCTTTTTTTTCCGTTGATCCAAGAAAGGAATTAATTCTTCGCATACGCATATGCGTCAAAGTCTCCGTCTGCTTTCTTCGTTGAGATCACCGATTGTGAACAGATTGGGTGAAAAATTATCTCCAATCTGGAATACGTTTTCAGTCAAAATATGTCTTAGGAAATATTGGTGGCTATATATATATATATATATATATATATATATATATAACCCCGAAGGGATTACACAAACTAGGAAAATACCTTGATATTCCTGGCGATCACAGCGCCTTCTTGGCTATTCTACTAACTGGAGTGGTGGCTAAACTACTAAGAGACTGCTGCTTTCTTCTTCATGTGCTTCTGCGCTTCTCTCAGTGTGCTTGCTCTCGGTCTCTGCTTGTTCTTGCTTCTCTGAGGAGAGCGCCTCCTTTTATAGACGCGAGGGAAGCACCGGATAAGCTTCACCTATTTATTTTAATATGCCATAGCTTCGTGAGCTGGCTTCTAGACCATCGACGTGCATTTCTTCACGAGTTATTGTTGCTTGGACACATTCGAAAGAGTGCCCGACAAGTAGATTCCTTCACTGCCTCTGTGCTTTCACGTGGAAGCTTTCTGAAAAGCTTCACGTTGGTTTGTCCCTTGATGAATATCTTGCTGGCTCCTGGCGTCTTCATAGATCAGATCGCACAAACAGCAAGGCAATTGCACAGATAAATGGTGTCATGACAGACACAACCTTCTGGCTTGCATGTGATCT
The DNA here is from genome assembly GCA_039707655.1 of Elymus sibiricus. NCBI lineage: Eukaryota > Viridiplantae > Streptophyta > Magnoliopsida > Poales > Poaceae > Elymus > Elymus sibiricus. The sequence continues at coordinate 500,276,452 of CM077672.1, read as the reverse complement.
CTTCTTTGCATGAAAGTTTCTTGACTTGCGTTATTGGCATAATTTTTTTTATGTGTGGGGGTCTTCCCCTATAACATCCCCATGTAATAGCTACAGTGATCACCACTTGATAATGCCAGGTCATCATGATTAACAGTGCTTGATCATCATTTAAATCATATCACATTATAAATTCCAATTCAAATTGAAATTCAAATATAAAGTGAAAATAAGAGTTGTTCAAATTTGAAAACCAAAATGTTCATAATATTGCAAATAATCCAGAGGCATTTATAAAAATATAATCAACATTTATTGAATTAGTTAAATGACCATTACATCCTAAAACAGAACCAAAACAACAATATCTAACACCTTTTTATTTAATTAAAATTCAAATGAAATTATATATTCACCAAACCAATTTCTGGTGGTAGATAATATTGCATTGTAAATATTGTGCTAAGTCTCATATTTTACAAAACTAAATTTGTGCCTAAAATAATTACAAAACAGAAAATAAAAGGAAAACAGAAAAGAAAAATAAAATAAAATAAAAGGCCCCCCTCCCCTACTGGGCCTCGGCCCAGTTGGCCGCCAGGCCGGCCCACCCGCGCACGCTCTGGCCTCCCCACGCACCCCCGAAACCCTAACCCCCCAACCCCCCCGATCCCCTCTCTCTCTCCCGAGGTGCCGCCTCCCTGTCGCCCGGCTGTGCCACTGACGCCTGGGCCCAGCCCTGTTTAAAACGAAAAATAAAAAAAATAAAATAGTAATAAATAAAAATAAAAATAATAAAAATAAAAATAATAAAAATAAAAAGAATTAAAATAAATAAATAAATAATAATTAATTAACTAATTAATTAACTTAATTAATTCTGTTTAATTAAACTAATTACTTAATTAGCCTAATTAATCTGTAATTAGCTTAATTAAATCCTAATTAACCTAAACAGAAAATGACAGGTGGGACCCACTGGTCCTGTTGACTGCTGACATCACAGTGACGTCATGATGAGGTCATCTTTACTATTTCGGATAATTCTAATTTAATTAATTCCAGAAATTCCCAAAAATCTATAAAACTTTGAAAAATCATATAAAATAAACCGTAACTCGGATGAAAATAATTTATATATGAAAAATGATCAGAAAAATGTGTAGAATCTGAATAACCTATCCACATGCCTGCCACACCCCTCTAACATACTGAACATGGAACATTTTACCCGTATCTGATAAAATGAATAGTGCACAACCTTAATAAAATAAATCCAAATAAATTCCTGAATTGTCTAATGCAGTTAAATAGGCATTATATCACCTCTGCATAACATTTAGGCATGTCATGCATCGCTGTTGCGTTTTTGCCGTGTATTTAGTGTTTCTTCCCCCTCCTTCTCTCCCGATAGCCCCCGAGACTGACGACGACACCACCGTGTACGACGACGTCGCCGACGACCAGACCCCTTCAGCTGAGCTTCCAGGAAAGCAAAACCCCCTTGATCATCAGATATCACCCATTCCCTTCTCTCTTATGCTTGCATTACAATTGCCCCTGCTACTGTTCCAATAACTCTTATTCTGATGCATAGCCTGATTTTTTTGTCTGCTATTGATACTCTACCTGATGTCCTACAATGCTTAGTTAAGCTATGCTACTGCTTCATCGGTGGCCCTTCACCCTTGTCCGTATGCCATGCTTGTTACCGGGCCACGATCACTCTGGGTGAGGATCACGGAAATGTTTACATTACTGCAATACTTAAACTGTTAAAGTCGGGCTGGCCCCAAGGGTGCCCGCAAGTGAATCATACTAAAGACGGGTCGGCTCCAAGAGCACCCGCGCATCATGTATTACCAAGTCGGAGCGACAGGAACACTGTTCGTCTCTGTGAGTTACTAAACGTGCTTAACGGATTTGGGTATTTGATCTGAGTTTGCTACGTGCCTATACGCACTACCACCACGTGGGATAATGGTTTAATGGGGCCCTCTACGTCGTAGTATCAGCCGAAAGTTCTTCAGACGTCACAGCTCAAAGATGCGGGCTGATTATTGGGGTGAGCTGGTTACGTCTGTGGTGCTTCCACAGTCGCGCTTGGGCCCCGGCCAGTCACACAACGTGCAGGAGTGCCAAGGGCGATGGCCCAAGACCCCTTTGTGCTTAGGATTTAGACCGGCGTGCTGACCTCTCTGCTGAGCCTAGGTAGGACTACGTCGTGTCGATCTCCCGAGGCCGGGCATTACCCAGCAAGTGTGTCCGGCCAGATGTGATCGAGCGTGTTGGGTAACAGTAGTGCACCCCTGCAGGGAAGTTATCTATTCGAATAGCCGTGTCCACGGTAACAGGACGCTCAGAGTTGTATCTTGATCTGCTACAACTACAAATGGATATTGTCAAAATACTAAACTGTTATTACTGCTCTCGGGATCTCTTTCTCGCAGGGTAGTCGAGAAAGGATCTCAGGGCTTTACTAATCTATGACTGCTATATATTATCTTGCTCTATTCTCTTCTGATGCTTCAAGATGCTAGTATTCGATAGGCTAGGCTTCTCCCCCTTTATTCCAGCATTCTGCAGTTTAGCCAAAGATATAGCCCCACTCCTTTGATACCATGCATTTAGTAAAGTTCTGATGTCAGTCTTGCGAGTACTTTGGATGAGTACTCACGGTTGCTTTGCTATTCTTTTCCCCCATACCCGATACTTGCGACCAGATGACGGAGCCCAGGAGCCAGACGCCACCACAGGAGACTACTACCAGGAGAGTCCCAGAGGCACGTACTACTGGGTTGAGCCAGCCGACCAGGAGTAGTTCGGAGGCTCCCAGGCAGGAGGCTTGCGCCTCTTCGATCAGTGTCGCTGTTTGTGCTAGCCTTCTTAAGGCAAACTTGACTAACTGTGTCTGTACTCAGATATTATGGTTTGTATGACTTATGTATTCGGGTCCTCGTGACCCCTGGCTTGTAATATGTTGATTTATGTTTAATTTGAGTTTAGAGTTGTGTTGTCATATCTTCCCGTGAGTCTCTGATCTCGAGCATGCACGTTTACGTGTATGATTAGTGCACGGTCGAGCAGGGGCGTCACAAGTTGGTATCAGAGCCGACTGCATGTAGGAAGCCCCCTTCCGATTCCTTGGTCGAAGTTGAGTCTAGACGTTGAAAAACTATTTTACTAACAGTGTTGTGTGGCTTACGGGCCCACGATGCACATGGATGGGATTATAATCTTTTATTCCTCTTCTATACTCTGGGTTCTGAACTTCTCATCCTTTCGGGTTAAAATTTTACTAACACTGACTTTAGGTTCTCGTGATCACATCCACCTGGAGCTTTGATTATCTGCAAGTTGCTTCTTTAAATACACGATGCAAGAATTCACTCACTGTCATTTGACAATCTTGAATTTCCTCTGTTTCAGATGGATCGCTTGTTTCCGCCGCGCCCTGCGACGCAGTTTGTGTTTCGCACTTGGGCTCGAGATGCCCCTGGTTTTCCAGCTGTCCTGATCGCCCTCCTGACCAGACTGGGTTACCGCTGGTACCCCGAGTACATGGTTTACGAGGATTACCGTGAGTTCAACCAGGAGCAGTACCATGCTGATGTTCGTACCTTTGATCAGCGGGACAACTCTAACACTGAGTTGCACATTTTTCACGGTATCGGCGTGACGATTGAGATGGCAGTCCATGATGCTGCCTATTTTGCTGTCGCACGTCTTCGTGGCGAGCATAGTCGCTTGGATGCCTCTGAGTTCCGATACATCCCGTATGCGCCTGCTGGAGACGCTACCGGATACTACACAGCTATCTGTGCCCCTTTCAAGCGACATCGATATGACCCGCAGGTTTTGATTCAGTGCACTCAGGCTCTGGATCGCACTGCCCGGGCTCTCGCCGTTGAGTTGTTTGCCACTCGAGCACGTCTCTATGATGCTATGACACAGTTGCTACCAGCTGTTCGTGCAGGGATACAGCCAGAGTACATCCTTTACCCGCGCAGGACTCAGATGCCGGCAGGTATTGATTGGCCTGCTGTTGGAGGTCATACACCCGCACGTGGACCTCTTCTTCCAGTTCGAGACCGGGTTCTGCATCAGAGTGCACATGGAGAGCAGGACTTTTCTGCCGTGGATACTCATCGTCCGCACTTGCAGTTACCCCGTTTCAGTGGTTTTCCCCGACGTTGATGTAGCCTTTGCTATGTCTCGCTGTGTATTCCTCACCGCGTGCCTGCGTGCCGCCTAGTATGTCTACCTGTTTAAATTGTGAACTAGTGTTGTCCGCATGTAACCGACTCTGTGTATGGATCTGTATGTCTTAATTGACTACTGTTATGTATCTGTTGCACTACTTATTCATTGTCGTGTTACATCATGAGTGTCGCTAAATACTTGCAGTTGCTTTTACTAAACTACCCCCTGTTAAATTTTAGCAGGATGGTTAGACCAGGTGGTCGTGGTCGTGGCCGTGCTCCCGAAAGGCCACCACCGCCAGACTATATGGCAGCTATGATGTAGCAATTCGAGTTGAACCGTCAGTTCATGACTGGAATTATGGCTCAGTTCCCGCAGCAGAATCAGAATGCTCAGAACCAGCTACCTGCCCCAATAACTCTGCAGGAGTTCGTGCGTCTCAACCCAACTACTTACCGCAACTCTGAACAGCCACTGGATGCTGATGATTGGCTTCGCGACATCGTCTATGAGATGGAATCTGCCAGTGTTGCCCCTGACAACCTTGTCACCTCCGCGTCCTACTTTTTGAATGGCCCCGCTGCTCAATGGTGGTCCACCCATAAGCGTTCACTACCTGAGGGGACAGTCATCACCTGCGTCGAATTTCAGACTGCGTTCTGTGCCCGTTACATTCCTCAGGGAATCATGGACCGGAAGAAGACAGAGTTTCGCAACCTCACTCAGGGCAATAGGACCGTCGAAGCTTATCAGCGGGAGTTTCTTAACCTGTCCCGCTATGCTGAAGAAGACATTCCAACTGATGCTCGTAGACAGGAGAAATTCCGTGGTGGACTCCACCCAGACCTCAAGCTTGCGCTTGCTGCTCAAGACTTCACCGACTTTGCCACCCTTGTGAACAAGGCTATCCTGATGGAGACTGCTCAGATGGAGCACAAAGAGTCACAGAAGCGCTATCGTGACGTTGGCTCATCCTTAGGCTCAGGACAAAGGCGTAAGATGTGGATTCCCAACAGCATGTATCGCCCAACTGTCCCTGTGCCAAGGCCCTCCTATGTTGTACCCCGTCTGCCTCCTCCACCACCGAGGCAGCCGAGAACTCAAGCTGCTTCTCTTCGTCCTGAAGACGGTCTGTGTTTCAAGTGCCGCAAACCAGGTCACCTTGCCAAGGACTGCCGCCAGACTCAGAATCAATTGGCTTTTCCTCGTAATGGCCGTGGAAATGGTCGTGGCAACAATCAGACCCGCAACTATAATACATGGCCTGCTGCTTATGGACGTGGGCAAGCTTACCACGTCGATATTGAAGAAGTGCAGGATCAACCTGATACTGTGATGGGTACCCTTCTCGTTAACTCAATACCTGCTTCTGTTTTATTTGATTCAGGAGCATCGCATTCATTCATGATAGAAGCATTTGCATTAGCACATGACATTGCATTTGAAAAGATGAATCTGCCAGTAGTCTTTTTGCAAATCTATAACTTCTTCTATACTATCAATATCATCAGCTTTGCATGATAATCTATGCTTCATAGCTAGAGGTTTTGAGTCTTGCCTTACTACCTGGAGGAATTTGTCTCTTCTGGTGAGGCTTTTAGGTACATCCATTTTTCTGAATTAATATTCCTTGATGAAGATACTATTCCGGATGAAGATAATATAATATCTTTGTCGCTTTGAACACTATTTAGTTTTTCTAAAACTTGAATTAAAAGCTGGAGGATAGTGTTATTCTGTCTTATTATTATTTTGGAGTCTTCTTTTGGTGAGTCGTGATCAGAAAATCCGACAGAAGGTGAAAAGTATTTAGCAACTTCGTTTAATGCTTGGCTATATTCACTCATATAATTATGAGAGGATAAGAGTTTTTACCTCTTGTACCAACCTTTTTATTTCAAGAATATCTTGTCTTGATTCAGAGTGTGGGAGTGAGTCTTTCCCTTTACTTAGGTAACGGCCTATTGTCAACACTTCTTCTTTAATATAGTCATTATTCTTGCAAATTATATTATGTCTTCCTTTTGCTTTTTCTAGCTTCTGCGGAATGATATCTATTTTGATATTTAACCCGGAGCACTTGTCTGCGAGTTTTTGATATTCTTTGAATAACCTTTCAAATTTTTGGTCAAGTAAATCTTGCCTTTTCCCCCAAGATATATAAAAGTTATATATCAAATCGACAACTATATTTAGCTGGCTATGACAAGTATGACAAATATGCTCTTCAGAGGGATTTATTCTGCACCTTATATTAATATTCTCTTTAGTATTTATTACCTTACCTGCGCTAACTTCTAAGTTTAAATACCTTAATCTTTCAATGATTATATCCTGGACCTGATACCAACTATATATGGGAAAAAATAATAAATTAAACTCTTTTAACGATATTAATTGAATGATATTCACGGACAATATCAGTGTACGCGGATATGTCGTGCTTAATATTCAGTATATTATTTACTAATATTTGCTTTACTATTCAGTACTATTGGCGTTATTGTTCGTTACTATTCCAATTATTGGTGCTTGTCTGGCTATTATTTTGGCTAATATTCTCTTATATGCAGGATCAATTAGCTGGTTGTCGAGACCAACGATACGGCCTATTTGTGCTGCGGATGTTGTGATGTCCTACTCGGTACTCACCATATTTGTCATTATGTTGTATCAGATGTAGCTAGTTACGTTTACTTGATGGTTTAATTGCAAACTTATGGGGTAAATTCTTATCGTCTTCCCAGGCAGTTCCACCCAAAGGGAACACTTCTCAACGGCCACAAGGTTCTCATTCAAACGCCACTCTGGGCTACACAGAGAACTACACACGCAGAGGTTTCTCCTATAGGAGCCCTAGCATAAGAACTTTTCCCATAAATTCATAAATAAAAATATCAAGTGAAACCAAGAAACTACATCATTTCAACAACATAATTTACATATGGTTTTCCCTTTCGGGAAACCCCGAAGGGATTACACAAACAAGGAAATTACCTTGATATTCTTGGCGATCACATCGCCTTCTTGGCTAAACTATAAAGGAAAGCTCTGGTGCTTTCTTCTTCGTGTGCTTCAGCGCTTCTCTCAGTGTGCTTGCTCTCGGTCTCTGCTTGTTCTTCCTTCTCTGAGGAGAGCGCCTCCCTTTATAAACGCGAGTGAAGCACCGGATAAGCTTCACCTCTTTATTTTAGTATGCCATAGCTTCGTGAGCTGGCTTCTAGACCATCGACGTGCATTTCTTCACGAGTTATTGTTGCTTGGACACATTCGAGAGAGTGCCCGATAAGTAGATTCCTTCACTGCCTTTGGGCTTTCACGTGGAAGCTTTCTGAAAAGCTTCACGTGGGTTTGTCCCTTGATGAATATCTTGCTGGCTTCTGGCGTCTTCATAGATCAGATTGCACAAATAGAAAGGCATTTGCACAGATAAATGGTGCCACGACAGACACAACCTTCTGGTTTGCATGCGATCTCTTCTTTGCATGAAAGTTTCTTGACTTGCGTTATTGGCATTTTTTTTATATGCGGGGGTCTTCCCCGCCAATATAATTGATAACACATTATCAATATTTGGGTTCTATCAATTATTCGGGCGTATATGCGAAAAAAATAAATTAAACTTTTTTAACGATATTAATTGAATGATATTCATGGACAATATCAGTGTACGTGGATATGTCACGCTTAATATTCAGTATACTATTTACTACTATTTGCTTTACTATTCAGTACTATTGGTGTTACTATTTGTGACTATACCATTAATTGGTGCTTGTCTGGCTATTAATTTGTCTAATATTCGCTTATATGCAGGATCAATTAGTTGGTTGCCGAGACCAAATATATGGCTTGTTTGTGCTGCGGAGGTTGTGAAGTCCTACTCGGTACTCACCATATTTGTCATTATGTTGTATCAGATGTAGCTAGTTTCGTTCACTTGATGGTTTTAATTGCAAACTTATGGGTTAAATTTTTATCGTCTTCCCAAGCAGTTCCACCCGAAGGGAACACTTCTCTACGGCCACAAGGTTCTTATTCAAACGCCACTCTGGGCTACACAGAGAACTACACGCGCAGAGGTTTCTCATATAAGATCCCTAGCATAAGAACTCTTCCCATAAATTCATGAATAAAAATATCAAGTGAAACCAAGAAACTACATCATTTCAACAACATAATTTACATATTGTTTTCCCTTTCGGGAACCCCGAAGGGATTACACAAAATAGGAAAATACCTTGATATTCCTGGCGACCAAAGCGCCTTCTTGGCTATTCTACTTAGTGGAGGTGGCTAAACTACTAAGGAACTGGTGCTCTCTTCTTCGTGTGCTTCTGCGCTTCTCTCAGCGTGCTTGCTCTCGGTCTCTGCTTGTTCTTGAGCCCAGCGTCTCCTTTTATAGCCACGAGGGAGGCGTTCGGGAGCCTTCTCCTCTTTATTTAATTGGCTTAGCTTTCTTACGTGTCCACCTAGAGCGTGGATAAGTATGCCTTCACGAGAGCTCCTGACAGCCTCTCGGTCTTCGGGATATCTTTCATGTGGCTGCTTTGTGGAAAGCATTCACATGGGCTTTGTCTGCTGGCGAATAATCTTCTGGCCTTCAGTGTCTTCTAGCATATGAATAATTTTATGCTCAGATGATTTTTACTCACATTGATGTTTTCTTCTCTGACTCACTCCGTTGGCTTGACTCAGAATTATGCCTTGTCTTCTGACTTAGGTTTATATATATATATATATATATATATATATATATATATATATATATATATATATATATATATATATATATATATATATATATATATATATATGACTCCTCTTTTGTACTCCCAAGAGTACATACTCCCACTCATTATCCAATAGCTAACTACCCGATAAAAAAAGAGAAACGGATGCATGCAATGGCTGGTGTGTGCATGCAGTTGCTTGATCCTATAATTAAGGGATTATAATTGCGTACTCACATTGTAAACCTAGATCGGCCTTCTTTTTCACGTCATACCACATACCTCATTAACTAGAGTACGTAAGTGTGGTAGATGTTTTTTTTTTTTGCATTTATTCATTTCTAGGAGGTTATATATATAACTCTTGTAATGTAGTATTTACTTTGTAACGGATTATGCCCTTTTTTCAATGGATTATATACCAGTTCTTATTTTTTTTAGTGGAGTATATACTGCTTCCTCCTTGTGGTAGACTGTGCACCATATTTTTTGTGAATGGGATATATACCACTTACTAATTTTTCAATAGAGTATATACTCCTTCCTTGCGGTGGAATATGTACCATATATTTTTTATGATGATGAGTATATACCACAATTTTCGATGTAGCATATACCACTTTTTTGTGTTAAGTTATACCAACGTTTTGGATGGAGCATACATCATATTTTCGTGATGCGGCATATACCAATCTACAAACCAGTATAATTATTCAAAAAGAAGTATAAACCGAAAAAAGACTTTTTTTGGGTGGACAGTATAATTTGGGTTAAGTATTGGTATTTGTCCACTGAAATAGTCAAATAACACAAGACTCAAACTGTTTATACACATCACATCAGAAGCATTAGTGCCGTGTTTCTCTCGGTTTTTGCATGTTTAGTGATGGATTGGTCATACTAAATCGATCGATCTGATCACAATGTTGCGCATCTTGGGTCGGCAGTGTCTCTTGCATCATGTATGTGTAGCCACACCGCCATCAAGAGAAAACTGAGTTACTTAGCCTTGTACTTGTGGGGACAACGCATGGCCAACCGATCCCGCTGAGCTGAAGAAAATAGTCTTGTGTAGTCCAGCGTCATCTAGATGATCAAGCGTGCATGGAGAAGACGTGCCGCCGGCCGCGTAACCCATCTCGCGGGGATTCCGATCCAGATGAGCTGCATATCAAACATGCATGCTATGTAAATTAACACGATGCCAAGTGTAGACGGAACCAACTATGCATGTAATCAAATCGTACATGCATGCATACCTTGTCGTGATTGATGCGAACTAGAAGCTGGTGCATGAGGGGATCAGGACGGATCACGGATTTCATTGGTACGTCCAGCCGCACCGCATCTTAGCGCCTCCGCCTCGGCCTCCGTCTCCTTTGGTTTTGGTATGCGAGGACGCCGGAGTAGGAGCTTATATATTTTGCTAATAGATCGGTTTGTTATTCTAGCAAGATAAAGCCGGCCACCCGAATCCCTATTGACACGCACATGCAAACAAATTCTGAGCCGCAAGTTTGCATGCGATATTATCCGAGTTTTTGTATTAATAAAAAGAATAAAGGGAATAAGTGGTGCGGCAGGGCATTGAAGAAACTAGCGACACCTGGCATAGGAGTACATACTCCTAGGAGTACATACTCCTAGGAGTACTAACCCATTTTCCTATATATATATATATATATATATATATATATATATATATATATATATATATATATATATATATATATATATATATATATATATGGGGGTCTTCCCCGCCAATATAATTGATAACACCTTATCAATATTCTAGTTGCATCAATATTCGGGGAGGTCCTCCGCGCCCGAATAATTGATAGCAATATCAATTCAAGTATATAGCCTATTAATCAATAGGATGTCCATGCCCAGCGATGTCCATATGATCATCGTCAGACAAATGGAAATTATATTTTTGATCACATTCTTTCTTTATTTCTTCAACTATTTCTTGTCTTAATTCTTTTAATATTTCTTTTTACAATTCTATCTTTAATTCTTCTTTCCAAACTTTTGATGTGTCCTCGCATTTTTCGTCTATTTTCATGTCTATATATTCCCCGTCTAAAGGATCCACTCCTTTTATGAGGCATTCTTTATATGTTTTATATTTCGGAGAAATTTCTTCTTTTTCATATTTAGAGCTTGATTCTTCTATTTTCAAATTCCTGAGAACTGCTGTTGCCAGATTGGCATTATTTATTCTGTTGACCTTTTGGATATATTCTTTGGATGATGGTTGTATATGATATTTGGGTCCTATGACAGCCTTTGCATTTTTAAAGCTTCTTCTACATAGGCATAACTTTTCCAGTTTTTGCTATCTCCATTTTTCTTTGATATTAGTTTTTCTATACTTATTTCTTCATATGAAGTATAAATTCCTGGCTTATTTCCTTTAAACAAGACATATAGCGTCTTGTGTTCTAGATATTCCATATTTTCTGCGGACGTTTGTCCTTCATTCATCATCTTTCCTTTATTTAGCATATTGAAATATTCTGCTAAACTATTCAGGATTGAGAGCATATATCCCTTATCATCTCTTTTGTTATTATATTGATTCCAGAAATTATCAAGTATGCATTCTTCAATTTCATCTAGAATGATATGCTTTTTAGGCCTGAAATTAAAAGTATTTGGCTCAAATATTTTCAGACTATTCTCAGCCCCAAAGCTGAATGCTTCAAACCCATAGGGGTGTAGTCCTCTCTTCATATCTGTAAAATTGATGATCGAGCGGATATATCAGATACAATATTATCCTTTACTATGCTCAAATATTACCTTATGACCATTCCTTCCTTTATTTCCGTGCTTCCAGCAGCACCATATTCTTGTTCTTATTATCCTTTAGCCTATCTTTTAGTATTTCTAGCTCCGCTTCTAGTTTTTTATTCTATTTTCTAGATTTCTAACCCTACTAGATAATATTCTTTCTTCTGGTTCAAATTCTATTTCCTTCCTCCATATTTGATTTTTGGCTTTTAGACCGGAGGCACATGCTTGTCTTAGGCATAGGCTGCATGTGGACCTATTATCTTGGCTTGGATAATATATACAGAAAGCACATTTGATGTTATAATCACCTTTCCCTTGAATCCAATCATGCTCACAATCTACTTGGTTCATCATTTCTATTTTTAAACCTGCTAAATCATCTATTAGGTCTATTTCATCTTCACTTGAATCATATTCTTGAGTCTCATTTTCTACTTCATCTGTTTCAATGATTGAATATATTCACTCATCATCTTTTATTTCATCATCGCATACTAATATATTCTCATTAACACTATCTATAATTAAAACTCTTTCTTACTCTTCATATTTACTGGAGTATCTTTTCTGGTCTTTATTAGGGCAGGTTCTACTTAGGTGATCTGGAGAGTTACATATAAAATACCTGCATGTTTTATCATAAGTTTTTCTAGGATTATATCTTCTTACATTTCTTTTATGTATAAATGGAGCTCTATTATCTGACCTTCTTAAGAAAAATCTTTTCTTGGTTCTGAAATTTCTATTATCTCTCCTTTGTGATTTATAATATTTTTTATTCTTATACCTTTCTTCTCCATATGTTAATGGTATTTGGAAAATGTTATTGCAGAAATTATATTATTTTTTCTTCATAGATCTTTGAGCTTGTATACCTGTACATACCTATCTTAGTTGTTTAAAGACAAATGTTATGGATTGGGATATGTTTACAATATTTCCTGCTGATTCCTTTTTATATTCCTCGAATATTATTGACCCTAGAGGGTCAGGCAACTTATTAAAATATCTTTCTACTACACCTACATTAAGGCCTTACTTAGCGGTGGTAGCATTATATAAGTAATGCTGAGAGAATTCTTTTATGCATTTCCAGCATGTCAACGTTAATTTTTCTATTTCTCTCAATCTTTCATTTTGTAATGAGGTATGTCCTAATTCTAGATCTTCTGCTATGATCATATTTGAAATAACATTTCCAAAGTTATTAAGATTACTTCCTGCTCTTTTTAATCCTTCATATTGATTAGGGCACGCCTATACCCATTATTCCCATAGGACTTTCACGGACTCTCCTAGAAATGTTTCAAGATATGTTATCATATCTTCTACCTTAGTGCCTATATTATGCTGGTTTTGTATATATTTTTGAACTATTAAGCCTTTCCATATGCTAATTATATTCGGCCAATCTATCGGGTCATGAGCTGCTATATTTAATATACACCATCATTCTTATAATTTTGAAATTGTACTGGCCTTTCAAAATCTCTTCTCTTAGTACCCATATATCTATATTGTCCAGGGATATATGTAGGTTGGTAGTCATCTTTTTCTGGGGGCCATTGTCCAGCTGATCTGGTAGGTCTTTCCCTTTCTCCTTCTCTTTTTACTGAAGATTCTCCATATCCCTTTCTTCTTTTATTACTACGTTCTACTTCCATGGCTTCCATTGCATTATCTAAATTATGCAGTCCCACATCATCTAGTGAATTATAAAAATCACTATTTTGTTCTGAATCATCATAATTTTTGTCTTCTAAATCTTCTTCTTCTTCATAACTTTCTAGTAGTAGCTTATTATTTATATCCCATTGCTCTTCTTCATCCACAATTTCATCTTTGTGGCTCTGAGCAATATTCTTATTTTTATCATTATTATTTATGGTAACAATATTATTACTATTATTATTGTCTCTCTTTTCTCCTGATGCTATAGTATTATTTATTATGCGAGGGCTACTAGTAGTTGACTTTTTCTTGCTTTTTAGCCTTTTTAATATAGCAATCTCTGCAATGAAAAATAATTCTCTTTCTCTTATTTTAGGCCAATCTGTTGTCATAGAATGACTATATTCCCATTCTATATGCTTTACTTTCTTTTCCCAATGTATAATTTCATCATCTATATTAATTTTTTCCATGCATTCGGTTACACCTTTACTCTTATTATTGCTAATTTCGGTTTCTGACATAAAAGATTATGTGTCTATTTCTTCTTGTCTTATTATTATTTTAGAGTCTTCTTTTGTGAGTCATGATCAGAAAATCCGATAGGCGGTGACAAGTATTTAGCTACTTCGTTTAATGCTTGACTATATTCACTCATATAACTATGAGAGGATAAAAGTTTTTACCTCTTGGACCAACCTTTTTATTTCTAGAATATCTTGACTTGTTTCACTGCGTGGCAGTGAGTCTTTGCCTTTACTTAGGTAACGGCCTATTGTCAACACTTCTTCTTTAATATAATCATTATTCTTGCAAATTATTTTCTGTCTTGATTTTGCATCTTCTAGCTTATGCAGAATGATATCTATTTTATTATTTAACCCGGAGCACTTGTCTGTGAGTTTTTGATATTCTTTGAATAAGCTTTCAAATTTTTGGTCAAGTATATATATCTTGCCTTTTCCCCCAAGATATATAAAAGTTATATATCAAATCAACAATTATATTTAGCTGGCTATGAGTAGTATGCCAAATATGCTCTTCAGAGGGATTTATTCTGCACCTTATATTAATATTCTCTTTAGTATTTTTTACCTTACTTGCGCTAACTTCTAGGTTTAAATACCTTAATCTTTCAATGATTATATCATGGACCTGATACCAACTATATGTGCGAAAAAAATATATTATTTAAATAAATTAAATCTGCAAATATTCAACGATATATGTGCGGTACTAATCAGTGTATGCGGTTAATATTCAGATTACTGTTCACAGCTATTTGCTTTGCTATTCAGTACTATTCAAATAATTGGTGTATATACTATTCTTTACTATTTGGAATAGTATTTCACTATTCACCGCAATATTCAATTCTTTGCTACTATTTCAATAATATGCGCGTGTCTGGTTATTACCACGGCTTAATTGGACAAATATGCAGGATCTATTAAGAGCCGACGAGGCCAGTCAGTTTGTCCGACGGTGCGCGCAGTCGTGTAATATTCCTACTCGGTACTCACCATATTTGTCATTATATTGTATCAGATGTAGCTAGTTACATTCACTTGATGGTTTTAATTGCAAACTTATGGGGTAAATTCTTATCGTCTTCCCAAGCAGTTCCACCCGAAGGGAACACTTCTCTACGGCCACAAGATTCTCATTCAAACGGCACTCTGGGCTACACAGAGAACTACACACACAGAGGTTTCTCCTATAAGATCCCTAGCAAAAGAACTCTTCCCATAAAGTCATAAATAAAAATATCAAGTGAAACCCAGAAACTACATCATTTCAACAACATAATTTACATATGGTTTTCCCTTTCGGGAAACCCCGAAGGGATTACACAAACAAGGAAATTACCTTGATATTCTTGGCGATCACAGTACCTTCTTGGCTATTCTACTAAGTGGTGGTGGTGGCTAAACTACAAAGGAAAGCTCTGGTGCTCTCTTCTTCGTGTGCTTCAGTGCTTCTCTCAGTGTGCTTGCTCTCGGTCTCTGTTTGTTCTTCCTTCTCTGAGGAGAGCGCCTCCTTTTATAGACGCGAGGGAAGCATCGGATAAGCTTCACCTCTTTATTTTAATATGCCATAGCTTCGTGAGCTGGCTTCTAGACCATCGACGTGCATTTCTTCACGAGTTATTGTTTCTTGGACACATTCGAGAGAGTGCCCGACAAGTAGATTCCTTCACTGCCTCTAGGCTTTCACGTGGAAGCTTTCTGAAAAGCTTCACGTGGGTTTGTCCCTTGATGAATATCTTGCTGGCTCCTGGCGTCTTCATAGATCAGATCGCACAAACAGCAAGGCATTTGCATAGATAAATGGTGTCATGACAGACACAACCTTCTGGCTTGCATATGATCTCATCTTTGCATATGATCTTATTTCTTCCCATGTCATATGTATTCCAGATTTACTTCCATCGAACATAATATTTGTTAGTCTTGGTATATTTTTTGTTCATCATATTAGAATATTCTGCAAGGCTATTGAGATTAGATAGCATGTATCCTTTCTCTTCTCTTTCGACTATGTTCATATTATCCAATATGCATCTTTGGATCTCATCAACATGGATATGAGTCTTTGGTTTGAAATTCAAAGTATTTGACGGAAATATCTTTAATCTGTTATTATTTTGAAATATGTAGCATTCACTCCCGCCTGCGAGTGTACTTTTCTTTATTTCTGTAAAATTGATGATCGAAAGGATATGTTAGATAAACCAGTATCCTTTAATATGCTCAAATATTACATTATAACCATTCCTTCCTTTATTTTCGTGCTCCCAGCGGCACCATATTCTTGTTCTTTATTATCCTTTAGCCTATCTTTTAGTATTTCTAGCTCCGCTTCTAGTTTATTTATTCTATTTTCTAGATTTCTAACCCTACTAGATAATATTCTTTCTTTTGGTTCAAATTGTATTTCCTGTCTCCATATTTGATTTTTGGGTTTTAGACAGGAGGCACAGGCTTGTCTTAGGCATAGGCTGCATGTGGACCTATTATCTTGGCTTGGATAATATATACAGAAAGCACATTTGATGTTATAATCACCTTTCCCTTGAATCCAATCATGCTAACAATCTACTTGGTTCATCATTTCTATTTTTAAACCTGCTAAATCATCTATTAGGTCTATCTCATCTTCACTTGAATCATATTCTTGAGTCTCATTTTCTACTTCATCTGTTTCAATGATTGAATATATTGACTCATCATCTTTTATTTCATCATCGTATACTAATATATTCTCATTAACACTATCTATAATTAAAACTCTTTCTTGCTCTTCATATTTACTGGAGTATCTTTTCTGGTCTTTATTAGGGCAGGTTCTACTTAGGTGATCTGGAGAGTTACATATAAAACACATGCATGTTTTATCATAAGTTTTTCTAGGATTACATCTTCTTACATTTCTTTTATGTAGAAATGGAGCTCTATTATCTGACCTTCTTAAGAAAAAAAATCTTGGTTCTAAAATCTCTATTATCTCTCCTTTGGGATTTATAATATTTTTTATTCTTATACCTTTCTTCTCCATATGTTAATGGTATTTGGACAATATTATTGCAGAAATTATGATCTGTTTTCTTCATAGATCTTTGAGCTTGTATACCTGTATGTCGTGCGTATGACCATCTATGGGGCCATTTAGCCCCTTTACGGTTCGACTACGGAGATCGACGAGCACAACGAGCAGAACCAGTAAAAACGCAAAGAGTTTACCCAGGTTCGGGCCACCGTGAGGTGTAAAACCCTACTCCTACTTTGCATATTGGATGTGTATGAGCACAAGTACAAGGAGCGCTTCTCCTGGTAAGGTGCAGAAAGAGCAGCTACGCATGCAAGTTGTGCAAAGGTTCGATCGATCCTTGTAAACGTTGCCCTGGCCCTCCTTTTATAGCTCAAGGGGTCACCACAGTGGCAAAACAGTCATTACAGGTTGATTAAATAGCAAACAGTGCTATCATACCTAACTCTGCCAGTTTAGGACAAAAGCAATAAATGCTCCATTAGGTGTCATGTGGAGGAGGAGCCCCGGCAAGGATTCTGCACCGCTCGCCCAGCTACCTCTTATTATTTTGACACGCCTTCTGGAAGGGTGTCATTAAAGGCAAATCTCCTTCCAGCGTGCTGACACGTGCCCGACAAGTCTCACCTAACTGCCTGCGGGCTCGACACCTCATCGATTAACGACTAGCTGCTCGATGAGGTGGAGCGCTAACAGCTAGCGAGAGTTTGCCGGCACGGAGCTTGCTGGGCCTTCGCCTTGCAGGCTCGGCCTTGCCGGCAAAGGTTATCTTTGGTGTAGAACTTGATGCTTCGTCTTGATTTTTTTCCCAGTAGCCTCTGCTGCTGGATCTTGAATCTTGCTATTTGGCGATCTCCGGCAAGCCTTGCCGCAGGGAAGGCTACTACTGCTTGTGCATAAGTCTGGGGTATTAAGAACCCCATTCTTAGTACATCGACAGGATCCCCCGGGCCTGGGCCTTACGCGCATGCGAGGCGTCATTGGGCTAGGCCCAAAACAATGCACAGGCACGCGTGGCAGAGAATAACTGCCATATTTGCCACGATCTTCTCTTTTACTGCGCTCTTCCACCACGCGTATTTCATGCAAAGCATGGGATTGGCGAAGAGGGGCAGTCGCTTCGAACAGTGAAGAGCCAGCTGCTACTTGTGAGCTGCGTTGGGATTTCCCCGAAGAGGAGGGGATGATGCAGTACAGTAGAGATAAGTATTTCCCTCAGTTATGAAACCAAGGTTATCAATCCAGTAGGAGAATCACGCAACAACTCGTTAGCAGTACCTGCACACAAAACAACAAATTCTCGCACCCAACGCGAACAAGGGGTTGTCAATCCCTTGGCGGTTAATTGCAAGATTAAATTGTATGGTGATAGATAGATAGATCGATCAAAAATACAAAATAAATTAAATAAAGTAAAATTGCAGCAAGGTAAGTTTAGGATTTTTAATATGAGATAAAAGTAGACCCGGGGACCATAGTTTTCACTAGAGGCTTCTCTCTTGAAAATAGCATACGGTGGGTGAACAAATTACTATTGGGCAATTGATAGAAAAGCAAATAATCATGTATATAGGCATCACATCCGAGACAAGTAGACCAAAACGATTCTGCATCTACTACTATTACTGCACACATTGACCGCTATCCAGCATGAATATAGAGTATTAAGTTCATAAAGAACGGAGTAACGCCTTAAGCAAGATGACATGATGTAGACAAAGTAAACTCACACATGAATAAACCCCATCTTTTTACCCTTAATAGCAACGATACATATGTGTCATGTCCCTTTCTGTCACTGGGATTGAGCAAAGATCGAACCCATTACAAAGCACCCCTCCCATTGCAAAATAAATCAATCTAGTTGGCCAAACCAAATCAATAGATCGGAGAGAAATATGATGCTATAACAATCATGCGTAAAAGAGTTCAGAGAAAACTCAAATAATATTCATGGATAATCTGATAATAAACTCACAATTCATCGGATCCCAACAAACACACCGCAAAAAGTGATTACATCGGATAGAACTCCAAGAACATCGAGGAGAACATTGTATTGAAGATCAAAAAGAGAGAAGAAACCAACTAGCTACTAACTATGGACCCGAAGGTCTGTGGTAAACTACTCACGCATCATCAGAAGGGCAGCAAGGTTGATGTAGAGCCCCTCCGTGATCGAATCCCCCTCCGGCAAAGTGTCGGAAAAGGCCTCCACATGGGATCTCTCTAGAACAGGAACTTGCGGCGGCGGAAAAAGTATTTCGTGGACTCCTCTATTGGTTTCCCGATTTTAGAGAATTTATAGAGGTGGAATTAGGTCAAACGGAGCAGAGGTGGGCCCACGAGGCACCAGGGTGGGCCACCCCCCTGGGGCGCGCCCTGGTGGCTCGTGGCCACCTCCTCTGTCTTCTGGCCCTCTCCCGAAGCTTATAGTTTCTCTTATGTCTAGAAACAAATCTCCAAAAAGTTTCGTGGCATTTGGACTTTGTTTGGTACTGATATTCTGGAAAACCAAAAACAGGCAAAAAATAGCAACTAGCACTGGGCACTAAGTTAATAGGTTAGTCCCAAAAAATGATATATAATTGCTTGTAAATGTATATAAAACATCCAAGATTGATATTATAATAGCATGGAACAATAAAAAATTATAGATACGTTGGAGACGTATCAAGCATCCCCAAGTTTAATTCATGCTCGTCCTCGAGCAGGTAAATGATAAAAACAGAATTTTTGATGTGGAATGCTACCTATCATATTCATCATATACTCTTTTCTTTTGTAGCATGGACATTTGGACTTGAATGATTCAAAGCAATAGTCTATAGTTTGACATGAAGACATAAATACTCAATCATACTAACAAGCAACCATGCCTTTCAGAATATCAACGCTAAAGAAAGTTATCCCTATCCCATTATGCTCAATCATTGATCCATTCATGAAACACACTCAATATTAGCTACGCACAATGCACAAGTATGACAATAGTGATCTCTAGTTGGTGCTTTGTAAGAGAAGATGGAGACTCAAAATAAAAATAAAAATTGCATAAAAGTAAATAGATAGGCCCTTCGCAGAGGGAAGCAGAGATTTGCAAATGTGCCAGAGCTCAAGGCTTAAATTAGAGAGATAAAATTATTTTGAGAGGCATGCTTTTCCTGTCAACAAAAACGACCGAGAATTCCCAACATCTTCCATGCTAGACACATTATAGGCGGTTCCCAAACAGAAAATAAAGTTTATTTGCTTTGCACCATTCTTTCACAATCCATGGCTAGCCGTATCCACGGGTGCCCTCCATACCAACACTTTCCAAGGAATTTATTATTATCATTAGATTAATTTTTTTTCATTTCGGGACTGGGCATCCCTATTACCTGCCACTCTCTCGTGCAATGACAAGTGAATAAACACTCATCGTGAGAATAACACACCTAGCATGGAAAATATTTGCCACCCCCTGCCGCTTCATGAGCGGTACGGGCACACAAAACGGAAAATTATTTTGAAAAATTAGAGTTGGCACCTGCAAATTTACTTGGAACGGCATGGAAATACCGCATATAGGTAGTTATGGTGGACTCATTTGGCACAAATTTGGGTTTAGGGAGTTGGATGCACAAGCAGTATTCCCGCTTAGTACAAATGAAGGCTAGCAAATAGATTGAGAAGCGACCAACTAAAAAGCGAAAACGGTCATAAACATGCATTGAACATAACTAACACCGAATAATGCACCATAAGTAGGATATAATTTCGTTGCATAACTATTGACTTTATGTGCATGCATAGGGAATCACAAACCTTTACACCAATATTCTTACTAAATCATAATTACTCACTAACATGACTCACATATTATCATCTCCATATCGCAAAACTATTGCAGGGAATCAAACTTATCATATCCAATAATCTTTCATGAAAGTTTTTATTATATCCCTCTTGAATATTCATCACTTTGGGACCAAATTCATATCTTGTGCAAATTACCATTACTATTATCAACTCTCAAAAAGATATAAGTGAAGCATGAGAGTGCAAATATTTCTTCAAAATTTAATCTTATCAACTCTCAAAATAATATAAGTGAAGCATGATAGTTCAAATATTTCTTCAAAATATAGTCACCGCCGTGCTCAAAAAGATTTAAGTGAAGCACTAGAGCAACTGCCTAGCTCAAAAGATTTAAGTGAAGCACATAGAGTATTCTAATAAATCATGATAAACGTGTGGCTCTCTCAAATAGGTGTGTCTAGCAAAGATGATTGTGACAAACTAAAAAGCAAACAAAGCAAAGACTCATATAATACACGATGCTCCAAGTAAAACACATATCATGTGATGAATAAAAATATAGCTCCAAGTAAAATTACCGATAGTTGGTAGAAGAAAGAGGGGTTGCCTTCTGGGGCATCCCCAAGCTTGGACGCTTGAGTCTTCCTTGAATATTACCTTGGGGTGCCTTGGGCATCCCCAAGCTTAGGCTCTTGCCACTCCTTATTCCTTCATCTATCATGATCTCACCCAAAACTTGAAAACTTCAATCACACAAAACTCAACAAAACCTTCGTGAGATCCGTTAGTATAACAAATAAATATTTAATTTAAGTACTGTGCTAAATTGATTCATATTTAATATTGGCATAATTCTACTATACTCCAACTTCTCCATGACTCATACCCCCCGATACGATCCATAGATTCATCAAAATAAGCAAACTATGCAACAAAACAGAATCTGTCTAAAACAGAACAGTCTGTAAAGATCTATTTAAAAGCCATACTTATTTAATTCAAAAAATTCTGAAAAGTTAGGAAAACATGGGCAATTCATATAGCAATACTTTTTAAAAATTTCATATTTTTCTGATGCTCCAGTACAGAATTAAAATTCCAGCACTGGACGCAAAACTTTCTGTTTTCCAAACAGCATCAATTATACTATCCTCCAAATCATCCCAAAGGCATTACTTGGCACAAACACTAACTAAAACATAAAAAACACAATCATAACAGTAGCATAATTGTGTAAACACACAAGAACAGAAGCAAAAAGCAAAATTTTATTTTATTCATTGGGTTGCCTCCCAACAAGCGCTATTGTTTTATGCCCCTAGATAGGCATAATGCATAGTTTCAAGTATTGTCATATTTCTTGATAACCCTCGCAACTCCTATTTCACTCTCTTTGCCATTATCAATAATGTGCACTAGATGATCAAGCTTAGTGCAAAGGGTTTTTATTTCATTCAAAACACAAAGAGAGATCTTCTGATCTAAAACATCAACCCTCCTAATTTGTGACACCACATTGCTATTTATTTTAGAGGCAAGATTAAATATTCCTCGAAAGTTAGAATCCATACTAGCCTTTGTTTCCTTTATTTGCTCAGTTTGACGAAAGCATACTAGAGTAATAGGTTCAATAGTTTCAACTTTGGGTTGTCCAAATATGCTTTTCATCTTTTCGTAGGTGTCAAAGGCGTCACTCCCATGAAAATTGTTTTCAAATATAGAATCCAAAACATGTCTATGAGCAAGGGGTAGACCAACATAAAAAGTTTTAAGGAACAATTTAATGTGAAACTAAGGCCTAGCACCTACTTGTATTTTTAATAATCTATCCCATGCTTCTTTTAAAGATTCGTCACTCAAATATTTAAAGTTTAAAATTCCCGGATCGTCTCCTAAGTATGGAGGGAAAGGCATATCGGGAGTAGAACTAGCCATAATGGTAAAGCAAGCAAGCAATCAAGCAAATAGGAAAAAGGCAAACAAAAAATATTTTTGTATTTTTGTAAAAACTTTTTAGAAGTGGGGGAGATGAAAACGAGAGGCAAAGGCAAATAAAGTAAATGCAAGGAGATGAAAGTTTTATGCGTAGGTACTTGATAGATGTTGATGATGTCTCCTCGGCAACGGTGCCAGAAATTCTTCCTGCTACTTGTGAGCTGCGTTGGGATTTCCTCGAAGAGGAGGGGATAATGCAGTACAGTAGAGATAAGTATTTCCCTCAGTTATGAAACCAAGCTTATCAATCCAGTAGGAGAATCACGCAACAACTCATTAGCAGTACCTACACACAAAACAACAAATCCTCGCACCCAACACGAACAAGGGGTTGTCAATCCCTTGGCGGTTAATTGCAAGATTAAATTGTATGGTGATAGATAGATAGATCGAACAAAAATACAAAATAAAATAAATAAATTAAAATTGCAGCAAGGTAATTTTTGGATTTGTAATATGAGATAAAAGTAGACCCGGGGCCATAGTTTTCACTAGAGGCTTCTCTCTTGAAAATAGCATACGCTGGGTGAACAAATTACTGTTGGGCAATTTATAGAAAAGCAAATAATCATGACGATATCCAAGGCAATGATCATGAATATAGGCATCATGTCCGAGACAAGTAGACCGAAACGATTCTGCATCTACTACTATTACTGCACACATCGACCGCTATCCAGCATGCATCTAGAGTATTAAGTTCATAAAGAATGGAGTAACGCTTTAAGCAAGATGACATGATGTAGACAAAGTAAACTCACGCATGAATAAACCCCATCTTTTTACCCTTAATAGCAATGATACATACGTGTCATGTCCCTTTCTGTCACTGGGATTGAGCACCGCAAGATCGAACCCATTACAAAGCACCTGTCCCATTGCAAGATAAATCAATCTAGTTGGCCAAACCAAATCAATAGATCGGAGAGAAATATGATGCTATAACAATCATGCGTAAAAGAGTTCAGAGAAAACTCAAATAATATTCATCGATAATCTGATAATAAACTCACAATTCATCGGATCCCAACAAACACACCGCAAAAAGTGATTACATCGGATAGAACTCCAAGAACATCGAGGAGAACATTGTATTGAAGATCAAAAAGAGAAAAGAAGCCATCTAGCTACTAACTATGGACCCGAAGGTCTGTGGTAAACTACTCACGCATCATCAAAAGGGCAGCAAAGTTGATGTAGAGCCCCTCCGTGATCGAATCCCCCTACGGCAGAGTGTCGGAAAAGGCCTCCAGATGGGATCTCTCGAGAACAGGAACTTGCGGCAGCGGAAAAAGTATTTCGTGGACTCCTCTATTGGTTTCCCGATTTTAGAGAATTTATAGAGGTGGAATTAGGTCAAACGGAGCAGAGGTGGGCCCACGAGGCACCCGGGCGCGCCACCCCCCTGGGGCGCGCCCTGGTGGCTCGTGGCCACCTCCTCTGTCTTCTGGCCCTCTCCCGAAGCTTCTAGTGTCTCTTATGTCTAGAAAAAAAATATCCAAAAAGTTTCGTGGCATTTGGACTTCGTTTGGTACTGATATTCTAGAAAACCAAAAACAGGCAAAAAACAACAACTGGCACTGGGCACTAAGTTAATAGGTTAGTCCCAAAAAATGATATATTATTGCTTGTAAATGTATATAAAACATCCAAGATTGATATTATAATAGCATGTAACAATCAAAAATTATAGATATGTTGGAGACGTATCACCAGCCCCCATGCCTTCTCCATAAAGAGGAGACCATGGAGGGCGTTGCTCATTCACCTCTTCCCATTCCAATCTATCAGCCACCGTCGTCTCCTCTCTTCCTTCATTGTTCTTCCAAAGATCCATTGTTGCGATGGCGAAAGGTAGAGGCCGGGCACGAGCGTCCGCTGCCTCCGTGAGATCATCTGCGCGAGGCCGGGTGAGCACCCTTGCCATGCCTGCAGAAGCCGGCTCCAGCTTCCGCGGGGGATGGGCTACAAATCGTGGTCGTGGAGGGCGCGGACTCCAGGACCGAGGCGGCCACACCGGATTATCCGCGCCTCCTTCCCCAGCAGAAGCTCACTCAGTGGAAGCGGCGCATGAGTTCATCGTGGCGATGCATCACCAGCCACGCAACTGGTTGCGGCTTCCAAAGTATTTCGCAAAGACAATGGAAGGCGAGGAGCCCCCAGGCCTCTGGCTACGAGCAGATGGGTGCTGCAACGGCCCTGCCTGGGTTGCTATGGAAATCTCCCCCAACGGCTTCATATATTTGCGGCGGGGGTGGAAGTCGTTCGCCCGCTCCCGTGGGCTAGGGCGAGGGCATCTTCTCCACTTCAGATTTGATGGCTCTTCCACGCTCTTCGTGAAGTTCTTCGAAGCTTCCGGCGGGCGCTTGGAGTGCTGCGTAGAAAACAAAAGCAGCAGTGATGCCAGCTCCTCCAGTGAGAGCGAGGACAACGACGATGGTTCTCCAAGCATCAAGAATGAAGACGACGACTCCGACTCCAGCTAGGCACCGGCAGCACCATCATCTGATCTTTTGGGAGCGAGTCGTGCTTCGCATAGGCGCTCCTTTTGCCCCTGTAATGGAATCAATGTACCTTACTTACTGTGCTTGAATGAAATACATGTTGATTCCGTTGTGTTTGAAAAATGTGTGATGTTTCTCCTTGTTCATTTCTGTTTTTGCAGGATGTGTTCCCTATGCTTTTTTGGAAACTTGCCGGTGCGCACATTTGCCGCGAGCGCTTGAGAAAACGGGTCCTTAGCAGCCAGCTGGAAATGTCGCCGCCGGCAAGGTAACTTGACGATCACAGTGCAGCTACTAATCCTGCCGAGCGGACTCGAGGCAAGACAAGAGCGCAATCTGTTTGCGACAAGGTTCCTTTGCGTGCAGGTTTTCCATACAAAAGCCAGAAACACTCAAGGGAGAATAGCTCTACAACAAGGAAATTTGTTTGAAAGTTTTTCAACTTAGCTTTTCCTTGTACTGTCTTTCTTGTCGCACAAAATGATCACTTGAACGTCATTCAATGGTATCCCCATCAACAATCCCCCCGGGAAACTTGTACGTGAGGGATCATTCTGTCCTTTGAGAAAAAGAATGCAGAGAAAAGAGTTGTTTGGGAACCTTGATAGTTCATCAGTCATTTCATACAAATTAAAGTGTAACCACAACATCAGATACACTTATACACAAGTGAATATGTACAAAAAGTTGTGAAACACTTATCTTTATTTCAGTTATGCACAGGGTCTGCGCCTGGCTTTGTACAAAGGGTTACAAGTCTTGACGACAAAGCTTGTACAAAAAGGGTTGTCGGGAGTCCCAGTAACTGCGCCTTATGGGTAAAACTTGCGAAGATGCTCAATATTCCATGAGTTTTGCCTTTGAATGCCATCTTCGGTCTCCAGACGGACTGTGCCAGGTCTGGTGACTCGCGCTACCCGATAAGGGCCTTCCCACTTCGGCGTCAACTTGTTTGATCCTTTGGCGGACTGAATACGCCAAAGAACAAGGTCGCCTTCCTCAAGGCTTCAGGCATGCACTTTGCGGCTGTGATAGCGGCGCAAGGATTCCTGGTATCGTGCAGCTCGCACAGCCGCCCGAAGATGATCTTCTTCAAGGAGCGTTGCGTCATCTTGCCGCAACTGCTCTTGCTTCGCCTCATCATAGGCGAGCACTCGAGTTGACCCGTATATGAGTTCTGTGGGGGGGGGCACCGCTTCTGCACCATAGACTAGAGAGAAGGGTGTTTGGTCGGTAGCTCGATTTGGTGTCATCCTGAGTGACCAAAGAACTGCCGGCAACTCATCAATCCAGCGTCTTCCACACTTGCGTAGCCTGTCAAAGGTTCTTGTCTTGAGACCACGCATCACTTCAGCATTCATCCGTTCTGCTTGTCCGTTGCTCCTCGGGTGAGCGACAGAGGCAAAATAGATCTTGCTTCCAAGGTCTTGGATGTACTGCATGAAGGTGCGGCTCGTGAACTGAGTGTCGTTGTCAGTGATGATTCTGTTAGGAACCCCGAAACGGCAAACTAGTCCTTTGCAGAACTTGACGGCTGACTGTGCTGTCACCTTCCTCACTGGCTCCGCCTCAGGCCACTTTGTGAACTTGTCGATTGCAACGTACAAGAACTCAAAGCCCCCGGTAGCATGGGGGAAGGGGCCTAAGATATCAAGCCCCTAGACCGAGAAAGGCCAGGAGAGAGGGATTGTTTGAAGAGCTTGAGCTGGCTGATGTATGTTCTTTGAATGGAACTGGCATGCTTCACACTTGATTACTAGCTCAGTTGCATCCTGGAGGGCAGTGGGCCAATAGAAGCCTTGCCGGAAAGCTTTCCCGACAAGTGCTCTTGATCCTGTGTGAGAGCCACATATGCCTCCATGTATTTCTGCCAACAACTTTAGTCCATCTTCCCGGCAAATGCGCTTCAATTTCACACCGTTTGGTCTCTTTCTGTATAGCATGTTATCCACAAACTGATACATACTTGACTGACGGGCTACTTTTTCAGCTTCTTCTTGCTCATCGGGAAGTTTTCCTGTTTGAAGGAAATGAACTATCTGTTGTGCCCATGCCGGAGCCTGCGGCTCGACGACAAGGATTAAAGGCATCTCTTCGACCGTGGGAGCGCTTGCCTCAGCGGCAAGAACCTGAGGCTCTGCGCGAAGCTACTGCTCACCAACAGTCATGTCATTGTTCCCGACAACTTCCTTGCCAGCGGCTTCTGGGAGCTCTGCCGGAAAATACTAGTCGGTATTCAACTTTCTTCTTTTACTGGCCTGCGTTGATGGAGTGACTGATGGTTGATTCAAATGGAGCACAAAAGTTCCTGGTTCCACAGGTAGCTTTTGAGCGGCACATTTTGACAGATGATCAGCAATGCTGTTTTTCGCACGAGGGATGTGCTCTGTTTGCAATCCGTCAAAGTGTTCTTCCAATTTCCTCACTTCTTCCACATACGCTTCCATCAACGGGCTCTGGTAATCTTTGTTCACTTGCTTCACAACAAGCTGCAAGTCTCCACGGACGATCAACTTTCTGATTCCTTATTCGACCGCGATTCTGAGACTGGCAAGGAGTCCTTCATACTCAGTAGTGTTGTTTGTAGCTTTCTCCCTGGGAAAGTGCATTTGGATTATGTACTTGAGGTGCTCTTCGGTGGGTGCGACAAGCAGCACTCCAGCACCGATGCCTTGCAGCGAAAAGGCACCGTCAAAGTACATGATCCATTCTTTGGCTGTCTTTTTGCCGAGGAGAGTTGTTTCTTGAATTTCCTCGTCTTGCGTTGGCGTCCATTCTGCAATGAACTCCGCCAAGGCCCTGCTCTGAATAGTTGATGTGCTTTCAAACTTGAGTGCAAAGCTTGACAGTTCCAACGCCCACTCTACTATCCTGCCAGTTGCATCTGGATTCCTCAAAATACGCTGCAACGGAAAGCGAGTGACGACGGTGATTTCATGTGCTTGGAAGTAGTGGCACAACTTTCTCGAGGCCATAAGAAGACCGAAAAGCAACTTCTGTACTCCAGAATATCTTGACCTAGCCCCCTGCAAGAGGCAACTAACAAAATAAACCGGCCGCTGCACCACCTTCTTCTTTGGCACCACTTGCTGGTTAGCTTCATTTGCTTGCGCTGTTTCTGATTTGTCGGCACCAGACCTTGCCGGAGAAGATTCCAGCTTGTCGTTGGATGGGCTTGCCGCTGCTGCTTCTTCGTCATCGATTTCCCTCTGTGCCACTAATGCAGCACTGACCACTTGATTTGTTGCCGCCAGATATAGTAGCAACGGCTCTTGTGGTTTAGGCGCAACTAGCATTGGCGCAGAAGAGAGGTGTCTCTTCAAATCCTGCAGCGCGGCCTCCGCTTCCGGAGTCCATTTCATTGGACCTGCTTTTTTCAAAATCTTGAAAAATGGCAGGGCGCGCTCAGCAGACTTTGAAATGAACCTACTTAAAGCAGCAACACAGCCAGCAAGACGCCGCACATCCTTGACGCTTTTTGGTGCTTGAATCTGCTCAATTGCTTTGATCTTGTCGGGATTTGCTTCGATTCCACGCTGAGATACAAAGAACCCGAGAAGTTTGCTAGATGGAACGCCAAACACGCACTTCTCGGGGTTGAGCTTCAAATTGATCTTTAGCAAATTTGCAAATGTTTCTTCTAAGTCTTGAATGAGGGTTGATTTGTCCTTGGTTTTGACCACTATATCATCCATATATGCTTCCACATTCCTATGCAGCTGGGGCTCAAAACCAATCTGGACTGCTCTCGCAAATGTTGAACCAGTACTCTTTAATCCGAAAGGCATACGCACAAAGCAGTAAGTGCCACATGCAGTAATGAATGCGGTTTTCTCCTCATCCTCCTTGGCCATGAATATCTGATTGTACCCAGAATATGTTGGGTAACGTTGCATGGGAAACAAAAAATTTCCTATGCACACACAAGATCTATCCATGGTGATGAGCATCTACGAGAGGGAGAGTGAATCTACATACCCTTGTAGATCGCTAAGCGGAAGCGTTAAGAAACGCGGTTGATGTAGTCGAACGTCTCCGCGATCCAAATCGCAAGTCGTCCCTCAAACCGATCACGAACTAGTGCCGAACGGACAGCACCTCCGCGTTCAACACACGTACGGCTTGATGACGCATTCACCTCCTCGATCCAGCGAGCGATGGTGAAGTAGTAGATGAGTTCCGGCAGCACGACGGCGTGGTGATGGTGGTGAGGAACAATCTCTGCAGGGCTTCGCCAAGCGCTACGGAGATTATGACGTAGGAACTAGAGGGTTAGGGTTGCCGCACACGGCTTGGGGAAATCTTGATGTATTCCGGGTGCTAGCCCTGCCCCTCTATTTATATGTTGAGCCCTGGGGTCGAAACTTGGAGAAAGAGCCTCCTCAAAGTCGGTTTGGCCCGCAAGGCAAGAGTCCTGCTCGGACTCCAGGACCAGACGCCAGGGTCCTCGGCGTCTGGCCCCAGACGCCAGGGTCCCTGGCGTCTGGCCCCTGGCCTCCGCAAAACTTCCTTTTGCACCTTCCTAAAGCCTCGTGGGCTTTACCCCTTGGCCCAAATAAAGTGTTCTCGTACCCGAACATTTCGGGAAACATCCGGAACCCCTTCCGGTGAATTCCGGAACCCTTCCGGAGACCAAACACTATTATCCCATATATCAATCTTTACCTCCGGACTATTCCAGAGCTCCTCGTCATGTCCGGGATCTCATCCGGGACTCCGAACAACTTTCGGTCACCAACATAACAACTCAACTATACTTATATCGTCACCAAACGTTAAGTGTGTAGACCCTGCGGGTTCGAGAACTATGTAGACATGACCGAGACACCTCTACGGTCAATAACCAATAGCGGGACCTGGATGCCCATACTGGCTCCTACATATTCTACGAAGATCTTTATCGGTCGAACCTCTATGTCAAGGATTCAGTTAATCCTGTATGCTGTTCCCTTTGTTCTTCGGTATGTTACTTGCCCGAGATTCGATCGTCGGTATCTCTATACCTAGTTCAATCTCGTTACCGGCAAGTCTCTTTACTCGTTCCGTAATACAAGATCTTGTGGCTAACACTTTAGTCACATTGCTTGCAAGGCTCATTGTGATGTTGTATTACCGAGTGGGCCCTGAGATACCTCTCCGTCAC
Organism: Elymus sibiricus; assembly: GCA_039707655.1. Classification (NCBI taxonomy): domain Eukaryota; kingdom Viridiplantae; phylum Streptophyta; class Magnoliopsida; order Poales; family Poaceae; genus Elymus; species Elymus sibiricus. The sequence continues at coordinate 500,246,066 of CM077672.1, read as the reverse complement.
ACGGAGTAACAAATCCCAGTCTTGATCCATGCCAACCCAACAGACATCCTCGGAGATACCTGTAGAGCACCTTTATAGTCACCCAGTTACGTTGCGACGTTTGATACACACAAGGTACTCATCTGATGTCAGGGAGTTGCATGATCTCATGGTCATAGGAACAGATACTTGACATGCAGAAAACAATAGCAATAAACTGACATGATCATATGCTATGTTTACAGCTTGGGTCTTGTCCATCACATCATTCTCCTAATGATATGATCCCGTTATCAAATGACATCTCATGTCCATGGCTAGGAAACCTTCACCATCTTTTGATCAACGAGCTAGTTAACTAGAGGCATACTAGGGACACAGTGTTGTCTATGTACCCACACATGTATTTGAGTTTCCAATCAATACAATTATAGCATGGATAATAAACGATTATCACGAACAAGGAAATATGATAATAACTAAATTATTATTGCCTCTAGGGCATATTTCCAACAGTCTCCCACTTGCACTAGAGTCAATAATCTAGTTCACATCACCATGTGATTTACATTGTTATGAATCTAACACCCAATGAGTTCTGGGGTTCGATCAGATCATGCTTTGCATGTGAGAGAGGTCTTTAGTCAACGGGTCTGTGACATTCAGATCCGTGTGTACTTTGCAAATCTCTATGTCATACTGTAGACACTTCTACCACACTCCACTTGGAGCTATTCCAAATGGCTGCTCCACTATATGTATCCTGACTACTATTCAGAGTCGTCCGGATAGGTGTCAAAGCTTGCATCGACGTAACCCTTTACGACGAACTCTTTATCACCTCCATAATCGAGAAATATTTCCTTAGTCCTCTAGTTACTAAGGATAATCTTGACCGCTGTCCAATGATCCACTCCTGGATCACTCTTGTACCCCTTGACAGAATCATGGCAAGGCACACATCAGGTGCGGTACACAGCATGGCATACTATAAGAGCCTATGGATAAGGCATAGGGGACGACCTTCGTCCTTTCTCTTTCTTCTGCCGTGGTCGAGCTTTGAGTCTCACTCAACTCCACACCTTACAAATCAGGCAAGAACTCTTTCTTCGACTGATCCATTTTGAACTCTTTCAAAATCTTGTCAAGGTATGTACTCATTGAAAGTCTTATCAGACGTCTTGATCTATCTCTATAGATCTTGATGCCCAATATTTAAGTAGCTTCATTCTAGGTCTTCCTTTGAAAAACTCTTTTCAAACGACCCTTTATGCTTTCCAGAAATTCTACATCATTTCCGATCAACAATATGTCAACCACATATACTTATCAGAAATTCTATAGTGCTCCCACTCACTTTATTGTAAATACAAGTTTCTCATAAACTTTGTATAGACTCAAAAACTTTGATCACCTCATCAAAGCGTATATTCCAACTCCGAGATGCTTGCTCCAGTCCATAGAAGGATCGCTGGAGTTTGCATATATTTTAGCATCCTTAGGACTGACAAAACCTTCCGGTTGTATCACATACAACTTTTCCTTACGGATACCGTTAAGGAAACGATGTTTTGACATCCATCTGCCAGATTTCAAAATTGAAAAATGCAGCAACTGCTAACATGATTCCAACAGACTTTAGCATCGCTACGGGTGAGAAAGTCTCATCGTAGTCAACTCCTTGAACTTGTGAAAAACCATTTGCCACAAGTCGAGCTTTATAGACGGTGACATTACCGTCCACCTCCGTCTTCCTCTTAAAAAATCCATTTGTTCTGATTGGCCTTACGCCCTTCAGGTAATACTTCCAAAGCCCATACTTTGTTTTCTTACATGGATCCCATCTCGGATTTCATGGCCTCTAACCATTTCTCGGAATCCGGGCCCATCATCGCTTCTCCATAGTTCGTAGGTTCATCGTTGTTCAACAACATGACCTCTAAGACAGGGTTGCCATACCACTCAGGAGCAGTACGCGTCCTTGTCGACCCACGAGGTTCGATAGTAACTTGATCCGAAGTCTCATGATCATCATCATTAACTTCCTCTTCAACTAACGTAGGCTCCACAGAAACAACTTTCTGCGCTGCGCTACTCTTTGGTTGAAACAAAGGTTCAACAACCTCATCAAGTTCTATCTTCCTCCCACTCAATCTTTCGAAAGAAACTTTTTCTCAAGAAAGGACCCGTTTTAGCAACAAACACTTTGTGCTTGGATCTGAGATAGAAGGTTCACCCAACTGTTACGTTAGGGTATTCTATGAAGATGCATTTGTCCGCTTTGGGTTCGAGCTCATTAGGTGAAAACCCTTTTTCACATAAGCGTCGCAGCCCCAAACATTAAAAAATGACAGCTTAGGTTTCCGCCAAACCAAAATTCATACGGTGTCATCTCAACGGACTTATGGTGCCCCTTTTAAAGTGAATGTGGTTGTCTCTAATGCATAACCCTAAAACGATAGTGGTAAATCGATAAGAGACATCATAGTTCGCACCATATCTAATAGAGCACAACTACGACGTTCAGACATACCATCACACTATGGTGTTCCAGGTGGCGTGAGTTGTGAAACAACTTCCACATTGTCTTAAGTTATATACCAAACTCGTAACTCAGATATTTACCTCCACGATCATATCGTAGACATTTTATCTTCTTGTCACGATGATCTCAAACTTCACTCTGAACTTTTCAAACGATTCAGACTTGTGTTTCATTAAGTAAATATACACTATATCTACTCAAATCATCAGTGAAGGTAAGAAAATAACGATATCCACCGCCCACTACAAAACTCACTAGACCGCATACATCAACATGTATCATTTCCAATAAGTCAATTGCCCGCTCCATCATACCGGAAAACGGGGTTTTAGTCATCTTGCCCATGAGGCATGGTCCACATGTCTCAACCGATTCGAAATCGAATGAGTCCAAAGATCCATCAGCATGGAGTTTCTTCATGCGTTTTACACCAATATGACATTTAGCGGCAGTGCCACAAGTATGTGGTACTATCATTATTAACTTTGTATCTTTTGGCATCAATATTATGAACATGTGTATCACTACGATGAAGATTCAATAAACCACTCTTATTGGGTGCATGACCATTGAAGGTATTATTCATGTAAATAGAATAACCATTATTCTCTAACTGCAATGAATAACCGTATTGCAATAAACTTGATCTAATCACGTTCATGCTTAACGCAAACACCAAATAACATTTATTTAGGTTCATCACTAATCCCAAAGGTAGAGAGAGCGCGCGATGGTTATCACATCAACCTTGGAAACACTTCCAACACTCATCGTCACCTCACCCTTAGCCTCCGTTTATTCCGTAGCTTTTATTTCGAGTTACCAACACTTAGCAACCGAACCGGTATCTAATACCCAGGTGCTACTAGGAGTACTAGTAAGGTACACATCAATAACACGTATATCAAATATACTTCTGTCGACGTTGCCAACCTTCTTATCTACCAAGCATCTAGGGTTGTTCCACTTCAGCAACCGTTCTCCTCATAATAGAAGCACTCAGTCTCGGGTTTGGGTTCAACCTTGGGTTTCTTTACTGGAGCAGCAACTGGCTTGCCATCCATGAAGTATCCCTCCTTGCCCTTGCCCTTCTTGAAACTAGTGGTTTTACTAACCATCAACATTTGATGCTCCTTCTTGATTTCTACCTTCGCGGGGTCAAACATCGCGAATAGCTCAGGGATCATTATTTCCATCTCTGGCCTTTTATAGTTCATCACGAAGCTCTAGTAGCTTAGTGACAGTGACTTGGAGAACTATACCAATCACTATCTTATCTGGAAGATCAACTTCCACTCGATTCAAGCAATTGTAGTACCCAGACAATCTGAGCACATGCTCAACGATTGAGCTATTCTCCATCATCTTGCAGGCAAAGAATCTTGTTGGAGGTCTCATACCTCTCAACACGGGCACGAGCCTGAGATCCCAATTTCAGCTCTTAGAACATCTCATATGTTCCGTGACGTTCAAAATGTTTTGGAGCCTCAATTCTAAGCCGTAATGCATGACGCACTGAACTATCAAGTAGTTATCAGAACGTGCCTGTCAGATGTTCACAACATCTACAGACGACGCTTGAGGGGGTGGCGCACCGAGCGGTGCATTAAGGACATAAGCCTTCTGTGCAGCATTGAGGACAATCCTCAGATCACGGACCCAGTCCGCATTATTGCTACCATCATCTTTCAAATCTATTTCTCTAGGAACATATAAAAATTCAAGGGAGCTATAGCGCGAGCTAGTAATCTACAACATAATTTGCAAAGACATTTTGACTATGTTCATGATAATGAGTTTAGTTAATCATATTACTTAAAAACTCCCACTCAAATTGACATCCCTCCGGTCATTCGAGTGTCACATGATCCAAATCCACCAACTCAAGTCCGATCATCACGTGAGTTGAGGTGGTTTCAATGGTGAACATCTTCATGTTGATCATATCTACTATATGACTCATGTTCGACCTTTCGGTCTCTTGTGTTCCGAGGCCATGTCTGTACATGCTAGGCTCGTCAAGTTTAACCCGAGTGTTCCGCACGTGGAACATGGCTTACACCCGTTGTATGTGAATGTAGAGTCTATCACACCCGATCATCACGGCGTGTCTCGAAACGACGAACTTTCGCAACGGTGCACACTCGGGGAGAACACAATTTATCTTGAAATTTAAGTGAGGGATCACCTTATAATGCTACCGTCGTCCTAAGCAAAATAAGATGCATAAAAGGATTAACATCACATGCAAATCATAAGTGACATGATATGGCCATGAACTCGTGCTTTTGATCTCCATCTCCAAAGCACCGGCATGATCTCCATCGTCACCGGCATGACACCATGATCTCCATCATCTTGATCTCCATCAACGTGTCGCCATGAGGTTGTCGCGCCGACTGTTGCTTCCACGACTATTGCTAACGTTTAGCGATAAAGTAAAGCATTACATAGCGCTTAATGATTGACACGCAGGTCATACAATAATTAAAGACAACTCTATGGCTCCTGCCAGTTGCCGTACTCATCGACATGCAAGTCGTGATATTCTATACAACACATGATCATCTCATACATCACATATATCTCATCATGTAATTGGCCATATCACATCACAACATACCCTGCAAAAACAAGTTAGACGTCCTCTAATTGTTGTTGCAAATTTTACGTGGCTGCTACGGGTTTGCAAGAACCGTTCTTACCTACGCAAAACCACAACGTGGTGTAGTGATTGCTTTTTGATCTTCTAAAAGAACCCTCTTCATTGAAATTGATTCAACTAAAGTGAGAGAGACAGACACCCGCTAGCCATCTTTATGCAACGAAGTTACATGTCAGTTGAAGGAACCTGTCTCGCGTAAGCGTACGCGTAATGTCGGTCCGGGCCGCTTCATCTCACAATACCGCCGAATCAAGTATCAACTAGTAACGGCAAGCAATATGTATACACCCACGCCCACAACTCGTTTGTGTTCTACTCGAGATCTCATCTACGCATAGACCTAGCTCATGATGCCACTATTGGGTAACGTTGCATGGGAAACAAAAAATTTCCTACGCACACACAAGATCTATCCATGGTGATGAGCATCTACGAGAGGGAGAGTGAATCTACATACCCTTGTAGATCGCTAAGCGGAAGCGTTAAGAAACGCGGTTGATGTAGTTGAACGTCTCCGCGATCCAAATCGCAAGTCGTCCCTCAAACCGATCACGAACTAGTGCCGAACGGACGGCACCTCCGCGTTCAACACACGTACGGCTTGATGACGCCTTCACCTCCTCGATCCAGCGAGCGATGGTGAAGTAGTAGATGAGTTCCGGCAGCACGACGGCGTGGTGATGGTGGTGAGGAACAATCTCTGCAGGGCTTCGCCAAGCGCTACGGAGATTATGACGTAGGAACTAGAGGGTTAGGGTTGCCGCACACGGCTTGGGGAAATCTTGATGTATTCCGGGTGCTAGCCCTGCCCCTCTATTTATATGTTGAGCCCTGGGGTCGACACTTGGAGAAAGAGCCTCCTCAAAGTCGGTTTGGCCCGCAAGGCAAGAGTCCTGCTCGGACTACAAGACCAGACGCCAGGGTCCTCGGCGTCTGGCCCCAGACGCCAGGGTCCCTGGCGTCTGGCCCCTGGTCTCCGCAAAACTTCCTTTTGCACCTTCCTAAAGCCTCGTGGGCTTTACCCCTTGGCCCAAATAAAGTGTTCTCGTACCTGAACATTTCAGGAAACATCCGGAACCCCTTCCGGTGAATTCCGGAACCCTTCCGGAGACCAAACACTATTATCCCATATATCAATCTTTACCTCCGGACTATTCCAGAGCTCCTCGTCATGTCCGGGATCTCATCCGGGACTCCGAACAACTTTCGGTCACCAACATAACAACTCAACTATACTTATATCGTCACCAAACGTTAAGTGTGTAGACCCTGCGGGTTCGAGAACTATGTAGACATGACCGAGACACCTCTACGGTCAATAACCAATAGCGGGACCTGGATGCCCATACTGGCTCCTACATATTCTACGAAGATCTTTATCGGTCGAACCTCTATGTCAAGGATTCAGTTAATCCCGTATGCTGTTCCCTTTGTTCTTCGGTATGTTACTTGCCCGAGATTCGATCGTCGGTATCTCTATACCTAGTTCAATCTCGTTACCGGCAAGTCTCTTTACTCGTTCCGTAATACAAGATCTCGTGGCTAACACTTTAGTCACATTGCTTGCAAGGCTCATTGTGATGTTGTATTACCAAGTGGGCCCTGAGATACCTCTCCGTCACACGGAGTAACAAATCCCAGTCTTGATCCATGCCAACCCAACAGACATCCTCGGAGATACCTGTAGAGCACCTTTATAGTCACCCAGTTACGTTGCGACGTTTGATACACACAAGGTACTCCTCCGATGTCAGGGAGTTGCATGATCTCATGGTCATAGGAACAGATACTTGACATGCAGAAAACAATAGCAATAAACTGACACAATCATATGCTATGTTTACAGTTTGGGTCTTGTCCATCACATCATTCTCCTAATGATGTGATCCCGTTATCAAATGACATCTCATGTCCATGGCTAGGAAACCTTCACCATCTTTTGATCAACGAGCTAGTTAACTAGAGGCATACTAGGGACACAGTGTTGTCTATGTACCCACACATGTATTTGAGTTTCCAATCAATACAATTATAGCATGGATAATAAACGATTATCACGAACAAGGAAATATGATAATAACTAAATTATTATTGCCTCTAGGGCATATTTCCAACAGAATATGCATCAAGGAATGAGAGCAAATCACAGCCGGCAGTAGAGTCTACAATTTGATCAATGCGCGGAAAAGGGAAAGGATCCTTTGGACATGCTTTGTTAATATCAGTGTAGTCGATACAAAGTCTCCACTTTCCATTTGCTTTACGCACTACAACTGGATTTGCCAGCCAAGTTGGATGTAGTACACCTCTAACTAAACCTGCTGCTTCAAGTTTCTTGATTTCTTCGGCAATGAACTGTTGCCGCTCCAAAGCTTGCTTCCTGACCTTTTGCTTGACGGGCCGAGCGTGACGACAGACAGCAAGGTGGTGCTCAATTACCTCCCTGGGAATGCCAGGGATGTCAGATGGTTGCCATGCAAACACATCGACATTCACCCGCAGGAACGCAATGAGCACACTTTCCTATTTGCTGTCAAGAGTGGAACTGCGGTGAAGGTACCGCCAGTGCCATCCTCCTTCGTCGACACCTTCTTCGTTGCTGGTGGAGTGGCCTTGGATTTCTTGCCAGTAGAGCACTCCGGCAAGTCTTCAACAGGTGCGCAGCACTCCGAAGAGGTGCGCTTCCCGGAATTCTTGTCAGAGGTCTTGCCGGACTTCTTGCTTTTCTTCTCCTTGGCGGGAGCTGGTGCCTTGGCGGCCTCTGCTGCAACCGCATCTCTGTAGAGTTTGTCGACGCATATGACTGCATCCTTCTTATCGGAATTGATGGAAATGACACACATTGGCCCTGGCATCTTCAACATGTTATAGGCATAGTGGGACGCTGCCATAAACTTAGCCAAAGCTGGGTGGCCAAGAATTCCATTATACGGCAAGGGGATCTTGACAACTTCAAACACAATCTTCTCTGTTCTATAGTTCAATTCCCCGCCAAACATCACCGGCAATGTGATCTTTCCTTTGGGCTGGCTCCTTCCCGGGTTCACTCCTTGGAATGTACTAGTCTGCTCGAGCTCTTCGTTGGGAATCTGCAGCCTCTTAATTACTTCTGGAGAAATCAAATTTAGGCCGGCCCCACCGTCAACTAATATTTTCCTGACCTGGAGGCTGCGAATTGTCGAGGAAACCAACAACGGCAAACACCCGACCGCAGTTGTGCGATCAGGGTGATCCTCGGCATCGAAAATGATAGGCGTGTGTGACCACTTGAGTGGCTTTTTGGCGCCTATTGCCGGCTCTGCTGCATTGACCTCATGCGCCCACTGCTTGAGTTGGTGGTGAGAGGAATGCAGAGATGCACCCCCGTCAATACACATGGCCTTAGTTGCCTTCTGGAATTCTTGCTCACTGGACTCTCCGTCGTCCTCTTCTTCTTCACTTCCATCATCTTCCTCTTTCTTTTCATGGCCTCTAGCAGGCTTCTCTTTTGGCTGCTTGGCCTTGCCGCGGCGTCCTCCGCGACCACCGCGGCCCTTTTTGCCTGATCCGCCAGCACCATCCTGGCCCTTCTCCTTGTCGCGTTTTTCATATTCAGCTTTCTGCTTCTCCGCAAGGTGCTTGACTTGCCGGCACTCTTGGAGATCGTGGCCTTTGGTGCGGTGAATCTTGCAATATGGCCCATCAGACTTGCCGGCCTTCTCATTTGCCGCCGCCTCCTGACAAACGGCGCATACAGCAGCCTCCTTGCCGGAGTCTTCCGTTTTGGCTTTCTTGGCGGTATTGGAGTTGCCGGACCTTTCGACAGCTATCATAGTTTTGCCCTTGCACTTTCGGCCCTTCTTCTTCGGGCTGGCAGCATCGTCATCCTCGGAGTCCACCTCGTCTTCAGCGTCCTCCCCGGGAAGTCTCCTTCCTTCCTCAGCGCGCGCGCACTTATCCGCCAACGTGTAGAGCTCATTAATGGTCTTCGGCAGCTTGACGTTCATCTTCTCCCGCATCCATCGATTGCGCACGTTCATGTGCAAGGCGGCAATCACGGCTGCAGGGTGCACATCCGGAATATTGCGGTGCACACGGCTGAATCTCTGGATGTACTTACGCAAAGTTTCACCATCTCTTTGCGGGATCACTTATAGATCGCTGGGCTGTCCAGGGGCCTTGTGGCCTCCGGTAAAAGCACCAACAAACTCATTGCAGAGATCTGACCACGAAGAAATGGAGTTCTCCAGCAAGTTCATCAGCCAAGAACTCACGTTGGGCTTCAGCACCAACGGAAAGTAGTTGGCGAGAATCTTCTCGTCTCTTCCCCCGGCAGCTTGCACGGCAATCGTGTAGATGCCCAGAAATTCTGCCGGGTTCAGCTTGCCGTCGTACTTTTCTGGTGCTTCCGGCTTGAAGGCCCGGACGGACGGCCAGCGGACTTGCCGCGGCTCATGAGTGAAGGCTAGACATCCAACCTCGTAAGGCAGATATCCGCCAACCTCGGGCGCAGGCTCATCAACGACTGGGCCGTTGCGCGCGTCGGATTGACGGCGCGCCTCCCGGCGCCGTTCAATGGTGGTGCGGGCATCCTCTACCCGCCTGTCTTGCAGCACTTGCCACTGATCTCGCCGTGCCCGTGGATTTGAAGAAGCCATTGACATCTCATCGGGCTCCGCAGTTCGCTGGGTTTGCCGCGGCTGCTGACGTTGCTGCTGTTGGAGTTGTTGCCACGGAGGTGATTGCACCGTTGGCGCAGCTCCTTCAACATGGCCGCCAGTTGGAGCTACTGGTGCTGTTTGCGGACGCCGAGATGGCTCCGCTTGCTGTGACCTGCTCGTCTCAGCAAATCCAATCAGGTTCTGGATGGTGGCTCTCCACTCATGCATCTTTTCTGCTGCCGAAGGAAAGTTCAGCAGCATCTGGGCTCGCGCCATCGCCACTGCTGCTGTGGTTGGCATGGCCGGAAGCGAAGAACACGACATCGCTTTACTCCTGGCAGAGCCAACAGGAGCGCCATTGCGATCTTGCAGCCGCGGTGCATGTTCAGCAGCGGGCTGTCGTGGCGGAGGTGGTGCCTGAGGATCTGGAACTTGATCAACAGGGGTCTTGCCATGTGATCGCCGCCTTGAGTCGTCGACGCCGCTCGGAGTTGCGCTGCGCCCATTGTGTGAGGGGCGCGGCGTCTGTCCTGACGCAGCATCTCTAGACACCGCCACGGCGGGATCTTGGCTCGTGCCGGCCCGGGCATTGTTGCTCCGGTGGCTGCGCTCGTCGACGCGGCGAAGAGGAGGAAGACGTCCATTCGCTCCGCCCGCGCCGTCGCGGCTTTGTTCGCCAGAGGGTCGAGGAAGTTGACCGCCTCCAGCGCCTCCGCCTCCTGTTCCGACCACGGTGGGCACGGCGACCGCGCCTCCTGCGCTGGTCGTGCCAACCGCGGCGTCCGCACCGCCTGTGTTGGTTGCGCCGCCTGCGGATACGTGCGAAGGAACCTTGGAAGTGGAAGGAGCCGTCATCGTGATGCCCTTCTTCTTGGGAGCCATCGACGATGAGGAAGATGGTGATGAAGCCGATGAAACTGATGAAATGACGCGCAATCTGCTGATTCAGGTTCGCGCAAGCGATCCCCCTACCTGGAGCGCCAAAGATGTCGTGCGTACGACCATCTATGGGGCCATTTAGCCCCTTTACGGTTCGACTCCAGAGATCGACGAGCACAAAGAGCAGAACCAGCAGAAACGCAAAGAGTTTACCCAGGTTCGGGCCACCGTGAGGTGTAAAACCCTACTCCTGCTTTGTATATTGGATGTGTATGAGCACAAGTACAAGGTGCGCTTCTCCCGGCAAGGTGCAGAAAGAGTAGCTACGCATGCAAGTTGTGCAAAGGTTCGATCGATCGATCCTTGTAAACGTTGCCCTGGCCCTCCTTTTATAGCTCAAGGGGTCACCACAGTGGGAAAACAGTCATTACAGGTTGATTAGATAGCAAACAGTGCTATCATACCTAATTCTGCCAGTTTAGGACAAAAGCAATAAATGCTCCGTTAGGTGTCATGTGGAGGAGGAGCCCCAGCAAGGATTCTGCACCGCTCGCCCAGCTACCTCCTATTATTTTGACACGCGTTCTGGACGGGTGTCATTAAAGGCAAATCTCCTTCCAGCGCACTGACACGTGCCCGACAAGTCTCACCTAACTGCCCGCGGGCTCGACACCTCATCGATTAACGACTAGCTGCTCGATGAGGTGGAGCGCTAACAGCTAGCGAGAGTTTGCCGGCACGTAGCTTGCCGGGCCTTCGCCTTGCCGGCAAAGGTTATCTTTGGTGTAGAACTTGATGCTTTGTCTTGATCTTTTCCCCAGTAGCCTCTGCAGCTGGGTCTTGAATCTTGCTATTTGGCGATCTCCGGCAAGCCTTGCCGCAGGGAATGCTGCTACTGCCTGTGCATAAGTCTGGGGTATTAAGAACCCCATTCTTAATACACCGACAGTGTACATACCTTTCTTAGCTGATTAAAGACAAATGTTATGGCTTGGGATATGTTTACAATATTTCCTGCTGATTCTTTTTTATATTCCTTAAATATTATAGACCCTAGGGGATTAGCCAACTTATTAAAATACCTTTCTACTACCCCTACATTAAAGCCTTCCTTAGCGGTGGTAGCATTATATATGTAATGCTGAGAGAATTCTTTTATGCCTTTCCAGCTTGTCAGCGTTAATTTTTCTATTTCTCTCAATCTTTCATTTTGTAATGAAGTATGTCCTAATTCTGGATCTTCTGCTATGATCATATTTGAAATAACATTTGCAAAGTTATTAGGATTACTTCCTGCTCTTTTTAATTCTTCATATTGATTAGGGCACGTTTCTACCCAATGTTCCCATAGGCCTTTCACGGATTCTCCTAAAAATGTTTCAAGATATGTTATCATATCTTCAACCTTAGTCCCTATATTATGCTGGTTTTATATATATTTTTGAACTATTAAACCTTTCCGTATGCTAATTATATTCGGCCGATCTATCGGGTCATGGGCTGCTAAATTTAATATAGCATCATCATTCTTATAATTTTGAAATTGTACTGGCCTTTCAAAATCTCTTCTCTTAGTACCCATATATCTATATTGTCCAGGGATATATGTAGGTTGATAGTCATCTTTTTCTGGGGGCCATTGTCCAGCTGATCTGGTAGGTCTTTCCCTTTCTCCTTCTCTTTTTACTGAAGATTCTCCATATCCCTTTCTTCTTTTATTACTACTTTCTAATTCCATGGCTTCCATTGCATTATCTAAATTTAATCTAGTGAATTATAAAAATCACTATTTTGTTCTGAATCATCATAATTTTTGTCTTCTAAATCTTTTTCTTCTTCATAACTTTCTAATAGTAGCTTATTATTTATATCCGATTGTTCTTCTTCATCCACAATTTCTTCTTTGTGGCTCTGAGAAATATTCTTATTTTTATCATTATTATTGGTGGTAACAATATTATTACTATTATTATTGTCTCTCTTTTCTCCTAATGCTATAGTATTATTTATTATGCGAGGGCTACTAGTGGCTGGCTTTTTCTCGCTTTTTAGCCTTTTTTTAATCTAGCAATCTCTCTAATAAAAAATAATTCTCTTTCTCTTATTTTAGGCCAATCTGTTGTCATAGAATGACTATATTCCCATTCTATATGCTTTAGTTTCTTTTGCAATGTATAATTTCATCATCTATATTAATTTTTTCCATGCATTCGGTTACACCCTTACTCTTATTATTGCTAATTTCGATTTCTGACATAAAAGATTCGGTGTCTATTTCTTCTTGTCTTATTATTATTTTAGAGTCATCTTTTGGTGAGTCATGATCAAAAAATCCGATAGGGGGTGATAAGTATTTCACTACTGCAGAAATGGCTAGCAGTGGCGGGTGCAAAATGGCCATCAGTGGCGGGCTACGGGCCCAAGCAAGCCCGCCACTGACTTCCTGCCACTGCTAAAAGGCCACTGCTAAAAGATCATCAATGTTCTTAATCGATAAGAAAGAAAATAGGAAGAATTAAAGGGATGAATATGGTAGACGTTGCTCCTCCTAGTAGCCTTCTACTCAACCATTCTTTCCCGATGGATCTCACCTGCAAAAGAAAAAGAATAAGAAGCCATGAAGCCACTAATACATGAACCAGAGCAAAAATGAGCATAAACGGGTGAGAATGATGAATATTACATAACATGGGTAACATGTGTTATCTAAGAAAGAATGAACTAACTTGTTTTATCTTATTCATTCTGGAGTAACTATAGATGAGATGTATACATCACTGCCATAATTGGTTCGAGAACCTCTATGAACTACAGGAGAAATCATTGCTTAGCATGTAAACAAGCACCAATAATTGGTTCGAGAACCTCTATGAACTACAGGAGAAATCATTGCTTAGCATGTAAACAAGCACCAATTAGTAACCCAACACCGTGTATCAGAAACATCATGTGGAATCATCATTTTCTCAGCCTATTTGCAAAGTGCATCTGCTTCATTCTTAGTAAAACCATAAGTTCAACGACTAATGCTATTTGTAGCAAAAGTGCCAATCAAATCACTACTAGGAAAAGGGCTATAGATGATATGGCTACTAATGGCGCACCAGACATGTGGTGCGCCACTACTATATAGTAATGGCGCACCATGAGTTGGTGCGCCATTAGTGTGGTAGACACTAATGGCGCACCAGACCCACGGTGCGCCATTAGTGACAAATGTTTTTTTTTCATTTTTCCAAAAATACTAATGGCGCACCAGGGAAGAGTGCGCCATTACTAGTTTAACTAGTAATGGCGCACCTCCAACACAGTGCGCCACTACTATTTTTTTTTTTTTTTTTTGCAAAACTACTAATGGCGCACCTCAAGCTGGTGCACCATTAGTAACTAGGGTTACTAATGGCGCATATATGGGTGGTGCGCCATTAGTAACCTGGGACCAGCTAGATATTTTGGACAGCCACACCTACACACTCACTTTCCCCACTTCATTCTCTCCACCTCCTCCTCCAAGATTGTGTCGGCTGCCTCCTCCTCCTCACCTCATTTGCACCATAGATTCATCAAAATTAGGTGGTTAAATTACCTTTTTTTGATAGGTAAGTAAGGGGAAAGCTATCTTTATGTTGTAGATCTACTTTTTTTCTCTCCCTCGCTCCAACAACGTGCACATGCACTTTTTATGGCCTTGCTAGATCTATGTATGTTTGTGGTGTTGCATATGTTTGTGGTGTTGCATATATATTTGTGTTTGCAGGTACCGGTATTTGAAATGCGATAGTTGCCAATATTTTGCCGGAATGTTAATTCATTTCCGTTTCGGCGAGAATTTTGGCACTATGCATTCTTTTTGGTCCTATTTTTAGGGAAAGTCATGCCAAATTTTTTATTGGTTCTAAAATATCGTTTTGCTCTACCCCGCAGGCGACCATGGTCCGCACGATGACCGAAGGCATCGTGAATAGGTTTTTGAGCTCCGCGAAGGCCGAGATGCTTCAAAAGAACGAGACGGAGATAAGATGTCCGTGTCGAAGATGCAAGCTGAAGAGCCTTATTGCGGACCCGGATTCCGGGCAGGTGCGGGACCACCTGCTCTTGCGTGGTTTCATGGATGGCTATCGGTGGCAAGGTGATGAAGATGACTATGAAGTCGTCCATGGGGGCCGGGCAAGAAATGAGGAAGGGCAGCAAGACAACCACCGTGGCGAGGGCGGTCGAGAAGACGAAGAATCTCCAGGACATGATCACGACGGTGATGATGTACACAGTCATCATGTTGAAGATGCCGGACATGATGATGAGGAAGATCAAGACGAAGGGCATGATCATGAAGATGAAGATGCCGGAGCAGACGACGATGGAGGCTGGGTGCAGGACCCTCATATTCAAGAGCTGCTTCTCAAGCAGACGGATAACGCAAGAGCTGCCGCCCGAGAGAAAGCCAAGCTGGATCAACTGGAGATAGACGCGGTTACTCCATTGTATGAAGGATGCAGGCCCGAGGATACCCGCCTGAAAGTAACGCTCATGGCTCTGGAGATGAAGGTAAAACACAAAATGACCGACGCATGCTTCGACGAGAACATGTCATTCTGGCACGAACGTCTTCCCAAGGGGAACAAGTGCCCGACCAGTTTCGAGGAGGCGAAGAAAATCGTGTGTCCTCTGGATTTACCGCACGTGAAATACCATGTGTGCATGAACAATTGCATCATTTATCGGGACGAGCACGCGGAGTCTACCATATGTCCGGTGTGCGGCGTCACTCGATACAAGAAGAGGAAGAAAGCTCCTCGAAAAGTGGTGTGGTACTTTCCGATCACTCCTCGTCTGCAGCGGTATTTCGCGGACCCTAAGGTAGCAAAGCTCCTGCGTTGGCACGCGGATAGGGAGGAGAAGAAGCGAGAAGATGACGGAAATGATCCGGAGATCAAATAAAAAAGACAAGATGCTGAGTCACCCTAAGGATGCGAGCCAGTGGCAAGCGTTGAACTTCGAAGACCCAGAATTTGGGAACGATCCAAGGAACATCGTGCTGGGCGCGAGCACCGATGGAGTCAATCCGTTTGGCAGCCAGAGAAGCACACATAGCACCTGGCCTGTGTTTGTGTGGATGTACAACCTTCCCCCCTAGTTGTGCATGAAGAGGAAGTACATTCACATGAGTATGCTAATTGAAGGGCCGAAACAACTAGGGAACGACATCAATCTGTATCTGGGGCTGCTGAAAGAGGAGCTAGACACGCTGTGGAAAACGCCAGCCAATACGTGGGACGCCGCAGAGAAAGAATATTTCCCTATGAGAGCCGCACTGCTCACGACGGTGCACGACTATCTCGGTTACGGATATCTCGCGGGGCAGGTGGTCCACGGATTTTCTGGATGCGTCAGGTGCATGGATGACACAACGTATCGCCAGCTAGATAGAGATCCTGGGTCTTCGAAAACCGTGTTCATGGGACATCGAAGGTGGCTTCGCGACGATGACCCGTGGAGAAAACGCAAGGATCTGTTCGATGGTGAAACCGAACCCCGAAGACGCCCGCGTACGAGGAGCGGCGAGGAAATAGACGAGCTGTTGAAAAATTGGAAAGATTGCCCACTGCCGGGAAAGAAGCAAAAGGCGCCAGAGCCGGGAAAGAAGCGAAAGGCGCCAGAGCCGCTGCTGAAGGTATGGAAAACGAGGTCTGTTTTCTGGGACTTGCCGTACTGGAAGATCCACCGTGTGCCTCACAGCCTTGATGTCATGCATATCACGAAGAACGTGTGCGAGAGTCTGCTTGGTACCCTGCTCAACATGCCAGAGAGGACCAAAGATGGGCCGAAAGCAAGGGCAGACTTGAAATCAATGGGCATCAGGGAGGAGCTTCACGCTAATGATGATGATGATGAGGCGAAGCAGGACACAGAAAGTCGTCGCAAAGGCAAAAAGGCCAAGAAGACCGGAAATGACTACCCTCCCGCGTGCTTCACTCTAAGTCAGGAGGAGATCGAGCAGTTTTTCACCTGCCTCGTAGGAGTAAAACTTCCTTACGGTTACGCGGGGAAGATAAGCAGATACCTAGACCCAGCGAAGCAGAAGTTCAGCGGGATGAAGTCTCACGACTGTCACGTGCTGATGACGCAGATACTTCCAGTTGCAATCCGTGGGATCATGGACGCGCACGTCCGTGAAACGCTATTTGGCCTATGCAACTTTTTCGACGTCATCTCTCGGAAGTCGGTTGGCGTGAGGCAACTCAGAAGGCTACAGGAAGAGATCGTGGTGATACTATGCGAGCTTGAGATGTACTTCCCGCCCGCATTCTTCGACGTTATGGTGCATCTGCTGGTCCATATCGTGGAGGATATCATCCAACTCGGGTCGACGTTCCTGCACAGCATGATGCCGTTCGAAAGGATGAATGGTGTCATCAAAGGATACGTTCGCAACATGTCACGTCCAGAGGGAAGCATAGCCAGGGGCTTTCTGACCGAAGAGTGCATCTCCTACTGCACGAATTATCTAGGCATGGAGAACCCCGTTGGTCTGCCCGTCAACAGGCACCTCGGCAGGCTCGCTGGATGGGGTCACCGTGAGGGTCGGCGCGAAATGCATGTCGACTTCGAGGGTCGACTCGCCGACTTTGAAAGAGCAAACCTAGTCGCGCTACAACACATAGACGTGGTCGATCCTTGGGTGGTAGAGCACAAAACCTTTATTGAGAAGACGTACAATGACCGAGGCCAACAGAGGACGGACGGAGATATAATCAAAGAGCACAACTCATGTTTCACGCGTTGGTTCAAGGAGAAGCTTCTGTCGTACCCTTTACATGAGGATTCTTCCGCGGAAGAACAACTCATATTCGCCTTGTCACAGGGCGCCGAGCACAACCTGATGACCTATGAGGCGTATGATATCAACGGCTACACATTCTACACCGAGGACAAGGACATGAAGAGCGATGGTTATCAGAACTCCGGGGTAACGATGGAATCCTACACCGGTAACGACAAGGACAGATACTACGGAAGGATCGAGGAGATCTGGGAGCTGAGCTACACTGGAGAGAAGGTCCCGATGTTCCGTGTCAGATGGGCCAAGAGCGTCCTAAAAGAAGACCGGTATTTCACCACCATGGTTATACCCGAAGCCAAATCCAAGACCGCCGGCGCAAACGTCACCGCGAAAAATGAGCCATGGGTACTGGCTTCCCAAGTGGACCAATGCTTCTTCATTACCGACCCGTCAAAGCCCAGTCGTGTTGTCGTGAGGAGAGGCAAAAGGAAGATCATCGGAATGGATGGAGTCGCCAATGATCAAGACTTCGACAAGTACGGCGACCCGAAGATGGAACATGACGACGACGATGAAGTAGCAGCATACACCACAAGAAGAAGCAGGACCACCCTACCTAAAGGACGTCCGTTCCACAGAAGAACTCCATTTGCGAAAAAGAAGGGCAAGAAGATTGTGAACAGATAGCTAGCTAAGATCGATTGTATTTAAATCGTAGTGCGCCATTGCTATCTAAAAAAAAAGCTTTCTAATGGAAGCTCACATATCTAAAAAAAAAGCTTTCTAATGGAAGCTAAGATCGATTACTGTTTTTATAAAAAAATATTACTGTTTTTATAAAAAAATATTAAAAAATAGCAAAAAAAAAACATACTAATGGCGCACCGCTCGGGTAGTGCGCCATTGCTATCTAAAAAAAGCTTTCTAATGGCGCACCTCTAAGGGGTGCGCCATTGCTATCAAAAAAAAAGATTTCTAATGGCGCACCGCTCGGGGGTGCGCCATTAGTAAGCTTCCCCCTAGCTCTTACTCGCCCGACCCCTTCGTCCCTCCCTCTCGCCAGATCCACTTCCCCCCCCCCCCCCCCCGCGCTGCCCCGACCCACGACGCCCCCGCGCCCCCGCGCCCCCCACCACTGCAGCTCCGCCATCGCCGACGCCTCCGCGACCTCGCCGTCGCCGACAGCATCGGCCCCTGCCCTGCGCCGCCTCTACCTCAGTCCGGGCACGGGGTGCAGGACGACGACCGCCGCCGACCCGCGAAGCACGTGGCCGTCGGCCTCCCCACGACCAACCGAGGCGCCCAGGAGGACCGCCGTCGTCTTCTTCTTCGACTACGAGGACCCGGACGAGCTCGGACGCCCTCGAGCCATCCCTTCGACGCCGCCGCCGCCGCCGACCCCGACCCCGACCCCGACCCCTCCGGCGACCGGCCGCGCCCGCCCAGGTACCTCTCCTCCTTCCTCCTTCCTCTGCCCTCCTCCTCTGCTCCCTTGAGTAGAAATACCTGGGCCATCTTTATTACTCTAAAGGGTTGAACTAGGGTCCTTACGTTATGTTCTATTCCATGCAGCAAAGGCAATTTTCATCTAAGTTGAGCTGATTTTGATTTCCGTATGTTATGGGGGGACAACAGATATTGCTATATGTTCATTCTTGAGGGTACAGACTTGCTAAACTATTGATGATTTTTTGTTGGGTGACCTATTAGATCTGGAATGGAAGCTCACATAAGTTGAGCTGATTTTTGTCCATATGAAAGCAGAGGACCATATGGTCTGTGGCCTTTTCATCCATATGAAAGTAGAGGCACATTGTGGTGCTAGTTTGCTGGGTTTTGTCTCCGACCATCGTGTCGTGATGATTTTGCAGGTACCCCGAGAGGCCCTTGAGTTTGCCGGAATGTCGATTAACTTCCGTTCCGGCAAATTCGGGTACTCCATATGTCCTATTTTCAGCAAAGGTCATGCTGAAATTTTCCGTGAATTTTAGCATGACTTTGCTAAAAATCGGACATATGGGGTACTTGCTACTAATGCATGGGCCGGGGTATCTTAGTACTTAATTAAGTAGCTTTTAGGGTGCCTCGGTGTCGATAAGAACCTAAATGATGAAAGCTTAGGCTTTTAGGGTGCCTCGGCGTCGACAAACCCTAAATGATAAAAGCTTAGCTTTTAGGATGCCTCGGTGTCGACAAACCCTAAATGATGAGACCATGATCTTGTTCCTTGACAATAACCAACTTTTTGACCAAACTTTTTTCCTATTTAGAGCGAAACATGGCCCACAACGATGAGGTCAATGGTTCGGGCGGCAAGCAATTCTGGGAGCTGTCCCAGGAGATGGAGGAACAACCTCACCGCTATGAGGACGCCGCGGAAGACACCGATCCTGACTACACAACCCCTAGTGGCGTCGGGGATGACACCACTGATGGTGCCACCGAGGATGCCACCACTGATGGTGCCGCCGAGGATGCCACCACTGATGATGGCAACGCACGCACAGATGGCAGCCAACCGAAGAGGCAACGGAAGGACCGGCGCCCGAACGTGCTCCGCACCGTCAAGGAGGAATTTACTCAAGTGGACTCCGACGGGCATCCAACGGAGCCCAAACAAATAGTCAAGGGGTACTTGGTTCAGCTCGGGTGCATTCTCCGGAGCACCGTCTCGATCAACACCGAGAACCTAAGGCATAAGGACCGAGGGAATTTGCGCAACCTCCTCTTCACGAAGCTGCACGAACGATACAAGTTCCCCGCTGAATTTGAAAACACACGCCTCTCAGGGAATAAAGTGAACAGTGCCGCCCTCACGAGGATGAGCATGGCCCTGTCTACTTGGAGAAGCGCGGTGAAAAGAATGATTGAGAAAGGTGATAGTTATGAGAAGATCAAGGCGAAAAATCCTTCGATCAGCGAAGATGACTACAAGGAGTTCAAGATCAAGTGCGAGAGCAGCGCAACCTCCGAATCAAGTCAGTGGGGGAAAGAAATGCGGGAGTTGAACTTAGGGGAACACAAACTCGGTCCCGGCGGTTACAGAGTGGCGGAGCCTATATGGGACAAGGAGGACGCGGAGCGTGCCGAGCAAGGCCTACCGCCCCGCTTCGAGAAATACCGTGACAAGCAGACCAGGAACTATGTCAGGGCCCGGTACAAGGAGGACCCGGTAACAAAGGAGCTTACCATGGATCCGAAGACCAGGGCGCTTGAGCTTGTTCTGGTGCAGGAGACTGAAAGCAGTAGCGCGGGGTCGTCTCAGAGCATCCCTTGGGACAGCACTCTAAATAGGGCGTTGAACGTAATGAAAAACAAGGATAAGTTCAGTAAGCCGTCGTCAGCTGGTCGTGTGGCCGGCAAAGGCTTGTCCACAAAATGGTCGTCATACTATAACGCTGGTGGGCGAAAGGAGAGAAAGACCAGCTCGGAAAGCCAGTCGCGCGAGGTTCAAGAACTCAAGGCACAAGTGGCGCGGATTCCAGAGATTGTCCAAGAGCAAGTGCAACAACAACTGGGATCGACGCTCACCGGCATTATGCCTACCTTGATTCATGGGCTGACGACGTGGATTGCGAGCGGCCAACAGGGGCCGCCCCCGATTCCCAGCTTCACGGCCAGCAACTCGCACAACGCGCAGGCGGCGCCATTGGTGTCTCCGGCGGAGCCGGTATTGGTGTCTCCGACGCCGGCACGGGCATTGGAGCTTAATGCACCCGGGTGTACGCCGGTCGGCACCTCGGCAGCAAGCGGCCCCTCCGTCAATTGCACGCCCGCCGTTGGCGGTGCCTCGACATTAGCCGAGCTCGACGCCATCATCACGGTAACTAATTAAGCCTCTCGGCCGAGGACTTCATCTCCTTGCCTTTGACTGGGCATCCCTGACGCCCTACATGTTTTCGCAGGGCGCCGCCGACGTTCCGTGCACTCTCCTGCACTTCATGAACAACGAGTTGGTCGATGTCGCCAAGGGCAAAATCGTTCAACCGGGCAACCCCGTGTTCCACGGTAATCCAATGCCACCCACCGTGTATAGGGTTCAACTGGTTCGGGTGCTGCCAGGCTGCGACGAGTTGTTACCTCCGACGAAGATGATGTGATGACCCTCAGCGCCTGCCTAAGCTGGCCCCTGCTTTGGCCGAAGAGCCAGATTCGTTTGGGGGCGGGGGACACCACCCCAAAGACAACACCGCCAGTCGTGCCGGCGCCAAGCCATGGCAAGACCGCCGCAACGCTACCGGACATGCCGGACATGCATATGGCACAGGATCCGGGCATGCATATGGCACAGGATCCAGACGACGACGACAACGACGACGGTACATTTACCAACGTCGATAAGTACTTCAACGAACATGGGTGCGATGACGAATTCATGGGGCCTCCTTCTCAAGAACCCAACCCTGCAAAAGACGATCGCGATCTAGCTGGTACCGCGGAGAAATCCAATTGCAACAGGCGTCGTCTGGCGTTCAGTTCTCAGGAGACGCCTCCAGCTGCCGACTTCACCGAGCCTCAGATAGCCGAGGTGCGAAATATTATCAGCCCCAGCACACTCAAGAAGGCGGTCTGTGAGCAGAACTCGGTCCCATTACAGCAGAAGAAGAAGGGACGGAAAAGAAAGAGTAACAAGGGTGCGAGCCAGCCGGCACCGAGTACGACCCGTGCTCAGGACGGGCCACCTTCACCTAAGGATATCTCGAGGAGGGTGCATGTGGCGGGTAGGCCGATGCTACCGACTAATATGCTCAATGCTGCAACCGGTGCTATGCGGAGTCTGCATGACAGTGTTCTTTCTTTGGAGAAGCGGCGTCTCCGAGAGAATGACGTGGCATACCCGGTTTTCGTGGCCAAGGTGCCAGAGGGCAAGGGCTTTGTGGATAGCGCCATCGGGGGTACGATCGTCCTGCGGTTTGATGACATCTTCGCTATGTTTAACCTTCATCCGCTGCACTACACCTTCGTTCGGCTATTTTCGCTGAGTATGGAGATGCGGATCATTAGAGACAAGACCCCGGACATCGTGATAGTCGACCCCTTCTACATGCGTGCCAAGATCTTGGGCAGCGCTGGGGACCGGCAAGTCGCGAGTTCTTACCTCGAAGGCGTCATTCTGGCAAACCCAGATAAGGATAACTTCCTCGTGCCTTACTTTCCCGAGTAAGTCGTCTCCTCAACCGCCCCGTAACATATGATTTCTTAGATTTCGATCGTTTTTTTTAACA
Organism: Elymus sibiricus; assembly: GCA_039707655.1. NCBI lineage: Eukaryota > Viridiplantae > Streptophyta > Magnoliopsida > Poales > Poaceae > Elymus > Elymus sibiricus. Next base: position 500,223,352 of record CM077672.1, on the reverse strand, counting down.
TTCCGTGTTTTGTGCAGTGACACACATTGCACACTCATCCTCTTAAGCCTGAAATATTCCATGGCCACGTATTTCGACTCGGACCGTCAGTCGAAGAAAGACTACACAAATGTCAAGAAAGTTCTTGATGATGTTCTCCCCGGCTACGCCAAATCTGGAGGCACCTTCACCAGGCCAGTTCGTAAGTACGGCAAGCACGTGTTCGCCCACAATACGACGTTCCCCTGTGTCAAGCAGCCGCCTGGCGGTCAGAAGGATGCCTACTACGCCCTCCATCACATGCGGGCGATCGTACGGGACCATAATCACCTTCTGCTACCAAATAATCTCAAAGCTTGGGCCGCAAGCTTGTCGGCAATCCAGGACACGGACATCAGACAAGAATTCTTTCGCATCCAGTCGGAGTTTGCGGAAATCATCCATCAAGATGTCCTTCGTACCTCGGGGCAGTTCTACCTCAGAAATCAACCGTCCAACGGTGAGATAGACACAACGCTACAAATGCAGGCTGACAACGCCCGCGATTTCATGACCATCACGATAGACGGCGGCTTCATCCACGCTCCAGTCCCTTGAGTCGAGTCGAAAGTAGTGATGCTATGTCTAGTTTTGAAACATCGATTGGCTCATGTTGTAATTAAACTTTGATGAACTTGTATGTCTCTTTGGTTTGGACAGTCGTTCAACTTAGATGTAATCGATGCTATTAATGTCTTGCTTTTCTCTTCCGATCCTTTTGTTGCATACTTATATATTGCTTATGTATTGTCTGTGAATTGGTACTAACGTTTTGTTTGGCTAGTGCATAGAGATGCCGTCGTATGTCGTGTACAAGGGTAGGGTTTCCGGAGTCTACGACGACTGGGAGGAGTGTCGGACACAGGTTCACCGTTTCAGCGGTAACAGTTACAAAGGGTACACCACTAGGGCGGAGGCGGAATCTAGATACGCGCGCTATCTAGCGGGAGAGAGGAGGGAGCGTTGGAGGAACCGGATGAAGACCAGTTTCATCGCGATTATGCTCATCGTGATGACCGCAGCTCTCTTCTATGTGATGGTAGTTTAGATGATCGATATCGACTTGTAATGTGAAGACAAACTCGCTACTCGCGGTTTCGAGACTTGTAATGTTCTAACTTTGTTCGGTATTTTAAATTCGGAGACTAATATGATGAATTGTATTCGGACACTAATCTTCTATTGTATTCGATGAATCTGCTGTTGCTGTGTGGTGCTAGCTATATTCTGTCAAATAATATATTTTGTAACCTGTGAAAATATCAGAAACGAAAAAAAAATCCCTAATATTCATACTAGTGGCGCACCACCACATAGTGCGCCATTAGTAAGCCAGAGCACACTAATGGCGCATCATCCACCGGTGCGCCATTAGTATGCCAAAGCACATGGGTAAATATGGCCCCTGGGAGGCATACTAATGGCGCACCGTGGGCTATACTAATGGCGCACTGCATGGTGCGCCATTAGTATACCAGATACTAATGGCGCACCAGTGGTGCGCCATTAGTAAAAAATTCTAATGGCGTGGTGCTAGTGGCGCACCTGTAGTGCGCCATTAGTAGCGAAAACAGGTGCACCACTAGCAGTCCTTTTCCTAGTAGTGAATGATGCTGGTTAATAAAATCACACAAGTATATCATATGTTGCTGGTTAATAAAATCATGCAAGTATATCATAACCATAAACACTCAGAGGACTGCACTTGGAACACATCGCTTGCGTTATAAGGTAGAAAGGACCAGTGTTTGGAAAAAACAAAGCAATAAACTAGAAGGCTATTGTTATGACTTAGCAATGTATAAACCCAGCAGCAACAACACCATGAGCAGTACAAGAGATACCAGTACAGGAACTATGAACGCGAGGATTTGGGCAAACCCAAATTTGAAAGGAGCACATGACCAGAGCATAACCACAAGTGCCAACAAGTCATGGACAGCACCAATTCCATCGATCCAAACCAGTCGATAAGCTACTATATACATAGTGCCAAACTGTGACCAACTACCCCAATAGTAACAACAGTGCAACCTTTCTAAATCTAGCATCACACTAATTTAATGAGCACATTCCAAAACATAGCCATGGCACCATTGCCACAAACCACCTAGCATACCACATGGAAATCCTCTGAGGAGATGGAGCTCACCAACCAGGGTGGTAGCTGAAGCAGAACACAACCACTCGGCGGTCGCGGTGCGGTCAACCACCGCCGTCCCACCGGCAAGGAGCAGATAAAATTAGGCCATCTTCGGCTTGGTTTTCGTGTAGCAATGGCACGGGAGGCCATCTTCTTCACCTAGTTGTGGGACAAAGCTGAAAACATCAGAAACAATCTAAAGATCTAGGATCTCTGAATGATAATACCAAAATTGAAGAAAATAAATTCTCAACTACTATGATCTCTGACACTAGTTAAATCTGCATACATTATGGTTTTCTGGGGGATTTGAAGTTCTCAACCAAGAAGAGGCCAATACTGGTACCAATTTATGAGGATAACAATTGTCACCTAGTAGGATTAGGAGTAGTAGCCGTGTTGGTTATCAACAAGTCCTACTACTATATGTGTACGAGTATAGCCACTGTAATTGAACCAGATTGAAGCAATAGAAATCGAAAGGCTCAACACAAGCCTTTTGCGATCCAATCGGCGTGTCTCCTGCGTCGCGTGTGTTTCGAGCGATCAAACCGGCGACTTGATCTAGCTAGCGTGCTAAGCTAGCTAGATAGCATAGCAATCGATCCAGCTGCCTACCTGGCTGTGCTTGCATACGTGCACATGAGACTAGCCGGTCAACTAGCTTATTAGTATGTGCGTGTCTGCAGACTGCAGCTTTGTACTTGTTCGTGTTCCTTCGGAAAGTAATCGACCGGAGCATCGCGTGAGTGCATCGTTGATCTCGTCGGAATGTACTCAACATCGACGGTCTGGGCCAACAGCAGCACTGTTTCATCAAACATGTTTTTTTCCTAAAACTTTTGTTGCCTGAACTGGCCTTATGAAGTCAACATAGATACAATTCAGTCGCCGATGTAGAGCCATTACCTGCTTGGTCTTGGATTCAGCTTGCGGGATCTCCAGCACCTCCTTGTCAGGATTGATCCCGTACCATGCTTGCACATTCTTCTCCATGAACTCCAGCAGAGGGATCAGAGCTTCAGTTGCAGGTAAAACAAAAAATGAAGGTGTCAGTTGCAATCTTTGTGTAACAGAATAGAGTAGTGAGCTACATAACAGAACAGAGAATTCATTGTCTTGACACATACATGAACTGGTGCTCTACATAACAGAACAGAGAATAAAGTCCGAACCTTACGCTAAATTTCATCCAGTTAGCCAAGTAAAAATGCGTTCTTGCTATTCATTTTTGAAAAAAATTAATCATACTAGTCTCCAAACTCTAATTCATCCAGTCAAGTTCGTTATTGCAGGAATGAAACCATCCCCAATACTTTCTAAAAAATAAAAATAGGGAGGCGTGGATGGGAAGGGACCTTGAGCTGCTGTTGCTCCATGGTCGTGCGTCGTCCTCCTCTCCCTGCATCGGGTGAGTTGGTGATGATTTTGAACATGAGCGCAGCTGCTCAATGGCTGGGTCCTGGACGTCGTCCGTGGAGGCCGGCTGCTGCTACAGATCGAATCCAACAGAGAAAAATGAGGGGATCAGAGAAAGAAGGAATAAGGGGATTTGGATCCAGGGGAAGGAGAGCCCACCGCGCCATGGTAGTTGCTGGAGGTTGGAGAAGGTGGCCCTGGCTGCTGCGCCGCGGATTCGTCGAGGTCGCTGCGGGTTGTGGCGGATCACGGCCAGCCAGGGTCGCCGGAGCGACGACGGCGACACAGAGGCCGAAACCCTAGTCGTCGAGGGAGGGTCGCGGGTGGCCGGTTGAGGACGCGAAGGGCGAATCTGGTCGAAGGGGGGCACAGAGCGGAGGGAGGCGGTCTCGGGAGGGTGTTGCGCGCCGCCGGCAGCCGCCGGAATCGGCCGGCGAAGGCGGTGGCGGCGAGGGTTCGCGCGAGGGGGAGAGAGGGCGCGGCGTCTATTTCTCGCATTAAGCGATGCGAACGGGATCTCTCGCAGCTAGCGACTACAGTAACGGGCCAGCCCGTTAGCGCATTTTATTCGAAAAAATAGAGCAAAATAGAGCAAAAATAGCGGATTCGTCGAGGTCGCTGCGGGTTGTGGCGGATCACGGCCAGCCAGGGTCGCCGGAGCGACGACGGCGACACAGAGGCCGAAACCCTAGTCGTCGAGGGAGGGTCGCGGGTGGCCGGTTGAGGACGCGAAGGGCGAATCTGGTCGAAGGGGGGCACAGAGCGGAGGGAGGCGGTCTCGGGAGGGTGTTGCGCGCCGCCGGCAGCCGCCGGAATCGGCCGGCGAAGGCGGTGGCGGCGAGGGTTCGCGCGAGGGGGAGAGAGGGCGCGGCGTCTATTTCTCGCATTAAGCGATGCGAACGGGATCTCTCGCAGCTAGCGACTACAGTAACGGGCCAGCCCGTTAGCGCATTTTATTCGAAAAAATAGAGCAAAACAGACCGCTCGAGAGGATTCGAACGCGCAACCTCCCTGTATCCTCGAAGCACTGCAGACCACTGCGCTACCATCAACTTTGCGTACAGTAGGTAGGGCGCGACTTACTAGAATGGAAAAGTGCCGGGTTTTTCATACTGGTCCATTTTTCTTTTTCCTTTTTTACTGCGTTTTTTCTTTACTTTTTTTCTTCATTTTTATTAGGTTTTCTCCGGTTTTTTCTTTTCCCCTTTTTCTTTTTTATTTCTCCTTTTTTGTTTTTTCATTATATTTTCATTTTCTTTTCATGTTATTGGTTTATTTATTTTTTTGGTTTTCTTCTTCATTTCTTGTTTGGTTTTCTTTTTTCTTCTTCATTTTTTGTTTTTTCCTATGTTTGTTTTCATTTTCCCTCTACATTTTTGTATATGCCAAAAACATTTTTTTAATAAGTGATCAACATTTTTTGTATACATGTTCAACATTGTCCGAACGCTTATTCAACATTATTCAAATACTTTTCTAACATTTTTCAAATACTTTCTCAACATTTTTCAAATATTTGTTCAACATTTTTAATACTTATGCAACATTTTTCAAATAGTTGTTCAACATTTTTCATATACTCGTTCAACATTTTTTAATACTTATTCAACATTTTTTTCAAATACTTGCTCAATATATTTTCAAATACTTGTTCAAAAAATTTCAAATTCTTGTTCAACATTTTTTAAGTACTTATTCAACATTTTTCAAATACTTGTTCAACATTTTTAGTACTTATTCAACATTTTTCAAATAATTGTTCAACATTTTTAATATACTCGTTCAACATTTTTTGACACTTATTCAACATTTTTCAAATAATTGTTCAATATTTTTACAAATACTTATTCAATATTTTCAAATACTTGTTCAACATTTTTCAAATTCTTGTTCAACCTTTTTCTAGTACTTATTCAACATTTTTCAAATATTGGTTCAACATTTTTCAAATATTGGTTCAACATTTTTCAAGTACTTATTTAACATTTTTCAAATACTTGTTCAACATTTTTCAAATACTTGTTCAACAATTTTTAATACTTATTCAACATTTTTCAATTACTTGTTCAACATTTTTCAAATGTGTTCTGAAGAGTGTTTTTTGTAATATATATATATCGAGATATAATATTTTAAAGTGTAAAGAATAGTAAAAAATAAAGCAAAAAACGACAACAGAAAAAAGAAAAAAAAGAAAAACAACAGGCCGTGGCCTCCCGCGCAGCTGGGCCGGCCCATCTAGGGCACCCTGACGCGAGGCTTCCCCCCACTGTCTCGCTTAAAGCGAGACATAGGGGCGCCCGCGAGAGGGGGCCTTTGTTCGGGCGGCTGCGCTCTCTCTGTCTCTCTTTTACTCTTTTTTTTCTTATGTGCCACGGGGGCTCTATCTCTTTCTTTTTTTTATCTCCTTTTTCTTACTTTTTTCCACTTCGGCAGTGATGGGCAATACTTTGTGCCCGCCACTGATAATTTTGATCCCGCGGCAAATTTGTCCGAAAATAGCAGTGGCGGGTGCTGTCTTGTGCCCGCCACAGCTATTTATGTTACCAGTGGCGGGCACGTATATCTGCGCGCCACTGCTATTTTTGAACAAATTTGGCACTGGATCAAAAAATACCAGCGACGGGCACGTATTGTGGCCCGCCACTGGTGCTTGCTTTAACAGTGTCGGGCGCTAGTTTGTGCCCGTCACTGATAACATTTGTCCCATGGCAAATCTGTACAGCTGTTATCACTGGCGAGCGCAAACTAGCGCCCGCCACTGGTGAGCCAATAGCAGTGGCGGGGGGTTGGCGGGTGCTAGATTGCGCCCGCCACTAATGGGAGTTCTCCTATAAGCCCTTTCCCAGTAGTGTTTAGCTACTTCGTTTAATGTTTGGCTATTTACACTCATATAACTATGAAAGAATAAGGGTTTTTACCTCTTGTACCAACCTTTTTATTTCAAAAATATCTTGACTTGTTTCACTGCGTGGCAGTGAGTCTTTGCCTTTACTTAGGTAACGGCCTATTGTCAACACTTCTTCTTTAATATAGTCGTTATTCTTGCAAATTATATTCTGTCTTGCTTTTGCTTCTTCTAACTTTTGCAGAATGATATCTATTTTTTTATTTAACCCGGAGCACTTGTCTGCGAGTTTTTGATATTTTTTGAATAAGCTTTTAAATTTTTGGTCAAGTATATCTTACCTTTTCCCTCAAGATATATAAAAGTTATATATCAAATCGAGAACTATATTTTGCTGGCTATAAGAAGTATGTCAAATATGCTCTTCAGAGGGATTTATTCTGCACCTTATATTAATATTCTCTTTAATATTTATTACCTTACTTGCGCTAATTTCTAAGTTTAAATACCTTAATTTTTCAATAATTATATCCTGGACCTGATACCAACTATATATGCGAAAAAATAATAAATTAAACTCTTAACGATATTAATTGAATGATATTCACGGACAATATCAGTGTACGCGGATATGTCGCGTTTAATATTCAGTATACTATTTACTACTATTTCTTTACTATTCAGTACTATTGGCGTTATTATTCGTTACTATTTCAATTATTGGTGCATGTCTGGCTATTAATTTGGCTAATATTCGCTTATATGCAGAATCAATTAGCTGGTTGCCGAGACCACTGATACAGCCTGTTTGTGCTGCGGATGTTGTGAAGTCCTACTCGGTACTCGTCATATTTGTCATTATGTTGTATCAGATGTAACTAGTTACGTTCACTTGATGATTTTAATTGCAAACTTATGGGGTAAATTCTTATCGTCTTCCCAGGCAGTTCCACCCGAAGGGAACACTTCTCTACGGCCACAAGGTTCTCATTCAAACGCCACTCTGGGCTACACAGAGAACTACACACGCAGAGGTTTCTCCTATAGGATTCCTAGTATAAGAACTCTTCCCATAAATTCATAAATAAAAATATCAAGGGAAACCAAAAAAACTACATCATTTCTATAACATAATTTACATATGGTTTTCCCTTTCGGGAAACCCCGAAGGGATTACACAAACAAGAAAATTACCTTGATATTCTTGGTGATCACAGCGCCATCTTGGCTATACTATAAAGTGGTGGTGGTGGCTAAACTACAAAGGAAAGCTCTGGTGCTTTCTTCTTCGTGTGCTTCTGCGCTTCTCTCAGTGTGCTTGCTCTCGATCTCTGCTTCTTCTTTCTTCTCTGAGGAGAGCGCCTCCTTTTATAGACGCGAGGCAAGCACCGGATAAGCTTCCCCTCTTTATTTTAATATGCCATATATAGCTTTGTGAGCTGGATTCTAGACCATCGACGTGCATTTCTTCACGAGTTATTGTTGCTTGGACACATTCGAGAGAGTGTCCGACAAGTAGATTCCTTCACTGCCTCGGGGCTTTCACGTGGAAGCTTTCTGAAAAGCTTCACGTGGGTTTGTCCCTTGATGAATATCTTGCTGGCTCCTGGCGTGTTCATAGATCAGATCGCACAAGCAGCTAGGCATTTGCACAAATAAATGGTGTCATGACAGACACAACCTTCTGGCTTGCATGTGATCTCTTCTTTGCATGAAAGTTTCTTGACTTGCGAGAGCACCAGTTCCTTAGTAGTTTAGCCACCACTCCACTTAGTAGTATAGCCAAGAAGGCACTGTGATCGCCAAGAATATCAAGGTAATTTCCTTGTTTGTGTAATCCCTTCGGGGTTTCCCGAAAGTGAAAACCATATGTAAATTATGTTATTGAAATGATGTAGTTTCTTGGTTTCACTTGATATTTTTATTTATGAATTTATGGGAAGAGTTCTTATGCTAGGGATCCTATCGGAGAAACCTCTGCATGTGTAGTTCTCTGTGTAGCTCAGAGTGGCGTTTGAATAAGAAACTTGTGGCCGTAGAGAAGTGTTCCCTCCGGGTGGAACTGCCTGGGAAAACGATAAGAATTTACCCTATTAGTTTGCAATTAAAACCATCAAGTGAACGTAACTAGCTATATCTGATACAACATAATGACAAATATGGTGAGTATCGAGTAGGACTTCACAACATCCGCAGCACAAACAGGCCGTATCGTTGGTCTCGGCAACCAGCTAATTGATCCTAGCATATAAGCGAATATTAGACAAATTAATAGCCAGACAAGCACCAATAATTGGAATAGTAACGAATAGTAATGCCAATAGTACTGAATAGTAAAGAAAATAGTAGTAAATAGTAAACTGAATATTAAGCGCGACATATCCGTGTACACTGATATTGTCCGTGAATATCATTCAATTAATATATATGATTATTATGTCTTTGCCACCCGGGGGCATTGCCACCCCTCTGTCTTCCCTCTGACCTGACATTGAAATCCGTGTAACATCTTTTAGGTCTGCCATTGACTAGTCTTCCATTTGTCTAATTGCACTGAGACGACTTCATTAGCACGAAGTAGTAACAAGATTAAATGTTGATACCGTGTATACGCATGGATATATTTTTGGGGAATCTTTTTTGAGTTCATGGGGAAATTCATTTAGAAAGTTAGTAAGTGTGTAGTATTTTCATACTATTAGGTAATCTTTTTGGTTAAGTAATCATGATTTGACATTTTGATACCCTAGACTGACACATACTCTGATAGAACCGTATTAGTGTG